>CM028133.1:216095000-216705000 GCA_016271365.2 Neoceratodus forsteri
TGATAAAAGCATACATACACAAGTTATTTAGATAGAAGAAGAGAGATGCATTTCATCAAAGTAAATAACATGATTTGCAACAACAATAGTAATTAGACAAAGAACCTCAGCATGCAAGCACTGAGGCAATGATTACCCCAAAGGGCACTGGCCAGAAAGCCAAGTTTCAATGACATACAAAATCACACATACCCCCATAATGCAGATCACCACAGTATATTATGCTGGTTCAACTTTAAGCAGAATTACATGGTACCAAAAAGTCTCTCACACAGTCTGCAAAGGGTGCTAACAGAAGACACATACATGTGTTTCATCCTACCAGGACTCATCAGTGTGCCTCGTCTGTTTGACACCCCAGTGGAATGAACCAGCTACCCTAAGATGGTCTATCTGGGTTATGTTGTGGTGAACCCAATAAAAACAAAAAACAAGCTGAAAGACAAAGAACCTCAGTGTGCAAGCACTGAGGCAATGGTTACCCAAAAGGGTACTGGTCGGGAAGCCAAGTTTCAAAGAAATACAAAATCACATATACCCCCCATAATGCAAAGCACCATGGGATGTATATGTAAATCACCACAGTATATTATGCTGGTTCAACTTTAAGCAGAATTGCATGGTACCAAAAGGTCTCTCACGCAGTCTGCAAAGGTTGCTAACAGAAGACACATACACATGTTTCATCCTACCAGAACTCATCAGTGTGCCTCGTCTGTTTGACACCCCAGTGGAATGAACCAGCTACCCTAAGATGGTCTATCTGGGTTATGTTGTGGAGAACCAAATAAAAACAAAAAAACAAGCTAAAAGACAAAGTAATTACACAATAGTAATTGTGTAATAAAAACAATAATAAGTGCATTTATTACTCCAAGGTCAAGGTCAGAGAAGGCATTGGATATCATTTTGGGTAACCGAGCAACATCATGCCCTCTCCACCATAGGAGAGGCACAGGTGGGGAGGGAGGTCACAGAGGGGAGCTGTGAGGGCTTTCATCAGGAAAAAAGCAAGGTGTGTGTGGCAGGAGAATGACTACACACCACCTATACACCAGTGGTCTGTTGGGTCGCTGCCAGTATCCAGGTTCCCATGTTGGATCCAGCAATGAAGAAGTGTCTTCTCTGGTAAGGGAAAGGTAAATAAGGGGTATCGCATGCTTGGGTGAGTTGTTATAAGGGAATAATGCATGCCTTGGGAAGTTGTTAGGCACAAGGCATAACTGAGTGCTGCAACCACCTGAGAAGAGCATTATTCCCTTACCACCACACATCCTGGAGAGTATCATCCCACTTATAAAACAAGATTTTATTTGTTTAAAAAAATATGTAGTTCAGGTAAGGTGTGCAGCTGTCAGAAAACAATCAACAGTCATGTGATATGTTTCAACCAATGAGATCGCAGGACTATCATGGCCCCATTTATAAAACTTTTATTTTTCGTCTGGATGGGATCATTAAAGTTGCAGGTCCTATTTATAAAATTGTCCTGATTGGAGCAAATTTAAAAAAGTGCAATGCATATTAAAACTAATAATTAAGCAATACAGACAAGCAAATTACAAACATTGACACTGTAGGAATTTATTGATTTCAAGGGAAACAGCTTTGGTAGTCTTGGACTTTGTATTATTGGGGTAGATTATTCCACGTCATTGAAACATTAATGTTAAAAGTAAATTGCCTGACTATTGTTTCCACTTTAGGGATTACTAGTCAGTGGTTCCTAACTACTCATAGAGAGTCAGATGGAGAACAGAACACCAAATTGGGTTGATCTGTGCTACATATTTGTGAAATAAATGGGGAAGAGCAGCCTGACTAGTCCACCCCCCCGATGAAGACTAGGGTCGAAGCATCAGGGCATGTTAAGGCTGTAGGTGGCTTCTTACATGTGCTTGCTGTTGTTCCTCTTCCACATCAAATGATTTATGCAGCAGTTTGGTTGCTGTGGATATTTTATAAGTTTTGAATAAATTGCACTCTCCTCGAGTGCCTGGTGCCGCCTGCTTTTTTTTTTTTCAAACTTTATGTTTATTATTTTGAAAAATACTAACATATAGTTTGACATTTCAAGCAAAGACCTTGCACAGACATTCTTGTACAGAGTACAGTACCTGGTGTTCAAATGACAGATGTAATTATATTTTTGGGAAAGGGATTTTATTCTGATAAATTTATTTAATTAGACCAATTTTCTTTTTTTTACATTGACTGGCTAAACAAACCCAGTTTAAGTTTGGATACATTTCGCAATGGTGTGTTTCATAGGGGCACATCGGTGTGAAATAAGCCATCTTATTATACATTACATCCAGTTTTGTGAGAGAGTTGTTTGAAAAATGTCTAAGTAAAATGCTGCCATAATCTAGTGAGTGGAACTATGGGGACATGAGGAGGTGGCATCATCTGTCAGGAGGAATATCATAGTAGCTGTACTGTTGTTAGGGTAGGGGTCCATGAGGTGGGCAAGGGATTGCACTTGAACTCAGGATCAAGGGAGCAACACAGATTATAAAATAAGTAAAAATCTAGAAATTCCATTGGCTGAGAGACATCACCTGACTGTGCATTAAATCTCTATAAATCCAGTCAGGTGCCAGATCTCATTTTCCTCCCCAACAATTATACTTAGAACCATTTATAAGTATAATAAGCCCCTCCAGTGTGTGCATCATAGGATTTTAATACACTTCTCAGGGCATAAGGGCACTCGACCTTCGGCCTCATGACTTACTACACCCCTGGGGTGTGCATTAAATTCCTACAATGCAAACCCTGTTGTGGCTTATTTCTTACATAATAAATTTGAGCTGGCCTAGTTTAGTGGTGGGCTGAGGCACCGGTTGCCACCCAACCTGCCATACTGGCGATCCATGTACAGGAATGGACCAGGCTCACTTGGTGGCCAGCTGGGGGAAGGAGGATCGAATGTGCATGGATTACTCTCCTTCCTGGAGGGAGAAAAGCATGTGCTGCTGTTTGCTGGACACCTTGCCGAAGCTAGGGACAACGGCAACAGTGGTCACCCTCTTGGAGCACTGGGTGCAGGTGCCAGAGTATGTATGGTGTATTCATGCCATTAACTCATGTGACTGCATATGATAGCACTGTGCCACCACCTGTGGCACTCACTCACCAAAAGTGGCAATTAAGCAGATGAAGTAAGGTCTGGGACAGTGGGTGATGAGGCTGGAGGTTGCTGTCGGAAGGGGTCTGCTTGAGGTGAAAGGTGGGAGAAACAAAGAATGTAACAAAAGGGAAAGAATTCTAATGACATTTTCTTATTTTCAGGAACAGACTAATTTGAATTGGCATAATGAGAGCTCTGCTACTTTCTACGACGACATTCAGCTGGCTGGATGTTGCTTACTAGCAGTTTTTTTTAAATCACAACATTATTTATTACTACCGCCATGGACCCGGCAGGGGCTACGACCCTCTTCTCAGAGGGGTACATCCTCCAGCCCATCAGGGTCATCATGGGTCCTGCTGGGTCCTGGTATTTTTCCTCCATTTTCTCCCCTGCACCCACACCCGTGCAATGGGCACAGCAGCTGTCTCTACCTCCATGGAGGCAGCCAAGCAATCTGAGTGTGGGCTGAACTCCTCTTATTGTGCTGACGCATGCAGCACAAACCCCTCACCCTGAAGAAGGAGCGCAGTCCTTCGGACACTCAATCCTTACCTCCCTGGCTGATCCCCGAACAACCCGAGTCCATTCCTGAACCTGGGTTGCTGGCGTGGCACGAGGTGTGGCATCCAGTGCCTCAACTCTCAGTGCCACCAGGCCAGCCTACTAGTAGTTTTTTTGTCATACTAACTTGCTGATACCAGTTGCATCTTTGTATGCAGATCTTAAAGAGCAGCCTACGCCTCAAAGAGAACTTTAAAAAACTTAATATTTGAACACAGTTCAGCTTATACTTCACATTGGCTCTGAATTCCTGTTCCTCTTTATTTTTGTTACTGAAGTCATATACAGGAAAATGGGATCTTTGTTCCGTGATGGTTCACTGGTTCCCATTGCTTAGTCCTAGGGCTGAGTGGAATGTCAAAATTCCGATGGAATGGAATTCCATGGAATTTCCACCAGTAGTGAAACTGGGACATTTCCCATGCAAACTGGTTTTCTCAGATTAATAATCCACAGTTTATATAAACTGTAAATTAGTTTTCCACAATCTCCTGAATAATGTTCCATGGTTTTTGTGATCCACAGAGAATTATTCCATGGTTTGCACAGAAATGCTTCTCAGAATTCCACAGAATTTAAAACAGAATTCCAAAAAGCATTTCAGCAGGGGAATTGCCATTCCGCACTTATTTCAATGGTGGAATTCTGCATTCCTGACAGCCTCACGTATTCCCCACCTGATATCTTATTGTACTTGTGACATCACAGTATTTCCCATGGCAACAGACAGTGATGTCACAATAGAGGATCATGCTGTCAAGTGGGGACCAAGCTGTAGGGTTACAGAAACTAAAGGATAAACAGTTTTGGTTTTTGTTTTTTGTGCTTCCCAGTTTAGGGTGGTGATGTACCCCTGTATCTGTCCACAAATCCCCATAGCCTCCCCACCCAGTGCGTAATGTGGCTGCCCTGTCAAGGAGAACTGTGACTTACCCCTCACAGAGGGGATCCCCTTGAGGAAGGACCAAGATCACCCTTAAGCCCTGTCCGAGACTTACACTGTTTCATTTTGGCAGAGTGGAGTCTGTGGATCCTGGGATTTATGCTGCAAACTGCCTGAAGGTTGTTTTTACTTGCAGTTGCCCCCTGGAGGCACATATATGCAATGACATCAGTGCGTGGACATGAGTTCTCCTACAGACAGTTCACAGATGTCTGCCGCCATCTCCTCCTCAACTGCATGGTCCCAGCCAATGTAAACCAGTCTCCACTGGGTGTTGCTCAAGCACCAGGCATCCACGACCCTCCCAGTCCATGAGGCAATCATCCTAACACCCCCCCCCCGGCCAGCTCTCTGACATTCCAGCATCATTCCCGAACCCAGGTCATCAGCATCACAAGTGATAGCTCTGCCACTGTGCTGGGGGCCAGTGATAAAGAGGTTGTTTTCATGCAAATTTCCTGAGCATTAAATAAGGGGCAACAGAACCGACAGAAGATCTATGAAATATGAGCCGAAATCGTTTCAAAATATTTTGTTTGGCAAAGTCTTCCCTGAGATGTCAGCAGCTTTTTAATGTCATGTCCCAAGCAGTGACTCATTGCACCCATAATTATCTTCATAACATTCTCGAAACATAGGGTGTGAACCACCCACTCACATGAAGGCAGGCGCCATAGCCTTCACACCAGTCGATGAAAAATAATAAATTATAATAAATCATAAAAATGCTGGAGGCAAGCCATGTGGTTTGGCCGGGTAATGGAATGTCATTTATTAATTGTTTATCACCAACTTGTCTCATTAAAATAGTAGGGACTTTTTCATGTGGTCCAATGAAATCTTTATGAATGCTCCTGGTTTAAAGGATATAAAAGAACCTGGATGTCCATTGAAAGAGACACCAGAGGCCAGATTTTTAATGGGTGGTGCAGGACTTGCATCAAGCTCTGTGCCTCCACACTTTCTGTGCTAAACAGGATTACCATAACTGCATTTTATTTTAATACGTCGGATGCAGTTGTGACACTTTACCCGATCAATGGCAGCTTGTGCCAAATATTTGGTGCAAGCACCGTAAAAAGGGTTCCTAGGATTGCTGCAGGCTAGACCACAAAAAAATGGTCAAACTTGCATCAGTTGCCACATGGGATGTAAAATCTCCTTTAGACTGCCACATGCCCGGTGTGCCATATCTTTGGTGCACCCAGGGCTTACAGCAATCAAGCCACTTCTAAAATCCAGCCCCTGGTGTCGTTGTATGGTTATGACCTGCTACCTAACAAGAATTCCACATCATTATTATTCAGGGTCTTTGTAAAAATATATTTGTCAATTTAATAAAATCTTACATCTGATAATACCCCACACCATAGCTGGGATCGCTTTGTTCTGGGGTTTACCCTCTACAGGAAGGATAGATCTTACTTCGAGAGGGTTCCTGCCATAGGTCCCAACATATGGGACTGCATCCCCTGGTATCAGAACCACATGGAAAACTCTAGCTAGCAATGTCTGGCAGGGAACCACCCACCAGACATCACATGATGACGTCAGCGTGATCCTATATAGTGGGCGGTCCCCACTCCCGCCCTCCAGTTCTTTCCCACCATTGACCTGCGCACGTCGAACCTCATGGAGAATGCTTCTACTGTTGATTGCCATTTCAGATGAGTATTATCCAATTTAATTTGCTTTACTTTCTTTTTATCAGAAAGTTCAATTACCTTCTGAATGTCTTCTTTGACGTCTGCTCCGCATAAGAAGATGTGTGACTCCTGCAGCATGCAAATCCTGCACAAGGACAGCCATACCCTTTGCCTATTTTGCCTGGACCCAGAGCACAACACCAAGGACTGTGTGGCCTGCAAGGACTTCAACCATGCCATGTGGAAACAGTGCCAACAGGCCCTGGATGCCCATCTCTTGAAGATTAAGATGGTCACCATGGAGAAGGAGTTGCAGACGCTGCAGGATTCCTCTTCCTCCCCTACTTCGGGGCATAACAAGATGAAAAAAGACAAGGAAATGCACCGGGATTAGGATCAGTCCCCTTCCTGCCTGAGGCCACCTTCAGAGACCATTGATGGTGAGAGGTCTTCCACTAACTCTAGAAGTGCCCCTCCAGCCAAGCCTCCTCCCACTGTGGCAGATCAGGCATTGGCACCCTACCCTGAACTGGTAATGGTCCAGGCAGGCTCCTCCAGTGATGCTGGAGCACTTGCCACTCTTAGGCCCCTCAAAACCTCTGGGTCTAAGTCTGGCAGCAAGGCCGCCAAATTGCTCCCTGGCTCTGCTGGTGAGTGCATGGCCCTGACTGGTAAGTCAGACTCCAGTTCCACTGTTTTCTTCCTGGTCACCACTAGTAAGTCAGACACCAGCTCAGATGGTGCCTGCCTGGTCACCACCGGTAAGTCGGATGCCAGCTCTGCTGGTGGCTGCCCAGTTACCACCAGTAAGTCGGACGCTAGCCCCAGCTGATAAGTCACTCATCAGCTCGACTGACAAATGCCCAGCCACGGTGTTCCCATCGGTTTCCCTCATCACACCCGACGTCGAACAGCAACCGCTGCCACCTCCATGGCAACCTTCCCCTGAGAGCTCTCCCTCTTGGGAACCTTCCTCTCCACCTCCCAAGGTGGACCCTCCAGTCTCCCCTATTTCTCCAGAGCCAAAGAAGGAAGCTAACCCTCTGGATGTGGTTATCTCTGATCCTACACCAGAACCTTTACTGCCAGGCCCACCTGCTGGGCCTTCATTGCCCATCCAGGAGGCCCCCGATTGGGGCCTCAGTCTCCTCTGAACCCCGCCGACTATCAAGTTCCTCCATCTGGACCTCATAAACCCCAGATGCTAGTGGTTCCTCTGTCTATGCTGGTGAATCCCCAGATAACAGCTAACCTTCTGTCGGGACAAACCTTCCATCAGATGCCAGTGGATCCTCTATTTGGTCCTATTTTTCCCCAGACACCAAATGATCTGATGTCTAGGCCCATGCCAGGCATTCTGACACCTGACTCTACCTCAGGGTCATCGAATGTCCTGGTGGGTCTGACATTGAGCCCTTCAGTCCCTCCTCCTGGACCCCCCCATCAGCTCCTTGGCCACTCCATTGGGCCCTAATCCCAGCTATCCTCATCCATGTTACCCAGCTTATCTGACCCCGGGATATTCAACACCAGGGTACCTGAATTCACCTTACTTACCAGGCTACCTGATGTTGGCTATAATTTTCCATGTTACTCTTCTCCTGGGTACCCCCTTAGTTACCAGATGCCAGGATATCCAGTATCTCATTACCAGACACCTGGATATCCATGCTACCAGCCCCCATTGCCTCCTCAGCCTCCACCTCAACCTCAGGCTGACCGGCGAGTGGCCTTCTAGTCCTGGTGGCAAGAGGCTAGGACTCAATTGGTCTCAGATTTGGACCCTTGGCAGCCAGTGGTGGCCCTCCACACCGTCCCTTTCTTGGCTGAGTCGTAGGTCCACATCATCTGTCGACTCTCACCTTTCCTTAGCGGGATAGTCTCACAACTCTTCCACTGTCCATATCCATGTGAGGGATAATGTCCAGGACATTCCCCTTACCAGGACTCAGTCACTGGACAAAGCTCTTTCATCGGACTCAGAGTCTGACTCTTCCTCGTCTGCTAGCTCTGGCTCCTGTACACCTGGGAATGAGCCACAGCCAAGTGAGCCCCCTGGGTCTCCTCCTGAGGATCCCTATTTTTCAGAGCTCCTAAAATCGATCCAGGTGGTCAGTGGCTGGACCACCAAGGAACAGGACCCCAAAAGGAAAAGGCTGGCACAGCATTTGGATATGGTGGAATCTTCGTCTATGCCTATTCTGCCAAGGACTGCCTCTCATGAGGACCTCATGTCCACTATTTGGCAGCAGCCTTTTTCTATCCCCTAGAGTGTGCCACACAGCAAGAAGTCCAGAGTGTGTGGGTTCCCTCCCTTGGTGCAGTAATATGTAAAGTTCAGGGGCTGATGGGCCAAGTCACAAAGTCAAAAATTAGAAAGAAGCCAGCCACTTCATGAAAGTTTTGAATTTTCTTAGGTTTATTTTTCTTTTTTCTTTATTACAAATAGATCCTCATACACCAATGTTTCGCCAGATATGACATCTTCAGACTGGGGATCTAGTGTTGAACATAATTATAAAGTATTTTTATAATCATTTTTCATATTAAATTCATATTTTTGACTTTAAATTTTAAATATTCTATAATTTTTGTTCATACCACTAAGTGGTGGGTGTGATGTATCACATTGTAAATACTATTTCATTCTCTTAAACAGTGATACTCTTCTGAGTTTATGCAATATTGTTCATGGACAGCATGATGCCTTGAACGATACGCAATGCTGAATAACATCCTGAGGCATACTTGACATTCATCTACACATTTAGTTCATACACATCTTTGTATCTTATTCTTGACACTTTAGTTTCAGTTTGTTTACTATTTCTTCCTTCTTATACAGTATACTTCTAGGCAGTGTTAAAATGCTATCACGTTAATCAAATAAAGCACTATTTGAGGTGTTTGGTCAGCTAAACATGGTACAGTCTAATTACATCATTTCACTCTGTGGGACAATTCAGGTTTTGTCATTCTAGTTCATGCATATATCTATATTCTTTCTTCATTCACAAAATTGTTTTACATACCTCTATCTAAGACTGCAATACTGTGACACTCTTACGATAAATTCTAGCTGCTTTGCAATGCTGGATTAACATCTATGTAGTCAAAGAGAGACTATTGGTGTGACCTTTCTGTCAATTAGCTAGTTCTTAGGTAGTTCAGTATGCTTAATTAGGTAGTAAGGAATTCTGACCTGTTTGAGAATTTATCAATCTTATTTGTCCTTTTAAAATAAATACAGCCTCTCCTACTTTAGTGCTGCAACAAGTGGATATAACATCATGTTAGTTTCCTTATGTTTCATACACTTTAATATCAGATAATGTTAGCTGGAGTTTACTCACTTCACACTTTGCTCAAAGGGCTTACAGCTCAGTTAGTCTTATTTTCTTCTTTTAAAGTAGGTGTAATTTTTTTTCTACTAAAGAGCTGAAACAAATGGCTATAACCAACCATTAGTTTCCTTTTGTGTTACATGCTATGCTATACTATCATACAATGTTGGCTGGTGTTTACTCACTTAGCACTTAGGTTAAGCAACTTGTGATTTCACTGGTCTATCATGAGAAGAGTGTTTCACACTAGGTGATAAAATACAAACGTTTTTAGTTTTCAGACTGCATAGTAAAGTTTGTTACATTACATTGTGTAGCCACAGTTTAAACAGAAATGCCATACTGAGTGTGAAAAGAACTGCCTTGTACATATTTTTCGCTAATTGCATCACATCTGTGTTTCAGTGGTCAGTGTTAAGCCCCAAGTCTGGAAAGCTATATGGAAGACGATACTAAGTATTAAAATTGCTGGTTACAGTGTTTCGCCATAAACAAGTAACACATAGCTGACGGTGTGGCCTACCTCCAGGGAGTTCTGTCTGTGTGTGCTTCAGAAAGCAAGGACTGCACTGCGTGTGGGTCTTGCATCATTATGTTTGCTTGCACGCATGTGCAAGAAACATAGTGCCATCATCCGAGTTTTCGGAGGTGTGTCAGCCCCTTTTTCAATTCAGTGTGTTGGCAGGCGTGGCGCAGTCCAGCCATGCATGCTGAAGCTGTCTATGACAAGCTTCAAATGCAGTGGCGTACTAGTTGAAGGGGAGCTACCTTCAGTGAGCAGCGATCAGATATCGCCTGCTCATACACAGCTCCCAACACACACACCTCACACACACACACACACACACACACACACACCACGCATACTGCGTGTGGCACCCTTACACACTGTATAGCCACAGCAGGGTGCCCCAATCCTATCGACTCCATGCCCCCAACCAGCCGTCCTTGTGTGCCACGCTGAGAGCCCACTCCAGTGTGGCAAATGTCCCAGCGTCGTCAATTTAAAAAAAAAAACAACCTGTAAATTAAAAATGGTCCCGCGGTCTCCTGCCCCCCACAACCCCCACCCTGCGCCCTGCCTCCCCACCCCTCATCCCATGACCTACCGAGTCCGCGACTATCTTGGTGAACCGGGAACACGTCTGCACTCTTCAAAGCCGACCCGAATTGAGGAAATGCCGGTAAGCTGTATAATGGGATAGACAGGGTTTTTCAACTTTGTTGCATATCTCAGGCACTTTTGGAATTTTTGCACCAAATTTTCAACATGGGGTTTTTGGGACCCCTTCTCATGAATGCTGTCACTGTCATGGTGTTATTTGGGCCCGAAGGGTGATTTCGCAGTCACTGCGCGAAATCACCTTTCGAGGACCGATTAATGAAAGACACTGCCAGTGTTCATAACGTCGGCTCTCAAGAAGCCGATTTTGAAAATTTGGTGGAAAAATTCCCAAAAATGACTGTTTTACGAGCGTGCATTGCGCAGTTCCTATGCACGCTCGGAAGTTCGCGAATTTTCAATATTTTCACTCCAGATTTTCAACATTGCCATTTTACCTCACCTTCTTATGAGTAGTACAGCTGTCATTTTTCACATCTCGCCCAAAACGTGTTTCTGCCCATGTAGTGCACAATGGTGCAGTTGGTGTGCGAAAGCAATGTTTGGGACACATTAAGAAAATCACAGTGACACTGTTCATGAGCAGAGGTCTTAAAATGGCTATGTTGAAAATTTGGTGACAAAGTCCATAAAATGACTGTGTTGCAGTGAGCATTGTGCAGTTTCCACGCACCCTCGTAAGTTCATGACTTTGTAATTTTTAAGTCCAGATTTTCACCAGTGGCATTTTTCCACACTTCCTTATGAGCAGTACAGCTGTCATTTTTCACAACATGGCGAAGTGTGTTTTCACACTTTCAGCACAGAGATGCGTGGTCGCTGTGGAAATCATTGTTCGGGACAGATAAAGAAAATCACAGTGACACTGTTCATGATCGGAGGCACCAAAATGCCTGAGTTGACAATCTGCTGTAAAAAATCCCCAACCTAATTATATTACGGGTGTGCGTTGCACAGTTTCTATGTATGCTCGTGACTTCACCATTTTTTAAATATTTTTACTGCAGATTTGCAACATTGCCATTTTTTACACCTCCCCATGAACAGTACAGCTGTCATTTTTTACATCCTGTTTGGAATGTTTTTGCACCTGTGGTGCTAAATGCCGTAGTCGCTGTGCATAAGCAGCTTTTGGCTAACAAACTGATATTCCCTCTGTTCATGAGGTGGGGTCACAAAAAAACCACGTTGAAAATTTGGAGTGAAAATACCAACGAATGCCTGAGGTATTAGGGTTTCCAACCATAACGCCCAACCCTGTAGAGAATGACAGGCATCAGGGGTGTAACTTGGGATTCTTGCCTGTAATGGTCATACCATTCCACACCCTGCAGCCAGTGAGAGGCATCGAGGTATGCCTTGGACTCTTCGACCCCAAAGTTCACCCCATTCTCCTATATCGCACCCATCTCACTATATTTCCTAATGGAATGGGGTGCGCATAAATGCCAAAGACCCCAAGGAACACCGTGACACTTGTCAGTGTCTGCAGGGTGGGGTGTGCTGAAATGGCATGGCCATTATGCCTGACGACCCAAAGGCACACCCCAATGCCTGTCACTCTCTGCAGGGTGGTGGTGGGGTTGGCTTCAGTTCAATACTTCACTGCCATTCCTGTTACACAGCTCTGTAACTTCTACACTACGACTGCCAATGCCAGCAAGCAAACATTTGGCATTGACAAATACTTGTTTTTATATCAGGAAGGGCCAAGGGGTGGAGTTGCTCAGACCAGGAAGTACCATGGGATTTCAGCACTCACCTGGTCAGAGTACCACTAATTAGTCATTCACTGTAGTTTAAAAGCAACAAATGACTAATTAGTCACTACTTATGTAACCCCCTTGCTAATGGGGGTTCCTGAAAGCCTCCGGAGCTTGGGTAAATGCTCTGTGCCTGATTGGAGTTCGGCGCTAAAGCCATTTAATTGGGAAGCCAGTGAGTGCTTTAAAAAGCCTCCGTGAGCTGTCTCTTTAAGGGCTGCTTGTTGCAGCTGTAGGTAATTAAATTGGAAGAGGGCTGTGGGGTTGTATGCCGAGTCCCGCCTGGGGCAGCTGAAATAATAACTCCTTCTGCCATCGCTAGTGGTGCAGAGGGAGTTCTGCTGAAAAGCTGTACTGGTTTGCTAAATATAACGTAAAACAATAATAATAATGCAGTTGTTTAACCTGCCTTCTTTTGCAGCAAGAGACTGTGTGGACTTCCTCCTCCATGATGGACTAGAACTGCTAAATGGGCCAACCAGTACCTTGGGACCTTACAGGGCTGACTGACCAATGGAGGGACTGCTTGTAATTTGGGAAAGACATTATGGGCTATGGCACTTTTTCGCACCACTGAAGGCTAGAGGAAATGACTGGCATGTTTAGCCAGCCAATGACAACGGGTAGCGCCCGATCTGGAAGGAGTGCTTGGTGCTGCCAGCTTGAGATGCATTGTGACTGGTGAGGAGTGAGGAGCTTCTGTGCTTCTGCACTGGGAAGTGTTCGTGCAGGAAGTGCGTGAAGGACCTAGTGACCATTTGCCTGAGGAAAGGAGTCGGAAAACCCACCGGCTGGCAGTCAGAGGAGGCTGTGCTCTGTACGGCTACCCACCAGGCTCGACCTGTTTGGAGGACTGGAGAAGATTGCTGAATTGCACTCAGTTCCCGGGAAAAGTGAAGAGAAAGCTGCCATTGCAGTATTTTGATGACAGAGAAGCCTGGAGAGCCCAGCTGCTGCTGCCTGGTGTGGTACCCCTCTGCTGTTGCTTGTTACCATATGAATGTGAAAGAAGACTGGTGAAAGCCAGGTTCCATCCTGGTAGTGTGCAGGAATCATCATTTGCTGGGATTGTGAGTACTAATTCAGGGTGGCTCCCTGTAGTGTGTTTACTTAACTGAACAGTCCTCTTACTGTGACCTGCTCAGGGCTGTTACGATTGTGTGTGCTAAGGGCTAACCAGCTGCCACGTGTGGACTAGTCGCTAGGGCTTGGGTACCCCGGGACTATAAGCTGTAGGATTAGGCCTGTGCACAGAGCCCTAGGTAGATAAATATAGTGATAAGCTAATCAACTTGATTCCCCCTGTCCTTGTTGTTTTTCTCCTTGAATAAATCAGATTGTTTTATACAGCTACATCCTGGTTATTGTGTACATTAATGGTGAACTGCTGTTTGGTGATTGCAACATAACTGTGCCTTACTTTACAGGGGGTCCCCGAAGGAAGCTGGATTATATTTTCTGTGGGGTAAGTGTACTGGTGAACAGAATCGCTGCTACCCAGTGTGAGTCATTAATGGGACGAAGGGGGGGGGGTTGCAGTAGCTCAGAGGGCTGTAACTGTGGTAGTCGTAACTGTGCTTACCCCGACCTCTGGGTGGAGACACCCGTCAATGGATCTGGGCCCCTCAACCTGCCTCTGGGGGGGGCAGACAGGGGTAGTAGCCCTAAGGGTAGCGCCCCCTGGGGGTTACACTTTTAATGCAGTTAAATATTATCTGTATAAAACATATGGTAGGGACTTGACCAGATACTGCCACCCTGCATGGTCCATGCATTCATCAAATACACTGAGGCAGCCATGGGGTGGAAAGCACCCACTGAACCTTTGGGTTTGGTGAGGTGTGTACTGTTGCCTAGCAGTGGTACTCTGACCAGGTCAGTGCTGAAATCCCGTGGTACTTCCTGGTCTGAGCAACTCTGCTACCCTTGGTATCTCCTGATATAAAAACAAGCATTTGGGGCCGGCCCGGTGGTGCTGAGGGTTGAGGCGCTGGACACCACACCTCGCACCACACCGGCGACCCGGGTTCGGGACCGGACTCGGGTCGTCGGTGGATCCACCGAGGGAGATAGGCTGGGCGTCCAATGACAGCCTGCCTTCTCTGGGGAGGATTCAGCGATACCCGACACTTGCATGACCCTGAGTGGAGGCTCAAGGAACTGCAAGCCCCATTTGGGGATGGCGGCCATTGAGCAGCATGGACGTCAGCATGCGCATCATGATGTCGGGGGAAGTTACTTGCTGCTCAGGGAGGGAGAAAACCACGGAAAAACAAGCCTGCCTCAGCCGGGAAGATGGGAGGACCATGGCTGTGCCCACGATTTGCCTGTGCCCGCCCAGCAGACCTCAGACCGATGAAATGTAAGTAACGGGGTTTGAGTCCCCCGCCTTGTCCCTGCCCGGGGGGTAATCCGCAGCTGCATGGGGGCTAGGGGTCTGCTTGGGTAGGGTTCCGGGCAGGGGGATGTCCAGTGGCCCCCCTGAAGGGTTGGAGGTGGCAGGCTGGAGAGGAGGAATAAATAGTAATTTCAAAAAAAAAAAAAAATCAAGCATTTGTCAATGCTGAATGTTTGCTTGCTGGCATTCACAGTGGTAGTGTAGAAGTTACAGAGCTGTGTAATAGGAATGGCAGTGAAGTATTGAACTGAAGCCAACCCCACCACCACCCTGCAGAGAGTGACAGGCATTGGGGTGTGCCTTTGGTTTGTCAGGCATAACGGCCACGCCATTTCACCACACTCCACCCTGCAGACACTGACAAGTGTCACGGTGTTCCTTGGGGTCTTTGGCCCTTATGCGCACCCCATTCCATTAGGAAATACTGTGAGAAGGGTGCGATATAGGAGAATGGGGTGAACTTTGGGGCAGAAGAGTCCAAGGCATACCTCGATGCCTCTCACTGGCTGCAGGGTGTGGAATGGTATGAGCATTACAGGCACAAATCCCAAGTCGCACCCCTGATGCCCGTCATTCTCTACAGGGTTGGGCGTTATGGTTGGAAACCCTAATACCTCAGGCATTCGTTGGTATTTTCACTCCAAATTTTCAACGTGGTTTTTTTGTGACCCCACCTCATGAACAAGGGGGATATCAGTTTGGTAGCCGAAAGCTGCTGTTGCACAGCGACTATGGCATTTAGCACCACAGGTGCAAAAACATTCCAAACAGGATGTAAAAAATGACAGCTGTACTGTTCATGGGGAGGTGTAAAAAATGGCAATATTGCAAATCTGCAGTAAAAATATTAAAAAAACTGGTGAAGTCACGAGCGTACATAGAAACTGTGCAACGCACACCCGTAATATAATTAGGTTGGGGATTTTTTACAGCAGATTGTCAACTCAGGCATTTTGGTGCCTCCGATCTTGAACAGTGTCACTGTGATTTTCTTTATCTGTCCTGAACAATGATTTCCCACAGTGACCACACATCTCTGCACTGAAAGTGTGAAAACACACTTCAGTCATGTTGTGAAAAATGACAGCTGAACTGTTCATAAGGAAGTGTGGAAAAATGCCACTGGTGAAAATCTGGACTGAAAATATTACAAAGTCATGAACTTATGAGGGTGCGTGGAAACTGCGCAATGCTCACCTCATAACACGGTCATTTTATGGACTTTTGTCACCAAATTTTCAACATAGCCATTTTAAGACCTCTGCTCATGAACAGTGTAACTGTGATTTTCTTAATGTGTCCCAAACATTGCTTTCGCACACCAACAGCACCATTGTGCGCTACATGTGCGAAAATACATTTTGGGCGACATATGAAAAATGGCAGCTGTACTGTTCATAAGGAAGTGTAATAAAATGGCAATGTTGAAAATCTGGAGTGAAAATATTAAATTCGCAAACTTACGAGCATGCATAGGAATTACGCAACGCACGCTCATAAAACAGTCATTTATTGGAATTTTTCACCAAATTTTCAGCATAGCCATTTAAGACCTCTGCTCATGAACAGTCGTCTGTGATTTTCTTAATTTGTCCCGTGCATTGATTTCACACCGACTGCGCCATTGTGCGCTACATGGGCGGAAACACATTTTGGGTAAGATGTGAAAAATGACAGCTATACTGCTCATAAGAAGGTGTGGTAAAATGGCAATGTTGAAAATCTGGAGTGAAAATATTGAAAATTCGCGAACTTACGAGCCTGTGTAGGAACTGCGCAATGCACGCTCATAAAACAGTCATTTTTGAATTTTTCCACCAAATTTTCAAAATAGGCTTCTTGAGAGCTCACCTTATGAACACTGGCAGTGTCGTTTCATTAATTGGTCCCGAAAGGTGATTTTGCACAGTGACTGTGAAATCACCCTTCCAGACCAATAACGCCATGACAGTGACAGCATTCATGAGAAGGGGTCCCAAAGCCCCCATGTTGAAAATTTGGTGCAAAATTCCAAAAATGCCTGAGATATGCAACAAAGTTGAAAAACCCTATCTATCCCATTATACAGCTTACCGGCATTTCCTCAATTCACGGTTGGCTTTGAAGAGTGCTGAGCGTGTTCCCTGTCACCAAAGATCATTGGCGGACTCCAGAGGTAAGTATGGGATGAGGGGTGTGTGGGGAGGCAGGGTGCACAGTGGGTGGGTGCAGGTTGTGGGGGCAGGGAGACTGGGTGGGACCATTTTTCTTTACAGTTTTTTTTTTTAAATGACAGCGGGACGTTTGCCATGCTGGGGTGGGCTCCAGCATGGCACAAGAGATAGTTGGGGGCATGGAGCCGATGGGAGTTGGGCACCCCGTCGGCCATAGCAACTTTGCCATGCTGGGTGGGCTCCCAGCATGGTACCCTATACTCGGGGGAACAGTGGAGCGATGGGGGTTGGGCACCCCGCCGGCTGCTCATGAGTTGCCATGCTGGGGTGGGCACCCAGCGTGGCATGGGAAAAACTTTGAGGGGAGAGAACACAGCCGACAGGGATTGGGCACCCCGCCAGCTATACAGTGTGTGTGGGGCAGCACGCAGTATACATGCGTGTGTGTGTGTGTGTGTGTAGGGGGAGCTGCGTATGAGCAGGCGATATCTTATTGCTGCTCACTGAAGCGTAGCTCCCCCTTTCAACTGTACGCCACTGCATTTTGGAGCTGTCATCGACAGCTCCAGCGTGCATTGGCGGACTGGGGCCGCTCCTCCCAACACACTGACTGAATTGGAAGAGGGGGTGACACACCTCCGAAAACTCGGATGATGGCACTATGTTTCTTGCACATGTGTGCAAGCAAACATAATGATGCAAGACCCACACACAGTGCAGTCCTTGCTCCCTGGAGGTAGGCCACACCGTCAGCTATGTGTTATTTGTTTATAATGAAACAGTGTAACCAGCAATTTTAAAACTTAGTATTGTCTTCCATACAGCTTTCCAGACTTGGAGCTTAACACTGACCACTCCAACACAGATGTGATGCAGTTAGTGAAAAAAGATGTAAGTGGCAGTTCTTTTCACACTCAGTATGGCATTTCTAAAGTTTAAACTGTGGATACATGATGTAATGTAACAAACTTTACTATGCAGTCTAAAAACTAAAAACTTTTGTATTTTATCACCTAGTGTGGAACACTCTTCTCATGATAGAGCACTGAAATCACAAGTTGCTTAACCTAAGTGCTAAGTGAGTAAACATCAGCCAACATTGTATGGTAGTATAGCATAGCATTTAACACAGAAGGAAACTAATGGTTGGTTATAGCCACTTGTTTCAGCTCTTTAGTAGAAAAAAATACACCTACTTTAAAAGAAGAAAATAAGACTAACTCAGCTGTAAGCCCTTTAAGCAAAGTGTGAAGTGAATAAACTCCAGCCAGCATTATCTGATATTAAAGTGTATGAAACATAAGGAAACTAACATGGTGTTATATCCACTTGTTGCAGCACTAAAGTAGGAGAGGCTGTACTTATTTTAAAAGGACACAATAAGATTGATTACTTCTCAAACAGGTCAGAATGCCTTACTACTTGATTAAGCATACTGGGCTACCTAAGAACTTGTTAATTGCCAGAAAGGTCACACCAGTAGTCTCTCTTTGACTACATAGATGGTAATCCAGCACAGCAAAGCAGCTAGAATTTATCAGAAGAGCATCACAGTATTGCAGTCTTAGATAGAGGTATGTAAAACAACTTTGTGTATGAAGAAAGAATATAGATATGTGCATGAGCTAGAATGACAAAACCTGAATTGTCCCATAGAGTGGAATGATGTAATTAGACTATGCCATGTTTAGCTGGCCAAACACCTCGAATAGAGCTTTATTTGATCAACGTGATATCATTTTAGCACTGCCTAGAAGTATATATGAAGGAAGTAATAGTAAACAAACTGAAACTAAAGTGTCAAGAATAAGATACAAAGATGTGTATGTACTAAATGCATAGCTGAATGTCAAGTATGCCTCAGGATGTTATTCAGCATTGCATATCAGTCAAGGCATCATGTTGTCCATGAACAAATACTGCATAAAGTCAGAAGAGAATCACTGTAGTAAGAGTATGAAAAAGTATTTACAATGTGATAGATGACACCCACCACTTAGTGGTACGAACAAAAATTACAGAATGTTTAAAATTTAGTTAAAGTCAAAAATATCAATTTAATATGAAAAATGATTATAAAAATACTTTATAATTATGTTCAATATTAGATCCTCACCCTGAAGAAGCCATATCTGGTGAAATGTTGGTGTATGAGGAACTATTTGTAATAAAGAAAAAAGAAAAATAAACCCAAGAAAATTCAAAACTTTCATGAGTGGCTGGCTTCTTTCTACTTTTTGATTTTGAGAGTGTACCACACCCCTGATGGGGTCCCTCATTTGGCCTCTCACCTCGAAGTGAACTCCTTTGTCATAGCAGCTGCCCAGGACCACACAACATGGCCTAAACACATGACCTCGCCTCGAGATAAAGAAACCGGGCAGCTGGATCAGTTTGGGCGCAAGATTTATTCTTCATCCAATTGCGCCCTCAGATCCATTAATTATGTGGCACACATAGTTTCTTTCCAGAACTCCACACTGGGCCATCTGGAGTCCAAGCTTGAGGCCATCCAGGATCCTGAACTTAAGGCTGAGATCACTAAGACAGTGAGTATGGCTAAAATCTCCTTTCGTCATGCCCTCTGGGCCACTTATGACTCGGTGGACTCGGTGGCTTGGTCTACAGCTACTGCTGTCTGCCTTCGGAGACATTTTTGGCTTCAGATTTCTGGCTTGGCACAAGATGTCCTGTCTGCCATACAGGATGCCCCTTTCAGATGATCTGTACTGTTTGGCGGAAACGCCAGGGACACCATTGTGGAGCTCCAGGACAGCGGCAAAGCCTTGTGCTCTGTCCGCTCTAGATATCATGTGGGTTTTCAATCCAAATGGCCTTTTCATCGACAGCAGTGATGTCAGACAAAGCAGGCCCCAGTCAGATGCAAGACCAAATGCTGGGCTCCAGTATCAGCAGGCTCCACCCCGCGGCCGAGCCTCAGAGGTCTTCTGGGGAGCGAAGCCCTCCCATGCCTCGGCCTCATGACTCATGAGGGATCCCCCTGTCACCGCCTGACACTCCAGCTGAACCAGTGGGGGGACATTTGCCCTCCACCTTCCAGGGTGGCAGGACATAACCACGTATTTATGGGTCCCTCAGTTAATTACAACAGGTCACGCCATTGAATTCCTGGGAAGACCTCCAGACAGTCCTCCAGGCCTCTCCCAAGGGTCATTAGCTCTGTGCACTGGACATGCAGTGGAAGCATGGATGCTTTCCTGCATATCCCTCTCTCCCCGGCCCACCATTGCTTCCTCTGGTCTGCCATTCAGGGGGAGCTTTTTCAGCTCAAGGCTCTTCCCTTTGGCCTCTCCTTGGCTCCAGGGGTTTTTACCTAGTGCCTAGAAGTGGTGGTGGCAGCTCTGCGCTGCAGGGGAATTTATGTATCTCTGGACCTCGACAGCTGGTTTTTCACAGCTCTGTCAAGGAGCAGCTTGGTGGACTTCTTCTTCTTCACCTTGGATCTCTTAGCCAGACTGAGCATTACAGTGAATTATCCCAAGTTGTACCTTTCTCCCTCTCAGTGTCTCCAGTTTATTGGAGTGGTTTGGGATTCAGTCCAGGGCAGGACCTTCCTCCCTGAGGACAGGGTGAAAACTTGGCAGGAGTGGGCCAGTATGGTAGTCTCCTCATGCTGGACCACAATCCGGGTGATTTTTCACCTTCCAAGGCTGATGGCGGCAGCGGTCTCTACCATCCTCTTGGCCAGGCTGCACATGAGGGTCACCCAATGGTCCCTTCGAGTCCAATGGGATCAGCGTCTGGACGATCTGGATCACAAGGTCCTTGTGCCCAGCTGCATGTAGAGGGGTCTCCTTTGGTGGCAAGAGCTCTCTGACCTCTCCAAGGGAGTTCCCTTCCATTCCAGTCCTTCTTCCCTGCCCTAACCACAGAAGCTTTGGGACAGGGTTGGGGAGCTCACTTGGGGGACCACAGGACCCAAAGAACTCGATTGTCCCCCTGTACAAGGAGACAATGCGAGTTTGGTACTGGGCAGTCCAGCAGGATTTTTACCCCACAGCAGTCCATGTTCTGGATGTCTACAATGTCTTGGCAGACAGTCTCAGTCGCACCACATCCCACGCTCACAAATGGGAACTAAAGCAAGAAGTGGTCGAAGATACCTTCGACCTGTGGGGTTGTCCAGAGGTAGATCTGTTCACCTCCCCATTCAATGCATAACTACCCTATCTTTTCTCGCTCATTTACTGGACAGAGGGGTTCTTGTACACCTTCCCTCCTTTTCCAGTGCTTCAGAAGGTCCTTCTGTAGCTCCAGCAGCTGTTGGTGGAACCACCGGTATCCCTGTCTCTCTGTCACAACTACATGACCCAGGAGCAAGGAGACTGGTTCATCTGGGCCTTAAACCCCTTCACCTGCACTCACGGCACCTGCAGACATAGCTGCCTCACGTTTTGGAGTTTCTGCCCATGTGACTCAGGTTCTCTTGGAGGCCTGGAAACCTTCTACCAGTTCAACCTATGCCATGGCATGGGGTTTTCCATCTGGGAGGCCTCCAAAGGTGGGGATCACTTTCCACGTCCGGTGACTCTGGTGATGAGTACCTCTTGCATCTTTTGGCTCTTGACGCTTGTTATTCTTCCCTGAAGGTCCATTTGTCCGTGGTTTTGGCCTGCCATGTTTGGTGGAGGGCAAAATCCTGGCATGGTTGGAGATCCCTAAAACCTTTCTGATAGGGATCCTCCACCTGAAATCTTCACTTCATAACCCTGTTCCCCCATGGGATCAGATCTTTTGCTTGGAGAAATCTTTCTTGCCTCCTTTTGAATCGGCAGCAAGTTGCTATAGATGCTTCCTTTTTTGAAAAGTGCAATTTTTAGTTGCGGTTACTTCTGCTCAAAGGTTTTCTGAGCTTCAGGCCCTGGTGTGTAAGGAGCCTTATTTGATTTCCACAGAGACCAGGTGGCTCTGTGTAAATATCCTAAGTTTTTACCCAATATGGTTTTGAGTTTACATTGAAGCAGGCCACTGAACCTCTGGTATATCACCCTGAGCATTCTTATCAGGGAAAGACTCTTCTGCTTACACTGGACGTATGCAGAACTTTGCATTACTACAATAACTGGACAAAGGTTATCTGTAAGTCAGATCTGTTGTTCATTTCATTTACGTCCAAGTGACAGGGAGCAGCTGTGTCCAAACAGTGTTTGTCCAAATGGTTGGCGAACTGTATTTTGTTCTGATACCATAAGTGCAACAAGCCACTTCCGGGGGAAGTTAAGGGACACTCAAACAGAGGCATGGCTGCTTCTACTGCTTGTTCAGGAATGTGTCAGCTGCTGAGATCTGTGCAGCAGACACTTGGAGTTCTGTCCATACTTCACTGAGTATTTCAATCTGGACATTACTGCTAGGCGCAGGGCTGGTTTTGGACTGGCTGCCCATCAGGGCCTCCTGTCTTACTGTTCCTGCATTTCTGCAGACCTTTCCTGCCTCCTGTGCTTCAGTTCTTGACTGACTTTTGACTGCTTGGGATTCCAGTCCTATATGTTATGACCTACTGCAGGAACCCTCTCAAAGTAAGATAGTACAGTTACATAAGAACTTACTGTAACAGTAGATCTTCAAGAGAGGTTCCTGCAGTAGGTCATCTTTTTCCCTCTCACCTTCCCCCAGATTCTGCATCTGCTTCTCTTGAGCCTTTTTCTTTCTTGGCTCCAGGATCCCACTGCTTTCTCCTATCACACCTAGTTCTGGGTCTCTGGTGCGAGAACTGGAAGGCGGGTGTGGGGACTGCCCACTATATAGGGTCACGCTGATCGGGTGGGCGGTCTCCCACCAGATGTTGCTACAGTTTTTTGTGTAGTCCTGATGCCAGGGGTGCAGTCCTATATATTATGACCTACTGCAGGAACCTCTCTTGAAGATCTACTGTTACGGTAAGTTCTTACGTAACTGTACTATTAGGGGGCATGGGAAGAGGTGGTGCTTGACAGCATGGTAGGGATAGGGCCACTATGAAAGATATAGGGGAGAGGGCATGCAGCCGAGTCCAGGAAGTCACAAACACCTGCTTTAAGCAGAAGGGGGGGGGCATGCATAGGAAACCACTCTGGTTTTAAGGAGAGGTAGACAAAGCCACAAGGAAAAAAATAGCTTCCTTTAAGATATTTAGGAGAACCCAGAAAGTGAGAGAGAGGAAGACAGGGTAGACTACCTGGAAAAGTTAAACACCGCTAGCAGAATGGTGAGGAAGGCCAAGGCAGAGACAGAGCTGAAGATAGCTGAGGGAATCAAGACAGGTGACAAGACCTTCTTTCATTACATTCAAGAAAAAATGGATCATGAAATAAGGTATTCTGAAGCTGAAAAAAGGGCCTGAGTAATTGGAGGATGACAGAGGAAAGGTAGAAGTATTGAATAAATACGTCTGCTTAGTACTCATAAAATGATATAATTACAGTGGAAAAGGTCCTCAAGGGGCTCAGGGCCCTTAAGATTGACAAATCTCCTGACCAAAAGGCATGCACCCTTGGGTACTGAGGGAACTGGTGGAAGTTCTGGCAGCCCCACTGGCTGAGTTGTTCAACAGCTCCCAGGACATAGGAATGATGTCATGAGAATGAAGACTGCTGATGAAGTGCCCCTGCACAAGCATGGGGCAAAGGACCAACTAGGAACTACAGACCACCAGTTAACTTGATATCAATAGCTGGCATGCTGATAGAGACCATTCCTAAGAAAAAATGGGTCTTTTGCTTCCCACCACAGTGATTTATTTAAAAAACTGCTTTTCCAAAAGGAATACAACTTGAAAATAAGAATAATCCAGTACCTTGGTTTTCTTCTCTTGAATATAGTGTGATGTTTGGATAATGCATTCTTAAGAAAAGATTGGTTGAATTCCTCAGGGTAAATGGATTCCAGGATGTCAGGCAGCATGAGTTTATGGCAGGAAGATCATGCCAAACAAACTTGGTTGATTTCATTGATTGGGGTAAAAGGTTGTCAGACAAGAGCTCAGCAATGGACATACTGGTCGAGGACATTAGGAAGGCCTTCAACTCAATCCCCCACAATAGATTAATCGAAAAACTGGAGGACCTTGGAGTGGTGGACAACTTGATGAGATGGGTTGCAGACTGGCTGGCAGAGAGAACCCAAAGGGTGGTGTTAGGGGGAGTACTCCGGAATGAGGGGGTGATCAGCAGGATCCCACGAGTCAATGCTCAGTCCAGTACTGTTCAATATGTTCATAAATGATATAGGGGAAAGCATAAAAAGCAAAATCTGCCTCTTTGCAGGCAACACCAAGCTTTGTGGTAGGGTAGACGTGGAGGGTCAGAGAACTGTGGGAAGACCTGGCAAAGTTATAAAGGTGGTCTGGAATCTGGCAGCTGGGGTTCAACATGAAAAGTGCTAGGTCATGTGCATTGGGAGTAAGAACCCCAGGGCTGAGTACTGACTGGGAGGCATGATGGTCACAGTGTCTGAGGAAGACAAAGACCTATGGATTGCAATCACAAGCAGTCTGAAACCCTCCATGCAATGCATCAAGGCAGCATTAAGAACAAATGGGATGATGGGTTGCATGAGCAGAGGCTTCACCAGTAGGAAGGAAACTGGTCATACTGCCACTGTAAGGTCAGTGGTGTGGATGCATCTGGTTTTACTGTGTGCAACACTGGAGCCCCTAACACAAAAGGATATGAACCCAATAGAAGCAGTCCAAAGAAGAGCTATGAAGATGATTTAGGGCCAGCAAGGGCTCTTTTATGGACAGTGACTGGAGAACATAAACATGTGCTGAGCCAAGGAGAGAAGGTAATGAGGGGACATGATGGAGACCTTCAGATACTTCAAAGGTATTAACAAGATCACCCTGGGGATGTCTTTAGGTTCAGAGTGGACAGCAACACAAGGGGAATCAATTGTAAGCTGGTGGGAGGCAGTTTCAGGAAGGAGGCCAGGAGACACCTCACTTCTTCAGAGAGAGTGGTCGCAGGCCGGAATGGACTACCAGAAATGGTGGTAAGCCAGAAAACAGTAGGGATTTTAAGAGGGGGTGGGATAAGGTCAAGGGGCAGGTAAGGGTGTCGGGAAGGGGGTGGAGTGTCATGTAACACAAAACCAGCTGAACTCTCTTCCTCTTTTGAGTGGTTTCACTCATACCTGGAACGTAGGGCCTACGCTGTCCATATCGGTGATGCCATTTCCTCTTCTCTCACTATCTGTTCTGGCATCCCCCAGGGATCCATCCTTGTCCCCATTCTTTTACCCATTATCCTAAATGACCTTCACTTTGCCTGCTCTTTTACATCTATTCACATACAGTATACAGAGATGACAGTTCTCTATGCCTCTGGTTTCTCTGCTTCTGCCCTCAGGATTCGTCTTCAACTGGATTTCAAGCCACATCTAGCACTGGTGTTTGAGCCAACTAGCTGTCCCTCAATGCCAAAAAAATGGTCTCCATGACCTTTGACACTAGGCAAAGTCTTGCCAAGCTCTCACCTCTCTCCTTCCAGATCCTTGATGGTGCTGTGAATTAGGATGCCCCCTCTTTTAAATACCTTGGGGTATGGCTGGATTGTCACCTGGACTTCTTGTGTGGATGCTATCCACAGGAAGCTGCACCCTAAACTTGGAGCACTTTACAGGAACAAAGCAAGTATCCCACTTCCTGGTCATAGGGGGAGAGTGTCAAGAAAATTATTTTAGCTATCTTTGATTATGTCGACATTGTATATAACTTTGCTCCAAGTCCACCTTTGCCAGGCTGGATCCCCTCTTTTACTCCTTTTGCCTCTTTGCCATGGAGTGCCTTCTCAGAGCCCACCATTGTTCATTGTATTCCTCCCTCTCCTTGCCCTCCCTTGATGCCAGGCACTTAGCTTATTGTGCCACCTTCATCTCCAAATTCTGGCTAAGCTCCCTCCCCACTACCTTTCCTCTCTTCTCTCATCCCCTCCTTCTACCTCCTAAGCCCATCACAGCTCTGACACTCACTCTCTGTCCCTCCCCCTTTTAAAATCCACTGCTGGTCAAGCTGCTTTCTCCTTCCACTTCCACACACTTTAGAGCACCCTCCCTATTGCTATTTACACTGCTCCCTCTTCCCTACCCTAAAACCCCTCCTCCGTGACTTCACTACTCACTCCTTCATTTGTTCCTGATCCAAGACTACTTCCACTCTTCCTCCCTCCATATTACTCCCTCTCCCACTGCCCTGATTTATTGGTCCACTATTCCCCATGAACCTTGTCCCCATTGTACTCACAATCTCCCTTCCCTCTCTCCCTTATTTTGCTGCCAGTTGCACTTTGCTGAACTGTTGCTATTGATATGCTATGTTTTGCACTGCTTACTTTGTGCTTCCTTTCAATTGTCTACTGCATACTTTTTACTTTTTACAGTTATTGTTTTATAATTGCAACATTACTGATGTACTGTAACTTATTACTGCACTCTCCACATCTGCTTTCCTCCAGGACACATCTGGAGACAAGCTGTTAGCTCAGTATGTGTTCCTGGTGAAACTCTTGAAATAAATAACTAAATAAGCTGTTTTTTAATATCTGAGGAAATTAAAAAGATACTAATTAAGAAACCAAGGATGATAGAAATACATTTTTGCTAAAATAAACTGCATGATGAAAATTGTTCCTGGCTAACAAATACTGCTGCTTTAAAAGACAATGCCCATTCTGGCAAGGTCTTGTCAGCCTGCGTTGCGCAAGAATTTGAATATCCATGATGCCTTGCTCTTGAACGGAGACTTTAGCTTATGTATGTGGTTTGGAGGGGTGCCCAAAAACCAAACAATTGGGATATTTCTTCTTTCCTACAGTAACATCCTTTCACAGATCCTGTGCACTGCTCATCCTGCAAACTGACTCTGGGAAGGCTATTTCCGAGTGTACTGAGTGACTAATTCCCTTAATGACTGGCTTTGCAAAGGACTATAGGGTCTTTGCTCTTTAAAGAAATTCTGTGGAATAGTGGAGTCTAAGGCAGGACTGTGAGACACACTTGCATGAGAGTTAAATAAGACCTAATGATCTGGGTGAGGGCAGAGGCCTTTTTATGTTATTTTTCTAAAATGAGTATGTCTCAGATGGACATGGGGTGCAAACCACAGTGTCCCTTGATGACTAGTGATGATATGACTAATCCATATAGAAATGATGACTGACTAATTTATATAGAAAATAAATGAGATGAGGAGCAACATTTGGGGCCAGTTTTCGAGAGGCATGCTGCAGTGAAGACTGAGCGGAAGCAGTTAGAGCACTCACCTGTGAAACAGGAGATCAAGGGTTTGACTCACAGGCAGTGGCTACACTGGCTCATGGTGTGACCCTGAATAAGTCACCCAGCTCTCTCTTCATAATCAGCTTTCCTAGTGGCAATATTTGGTAGAAGCAGCTTCTACTGCAGATGAGCTGTTCCATCATAGTCAGGCTAGTCAAAGTACATGAACTCCAAATGGGAGCTGTGTGCCGGTGCTGTGAACAGTACTCACCAAATAGGGCAACTAGCTTCAAATGGTGAAAAGAGCCAACATGGTGGCATTCTACCCAAACAAAAGCAAATGAAGTCAATACACTGCCGAAAAATTTCAAATTCATTGGACTAAATTTGACATTTTCAGCAGTATATCATACTCTTTGCCTTTTGTTTGGTTAAAGGCTGTCTTTTGGGTTTATGCCAGGTACATAAACTAGAAAATAAATAAGATATTAACTTTTGTTACTAACTCCAAAAATAGCAGGCAGAAAATGTTATTAATTTGTTGATAGTAGTCAGTTGTTACTTTTGATTTCGAAGTATTTTCCATTTGCTCATTAGAAGGGTTTCTACCTGACAGTATTAGGTGGGATGTGAAGAGCAGGGACCAGATTTTCAAAAGCCAGTGAACACCGTGAGGGTGCTTGCATCAAAAACAGCTGATGCAATGAGTAGGATAAGATCAAAACATGCGTCAGTTCTGATTTTAAATGGTGCTTGCATCAAAAATAGGTCTGCATGTGCCTGACTGCTTATGTGACATCAAAACAAATGCTTGCACCATGTTGTAAGGATGCCTGCATCACCAAAATGATACCATCCCCTATTTCAGGATTTTTAAAGAATATGAGTCCTGTCATAATGCCTAAGATGCATGTCACTGTTAGACCCACTAGAGCTGGTCTAACGGACACTAGAGCATATAAAGAGTTCTACAGCAGGTGGGCAGACCTGTCTATGGTACTATTAAGAGCCAGTATTCACCTACAGGACTTGTTTAGAACCTGTTGGTGGCTTTGGGCAGGATTTCCAACCTATGGCGCAGGACTTGCATTCTGCCCTGCACCATGGGACTAGGTTCCACCACTGTGCTGAAACACACTGCAGCAACTATGCCCAATTTTCCATTCCTGGGCATAGTTGTGACACTGTTCATGATTCTGGCAGCTTGAGCCACATACATGGTGCAAGCTCTGTGTCAGAGGCCCCAGGGGAGTGGTGCAGGCTAGACCACAAATCTGTGGTCTAGGACGAGTGGTCAGCACAAGGATGCAAAATCATGATTGCCCACAGAAGAATGTTGCAAGCTCCATGCACCATATGGTCAGTGCACCTGGGACTTGTGGCAGTTTACAGCTTGAAAATCTAACCCAAAGTCTTGGTCGGTTCATCTACTGTATTTTTTGACTCAACTTGCATCATTCTCATTCCTTAAGTCATTTTTTTGACCAAGTCATTTTTTTTTTACTTAACTTGTGTCATCATTGTTTCTTGAGTCATTTTTTTAACTGAGTCATTTTCTTGATGGAGTTGTTTCTCTTTACTGAACTTGAGTCATTCTCATTCTCATTCCTTGCATCATTTGTTTGATGCAGTGGACCTCTTGCGCCAGTTTGGGGGACTTTGTCACAGACAAGGCTTTTCTTGCAAAATATGGTACACCAGGATCTGATGCAAGGTGGTTGTTTGATGAACCTTGTGTCAATCTTCGGGCCCTTTGAAAATCCAGCCCCAGTACTTTACCTGGAGACTGACAATTCTAGTTCTATTCCTCTTCATACCTCATCAGAACTGTGACCTCACTCACTGTGACAGCACAAGTGACCAATCTTGCAGCAGGTGAGGGGCTTTTCTTGATCAGTTGTGATGTCACAGACAGTGAGAGCTTAGGGTTGATGGTGTATGAGGAGATCTATCACTAGCTATGTCAGCTCCATGGGTCAGGGACATCTGCAACTTAAAATGGGTACTATCTATAATCTCTTCAGTGATCAGGCAAGTAATTATTGATCAAATTATTGAATAATAGTAGATAGTATAGGACAATATACACAATTATCACAAAGTAGTCTATTAGTTGTAACTCTCCCTGCTATGTATCTAAAATTTATATATATTCAAAAAAGATCTAAGGTTGCTGATTTACATAAAACAAATTTAAAATCAAGAGTAGAGATGGAAACTAAACTAATATTACAATATAAACAAAAACTCTCCTTAAGATCTTCAAACATTTAATAAGTGTCCCTATGGAATGTAGGCAAAATATTTATCAGAATTGACAACTAAATGTTTCAAGACAACAGTGGCAAAATATTAAAATTGTGGCTAAGAAAAATTATATTTCTGTAAAAAATAAAGCCATACAATCCAAACGAATAAACAGAGCTTTCATTACATCTAAAATGTTAAATCTAATTAACCCTGATCTCTCTAATAAATGTTGGCATGGATATGGAATGATAGCAGATTTAAGCCCCAATATGTGGAGCTGCCTGACAAATGGCAGGATACTGCAACTATGCTTTCTCAAATACTATGGTAATCAAATTTGTTATAGACACACTTTTTTAGAAAGTTCGACAATCTGTGTATTACTAGAGAACAGCAGAAAGTAATTTGTCTAGAAACTATGGCAACATGAAGAAATTACTTACTGTAGTAATGTTGTTGCTTCCCAAGGGATCCCTCACTATGCTTGACAAGTGCATCAGCCCCTGGAATGACTTGCTCTGGAGCCTAGAATTTTATGTTAAGAGAACTTTAGAATGAAATTCAAAACTCTACTATGGTCATGCTCCACCTGCATCTAATGGCAGGTTTATTTCTCAAACTGTGGAGAATCAGTGACCACAAAATCTAGTTAGGTGACTAGTAAAACTTTCCATCCTAAAATACACACTTTTAAAGAATAAAGAAAACAAATGAGGGAAAAAACCCACAAAATTTTCAGTTGCAAGCCAAAAGCGACAGGGAAATGTTTAACTCCACTAAGAACAGGCTACTGAGAGAACCTTTTCCAGGTTCTGGAAGGGGAAGTAGGGAAGGGATTGTAAAGCATAATGAGGGATTCCTTAGGAAGAAACAACATGGCTACGGTGAGTAATTCTTTCTTCAAACCCCTAGAATCCCTCACTTTTGCTTGACAGGTGCAGACTCCATAGCAGTAGCTTGGGATGCTGGGTACAGAACCTATTTAAGGAAAAGGTTCTGCAAGACAGCAGTGCCAAAACTGGCATCACTTCTGCACTGTATGCCCAGACAGTCGTGCTTTGTAAAGGTGTGTACTGTTTTCTATGTAGCTGCTTTGCAAATCTCCTGGATGGAAATGCCTGTAGATACTGCCACAGCAGCGGGGGGAGGGGGGCTTGTTGAGTGGGCCCTATGGTCTTCAGGAGGATGTTTGCCAGCTGTGCCATAACAGAACTGCATCCGTGCCACCATCCAGCAAGCAATGGTCTTCTGGCTTGCCTTGGCCTACATACCCATAAGTAACAAACAGTTCTGTTGAAGTGGATCTGACATCCTTAGTGCAGTCCAGGAAGTAGCTTAAAGCTCTTTTAACACCCAGAGAAAGGAGCATCCACTTCCCTGTTGTGGATTTTTATTTGAAAAACACAGGGAGTGTGAGGAATTGGTTGAGGTGAAACTCTGAAACCACTTTAAGGAGAAATTTCTGTTGGTCATAAAAATTACTTTATCCCTGTGAAAGATAATGTAGTTAGGATCTGGGGACAGAGCTTAGAGCTTGCTCACTCTCCTGGCTGAGGTCAGGGCTACTAGGAAAACTGTTTTCCAGGTAATGTGTTTCAGAGCAGGAGTTGCCGTAGGCTCAAAGGGAACACCAAAGAACTGGGCAATGCACAGATTTAAGTCCCATGGAGGTACTGGATCTTTGAAAGAAGAGTTCAAATGTGTCAGACCCTTAAGGAACCCTTTGAAAATAGCTACGGAGGCTACCGATCTCTCCATACCAGCCAAAGCATTGGATGAGACTGCTGCCAAATGCACCTTAAGGGGAGAAGGGCGAGGGCCCAGAGACTGTAACTGTACCAAGTAGTTCAGTATGCAGGACAGGCTCGCCTGGAGGGGATTGATCTGCCCGGAAGAACACCATAGGGAAAACCTTTTCCACTTTGAGACATATATTTTCTTTGTGGCTGGTTTTCTGGAAACTTTTAATACATTCAAATCCTCTTTCAAGAGGTTTAACCCAAAGTATTCTAACTCAAGTACCAGACCCTGGAACACAGACTGCTGGGGTCTGGAAATGATATCCCACCATGAGACAAGGTCAATAGGTTGTACATCAGGGGAAGAATGATGGGAGGTTTGCTGGACAGGGCCAGGAGTAGAGAATATCAGAGCTGCCTGGCCCAGTCTGGAGCAATCAGAATCATCATGGCAGGCTCCCTACTGAATTTCAACACCCTCAAAAGGAGAGGGAATGATGGGCATGCATAAAGGAATCTTCTTGCCAGCTTAAGACCAGGGCATCCTCTAGGACTGTCCCCACTGCCAGAGGCATGCAACAAAAGAGGGGAAACTGGTAGTTTTGCCAAGAGGAGAACAGGTCCACTTCTGGCGTGCCCCACCTCCTGAACACTGTTGCTAACACTTGCTCATTCAGAGTCCATTCATGGTTGCATTGGCTGATTCTGTTGAGGGAATCTGTGAGGACATTGTCCTTTCCGGTAGGTGCACTGTGGACTGCTGTAGCTCTAGCTCATATGCTGGGCTCCAGATCTTTATTGTCTCTGTGCACAGCTTTGAAGATCTTGATCCTCCTGTTTGCTGATGTAGTACATGGTGGTGGTATTGTCTGTCCTGATCTGGACAGACTGATCTCTGATGTGGGAGGAAAAGGCCTGCATTGCCAGGAATACAATCCTGAGTTCAAGAGGTTTATGTGCCCCTAGGACTCTAGTGGGGCCCACACACCCACAGTGAGGGCATCCAGATAAGACCACCCCATCTCAGAAAGAAAGCATCTGTAGTAGGTACCACTGCAGGTGATAGCTTGAGAAAGGGATTCTCTTCTGAGGTTCTCCTCCTTCCACCAGTCCAATGCCCTTAACAGGCACTTTGTAACTGCTGCCAACTTGACAGAGGTCCCACCCTTGGGACCAGTGAGACCCTAAGTGGTACTGAATGTCTCTCATTTGAAATCTTGCACCTGGTACAACAGCTGCTGTGGTGACCATGTCCCAGCAATATAGGAAAACTCTTGCTGATCTGGGTTGTCCAGCTCTGAAAGACTTTACCAGTTCTGTGAGGCTTACAACCCTCTCCTGAGGGAGAAAGCATTTTCCTGTAGTATGTCCTGCTCTGCTCATATGAAGTTAAGCACCTGCACAGGCTCTGTCTGAGATGTTGGAATGTTTATCAGGAACCCCAGATCCTGCAAGGTTGACTGGGGAGCTGGAGGAGACCTTGGCCTCCTGGTACAAACCTCCTGAGAATAATCAGTCATCCAGTTAAGGAAAGACCACCACACCTTGTCTTTGCAAGGGATCTGCAACCACTGCCAGACACTTTGTGAAGACCCCTGGTGCTGAGGTTAAGCCAAAGGGTAGGGCCGCAAACTAATAGTGGCAGTTCCCGACCCTGAACCTGAGGTACTTTCTGTGGGAAGGTCTTACTGGAATATAGTCTGTAGTACTCGCTGCTGCAGCCACTTTAATCCCAAGGAAATTAATGTATTTTGACTCTCAAGACTGTAGCCTAAGACTGTACCCTCGATACACTCTAGCCTGCCTACCTTGATTTAATTAACTTTTGCTGATTCTGGTACACTGCAGCTGCTGTTTTAATTAATTTTAGCATATCCTCTAACACAGCAGCTGCTTGCAGGCTTGAAATTTTTGCTCACCCCCCACCATTAATTAAATACACTGGTAATCCTGCCCACTTTTGTTCCAACCTATAAACTCACTTGGAGGGCAGTCCTACCCCTCCCCCTTGCTGCATCAGTCCTAATTCAAACCAGCGAGGCAGTCCTTTTTTTTTTCCTCCACTCACTCTTGCCTATTCTCTATGTTTGCCTCTGTTCTACACTTATTTTGTATGGAAAAGTAACTCAGACTGAGGTATCCCAGTTTATCTTTTCCCCTCACCTTTCAAATTCCCCTGCTCCTGTCCACTCTCATAAACTGCACTCTATTGGAATACCTGCCTCTTGTGAATAACTTGTATAATTGACTGCCAACCTCTGGCCACTAAGGGTCTTACTCAAACCGCCTTCACTATAGGTGTCACCCTGCCCTTAAGTCAACATTTCTGTCACTTATATTCTTCTCTTATAAGGGACAATCTACTTCTGATTTACAGAGATTTCATACAAGGCATACATAATGTTCTCTCTTGCATGCCCAAGGTCACTTCTGGTGGTATCAGGATTACTTCCCACCATAATCATCCTCTCCTATCTCTCATGTAACATACCAGCTGGATACCCTGGATCCCACTGCCATGAAGAATTCTCCTTTGTATTCTCCAACCTTATACCAACTAGAACCTTGCTCCCTTCTCCTAACCTGTACCTCCATATAACTCATCCTTCCAAATTGGGGCATTTCCTTCTCTATCACCCCCTAGCATGCCCAAATACCTCAAGCACAATTACAGATTCTACAAAGAAGTTTGGGTGATGCTTCTGCGCTTATGCTTGTCAGGAGACATAGAATCTAACCCTGGCCCCCATTGGAATGCCAGGTCCTCGAAGACTGCTCTTGGTTTTCCACTAAGGGCATGAAAATTGCCCACATGAATACCAAGTTTACCAGCAAACTTTCCTGAACTTGAAGCCTGGATAGCCCTGTACTGTCCAGACATACTTGGACTAACTGAAACATGGCTCAGGCCAGAGATGCCTGATTCCATGTACAAAATACCTGGCTACAGCTTGTCCAGATTCAATCGCCCCACCAAACAAAAGGGTGGAGGAGTTGCCCTTTATTATAAAGAGCATCTCAATGTCTCTGTACTCCAGTCTTGGATAACAAATCACTGTGAAGCTCTGCATACAGTTCTACAACTAGGTGGTGATAAAAGGCTAAATCTGATCTGTGCCTACAATCCTCCAAGGGGCTCTCCCTGGCAAATGGGCTCTTGGATTATCTGACCACTCTAAACGGTAGATCTGAAGTCATACTAATGGGAGACTTTAACCTAGACCTATCCAGGAGTCACGCCCGGTACATATACTGAGCTCTCACCCGACTAACCTCGCTCAACTTATCTCTAGCCCTACACATATCTCTTCAACTCGAGCACAAGCTCTCCTGGACTGGATGGCTACAAATAGAGCAAATAAAATAATTGCTGCAGGGACCTTTTCAGATTCTATTAGTGATTACCTGCCTACGTTCTGTATCTGGAATGGCCACTGCCTTAAACCCCTTAAGAATTATTCAATTTCGGGATTTTGCCAAACTAAACGAACTGCACTTCTCGAGGATATTAATAATATAGACTGGTCTCCCATCTATCACACTGATGATGTAAACACAGCACTTGAATACCTGTTGTCTCAGCTTCTGGCCCTTCAGGATCTGCACATCCCTCTGAAAAAAAGGTGTCTTAGGGGCTCCCCTAATAAATGGCCTAAAAAAGACCTCCTTCGAGCCATGATAAAAAGAGACAAGGCCTGGACCTTGGCAAAGAAGTCCCAACAATCAGAAGACTGGGTTAACTATAAACAACTGAGAAATGCCTGCAAAAGAGATATTCGGAAGGCTAAAAGGAGCTACTGCCTTAAGCACTCCAATCTTCAGCGGGTGATACCAGGGTTTTGGAACCACATAAAAATTTCATTGGGCAAAAGCCCAAGACAGCCATTACCGACATGACACTGAATGCGCAAACTGTAACAAGTTACCTACTGTGCTAATGCTCTTAATGCACATTCTCGGATCTCTCCGAATACACTGAGAAATTCAACCAACCTCTTTCACCTCCTCCTGTGGTGCAACTTTGCATGAAACCCTTTTCATCTCACATTAGTCTACTCCACCAAGTGCTGCATCTCCTCAAATCAGTATCCACCTATGGATCTGCTGGCCCGGATGGGCTACTGCAAGCTTCTTGAAGCAGCAGCCCTGCCTGCTGTTCCTATTTCAGAATCTTTAATCTTTCATAATAACCAAACGGTACCAACATTGTGGAAAACCGCTGATTGTCCCTGTTCACACAAAAAGGGGATACCAAAAATATGTCAAACTATAGACCAATTGCCATTCTCTCTACCTAAATAAACTTTCTAGAAGGCCATCGCTACTTGGGTCACAAATTACCTGCACCTTAACAACCTTATATCCCCTACCCATCACGGATTCTGAACAGGACACAGCACCACAACTGCTCTACTTCAGCTGACAAATGCAGTCCTTACAGCGATGGATAAGAGCCAGCTCACTGGGGCTATATTTATCGATCTCACAAAGGCATTTGACCTTGTGAATCACTCTCTGCTATTTTCCAAACTGTCCTGCCTTGGCTTTGACCTGTCGTCCATCTCCTGGTTCGATAGCTACCTCTCAGGGAGGTTGCAATTTGTCCAAATTGAATCCGCCGTCTCAAATCTTTCCCCTGCCTCTGTTGGAGTCCCCCAAGGATCTATTCTTGGCCCACTACTTTTCTCCCTTTTCATTAACAACTTGCCCTCCCTTCTCTGCTCCTCCTCATTAATCCTTTATGCCGATGACATGGTGCTTCTCTCCAGTGGTAAAGATCCCTTATCAGTAAGAGCACATCTTCAGGCAGACTTCAACTGCTTGCAGGAGTGGTTACTACAGAACAGGCTCCTAATGAATGCTAAGAAAACTGTAACTATGCTTTTGGCCCCATCAAGAATCAGATCTCTTACTCCAGACTTATTGATACATTCTCTAGATGACTCCCATCTTGACTTATTACCTCCTTCAGGTATCTAGGAGTCACTCTGACCCATCTCTTGACTTTAACCTCCACATATGACTACATGTAAGACAGTTTACTCAAAACTTGGTCTTGCCTTTAAAATTAGGTCCTCCCTCAATGCTGCCCGGCTTGCTATTGCACAAGGATTTCTCCTCCCTGCTCTAACATATTGCTCTCAGGTTTACCTTAAAGCTAGCAAAGGCGCTCCAGAAATGGAGCACCTGCTATAACAGTATATGCAGATTTTCTCTCTCTGCTCACAGACTTACCCATCATTGCCTGCTCTACTCGAAACTAAATTGGCTCTCCCCAGACTCGCTCAGGCGCTATTCTGCAGGCTGTACAATTGATAATATGATCAGAGCGGGGTCCCTAATACCTTGCCGAACTATTAACTCAGCCCTCCCAAGCATACCTCCTCAGGGCATCTGCTCAAACCCAACTTGAAATTCCCAGATATCTCACACAAAAGGAGAACGATCCTTTGCCATATCTGCCCCTTCTGGAACTCCATTCCTCTCCACTCAAACTCTCCAAATCCTACAAGGCCTTTAAACTGAGTCTTGGTACACCTATTAGAATCCGACTGCTGCTCTTGTGCTGTAACATGAGCTTCTCTCTACATTTTCTCCTCCTATGGCACTTACTGATTTCCTACTGGTCTCCAAAATCTGAAAGTTTCCCATCCAGCAGAAATCCTATTGTTATAATGCTACTTCATTTAAGTTTTGTTTGTTGTTTGTCGTTTCAATTTTGTCATTGATGTATCATCAGATGAAAATAATTAATGTAATGTTATCTGTTTCTCTTTTCGTTACTGATAATGACTGTACCTGGCTGTATACTGTTCAAATGTTTGTTCTCACCTCATGCTGTGTCATGAAATACTCTTTAATGTTGACTCTGGTCTCCCCTGTCTGTACTCTCCCGAGTCGTGCCTGAATATAGGCAACATTGTTGTCTAGTGTACTTACCCAGTAAACAAAAAACAAATAAATAAATAGTCATCTTTCAAATCTAGAGACCCAAACCAATGTCCCTCTTGCAGAGATGGGATCACTGTGGACAGTGTTACCTTCTTGAACTTCTTTTTTCAGGTGTTTAGTTTTGTTCAGAAATGTTAGGTCTAAAAAGGGCCACTCTCCATTTTTCTTGTGGGTGAGGAAGTATCTGTAGTAGAGGACATTGCCCCACTAGGCGGAGGGAACTTGTTCCACTGCATTGGCCTCCAGCAGCTTTTGATCTCCAACTCAGGAGTTTTCTGCTGGGGTATGAGTGGAAAGGCCCGTGTGCCTGTAGTTTTGGAAACTTTCTGAACTGCAAGGAGAGGCCTTGACTTATATTTCCAGGACTCAGTTTTCTGTGATAATGTTTTTCTAATATAGACCTGTCAGGGGTTCTGCTTTCCTTGCACCTTGGGAGCTGGGGTGGCTCTAGCCTGCTTTAGACACCACTTACCTCTGTCCCTGAAGAAACCCTTCTGAGAAGGGTAGTCATAAGTCACATAAGTGTGGGGACAAAACCCCTGCCCCTATCTCCCCTTCCAAAGGCTCCAATAGTTTGGAAAGCCTGGAAGAACTACTGTTTTGACAGAAGAGCTTTGGTTTCAGAGCAAGATACAGCAGTCTAGAACTACAGATTTCTTTACTGATAAATCACTTCTATCTCAATAGGAGTCAGTACCTGTTTGGATTAAGCAAACAGATACTTTATTAGAAGAAGGGGGTCTCATTTAAGTAAAAGAAAAAGAAGAAGAAAGTCACTGTGTGTTTCTCTGAGGAAGGGGGCTGCATCAGCTTAATTTACTGAGTCAGAACAGAGGGTGAATCTAATTGGGGGTGTGGCTTAGCAGATTAGCAGTACAAAAGCAGCTGTCTCCAATTACAGCTTCCTGCTGTTTTTGACAGAAGAGCTTTGGTCTCGGAGCAAGATAGCAGTCAGGACTACAGGTTTTTACTAATTGCCCTCCTTTCCAACCAAAGCCAGTTCTACTTTTTATAGCCACTGGATTTGACTGACAACAGGAACTTCCTGTTTGGCAGTAGGAAGGGAAGGGAAGGATCATTGAAACAGTTTCATCAACCTTGAAGGAACCTAAAAAATAACTCTTTCTCCCCTCTGGCTGCTGGAGGTCTGAATCCAAGCATGGAAGAAGGAGACTACTGAAGACTGCAGGAAGTTCCTGTCCCAGAACAAGAAGAGCGAGAGTTGTAAGGGCACATAGGCAGTAGGAAAGTAAGTGTAAAAATACATAGAGGGAGGAGACAGTAAGCATACAAAGCAACAGGAGAGGGGACACAAAATAAGTCAAGATGGGAGTGGTGTAGTGCAATGGCTGTGGGGCAGCAGTGTTCCGGGAGACATTCTGGAGACTGCGATGCTGCCCTCTTTTGCAGGCATCTCTCTGGTCTGAGGGAGGAGGTTGCCCATCTCCAGGCTGACCTGGCTAGGATTTGTGAAACCTCTTCCCCCACCCAGGGACCACCAGGGCCACCACCATTACCTCAGAGGTTGCCAAGAAAGAGGAGCGGTTGGACTAAGGTGGGCTTAGGAGGAGAGGTGGTGGAACAGAGGTGCATCCCTCCAGTTGTACCTCTCCACAATTCATATGCTGTTCTGGCAAAGATTGGTTCCTCTATGGAGGCACCTGCAGTGGAGACCAAGGAGGATGCTGGGAACCTCCATAAAGGAGACCCACAGGAGGGTGGCATGAGACCCCACAGGAGAAGGAAACAACTCCTGGTGGGGGACTCAATCATTAGGGGGTAGAAGTGGGGGAGGAAGAGTATAGGGAGGTAAGGTGCCTGCCTGGCACCACGGCTCGGAGGGACAGGAAGTGAATCCTCAGGATCGTGGGAGCAGCTGCACAAGAGAGGGAGCTGGATGTCATTGTCCACCTATGGACAAATGACCTGGCTGTGAATGGTATTAGAGTGGTGCAAGAGGAGTTTGTGGAGTTGGGAGGGGCCTTAGACAAGTAGCATGTACGGTAACCTTCTCGGAGGTGCTGCCTGTCTATGGTAAGGATGATGTTAGGGTATTCTGCACCATGGGATTCAAGGAATGGTTGAAAACCTGGTGTGGAGCCAGGGTTTTGGCTTCATTGGGGACTGGGAGCCACCTGGAGGGATGCAGGCTTATACTGGCACGATGGTCTGCATCTGTCCTGGGGAACCAGGATCCTAGGTGACAGTTTAAATGCTTCATTGGCAAGCATTTAAACTAGCCAAGGGGGAGGCACTGAAAAGGAGCAGAAAAACCCAGCCTCCCTACAAAAACACAGTAGTTAGAGAGGTAAACACCAAGGTAAAGAAGTCAGTAGGGAGCAGGACAAGGATAAATGCAGAAAAGGCAGTAAAGGCCATAAAAAATAAATGGAAGGTGATGAGTACCAATGCCCACAGTCTGTGCAACAAGCTCCCTGAACTAGTGGTCTTGATGGAAGAGGGATGCCTGGATATTGTGGCAGTCACTGAAACATGGTACACAGAGAACCATGACTGGGATGTCAACATACCAGGATACACAGTCTACAGGAGGGACAGGGTGGGTAAAAGAGGAGGAGGAGGAGGAGGAGGAGTAGCTCTCTATATAAGGGAAGGGATTAAAGCAACAGAATTAAAGAGTAAACAGGAAGTTGATGAGTCACTATGGGTCACCCTGGAGACAGGAAATGGCACCATGATCCACATGGGGGTTGTGTACAGACCCCCATCTCAGGGGGAGGAAATGGACAAGGAAATGTTAGACGGCATCCTTAAAATGGCAGAAAAAGGGGAGATATTGTTGATAGGGGACCTGAATATGCCAGATGTTAACTGGAGTACCTTTGCTGCAGGCACATCCAAGAGCAGGGTAATTCATGATGCCCTACAGGGGGCATGCCTCAGACAGCTAGTGTCGGAACCCACTCAGGAGGGAGCAATCTTAGACTTGGAACTCTCAAATGGGGAAGGAGAAAGTATCTCAGATTTAGAAGTGGGTAGCCATCTGGGGAACAAGTGACCACCAAACAGTGTGGTTCACAATAAACACAGCCATAGAGTCAATCCATACAAAAACAAGAGTATTGGACATTAGGAAAGCTGCTTTGGGAAAATGAGAGAGTGCCTCAGAAAAGCACTAGCAAACAGGCAAGAAGGAGAGGTGGAGGAACAATGGGGAATAATCAAAACAGCCATCGCAGAGGCAAGAAGCCTTTGTGTGAAGCAAATCAACAAAACAAAATGAAGGAAAACTCCACTATGGTTCTCAAAAGAGGTGGCAGGGATGGTTAAAAAGAAAAGGATAGCATTAAGGAAATATAAGGAAACACAGAAGGAGCAGGACAGAGAACTTTATCAGTTAAAGCAGAAAGAGGCAGGGAAGGCAGTCAGAATAGCAAAGGCACAAACTGAGGAAAATATAGCCAACTCTGTTAAGAAGGGGGATAAAACCTTTTATAGGTACATTAGGGAGTGAAGAAAGACCAAGGTAGGGATACAGAGACTTAATAAAGGGGAGGGAATGTGGGCAGAGGGTGACAGTGAAAAAGCAGGGATACTGAATGAATATTTCTGCTCAGTATTCACAATGGAAGAGGAGGGAAGTGCGATAAACCAAACAAGGAGAAACTCTGAATGGGTGGCGGGGGTCGATACCAGTCCATTCACAGAAGAAAGGGTTTGAAAGAACTCTTGAAACTGAGGGTGGACAAAGCAATGGGGCCTGATGGGATTCACCCAAGAATTCTGAAAGAACTAAGAGTAGAACTAGTAACATCACTGGCTACTCTCTTTAACAAATAATGGGAGGATGGGGTGGTACATGAGGACTGGAGGAGGGCAAATGTGATTCCACTTCACAAAAGTGGGAGCAGGGCAGAGGCAGGAAACTACAGACCAGCTAGTTTGACTTCAGTGGTAAGGAAAATGATGGAATCACTTCTGAAGGAAAGAATTGTGGAGTACCTAGAGGCCAGTGGGGCACAGGACCCAAGGCAGCATGGTTTCACAGCAGGAAAGTCATGTCAGATGAACCTAATAGATTTCTTTGACTGGGTGACCAAAGTAGTAGACCAGGAAGGGGCTGTGGATATGGCCTACCTAGATTTTAGCAAGGCATTTGACACAGTCTCACACAAAAGAATAATATACAAGTTAGCCAGCCTGGAGTGGGTCCCAAGGTGGTGGCCTGGATAAAATACTTGCTGGACAACAGGATGCAAAGGTAATAGTGTGAGTCCACAGTGAAGAAAGGAAGGTAACTAGCGGGTACTACAGGGTTCGGTACTGGGACCGGTCCTCTATAATGTCTTTATAAGTGACATTGAGAGCACCTGGAAGGAAAGGTATGTCTCTTTACAGATGACAGAAAAGATCTGCAACAGGGCTGATACACAAGGTGGGGTGGAAAAGAATGAAAAGGGACTTGGCAAGGTTGGAGGAATGGTCAAATATGTGGCAGCTTAGATTCAATACAAAGAAGTGCAAGGTAATGCATCTGGGAAACAAAAACCCAGGGGAAGGGTACACAATGGGGGAGGGTGAGTTAATAACAAAAATTGAAAGAGACCTAGGAGTAATTATATCAGATGACCTAAAGGTGGGCAAGCAATGTGAGAAGGCAGTAAGGAGGGCTGGGGGATACTGGGATGCATAGGGAGAGGCATCAACAGTAGAAAACAGGAAGTTGTTATCACTCTGTACAGACAGTTAGTGAGACCCCATCTGGAGTACTGCATGCAATTCTGGAGACCCCATCTCCGCAAAGACATAGACAGAGTGGAGGCTGTTCAGAGGAGGGCAACCAAAATGGTGCAGGGTCTGCACCAGAAGACATACTGAAGAAAGACTAAAGGAGCTTAATATGTATACCTTGAGGAAAGGAGGAGAGGGAGAGGAGGACATGATTGAAGCTTTCAAGTATCTCAAGGGAATTAACAAAGTACAAGAGGGTAGCATCTTTCAGAAGAAGAGATGTGCAAGAACAAGGGGCACAATTTGAAGACAGAGGGGGGATGGCTCAGAGGTATTGTTAGAAAGTATTTTTTCACAGAGAGGGTTGTGGATGCATGGAACAGCCTTCCTAAGGAAGTTGTGGAGTCAGGAACAGTGGGAGAATTCAAGAATGCATGGGACAGGCATAAGGCACTTCTAGTGGGGGGTAGGAGGAAGGAAACTGTTGATTAACTAGAATCTGCAGCTTAACCATCAGGTAGGGAAATGGGCAGACTAGTTGGGCCAGCGTCCTTATCTGCTATCAAATTCTATGTTTCTCTGGGAATCTGAATACTTTCTCTTTCTCAATGTTACTTTTATAGGCATTCTTATATTCGTCTACCTTTTTCATGTAGGCCTCTTTTGTCACCAGACAAGGAATTTCCCTCACAGGGGAAATCCATGGCCTTAGTTTGAGTGTCCTGAGAGAGAAGTTCATAGTCCTGAGCCAAGCAAACCGCATTAGGGACACAGCATGAGCCAAGACCCTAGAGGCGGTATCACTGGTGTCTACAGCCACATGAAACTGGTGTTTAGTGGCATCCAAAGCAGCCTTTGCTGTGTCAGCCAGGTTCTGGGCCAGATTGACAGCAGCCTTTGCGCTTATGGACAATACAGTGGTCCAGAGGGCCTTCTGGTACTGAGCTGCTTAGGCCATATAGACTGCATGTCTCTGTAAAATGGAGGCTGTAGTGTAAACATTTGTTGCCTATGCTATCCTGTTTCCTGGAATCCCTCTCTGGGGATTGAGAGGAAAATGTAACCTTGCGCTTGCCACATGCAGTGTTTTGAACCACTGCTTCATTGTCAGGGTGAGTGTAAAGGTACTCAGCGACCTGCTTATCCAACTGGTATTTCTTTACTGTCCTTTTTCTGTGCCAGCTGCCAACATGGGGCTGCTAGGAATTTTAAGTGGCCTTCTTGAAAGACTTATGTATGGGCAGCAACACCTCTTTTGGGGTTAGTCCCATTATGTCCAAAAATTCCACCTCATCCTCATCCTCATCCTCTGCTATCTCCTGAGGAGAGAGGGGTGCTTGCCATCTGCTGCACAAAGCAATAGTGTGAGGAGAACCCTCTGAGGCCCTGGGAGGGGAGCCAAATTCCTGAATTGTTGAGTCAAAAGGCTTTATGGGCTCCTTCTCTCTCCTCCTCCTATTCATAAAACGTCTCATTCTCCCCACTACAGGCATTGCTGCAGGTTGTGGAGCCAGGGTGAGGGTGGTGGTGGTGGTGGTGGGGGCTTGCATGGCCATAAAGGCTCCAATAAGTTTGGAAAGCCTGGAAGAATTGCCAAGCCTTAGCCATGTCCAAAGCCAAGGACATTCTGTTTCTGCCCACTGGCATCTCCTTTGCTTCTTCAGCTGGAGGGGAAGTGATATGTTTTTCTTTCCACCTTTTTGCATTGGTTGCACTTGCACAAACCAACGTATTGTGGCAATACAGGATTTTGGAGGGGGGAGTGTCACTGCCGAGCCCATTGCAGTTCACAGAACCAGGGGCTCAGCAGTCTACCCTAATTACCATTCGACGTGGTCCTGATGCAACTTTCTGCTTGTTTGGCTGAAAGGTCTTGCACTTCAAAAGGAAGACTGCTCTAATCTGAGAGGGCTTGGCCCTTTGATTTGCTTGACCGTTCATCCAACCAAGGCATGCAATGATTTGTGTGCCACCTTACTCCCCAGTCCTGGGTGGTCAAGGAGTGGTCCTACCAGCCCCTTTATTTGTTGGCCTTGATTGGTGGTCCAGAAGAGCATAATAGTATAGTCACATGCTGCGGTGGGGTTGCTGATTGCCATGCAGCTCAATGTGCGAGCTGCTGTGGTCAGCTTCTCACATCCTCTCTATCCCTCTCACATTTCTGAAAACTGCCCCTTGTTTTTTTATGTTATTTCCCCCCACACAACCCTCCCTCTAAGCACCCACCACCCTACACCTCCCCCCAAACATAAGTTCTATGTGTGGCTCATAGTTCAGTGCTTGTGATATGTACAGTAGAGCTGAATGATATAGATTGTGCTCAGATACATTGGAGCTAGAACAGCAGGTAGGACAGTGCCTGCAGTATGTAGGAGTTGGATGATATGGTTAGGCTTAGATACATCAGCATGCTTAGATACTTGAAAAGACGATAGAGCAACTTGTTAGAACTTGATGTTTTGCCTTTCTCTGCATCCCACCTTTGGCAGGATGCTTAGTTGACTATGACTGAAGACCTCAAAAGAAATGTAACTACTGGTACGATTACTTCCTTCAACTCCAGAAAAGGTGGCCAGTAGCATGCAGGACAGAAAAACCCCTTGGGGAACCTCTGAGGACCCATGGCTACTGACATGCCCATCCTCTGGGCATACTAAAAGAGAGTAATCTTAATTTAATATTAAGTTGTCGGCTAATCCAATCCAGGTTGGTTGAAGATCTTGAGTTCGATTGCAAGCAGGCAATCCTGGGTTCGAAGTACTAATGTTGAGTGTCCAGTAAGAAGACGGTAGCATATCCTGTTAGCGAAATCCCAGTTCAATGATCATAAATGTAAAAGGCGAGAAGATTGATACAAGGTAAATTCGATCAGCAGTTGAGAGAATAATCACATCTTAGAAGGAGAGTGTAGAACTGGTTGAAGAGCAATCCAGAAGGCGAAGAATTCCTTTCCAAAGGAGGAACTATGAGAGAACAGCTATTTTCTTGCAAGGCAGAATAGGGAGAATGTTGGTCCATGCGTTCCAATTTGCAATTTACTGTAATGCACTAGGCCTTTGGTGGAGAAGCGAGTACGCTGAGTGCAGGCTGCTAAGCTGTAAAATGGCAGAGCAAATGGAAACCTCCAGGCACCGTATAGGTGAAGCGTGTAAGTGGAAAGTAGACAATATAAGCCTGAAGATGAGTTGGGCAAAAGCCAGGTCATTTGAGATGAGGCAGATAGAAACTTCCTTGCCCCCTGGCGGGGTGAGGCAGGTTTCTAATGAATAAACATATAAGCCCATAGAGGGCAAGTAGGAATATGTTGAGCAGAAGCCTGCCTTTTGCAGGCGAGGCAGATAGAACCTCCATGCCCCCTTTGTGGGATGAGGCAGGTTTGTGAGCATTCAGAAAGAAAGACTCATCCAGTACAGCCGCAGGTCATCAAACAAATTAAGATATTTTTCCTCCAGCAAAGGGGTGAACCTAAATCCAGTAAATAGCTGATGCTATACAATCAAAAGAAACAATACTGGATATGAAAAGGCCCACTCTCCCTTATAGTCCAAATAAACAAGGCTTGTGAAAATAGTGTCCAAATAATTTATTCATATGTCTTCCAGGCTAAAAAATTCAACATTTTGGGATATACCCTTCATCAGGACACTGGTCAAATTTTTAAAAAAATAAACATACATAAAAAATGTTTTTCTATTAAATTTCCATAATTTCATATAACCATATAAATCAGATACGAACAAACAAAAAAAGTCCTTACATTGTTTACAGTCAAATATCTAATATCTTCTTGTTCACAAACATAAGGTTCTATGTTTGACTCCCCCTTACAGCCACTGTTAAACATCAACCAAACAAACAGAAAAAATTACCAAATGCAATGATTCTTCTTGAATATTGGTTCTTTTGTTTTGATTAATATTCCATGATATCCACTATTCTCCAAAAGAACTTCTTTTTTCAAGGAATATATATATTTATTTATGCTTTGCCATTAGACCCTACCCATCTAAACAACTATTCTCACGTAAATGATTTTAAATCCTCATATATCTCATAACTGTTATTTCTTTCTAAGTGAAAAAATAAGAAACCTAATTGGATGACACATGCTGAACAAACTTTAAAACCTTATCACTGAGACTTTAGGTTTTTACTTAGTGCCCCTTAATTCCGTGACGAACACTTATAATTATTAATCAGTTCCTGTTTTGTTCAAAAGTATGTTAACATAAAGAAGCGCTAACCTGCATTCATGAAACTTTTTTTTTTGTCTTCTATACTCTTTTAGTCATCACTGGAATCCAGTAATGTCGCTTTTTAGTAAGGAGAGGAGACAAAGAACAGCATACCGTCAAAACGATTAATTAAAACCACTCAACACCTGTTTCCAAATCCCTAGACCTCTACAGTATCAGAACTTTAAATTTTTAACTTACTTATTAGATGAGTAGGGTAAGCAGTCTGGTGTCTGTTCTGCGGGAGTAAACGCAGAAATTAATGATGCACTTTTAAAGGAAGAAGCACCGCCTCTAAATCCAGCAACCAACGACACCGTTGGCGTAAGCACTACGTGCTCACCTGTGTGCTGACCCGCCTCTATCGGCACTGAATACCTTATTCCTCAGTGTCAGAGGCATGATAAATCCACAAGGTAAATCAAAATCACCTTAATACCTCAAGCGCTGTTGCAATCTTCATAATAGCTTATAAACTCACACATTAAAAGCAATGGATTCATTTCCAGAACAACCTAACTGTAAGATATCATTACCTTAAGTATGCCTAAACACTTTTTTAAATAATAAGGAGTTATTTTGAACTTTCAAATTCCTATCTCAGAACAGTAACTAAGTCCTCCATGGTCCATAATCTATAAATCCTTTTATTATCGCTATGTTAAATTTCATCTTAGCAATTGCCCTACAACATTCTCTTAACACTTCTGTCTCATCAAATGTTTGTAAAATCCAAATAATAACAAAATAAACCACAAGAATACAAACTAATAATTACGGGTTCAAATCCCCTTACAGCCACTTATACCAGTCTATCAATTCATTTAACTTCCGAATTTCTTTCTTCAAGAAAGTAACTATGTCCTCTGCTACCATATAAGCAATAGGCAAAAAAAATGTTTTACATTAGGGATAAATTTCATCTTAGAATATGCGTCTTACAAATGTGTAGCTTCCTGCCCCACAGCATTCTCTTAACGCTTCTGTCAGGTTGAACAGATGTATTATCCAAATAATAGCTAAAAGCCGCAAGTTTTCAAACTCAAAAGTATGGGTTCAACTCACCCTTACAACCCCTTATATCAACCTATCTATTCATTAAAGCTGAATGTACAACCTTGTAATTTAAAAGTAATTATTTTTATTTTTGTATTTTTATACTTCTTCAAAACCAAAAAAAAAAAAGTATACAATTACAGAATAGGACTCCTCTCTATTAGTACCATGCTATGATTAGCAGGAAAAAAAACAAAATACTAAACTCATATAATGGGTTCAGCTCCCCCTTACAGCCACTTATGCCAATGAGTGTCCTATTTCTGAACTTCAACAGTACCAAATAAATATAACATTCTTAAGAAACTATCCAAATCATTGTCATAATACTTATAAAATAAAGACAATTAGAAACAGCAGTAGGGGGGAAGACTTCAAAATTAAGGATTTTATTAATTGTCAGACAGAAGGTGTTATCTATGGCATAAAGTGCCCTTGTGATTTAATGTACATTGGCAAAATTAAAACAGAGTGGGGGAGCATAAAGGGTACATGCACAATAAAGATCTTTCTTCCCCAATAGCTAGGCACTTCATAGAAAGGGGACATTCTGTTGCAACTTTGAGATTCTTTGGAATTGAAAAAGTACATAAAAATAATAGAGGAGGAAATTATAATACCAAATTATTCCTAAGAGAAGCAAGGTTAATTAATTACTTTCAAACTACTAATCCAAAATTTGGGCTTAATGAGCTGATAGACTGGCAACCGATTCTGTAAATGATTTGGATAGTTTCTTAAGAATGTTATATTTATTTGGTACTGTTGAAGTTCAGAAATAGGACACTCATTGGCATAAGTGGCTGTAAGGGGGAGCTGAACCCATTATATGAGTTTAGTATTTTGTTTTTTTTTTCTGCTATTCATAGCATGGTACTAATAAAGAGATGAGTCCTATTCTGCAATTGTATACTTTTTTTTGGGGGGGGGTTTCAAGAAGTATAAAAATACAAAAATAAAAATAATTACTTTTAAATTACAAGGTTGTACATTCAGCTTTAATGAATGGATAGATCGATATAAGGGGTTGTAAGGGTGAGTTGAACCTGTAATTTTGAGTTTGAAAACTTGCGTCTTTTAGCTATTATTTGGATAATACATCTGTTCAACCTGACAGAAGCGTTAAGAGAACACTGTGGGGCAGGAAGCTACACATTTGTAAGATGCGTATTCTAAGATGAAATTTATCCCTAGTGTAAAAACATTTTTTTGCCTATTGATTATGGTAGCAGAGGACATGATTACTTTCTTAAAGAAAGAAATTCGGAAGTTAAATGAATTGATAGACTGGTATAAGTGGCTGTAAGGGGGATTTGAACCTGTAATTATTAGTTTGTATTCTTGTGGTTTATTTTGTTATTATTTGGATTTTACAAACATTTGATGAGACAGAAGTGTTAAGAGAACGTTGTAGGGCAATTGCTAAGATGAAATTTAACATTATCGTAATACAAGGATTTATAGATTATGGACAATAGAGGACTTAGTTACTGTTCTGAGATAGGGAATTTGAAAGTTCAAAATAACTCCTTCTTATTTAAAAAAAAGTGTTTAGGCATACTTAAGGTAATGATATCTTACAGTTAGGTCATTCTGGAAATGAATCCATTGTTTTCAATGTGAGTTTATAAGCTATTATGAAGATTGCAACAGCGCTTGAGGTATTAAGGTGATTTTGATTTACCTGTGGATTTATCATGCCTCTGACACTGAGAAATAAGGTATTTGGTGCTATAGAGGCGGTCCAGCACACAGGTGAGCACGTAGTGCTTATGTCAACGTGTGTCGTTGGTTGCTGGATTTAGAGGCGGTGCTTCTCTTCCCTTTAAAAGTGCATCATTAATTTCCGCGTTCTTACTCCCGCAGAACAGACACCAGACTGCTTACCCTACTCATCTAATAAGTAAGTTAAAAATTTAAAGTTCTGATACTGTAGAGGTCTAGGGATTTGGAAACAGGTGTTGAGTGGTTTTAATTAATCGTTTTGACAGTATGCTGTTCTTTGTCTCCTCTCCTTACTAAAAAGCGACATTACTGGATTCCAGTGATGACTAAAAGAGTATAGAAGACAAAAAAAAGTTTCATGAATGCAGGTTAGCGCTTCTTTATGTTAACATTATACTTTTGAACAAAACAGGAACTGATTAATAATTATAAGTGTTCGTCATAGAATTAAGGGGTGCTAAGTAAAAACCTAAAGTCTCAGTGATAAGGTTTTAAAGTTTGTTCAGCACGTGTCATCCAGTTAGGTTTCTTATTTTTCACTTAGGAAGAAATAACAGTTATGAGATATATGATGATTTAAAATCATTTACGTGAGAATAGTTGTTTAGATGGGTAGGGTCTAATGGCAAAGCATAAATAAATATATATATATATTCCTTGAAAAAGTTCTTTTTGGAGAATAGTGGTTATCATGGAATATTAATCAAAACAAAAGAACCAATATTCAAGAAGAATCATTGCATTTGGTAATTTTTTCTGTTTGTTTGGTTGATGTTTAACTGTGGCTGTAAGGGGGAGTCAAACATAGAACCTTATGTTTGTGAACAAGAAGATATTAGATATTTGACTGTAAACAATGTAAGGACTTTTTTTGTTGTTTGTTCATATCTGATTTATATGGTTATGTGAAATTATGAAAAATGTAATATAAAAACATTTTTTATGTATGTTTATTATTTTTTTAGAAATTTGACCAGTGTCCTGATGAAGGGTATATCACGAAATGTCGAATTTTAAGCCTGGAAGACATATGAATAAATTATTTGGACACTATTTTCACAAGCCTTGTTTATTTGGACTATAAGGGAGAGTGGGCCTTTTCATATCCAGTATTGTTTCTTTAGGTTTGTAAGCATATAAGCTCATTGAGGGCAAGTAGGAGTCAGTCGAGCAGAAGCCTGCCCGTGGAGGGCAGGTGGATGAAACCTCTATGCCCTTGTGGGGCGAAGCAGGTTTGTGTAAAATAAGCAGGTAAGTAGAGGAAGCCTCCTGATTTGTTGAGCAACATAGTCCTGTGGAGGCGTATATAGATGCACGCTAAGCCAGGGCCAAATGGGCGAAACTGTAAAGGCAAACTTTATGAGGTTAGGTATGACAAGGTCCAGTAAAATGTTGAGTCCCTGATGGTCAAGGCATGGCAGAAGAATGCAGTGAAGAGGAGACTGAGTCAGATGAATTGGCAACTCACCCAGATATGATAAGCCTCATACCACTGGAGTAGGTTAATGTCCAAGGCTGGAACTTATGAGAGTGGAAATGGCACGATGAAATAGAGCACGGCTAAAATATCCTGGCAGAAGAAGGCAGCAGCAGTTAGTCCCAGAACAAGCTGAAGCCAGCATGGTGAGAAACATCAAGTGGCACTGATTATGAATGTCCTGTAATGTCGTCCATAGAAGCAGAGGTAAGGTCCACAGCTAAGCAAGCAGGGACATCCGTGATGAATGCAAGTCAGGTGCAAGCAGGTGGAAGGTAGGTGGCTGGCAAATGCCCAGTACTGGATAACTACAACTGAAGGCGAGACATCATGATAGAGTTCCCAATCCTGTTGTATAAATTCAGAGATGAGCAAACAATGTTAAAATGAAGGCTTTTGAGTCTGAAGAGAAATTAAACACTGCCTCACACATTTATAGAAGAAAGGCAGATGAAAATTGAACATTCTTGATAAGCTCCAAGTCCAGATAAACAAGCTGGTGAGTGGGTAGACAATGCTGAAAAGGAAGATCTGGCACATGGAGAGATCCAGCTAGTGACGAATGGATGAGGATGAAGGAATATCTGAACTGGGAAGCTGTGAGCAAGACAGCAGTAAGATGGAAGCTTGCAGTAGTGCAGTTTAACTAACGAGGCTATAGAGAGATAGAATCATCATGATAAGCCCAGAATTGAGGTACATTCATGGATATCCTGGCAAAGAGACATATGCTGAAGAGACTAGAAAATGGCAGAGTGCTGCAGAATGCATGATGGAATGATGCAGTGGGGTAGGCCCAGATGAAAGTCAGTTGGAACAGGACTCTAAGCAGTCTGTAGCTTGCTATGATTGAATGCTGGGGTGATAGAGTAAGCCACGAGGTCCATAGAGGACAGCAGCAAAATAAAGTGAGCTGGGCCTCAAGTCGGCTAGCGAAAGGCAGGATGTCCACATGGGTCAGCATAAGGTAGGGGTAATGAGAATGAATAGAGCTAGGCCTCCACATGGGCTAGCTGGGTGACTGGACCTCCGTGGGTCAACCTAAGGTAGGAGTAGTGAGGTGAGTCAAGCTAGGCCCCACATAGGGTATCTGATTGGCAGGACCTCCACGTATGTCTGCCAGTGGAGGAGTGCTGTTCCCCACTACCACGAGTCTCGTGACACATAAGAGAGACAATAACCTCGAAGAATGGTTGGAATGTCCAGGTCATCTGAGGAAGTGAGAGACGTCACATACAGCTGTTCTGTGACCACTTGAGCTGGAACCAGAAAGGAGGAGTCAGAAATGCAGGAGAAGAATCGAAGGGTGATGAGCAATAGGCAAGACATACATGATGCTGGCTGAAGTGTAGGTCTTTCATAAGCTGATGATCAGACTGTAGGATGAGTTTCAGGCTTACCCCTCAGTGGCATAGTAGAAAATGGCTGACCTGAGGTCTGCCATTCCATCTGTGCTGAATAGTATTGGTGAAATAGGTGCAGCATTACCGCCCTGTGAGCAGGATGAGAGTAGAAGTGAATGCGATGTGCTAGGCCACTACCTAGGTGTATCAGATAGGTAGGAATGGTACTGTCCATGAATAGCACAGCAGAGGTGAGAATAGAGAAAGAGCAATCAAGTAGGAAGTTAGTAACTGGATCCATTTGTAAAAGAGCATGAATAGACTTACTGAAGGAAGTAAGCAAGTGAGGTAACACTTACAGAACGAGTCCTCTCAGCTGAAAAGCTGGTGATATTGATGCAGGCATCCGGGTACATTGAGTAAGCTAAGAGGTTGGGCTACTACCAAACTAGGAATGAGGAATCTGAAGAGCCCACCACAGGTCAAGCACAAAATGGAGTAGCAAGGCACAGAGAGGCATTACACTGGGAGCCTCGATATTGCAAGGCTCACTGATGAGGAACAGTGGAGTCTAGAGTGCTATGCATTGGTAGTCCTGTGTAGTGAAATGGAGGCAAGTAACACTGACTGGAACAGCTCCATTGCAATCCTAAATGGCGCCGAACATAGGAAGAAACTATGTGGTCTGCAGCGGTTTGCCTGAGGTGAATGGAGGTAATCCTGGGAAGATATGGAGACAATAAACTGGCTGGAACAGTACAAAAATTATCTGAGAAGGTGCTGAGCTGAATGAAACTAGCTATGATAGATGGCTGCAGGTGCAAGTTGCTGCTCATGAAGAAATCCCAAAAGGAGGAATCAGAGCAAAACAGGATTGAGAAAATGGAAGCAGAAAACTGAAAATGAACAGGGAACAGGGAGCTGGGGGGAATGAACAAACAAAGGAGAACAGGATGGGTGGAAGGTGGGGTAAGAACACCAGAGAGTGAGGGAAGGCCAACAGAAATGGCAAAAGAAGAGAGAAGGAGCAACCACAGTACCATGCAACGATCACCACTTAGCGAGTGTGACCCACTCTAAGCAGAGCGGGCATAGCCTGAGGTTTACATAGGAGAGGGGAGGGCTATTCACCTCCATAGAACCTCAGGCTACAGCCTTTCAAATACTGACACTGGGGGTGTCTAAACCTCCAGTGTCCTCATTGTACAACAAACTCTCCTGAAAAAACTGTCCCTCCTCAATTTTTTATCCTGAAAACAAAACAAACAAAAAAAAGGCCATCGTTGTCTTATGCTGTTACCCCTCTCCACATGACCCTGGCAAGGGTGGCCACGAGTGCTCCTGCCGGCCTGTTATTAGTTGGCCTTGATTAATGGTCTGGCAGAGCATAACAGTAAAGCAAAACATTCTTGTCCCTAAAAAATAGAAAACCATCTCTGGGATGTTGGTTATAAATGTACATCCTGTAATATGTGTAGCCTAGAAACTATATTTAGTGCTGCTGTCCTTTTCAGTGTCCTAAATGTACTGAAAACATAGTCCAAACTATGTCTGAAAGGCTTCACGCTGCTAGTAATGAGTTTGATTCTTGCCCAATACCAGCCATATTAAATCCCCTCTCTATTTCGACTGCTAAGGTAATGACCAATAGGTGATCGTCCTCCTGTTCCCAGTAGTAGTCATCTCTGTACTCCCTCTGTGGAATTATTAAACAAAAGAGCAAGAGATGATGAGTCCTGCCCTGAGAACAGTGTAGAGGATGTAACCTGGTATAATGTTCAAAGGTCGAAAGTCAGCAAAAAAAGAAGAATGCCAAGTATTTCAATATTCCACTGCACAATAGTTTAGACCCATTATCCCCCCTATTTACTGACACATCCGGTGTCCCTACTGTGCTGCCACCTAGCAATGGTGATCCCCCGGTATAATGAATGGTGACACGGGTCTGATTAATTGTTGTACTTTGACTCCAGCCACTATTCCTAACCCTGATATTCCTCTAATTGACTTTTCTGCTAATAAGTGGGTGACTCTATTGTTAAACACCTGGATAGGGGTATTTGCAAACCAGACAAGCATAATAGGACCTGTTCATTTTAGTGGAGCCAGAATTGCTGATCTCACATGTATGACTGATAATATCTTTAGCTCTCAGGATACCAATAAGCTCTGTATTATTCATGTGGGAGCTAATAACATTTATAAGGACTCCCTTCATAATGTTAAATCTGCTTATGTTGCCATGACTAATAAACTATCCGAGCTTGGATGTGACATCTGTTTTTCTGATATTTTACCCATACCTAGATACTCGCATTTTCTTAATCAAAAAATCAAAATCATCAATAATTAGCTGTGGTATTGGTGTTTGCATCAAAGTATTACTTGTATCTCCCACTGGGAGGAGTTTGTAGACAGACTCGAGCTTTTCTGCTTTGATGATCTACATCTTAGCAGATGAGAAAATGCATTATTGAGTAAAAGATGTTTGTCTTTTATTGATAACCATTTAAACTAAGTACGGGGCAGGGGAGGTGAGGACTAGTTCCCTTCTCTTAAGCCATGTAAACTTTCCAGTCAATATCTACAATTCCTTAGCTTTAATGCTTGGAGTCTGAACCAGAAATATGATGAACCTGATGCAAAGCTCACAGCTATAAAAAATCATGATCAGGACCGAACAGGAAAACACAACATGGCAGTCTGCCTTAGCCAGGAGTTTAAAGCATTAAGTGCAATTTTAAAACCTGTGGGTCCTGTCCTTTTCTTGGGCTTGTTAGACATGCCTATCACTGACAGCCCAGAATTAAACATGGAAGTGTGGTTCCTAGGGTTTGTGGTTTGGCTCCTACCAAAGATAGGAACCATGACTAAATTATCTTTCTTTTTTTTTTTTTAATTATCTTTAAAAATGCCCAATGTAGAAACATAGAAACATAGAAGTTGACGGCAGATAAGGACCGCAAGGCCCATCCAGTCTGCCCATTTCTTTTTCTACCTTATAAATGTGTCATCGGCCTTTGCTCTGTCAGTAACCTATCTATTCATAGTCATTTGTATTGCTCCCTTATGCCTATCCCATGCCTGTTTGAAGCCCTGCACTGTATTCACAACCACCACTTCTTGGTAAGCCATCCATGCATCTACCACCTTTCTGTGAAAAAGAATTTCTCACATTTCTAATAAGCCTCCCTCTAATCTCATGCTGTGTCCTCTTGTCCTGCTATTTTTCTTATATTTAAACATGTTAGACTCTTTCACCTTGTTTATGCCCTTAAGGTGTTTAAATGTCTCGATCATATCACCTCTCTCTCCCTCCTTTGCTCAAGGGTATACATATTGAGCTCCGTTAATCTGTCCTCATATGTCTTCTGATGCAGTCCCTGCACCATTTTGGTTGCCCTTCTCTGGACTGCCTCAATTTGGTTAATGTCCTTGTGAAGGTGTGGCCTCCAATACTGCACGCAGTACTCCAGATGAGGTCTAACCAATGTCTTGTACAGAGGGATTATTACCTCCCTCTTACGACTTGTGATACCCCTACTAATACACCCTAACACCCCCTAGCCTTACCTACTGCTTTAGAGGTCTGCTTGGATGATTTTAGGTCATCAGTGATGATGATGCCCAAGTCTCTTTCTTCCTTTGTGACTGCAGCAACTCCTCCCAGCCTATAAGTGGCTTCAGGGTTTCTCTTCCCTATGTGCATGATTTTGCACTTCTTTGCATTAAATCCCAGTTGCCACTCTTCTGACCATTCTGCTAGTTTATCCAGATCTCTTCTCATTCTGTCCACCCCATCTGGATCATCTACTCTGTTGCAGATCTTGGTGTCATCTGCAAACAGACAAGCCTTACCCTCTAGTCCATCTGCGAGGTCACTAATGAAGATGTTGAATAGGACTGGCCCCAGGACTGATCCCTAAGTACCCCACTTGTGACTTGCATCTCTTCTGACTGTATACCATTTACCACCACTCTCTGTTTTCTGCCAGTCAACCAGTTTGCCACCCAGTTGACCAACTTCTGACCCACCCCGAGCCTACCTAGCTTATTTATCAATCTTCTATGTGGAACAGTGTCAAAAGCTTTGCTGAAGTCAAGGTAGGCGACATCAACTGCTCCCCCTTGGTCCACCACTCTGGTTACCCAGTCAAAGAAATCTATGAGATTAGTTTGACAGGACCTTCCTTTGTAAACCCATGCTGTCTTGGATCCTGTGCCCCTATGGATTCCAGGTGTTGCACTATCCTTTCCTTAAGGAGTGCCTCCATAATCTTGCCCACTACTGAGGTAAGACTGACCGGTCTGTAGTTCCGCCTCCTCCCTGCTACCACTCTTGTGGAGTGGGATCACATGAGCCCTTCTCCAGTCTTCTGGGACCTCTCCTGTGCTCAGAGACTCACTAAACAATTCTGCTAATGGCTCTGCTAGTTCCTCCTTTAGCTCCTAAGTACCCTGGGATGTATGCCATCAGGTCCCATTGCCTTATCCACCCTGAGCTTAGCAAGCTCTTGTAGGACCCTTTCTTTTGTGTCAGAATAAAAATAGGCAAAAGTTAAAGGATTGATTCTGACCAGTGAACCGGGAGAAGAAAAACAAAAATAGTCAAGTGGTGACTAAAGAAATCGGTACCACTGAAAATAAAAGGCATCATATTAAAGAAAAAATGTTAAAACCAGGATCAGAGGCTTCCACCTGTCTTGTGTGTCAGTTGAATTGCTGGCCTGCCTGTGTGCACATGACCTTGCTTGGAAGGTGCACAAGGCCTCCGGCTCCCATGTGGACCTGCTTAAAGGGAAACATCCACCTTGTATCGGGCCCCACCTCTGTGTGAAGTAGGGCCCAATTAGCAACTTAACAAAAAAAATATTTTTTGCACTTATTGTGGCAGAGTTAATTTAAAATTTAACAAAAACTAAATAAATAAAAAATAAATAAAAAATTGATCTGGTTGATCCTGCACCCTTCCATTGGCATTTTACAAATAACACATACCCTGGTGCACCACAACCACCATGGCTGTACTGTATTGTCATATCTTCAGATAGCTCCAATTTGGAACCCATGTGTGTCCATACTATACTGAGACTAGGTACCGACTGGCAGGGTGCCTCTCAACTAGTACCTGGTCCTGGTATAGCATGGGAACACCTAGGCTCAAAACTGGAGCTGTTCAAAAATAGAGCCATGTGGTAAGCCAATGGACGTGTGCCAGCTGCTCTCTGCATGACACGTCATATCGGGGACAGCAGCAAGTGGTTGTGGGCATGCCAGGGAGGAATCTTACTTGTAAAATGCCGGTGGGATGGGCGCAGGATCAACCAGGTAAAATTTTAAATGAACTCTGCTACAGTAAATACAAAAAATAATTTTGTTAGGGGGAGGGGAAATTAACAGAAATCACCTTGTCTTTCATTGTTCACTTGGGAACATAAGCAGGAGGCTGGTAAGGACAGAGGTCTGCAGTTATATTCTGAAATATTTGAATAGTTTTGTACATGAAATTAGTTCTGTGTGTTAAAAATTACTACTTTGAGTTAGAACTGTAACTTGGGCTGTGATATTGTAACTTTTGAGGCTTGGGAACACTTGTTTGGCAGTGATAATTAGAGTGAAATTTAAATGTGATGTTTGCCTGGTGTTGGTAAGAGCCTCCCACCACCCTGTTTTGTAGGCTTTCTTAAATACTGAAAAGCCACTGGAGGTTGGGATTGAAGGGCTGTGTATTTCTGTTTGGGACTGAAATTGGAAGCAACAGAACTGGTGGGCCTGTGACATCATACAGTACCTGATGTCTGCATACACACACGGTTAGCGGGACTGGACACACACTGGTCTGTATGTGTTTGTGAGACTTGGGAACTTTATTGGTGAGGTTGAAATTGGGTTTGCAAATAACTGCAGTCAGTATAGAGAGAAACTGTATTCCAGGAAGAAGGGACTGAGAAAAGGGGGTGTGCCATTATAAACAGAGGGGGACAAACATGGTGGCCATATTCCACCATGGCAGGCATCTTCGGAAGGGTTGTAGGCTGCACAGGCTGTGGGATGGCAATAATTCTCAATTGGGCCTGGAGAGGGAGGCTGCCACTCTGTAGACAGCTATCTTATATCAGAAGTGAGGTATATTGGTTAAGGAGTAAGCTGGGGGAGCTGGGGGGACTTTCCAAGGATAAGGGTGTGGATATGGGCAGCAGAAGGGTGGGGCTGAGGGAGGCTGGGGCAATGCTCAAATTACAGGACTTTATGTTACAGCAAGCAGGAGGAGGATATTAGGGACAGAGGGCCCTTAGATAGGGATGTTGATGCTAAGGGAAAGTGTATGGGTGAACATTCTGAATACAAAGAGAGTGGAAGGGAAGAGTCAGGAGGGGCTGTTGTGGGAAGCCTAGTAGAGCAGACATTGAGAAGGAGGGGCTGTTGTGGGAAGCCTAAAACAGCAGACTGTGGGAAGGAGCTCTAAGGAGAACAGAGCAAGAGGGAAGAAGAGGGCAGTTTAGAGGTGCAGTCAGGAAACTCGGGTTGCCAGTGGAGGCTGACATAGGTGCCACAATAAATTTGAGCTACTAAGCAACCTAGAGGGAGGAAGGGTTGGTGGAAATGAGAAACTGATACAAAGGCCGGGGAGGGAGTCAGATACCCATAGGGCATCACAGACCGCAATGGAAAGGATAGAAGTAGTCCCAGAGGAGAGGGAAACATAAATGTTAAGCAGATGGGAGATGCAACATATTGCAGGCGTGAGGGAGGAGAGCATGACTGGAGAGAAACTGGGAGACAAGGAGGTGGGAGAGGACCCCTTCAGCAGGGGGTCAGTACCAAGGATGGGGCCCTAGCTAAAGGGACCCACAGAGAGCCTCTGGAGGCAGGGGTACTATTACAAGGGGGGAAGATGGCAGTGTGGGGGAAGGGGAAACCATCAGGGCCAGGATGAATGGTTCGGATAAGAGAGGGTTAAAGGGGACACCTATTCAGAGGGGGTCTGAGTTAAGTGGGCAAAATAACGAGGGAGGCAGAAAGGGGAGGATGACAAGGGGGTCTCTAATAAGGCAGGAAGACTCCCATGGAATTGAGATCATGAATAAAGGGAGGGATGGGGGGCTGAGAGGGCACAGTGGAGGTAACCATAAGGATGATGGCGGTGTTAAGGTTCTGTTATTGGGAGACTCGATGATTAGGGTATCCAGTGGGAGGGACAGGGGGGTGGATGCCATAGCCAGGTGAAGGGTAGTGAGTATCTCTGGGCTGACAGTGCACAGAGCAAAGTTCATGGTGTATGAACTGGTTAGAGATTGTGGAGGAAACCGGATTCCTGGTGCATTTGGGAACTAATGATCTAGAGAAATAGCGTTTGAAATCCAAGCAAGGTTCCAAGAACTTGCCAGAGTCTGTCGGGATAATGGATGCAACATTTCCTTTTCGGAGATATTGCCAGTACCAAAGGCCTCAGTGGAGAAAAAAATTAAGATCACAGAGGTTAATGACTGGCTCAGGAAGTGGGGTGAAGAGAGTGGGTTGGGGTGTTGGGGAACTGGAAAGGAGTTTGGGAGGATGAGGGACTGTATGCCAAGGACAGGCTTCATCTTGCCCCATTAGGAAGGAAGTCCTTAAACAGGGATGGCTGACTACATTCAAGAAAGGTGGGGTTTAAACTTGTGAGGGGAAGGGATAAGGAGGGCTGACCAGAAGCCCTCTCCTCCAGATGAGGGATTAGCCTTCAAACCCAAGGAGGGAGGGAAACAGACTGGGGTGGAGGTTTCAGGAGGAGCAGAGGGAGGATGGAAGTATAAGGAACCTGGGTGGGGTTCGACAAAGGGGATCAGGGATAGCGGTGGGGGTTGGTGTTAGTAAATGCCAGGAGCTTGGGAAACAAGTTGCCAGAGTTCCAGGCCATGCTGTTCGGGGGGTGGATGTGGCAGCGGTCACGGAGACGTGGGCCAACAAAAACCATGACTGGGACCTAAACGTGCAGGGTACACTATGCTTAGGAAGGATAGAAAGGAGGGCAGAGGGGTGGAGTGGCTATGTTCATTAGAGATGACATAGAAATTGCTAGGAGAAGAGGCAGAGGAAACGTGGAGGCATTATGGGTCACTGCAGATCCCGAGCAGGAGATAAGGTCCAAGCTGAGTGCGTATATAGGCCCCAGGATGAGTGATGTTCTAGAGGATGGTTTGCTGGACAACATCATCGAACAGTGTGGACCAAAAGGGGGAAGGAGTGGTATTGATGGGGGACCTTAATATGCCAGGTACAAACTGGGGAGCCATGTCCTCTAAGGTGGCCAAGGAGCAGAGACTGCTGGATGGCTTCCAGGATGTGTTCTTAACACAGCATGTGATGGAGCCCACAAGGGAGGAGCATGTCCTGGACATGGTTCTGGAAGATGGGGATCTGGTAAGGGACCTGGTTGTACAGGACCCCCTGACTGGGAGCGACCACAGTACTGTCTGGTTTCAAATAAGCATGGGGGGGTGAGATCTAGGACACTGGCAGTGGACTTCAGGGGGCAGACTTTGTGGGCATGGGAAATATTCTCAAGGATCACTTGAAGGGGATTACATCAATGACAAGTGTGGAAAGGAGATGGGAGGTCATAAAACGGGGACTTCATGAGGTAGTCAGGATCTGTGCTAAGTTGAAACGAAAGGGAGCAAGGTCACATAAACCATGCTGGTGGTCCAGTGAGGTACAGGTAGCGGTCAGAGAAAAGAAGGCAGCCTACAAAAAATATAAAACAACAAGAGGGGATAGGGATAAGGAAATGTACCATCTTGCATCTAGAAAAGTCACCCGGATGGTGAGGGAGCAAAGTCAGTAAAACAGCAGCTGACAGGGGATACATGGAGGGAAAAGGGTTCTTCCGGTACATTGGGGGGCGGAGAAAAACTAAGGGCCATCTCCAGATTGAGATCAGAAGGAGGGTGGGTGGAAGAGGCGAGGGACCAGGCAGAGGTATTTACGTACTTTGCCTCTGTGTTCACTAAGGAGGGGATGGGATATCTACAAAGCAAGGCACGATGGGGATAGAAGCAGCAGTGAGTGGGATCAGGAAGCAACAGAAATGGAGCAAGAGAGAGGGAGAGGTACCCAAGGGGTGTCACATCTGGATAAGGATAAAAAGGCCAGTAAGATGGAGGGGATGGATGATGCTATCTCTGCCAAAAGGGTGTGGTTAGCCCTCAAGGCCCTAAAGAAAGACAAATCTCCTGGGCCGGATGGCATTCATCCGAGAGTACTATGGGAATTGGCGGACATACTGGCTGCACCCCTGGTGGAGCTCTTCAACAGGTCACTTGAGACAGGGAGGGTACCTAGGGATTGGAGAGAGGCACATGTGGTGCCAATCCATAAAGGGGGGTCAAGGGAAGTACCAGGTAACTATAGACCCATCAGTTTGACCTCGGTGATGGGAAAATTTACTGGAGAGTATACTAAAGGAGCGATTGGGTGTGTACTTGGAGGTGGGAGGTCTGGATGATAATCGGCAACATGGGTTTGTGCCAGGTAGATCATGTCAAACCAATCTTGTGGAGTTCTACGAATGGGTAACATCAGAACTGGACAGGGGAAAGCCTGTGGATGTATTATTCTTGGACTTCAACAAGGCGTTTGACTCTGTCCCCCACAATGGTCTGGTGGAGAAACTGATGGGGTTAGGGGTAGGCCCTTTGATGGTCAGATGGATTGAAAACTGGCTAGCTGGACGCACGCAGAGAGTAGTGGTCTGTGGAGAGCTCTCGAATCCTAGAGAGGTTGGTAGTGGGGTACCACAGAGCTCGGTCCTGGGTCCGATCCTGTTTAATGCATACATATCGGACATCAGGGAGGGTATAGGGTGTGAAATGAGTCTCTTCGCTGATGACTCCAAGATGAGAGCAGTAGTTGAGGGAGAAGAGGGAGATTGGCCTGCAAAGACCTGGACACCCTGGAAAGCAGGGCTCACACATGGAAATTAAATTTCAATATCACCAAGTGCAAGGTGTTGCATCTTGGGCAGGAAACCTAAACACAGATACACCCTGGGAGGAGGCACTGGAGCTTCAATAGGGAAAAAGACCTGGGGTCATGGTGGATGCATGTATGAATAACTCTGAGCAGTGCAGGAGAGCGCTAGCAAGGCAAACAGGATGTTGGGATGCATCGTAGGGGATCACCTCTAGGAGCAAGGAAGTGATTCTGCGGCTGTACAATGGACTAGTTAGACCACACCTTGAGTACTGTGTTCAGTACTGGAGCCACACTTGAAAGGGACACACAGCTCCTGGAGAGAGTACAGAGGAGGGCAACTAAGATGATATGAGGGCTAGGGATTTGGTATGAGGACAGACTTGAGGAGCTCTGCCTGTTTTCATCGGAGGAGAGGAGAGACAGGGGGACATGATTGAGGTCTTCAAGTACCTCAAGGAATAAATAGGGTAAACATGGAGGATCTTTAGACTAAAGCAGGAGGTATCACCAGAGGGCATGGTTTGAAGCTGGAAGGTGGAAGGGTGAGGGAAGGAGAAGGTTTTCACTGAGAGGGTGGTGGACCCGTGAATGCACTGCCTGGTGAGCTGGTTCAGAGATCCACAGTGGAGGGCTTCAAGAGAGGGTGGGACAGACACAGAAAGTGGATGTATCAGATGATGGCCTGGCCCAGGGGAGTGGAAATGGATGATAGGGGTTTCTGGAACACAAGGGTGGGGGCCTCGACACCCAACTAGGGATCTGAGGTTCGAGCAGATTCGATAGATCGTAAGACCTAATCTGCTGGCAAATAGTATGTTAGTATGTTATTAAAGGATACCTAAACAACATTTTGACAACAAACTATTCAAAACTCTGACCCGAGGGTGACTAAAGGAAAGGCTGCTGTATTCATTAGGCTAAAATGACATATATATAATTTGCCTAAATGTGGTTACAGAACATTTGAATATTGTAAAATCAGCCTTCTAATTTAAAAAAAACTATCTTACCTGCTTCCTAAAATGGCAGCCAAATGTGTTATGTGATGACATCATTTGAGCCAAAGTCAGAAAGATATATGGCTCTCTATAGTGCTTGTGAGGTGTGGGTTTGTAAGGAGGATGCTGTTCCACAGTTGTAGATACTTAGAGGCAAAAATTTTATTGAAGTTGGACAATTACTGCAAACTTCAGACCAAAAAAAAATAAATAACATAATAACTTCTTCAAAATAAACATAAGTTACCAAGCAGCATCTCAGACACTAGAAAGCGCTAGTGAACATCTGACTGGGGTCAGAGTACTTCTGTACCCCCACCAGACTATCTACAGAACTGAATAAAAACCAAGGCTTATATACCAAAAGGAGAACATGTGACTTGTTTAACTCCTCCCTATGCTTTTCAAAATTATCTTTAAACAGCAAAATAAATCTATTTTCATTTCTGAGCTCAGAATAACATTTCCTTTTAAGTTGTAATGTTGTCAACATCATTTATAGAAACAACAACTGAGTTAATAAAATTTTAGTTTCAAACACTGCAGGAGTAACTCCACCTCCTAGTACTGTGCCTTTAAATATGGGAGTTGACCATGCCAGCTCTATAACACAGAATAGGAAGTGAGACTCCTCACAGAGAAGCAGGTAACCTTTTATTTATTTATTTTTTTTATTAAACCAGTTTTATTAAATGTTCAAAGATCAAAACCATACCCAGTAATAATCACAGAACAATGTACTATAACAGTGAGCAACAAAACCAAACAACCCAACCTCCCCCCGACTACACACACAAGATAACCTTAGTTTACAGCCAAATAACAAGTATAGTTTTCAAGGCTTCCAGGCCGTCAAGAGACCTCAAGGAACCCCAAAGTAATGTATAGGCTTCTGGCCTACCCTGCATGCAGAGTATGTCTCTCTCTAGCTGCAAGGCCAACGCTCTCTTTATACCACTCTATCGGAGGGGCTTGTCGTCAACCCAATGTCTCAGAATTACTAATTTAGCTGTAGCTGAGGCAAGCTTACATGGGCTTTCATAATTTTGGTGACACCCAAGGAAAAAGATTGATTAGACAAATTTCAGGTGTAAACAATGCTCTAAGCCAAGGACAGGGTCAAGGACATTAGCGAAGAACGCTAAAAGCCTGCACACAGGGGCATAACCAAAGCATATGATAGAAGGCTGCACCCCTCTTACACTTTGTACAAAGTGACGTTGTCAATGCCCCGTATTTGCATAGCTGAACAGGAGTCAAGTAGATATTGTGCATGATGTTGAAGTGCATTAGCCTCAGTCTGTCTTGCTTTATATACCTGTACATGGATATCCAGAGTTTGTGCCACAAAGTGGGATCCTCCGGAATACCCAATTCCTTTGACCAATAATAACAGATACCTGATGGTGATCTAGAGTCCCATTCCTGAAGAGTTTTGTATAGGTTTGAAACTGAACATGGTTGGGAAGCTTTGTAAATAAGCGAGGAAAGGTCTCTGTCACTCGGACCTATCGGTGAAGACCCAGAGAAGAAGGAGGATAGGGCATTGCTAACTTGTAAATATTTAAACATCTCCTTACCCGAGGCCCCAAAAGACTTTTGAAAATATTCAAAAGGGAGTGGTTTCCCATTTGACCAACAATTTGAAAGTCTAGCATCATTTAGTTTAGGCCAAAATGTAAAAGACAGAGGTGCTCCTCCAACTTTAAAATGTGGATTACCAATAATGGGCTGGTTAGCCGAAAGGTACCACTTTACAGTCAGATAGTTCTGTATCTGATGGAGGGCTTTTAACGACCAACCTATCGGGTTCCCTCGAAAGACCCTTAGGAATGGCCGATGGGAGGCAAATAGGAGGCCCTCAGAGACGCAATTAACCTGTGTAGCCAAGTGCTGCTCTATGTCTACCACAGGGTCTATATTCCTGATGTCCAATCTCCCACCCAGTGAGCTTATTTTACTTATATGCTGTGCAGCATAATAAAGGAAGAAAGAAGAGGCGCAAACCTTCTCTTAACTTTGGAGCCGTCAATTTTATGTAAGATCTCACTCTTTTTTGTTCCACAAGAAGGTACTGACGGCGCTTTGTAGTTTGGAGAACCAACTTTCGGCAAATAAAACCCTAGCATACCCAGGGGATACATTATCCTCGGTAGAACGTTCATTTTAATTATACTAAGCTCCCCAAAGGGAAAGGGAGCACGCCACCTCTCCAAATCCTCCTTATTATATTAACTAAATTGCCAACATTAGCCCTGGTAATAGAATTCAAAGCATTATAAATCTTGATACCCAGGTATGTGACTGATTTTGCTTCCCAGGAGAGGCCGAAGGTAGAAAGTTCGGCCTTAATGACTCTACCGTTTAATGGAAGTATCTTTGTTTTAGCCCGGTTCAGTTTATAATAGGAGACTTTAGAAAAACTCTCAATCTCAGTTAGTGTAGCTGAAATTGAAATGTCTGGTTCCTCAACATGGAGCAGTATGTCATCTGCATATACTGAAAAGGCGTACCTGGCACTCCCCACTCGAATTCCTTTTATGGCTGCATTCATTGCTAACCTGCGCAATAACGGTTCTAAGTATAAATTAAAGAGCAATGGGGACAAAGGACAACCTTGCCTTGTGCCCCGGCTAAATTAAATGAAGGGACAATACTCTGTTGCATTTAACCCGGCGAGGGAAACTGGTATAAGAGATGGACCCATCTTTGAAATTCTGTAGGCAGCCCAATGATGTTAAGGTGGTGAATAGAAATCCCAGGAGACCCTATCAAATGCCTTTTCAGCATCAAGTGACACTAATACCACTGGTATCTCAGAATCCCTGGCCAATGCCAGGAGGTGTAGTAACTTTCTCAAGTGATCTTGAGAGGACCTACCAGCCATAAATCCTACTTGTTCTCAACTCACCAATCTACCCATGACTTTGAGAGTCTATTTGCCAGGATTTTGGCCAGTATTTAACATCCGTATTTAGTAAGGAGATGGGGCGATAACTGTCAATGTGTAGGTCTTTCCTTGTTTTAAAATTAAAGAGACCATGGCTTCTTGGAACCTAGGGTCTGAAACCCCATTATTGAACCAATACCCAAATACTTCCTTCAGGACAGGGGCAATACAGGAGACAGGCTTTGTAAAATTACTAGGTAAGCCGTCTGGCCCGGGGACTTATCTAGGGCATCTGCTGTACAGCTTGCTGTATTTCAACGAGAGAAATTGGAGACCTAAACAAGCTGCCTCTGCATCTGTAATTTTAGGAAAGTTGACCGAGCTAAGGTATAAATTAATGTCCATATCAGAGGCGTTGGGCTGGGTCAACATCACGTATAAGCCCTGGAAATAAGTGCCGAAGGCTTTCGCCATTTCCAAGGGGTCGGTACAAACCCGACTGTCTCCCCCTACGCAGATTCCTGCGATGAACTGCGAGGAGTCCAACTGACGGATGCACATGGCGAGCAACTTACTAGCTCTTTCCCCTGCATCTAGGTATCTAAGTTTAGTCCTTAGGAGGGCTAACTCTGCTCTTTGGGAAACAAGACCAGCATATTTGGTTTGTAATTGGTAAAGTCTAGCCCAGCTTTGGCGTAGAGGCCGGGATAAACTGTGCTCTAGATCCTTGATTGAGACCAGAAGGAGTCAATTGAGCTCTTTGGGACCGCCCTTAAGGAGGCCATTTTATCAGCTCTCCCTTAGGGAACATTTTAAAGCGGCCCAAATTAAGTCATCTTAGCCACTGAACCCTGATTACTGTTGAAAAGGTAGTAATGAAATCTACTATATGCCTCAGAGGTTCTCATCTCTCAGTATCTGGCTGTTTAACCTCAACTGGGGTGATCGTTTACTCCCTGCTCCCAACAGAATTCCAGGCTCACTGGGGCATGGTCAGACAATACTCTGGCCGATATCTCTGCCTGTGACACGCCAGATATGGCGAAAGAACTAATGAGAAAGTAGTCTATTCGGGAGTATGTCCTGTGCACAGCAGAGAAAAAGATATACTGCCGGAGTGTCGGATTTAAGACTCTCCAGATATCGACTAGAGCAGCATCTCTAATGAGATCTTTCAGCGCTCTTTGTGCTGAGGATAACCCTCGCCTCTCACAGCTGGATCTATCTAGTTCCGATTGGAGCACTAGGTTCCAATCCCCTCCCAGAATAGTAAGTTTAGGTGGGTCAGACACCACGATACTAAGTAACCGCACGAAAAAAGATGGGGAATCGCAGTTTGGACCATATATTGAGCCAAGAAGAACTGAATGGGATTCTAAAAGACCATGCACAACAACATAACGACCCTCCGGATCCCAAATTTCTTGGACCAATTTAAAAGGAACATTTTTGGCTATGAGGATAACTACTCCCCTTTATTCGAGGACACACCGCCCCAAAGACTTGCCCAACCCATGTTCTTTGAAGAGGACAATATCCTCTCTCCTTAGGTGTGTTTCTGCAAGAAAACAATTTGCGCCCTCAACTGTCTAAGTGTCTTAAAATGATTTGCCTCTTGACCCGGTCCTTGGCTCCATTAACATTCCAACTAATAAAAGTGTAGTGACTAACCATAGCCTATAATAGTACAAAGTAGATGAAGAAGACCCAAAATACACAATCAGTGCCCCAGCAAAAAAAGCCAGGGTTCTACTAATAAAGTAAAAACCAGCCCAACTTCAGCTGAAATCGATAATCCCCCGTAGTGTGTAGTCAAAGCCCCCACCCACTGAACTAATATTCGGCATACTCCCCCAAAACCAAGAAACTAATAAAACCCCAATCCTAATAAAGCTAACAAACCCCAGTTCAGCTCAACTGCACTCCCAACCAACTAAGCCACATGATTAATATCATAGCAGTTCAAACTCTACAGTTATACTCCCCGGAGCCCCCCCCAACCCACTCCGTCAGGACCTGAACAACTGCACCCGCTAGGATAATTAACAGTCATCAGTTAACTTGGATCCTGTAGAAATAAAGATATAAAAACAATGAAAAATGGTCAGAGACCGGTCCATCAGATCCAGTTTTGTATTATATAGTCCCCGACGAGTATCATATTTTGTGCAAGGATAACTTGACATCCAAGTCCATCACCGGACACAGAGCGATTGGACGAGCAGAGAGGAAAAAAAAAAATTATATATTTTTATATCTACAACTTAATTGAGACTTTAATCAAATCTCATGTTCAGAGGCATATAAAGAGACAACAGTGCAAAAACAACAAAGCACAACAGAGACCGTTCAGTTGCTGAGACGTTCTCTTGCAGGTCCATTCAATAGGAGAATTCTCCTCGCATGAGGATCGAAGCGAAAGGCACTGTGCCCTAGGGACCAATAAATGCTAATACCCAGACTTCAAACTTTGCCAAGAAGTGGTTAAGTATCCAGCACGTTCCACTGGAGCAAACCCAGAGTTCAGGAGGCTTAAATCAAAAATAAAGCACACAACATCAACATGTCATCTGGTTCACAGTACAAACTCCTGTCTTTACTTGAAGAGGTCAGGAAAGATATTTTGAGCTCTGGAAGGGCTTGAGCAGGCGATTGACAAGCCACTTATCTTCTTTCTTAACCATCAGGATGGCAGGGTATTTTACCCTAAATGGCTTAGGCGGCAACCAGCTTGGAGACTAAAGGATGGAACTCCTGCGCAGTATCCGTCTGAATCACGGAAAATCCTGGTAACATGGATTTTCTTCCCTTCCCAAGTAACTTCCCCAATGCTTTTAGATTTATCAAGGATATGCTGTCTATCCAAGTAATTCAGGAACTTGAAAATAATTGGTCTAGGCGTGACCTTGAGAAGGAGGCGAGGGCTCTGTGGGCTCGCTCTATGACATATTCCCTCCACCCGGCGAGGACGGCTATTTTATTGCAAAGTCTCTGCAGAAACTTAATTATCCACTCCCTTCCTCCTTTTCGGAATTCCTAATATAACCAAATTATTCCGTCGCTCGCCCTCCAGGTCCTCTAATTTATCTTCCAGGTTTTTCATCCTGTGTCTCATATTGATCACCTCCAGTTCAGCTTTGTCTTGTTTCTTCTCCAGGGAAACAATTATGGCTTCCAAGTCAGTAACCCTTCTTGTTAATACCTCCACCGAGCTTTTAATATCTTGCAGATCATCAGTGATAGCAGCAATCGCAGATTGAAGCGGCTGCATGACCTCCAGAAATCTGCCCTCGGTGAGAGCCGCCTCCCCTGCAGGCATCTTGATCAAACTAGCAGGCTGTTGCTTAGGCCGCTTAGCGGCCTTCTCCTTCTCTGGTGTTCGCGGTGGAGAATGCCGAGGGGGAGCCTTTTTCATGTGCCTCCATATATTTGATCGCCTAGCGCACCGGGGCTGAGGTAAAGTCTTTAGGCAAAATTAGCAGGTGAAAGCCAAGCCGTAAAGCGGTTATTAAATAAAAGCAAATTGGATGGGGAACAGAGCTCCGAGGAAACGCTGCCAGAGCCTAAGCTGCCATCACGTGACTCCAGGTAACCTTTTATGAGGGAAACATTTGTTTGTTTTATAAATTATTCCAATAGAATGAATTAAAGGCATTCAATCCACTTTTTAGAAGCATTTTAACTAAAGTAAACACACAAAAAGAAACACTTTTATTTAACCTTTGTTTAAAAGAAAGAGGGGCGGGGTTAAGGCCAAACAAACCACAGTGTTGTACTACTTGTTTTACAGGCCTTCTTTTGTTTTGTAGCTTGCTTGGGTCATGAATTAGTTGTTTTGTAGTTTCTACTGAATTAATTCCTTTTTGTATGCTGCAAATTGTGTAAAATGCAGCCTGTTTATTTATTTACTCAATAGGAAGCGCTTTGTGTGTTACTGCTGCCATTTAGAATGAGTTTCAATCCAGAAAGACCCATTTTCTACAGCAAACAGGCTGAAAGGCACTTTAAAGGGGGTTTATATGCAAACATTTTGGGGCTGTATTCATATTATTTCCACAGAACAACTAGCCTGTAAAGCAGCTCTAGGTTACTCCATATATTTACAAGGAGGGGACAAAAGGGGGGGGTACCTAACGCTAAATGGGATGCAAACCAAAACCGTATGAGGGTTTGCATACATAAAGGGGTCATTACAAGACCCACACCATGAATATAACTAAGCGCTTACAATTCCCATATCCAAATGAAATTAAATACTAATTTTAAGCAACTATTGTGTTTCTGCATACCTCACATTAGAAAGGTTCTGAAGGGGGGGGCAACCAAAGAAAGAGCTGTGCAGAACTTCATATACCAGGGCAGGAATACATAAGGGATAGAAAGAACGTTATATAGGTGGCCTGCCTATAACATGGAAAGAATGTGGAGTTACAGCAAGAAAGGAGGAGAGTAAAAGGGCTGTTGCAACAGACTTAAAAAAAATAGATTTGCCTGGTATATGGAGGTATCTGTCACTCCTCCTCATCGAAGAAACCAATGGAATCTTTCAATAACATCATCATTGGTTTCTTTTGCAGTTTCTGAAACGGAACAGATCTCCCATTTTGAAAGGGAGATGGAGCTAGCCCTCCTCTCCCAAAGCTTCACTCCGGAGGCCCTTAAGCAAAATATTCTTTGAGAGATAGCAAACTAACACTATCTCTTACTCATTACTTTCATTACTTACTTTAACTCCGGTCTGTTATTACCAGATTATCATCTGCACCATAACGTGATAGATAATCAGCGTTGAGGTGTTTCTTTCCTGCTCGATGTTATATTTCAAAATTGTAGGTTGCAGGGCCAAATACCAACACATGATGCAAGGGTTTTTATCCTTCATTATGTGTAGCCAACATAATGGGTTGTGATCAGTTATTACCAAAAATTTTCTGCTCCATAAGTAAAATTTAAGAGCATTTATGGCCCAATGAATAGCCAGACATTCCTTTTCTATCATGGAATATTTACTAACATACTAAAATGCCAGCAGAATAGGCCTAATGGTCTTTTGAGTCTGCTCGATTGGTCAGCCCCCACCCTGGGTACTGACCTTGCTGCCCCTCTCGCCTTCTCTGGCTTCTCCCTTCCCAGTTCTGAATATTCTTGCTGCATTGGATTTTGCTTCCAGAACCCTTCCCCTGTACCTGTCCCAGCCCCTCTTGAACCCCTCCACCGTCTCTGCCTCCACCAGCCCCCTAGGCAGTGCATTCCATGGCTCCACCACCCTCTCAGTGAAGTAGCACCTCCTCCTTTCTCCCCTGAATCTTCCCCCCTCCAGCTTCCACCCATGCCCTCTAGTGGCCTCCCCTCCTTTCTTCGAAGCACCCTGACTGTTCCTCCCTATTTACCCTCTTCATGTGCTTGAGACCTCTATCATGTCCCCCCAGTCCCTTCTCTCTTCCAATGTGTACATATTTAGCTCTTCGAGCCTCTCCTCATAGGTCCTGTCTCCCAAGCCCCAAATCATTTGGTTGCCTCCTCTGGACCCTCTCCAGGAGTTTAATGTCCCTCTTTAAGTGTGGCCTTCAAAACTGCACGCAGTACTCAAGGTGTGGCCTCACCAAGTAATTATACAGAGGGAGTATCACTTCCCTCCTTCTGGAGGTGATCCCCCTAGCGATGCATCCCAACATCCTGTTGGCCTTGGCTGCTGCCCTCCTACAAGTCTCTGAGTTGTTCATCTTGACATCCACCACCACCCCAGGTCCCTCTCAGCCATCGAGACTTGTAGCATTCCCCACCCGGGTGTACACTTGGCCCAGGTTTCTGGCCCCCAGGTGGAGTACCTTGCATTTCCCTGCATTGAACCTAAGCTTCCACTTTCTAGACCATCTTTCCAGAGCCTCCAGGTCCCCCTGTAGGGCCACCCTCCCCTCCTCCCCATCCACCACGGCCCCCAGTTTTGAGTCATCCACAAAGAGACTCATCTCACTCCTGATTCCTGTACTTATGTCAGAGATGTAGGCATTGAACAGGAGGGGCCCAAGGACTGATCCCTGTGGGACCCCACTAATGACCCTCTTTGGGGATGAGACTATCCCGCCAACTATGACCCTCTGGGTCCGGTCCTGGAGCCAATTGCCTATCTATCTGATCATCTGGTTCCCCACCTCCATTTCTCCCAGCTTATCCAACAGGACCATGTGAGGAACAGAGTCAAATGCCTTGCTGAAGTCTAGAAAGAGGATGGTCATTGGTCTACCCAGGTCCAAGGCACTTGTCACCCAGTCATAGAACTCCACAAGGTTTGTCTGACATGATTTCCCCGGGACAAATCCATGCTGTCTATCGTCCAGGCACCCTGACTTTTCCAGGTCCCCCATAGCCTTTCCTTGACAATGCCCTCCATCACCTTGCCCACCACTGATGTCAGGCTGACAGGCCTGTAGTTCCCTGCCACCTCCCTTGATCCCCCCTTGTGGATAGGCACTATATGCGCCACCTTCCAGTCCTGGGGTACCCACCCTGTCCTCAGAGAGATGGTGAAAAGCTCCGCCAGAGGTTTCACCAGGACATCCACAAGTTCCTTCAGCATTCTGGGATGTAATTTATCCGGCCCTGGTGCTTTCTCCGTCTTAAAGGAGCTGAGGCTTCCTCACTCTCTCTGCTGATTTCCACTTCCAGTACCTCTTCTCCCTGCTTAGCCCTCCCCTCCTGCCAGTGATGCCTCCCCTCTCCCCAGACCCGCCAGATCGGTGAGGGTCCCCCTCTTCAGTATCTCTGTCTCCTCCCATGTATGATGCAGCACCCCCATTTTCCTTGGTGAAAACTGGTGAAGTACTCATTTAGTACCTCAGCCTGCTCCCCCGGGTCTTGTGCCCATCTCTCCCCTGATTTAATCCTGCTAATCTGCCCCTTCACCCTTCGTTTTTCCCCACTGTATCTAAAGAACCCCTTGTTCCCTCTTCTAATTTCCCTGGCCAGGTTCTGCTCCTTCCTTGCCTTAGCCGCCCTCACCACCCTAGTGGCCCTTCTAGCCATCAGCTCATACTCCCCTCAATCCCTTTCACTCCTTGAGCACTTGAATTGCCTATAGGCTGCCTTCTTTCCCTGCACCACCTCCTGGACCTCCCTGGTCCACCAGCAGGGTTTTCGGGCCCTACCGCATTTTCGTCTTACTCTTGCACAGGTGTTGGTAGCATCTTGCACCCCTCTCCTGATGATTTCCCACCTACTATCAGTGTCCATGTCTGACCCAATCACATCCAAATGCTCCTTAAGGATCCTTCCCATTTCCTTAAAATCCATTCCCCTGAAGTCAGTTACCTCTGTCTTTGTGCAGCCTTCTAGCCCTCCTAGGTCCAGGCAGAACCAGACCGTGACATGGTCACTCCCCGCCAACGGGTCCCTTACCTCCAGGCCCCTAATCTGGTCACTGTCTGCCAGGACCACATCCAGTACCCGCGCCTCCCTGGTCGGTTCCCCCACCTGCTGAGTTAGGAACGCATCTTGAAAGACATCCAACAACCTCTGTTCCCTGGTCACAGAAGATGTCATAGTCTCCCAGTCTGTTCCTGGCATGTTTAAGTCCCCCAACACCACCACCATTCTTCTGCCCAGTCTGCAGTGTCTCCCAACATCTGCCACCAGACTCTCCTCCAGCTCCTCCGCCCAGGAGCAGGGCTCTATACACCACTCCTATTTTATCTCTCTTGCCCCTTGTTATCAAGGTGACCCAAATCGCTTCCCAGGTTCTCCGCCTCCTCTACTCCCCTATGCCAATGCAGTTTTTGACTATCATTGCTACCCTCCCTCCTTCCCTCCCCTGTCCTTCCTGAACATAGTGTAACCCTCCAGGTTCAGGTCCCAGTTGTGTCCTGCAGTGGCCCAGGTCTCAGTGACTGCTGCCACTTCCACTGCTCCTTCAGTTAGCATTGCCTGGACCTCAGGCATTTTATTTCCCAAGCTCCTGGCATTTAGCAGGACTACCTTCCACCCTTTCCTATACTTCCATTTTCCCTGCTCGTTTCCCATGGGATTCTGTTTTCCCCTGGTCTGCACTTTACCAGTCGACCTTTCCTGCAATCCTCCAAGCTCCCCAGGGGTGGAGACAGAGTCCCTCCTTTATCAGCACCCCTTGACAGCCTTTTCTCCCATACCCCCCTTCACAAGTTTAAACCCCACTTTTCACCAATGAACCCTTATTTTCAACAGGATTCCCTCCTCCAAATTTTTAGTCTCTCTTAAATGTAATTTTCTGCTGATAAAGATGATGGGGTGTTCTTCTTCCCCATCAAGTTGGGACAAGACAGCCCCAATACCCTGATTGGATGCATCTGTTTGTACTATGAATGGTTTCTGGAAATTTGGACTATGCAAAATGGGGTGAGAACACAAATTTGCCTTTAAAAGGGTGAATGCTTGCTCACACTGTACATTCCACTGAATCTTTTCTGGTTTATTCTTTTTGTAAGTTCAATTAATGGACTGGCTATGTCTCAAATTGGCCACAAAACATCGATAGTAACCAGCTAGTCCTAGAAAGACTCTCACTTGTTTTTGTTTGAGGTTGGGGACTGTTGGCAATAGTGTCTACTTTACCTATTTCAGGCTTTACTTTGCCATTCGGATGTTCCGTATTGCTTGTATCTGGTCTCTTGCATGGCCAACGAACACTTAGTTGGATTTATAGTCAGTCCGGCCTTCTGTATAACTGATAATACAGTTTGAAGGTGTATCATATGTTCCTCCCAAGATGGACTAAAAATAATGACGTCATCCAAATAGGCTGCACTATAGTCCATGTGGGGATGTAACAGATGATCCATGCATCTCTGAAAAGTTGCCGGAGCACCATGCAAACCAAAAGGCATTTTTGTGAACTGAAATAAGCCTAAGGGGGTACTGAAAGCTGTTTTATCTTGTGAGACCGATGATCTAAGGGTATTTGCCAATATCCCTTTGATAGGTCCAGAGTGCTTATGTATTGAGCATTACCCAATCTATCAATAATATCATCGATTTGGGGCACAGGATACCCATCAAATTGAGATATTGCATTTAGTTTACAAAAATCTAGGCAAACCCTTACACCTCCCTCTTTTTTCTTTACCACCACCATAGGAAAACTCCATGGACTCATTGAAGGTGTAATTACTCCCAAATGTTGAATTTTTCTGATTTCTTTAATAACTTCCTCCCTCAGACTTTCAGGTAACCTATAGGGTTTATGTCTAATAGGCTTATCAGTATTTACTTCTATGTGATGTTCAACTCCTTCAACTCTCCCAGATGTTGAAGTAAAAATAGTCTGGAATGTACTAAGGATATTCTGTAGTTCCTTTCTTTGCTCAGGACTTAATCTGTTATTAATGGTCACATCCTTCATTTCTCCTAAACGATCTAGGTGCTCATAAGCTAACTCCAATTCATTTTCATTCTTTCCTGAGTACACAAATAAAGATGTTGGCATTCTTTTTTTTTTTTTTTCCATTTTATTCTTTTCTCCACCTGCCCTAGCTGCTGGAAGCCTGTTACTGTCAGCCCGGTCATGAACCACTGACTTCCACCCCCCATATCGGCCTCGGGCCCTCCGGTACCCGTGGCTTACCCCCCACGGTGGGGCTGCGGCACTCTGGCTGTATGCCGCAGTCATCAGACTAGGTCGGAGGGTTGGCCTGGGGGGCTAATTGAAGCCGTGGCGAGCTTCATTTAGGGCTGCCAGCAGCTTTATCCATTTTCCTTTTCCGGGGGAGGCAGGGTCATGCAATGACGTGGAGCGTCCTGCCCCACCTCCAGTACGTGCCTGTGCCGGCAGCTGCGTGACTCCTGGCCTCCACCAGGGGTCATCCGAGCTCCGGACACCTCCCTCCCTCCCGGAGAGGAGAGCAGTCCCTGGGATGCTCACATCCTTCTCCCCCGGCCTGACCCTCCAGCGACCGAGTCCGTTCCGCAACCCGGTCATCAGGCAGATGCAGAAATCCAACTGCTGCGCTAGCGGGCCGCCCAGATGTTGGATTTCTGTCATGCCAGAGTTTTAAGAGATTAGCATGATAGATCTTATATTTTTGTCTTTTGTCTGGGCAGATAATTTCATAGTTCACGGTCCAGTTTGTCTATGGACTGTATAGGACTCCTGCCATTTCATTAATAATTTATTCTCTGTACATGGCAACAAAAGGAGTACTTTATCACCAGGCTGGAAAGTTTTAAACCCAACCCCTTTGTCATAGTACTGTTTTTGAGATATTTGATGGCCTATATTACTTTGTTGGGCCTTCCTAGCATACTTTGCTAGTTTGTGTCACAATGAAGTAATATAGTCTAGTGTAGATATGGGTACAGTATCAGACTTTGTTCCTTCCCAGTTTTCTTTTATTATGTCCAACACCCCCCTGGGATTTTTACCAAAAAGTAGCTCAAAAGGAGAATACCCTGTGGAGGCCTGGGGGACCTCACGGTAGGCAAACATTAAGAATGGTAAATACCTATCCCGGATTTGCCTTCCTCATCTGTGAAATTTCTTACCATTTGTTTTAATGTTTTATTAAAACGTTGCACCAGTCCATCAGATTGAGGATGGTAGGGGGACATAAAGATAGAGTGTACCCCCAAGGCCTGGTAAAGACGTTGTAATACTTGGGAACAGAAGTTGCTGCCCCTGTCTGTCAGCATTTCTCAAGGTATACTCATTCTAGAAAATACTTTTACTGACTCCTCAGCAACCTTTTCAGCTGTAACTGTATGCATAGGTATAGCCTCTAGATATTTTGAAAAGTAGTCACAAATAACCAGAATAAAGCGGTTTCCTTTTGTACTTTTAGGTAAAGGACCTACTATATCCATGGCTATACGGGTGATTGGGGAGTCTACAGAAGGTAAAGGCTGAGGGGCACTTTATCTTGTTTAAGGATGGGTCTTACTTTCTGACACTGTTCACATGATCTACAATACTCAGCTACATGATCGTGTATACCTGGCCAGTAAAATCTGTATAATAACCTCTGTAATGTAAGTTCCTTTCCTTGATGGCCAGCTATAGGAATGTCATGTACAAGCCCTAGCAGTTGATCCCTATAAGCAGTAGGCACCGTTAATTGTAAAACAATCTCCTCAGTTTTTGGATTAATACACTTTCTATACAAAAGTCCCTTATGAAGCACCATACTGTGTTCTGCTTCTGGATCTTTGCCCACCTGTAAAAAAAAAAAGGTTTTAGTGTACTATCATTCAATTGGGCTAGTCAAAAATCTGTTTGTTTCTTTAAGTCCTTCAAATCAACAGTATCTTTAGAGTCTTTATGGGACTGCTGCCATATCTGTTTGCCTTGACGTTTTTCCCTTTTTGTTTTTCTTGTCTTGCCAGGAAGCTCAAATAAATCTTCTTCAAAGGGAAATGAGTGTTGTAAGATTGTGTCTCTTTTTTCTTGAGCTCGAGTAGTCATTGCTCCTATATTTGTAGTAGTGGCAAGTAATTGGGAAAAATCTGGGTGATCATGCCCAATGATAACTGGTACAGGGAGATGGGAAACCACACCAACCTCCATTTTATGGGTAACAGATTGGACTTGAATCTCTACCTGTAGTATTGGGTACTGATGTGTGTCACCATGAATGCAGGTAACTTGTGTTTGTGTTTGAAAATCAGGAACTGCAGGTAACATATTAGCTCTTATCAGGGTTTGTCTGCTACCGGAATCTAATAACCCAACCATGTCCTTTCCATTGACTTTGACAGGTATAATATACTGTCCCCAATTGGCCAGCACCAAATGAGTAGGGCTGGTTTTCTTCTTTGGGCAGGACCTTGCAATGTGCCCTTTCCCTTGACAGGAATGACTAGATGATTTGGCAACATTTACATTTTAAGCAGTTCCACTAGATACAGAAGTAGTAGCCGAGGAGGACCTTACCGTAGGATGGATTGTACTGGTCCCAGAATACCCCTTGTTCCTATTTGGCCATGCAGTCAAGTAGTCTTCTGTTAACTGAACCGCCTTCTTAGATGTCTCTGGCCGGTGTTCTCGAACCCACATCTGAATGTCTTGGGGTAGGATACGTAAAAATTGTTCCAAAACAACAGCCTCCAACATTTGTTCTTTGGTATTGGTGAAAGGTTGCAACCACTTAGTACATAAGTCCTTTAATCTGGTGAAGGCCTCCTGGGGGGTATCTGAGGACTGGAATCTTAAAGTCCGAAATCTTTGCCTATCTGTCTCTAAACATATGTCATAACGCTTTAAAATAGCTTCCTTTACAGCGTCATAGTCTTCACTCATTGCACTGTCCACATTTCCATAGGCTAATTGAGCTTCTCCAGTAAGATAAAGTGCAAGACGTATCACCCACTGTCCTCTAGGCCATTGACAGGCCCGTGCTATGCGTTAAATTTAGTCAGATATGTTTCTATATTATCTGTTGCACTTAATTTAGTAAGTTTTACATCCTTAGGATTATCACTTGGTTGGGGGGGGTGGTCTACCAACACCAATAGCTTGTATGGCTCTCAAAGTATTTGTCCACCTGGCCTCATTGCACTGCATGTCCCTTTCCCTCTGTTTCTCCAAGGCAATTTGTTGGATGCATAGCCATTGCAGCAGATCTTGGGCATCTCCAGTAGGGGTTCTCTTTCCAATTCCTCCTTCTCACCATCTTCCATGGGTACACCAACTGCACCATTCTCTTCAGGCTTTGCAGTTTTCCATCTGACATCTGGTATGCCAGTCATCAAGGGCTGTCCCAACTTCTCTGCCATGGTTTGAGTCAGCACACCCACTGGTATTTCCTCCAAGGACATCCACGTCCTCTTCCAATACTCTGAGCAGTATTACTGGAAGGATCCCACTTCTGACACCATATGTGAGGTGTGGGTTTGTAAGGAGGACACTGTTCCACAGTTGTAGATACTTAGAAGCAAAAATGTTATTGAAGTTGTACAATTACTGCAAACTTCAGACAAAAAAATAAATAACATAATAACTTCTTCAAAATAAACATAAGTTACCAAACAGCATCTCAAACACTAGAAGGAGCTAGTGAACATCTTACTGGGGTCAGAGTACTTCTGTACCCCACCAGGCTATCTACAGAACTGAATAAAACCAAGGCTTATATACCAAAAGGAGAACATGTGACTTGTTTAACTCCTCCCTATGCTTTTCAAAATTATCTTTAAACAGCAAAATAAATCTATTTTCATTTCTGAGCTCAGAATAACATTTCCGTTTAAGTTGTAATGTTGTCAACATCACTTTATAGAAACAACAACTGGTTAAAAATGTTTTAGTTTTAAACACTGCAGGAGTAACTCCACCTTCTAGTACTGTGCCTTTAAATATGGGAGTTGACCAGCCGGCCAGCTCTATAGTACAGAATAGGATGTGAGACTCCACACAGAGAAGCAGGTAACCTTTCATGAGGGAAACATTTGTTTGTTTTATAAATTATTCCAATAGAATGAATTAAAGGCATTCAATCCACTTTTTAGAAGCATTTTAACTAAAGTAAAAACACAAAAAGAAACACTTTTATTTAACCTTTGTTTAACAGAGAAGGGGGAGGTTAAGGCCAAACAAACCTCAGTGTTGTACAACTTGGCCCAGATATTCAAACTGCGCCAGTTTGTGGCGCAAGCCCCTGTGCCGCTCAAAATAGTTGCACACGGGTGTGGCCAGGGCGATATTCAACAGAGTTGCGCTATGGTGCAACTGCTTTGAATATCGCCCCCTGGCAACCCCCACTGTGCATGGCGCAGTGGAACTGCGCCATGCACAGTGGTCAGAATGGAGCATTGATATGCGGTGGTGCAAGTTCCATTGCGCCATGCACAGCATCTGTGATATTCAAAGGGTGATATGCAAATAGGGCCATAATTTATGCAAGGCACACGGGGGGCCATTTGCATCTGATTATTGCCCCATTTGCATGCCATTAGCACGCAGCTGCACCGATCTGCACCTGGCGCCCTGCCAGGCAGCGGCCGACTGGGACCGACGCCCCCTGCTGCCCGATGGCGGGATGTCCCCTAAGGGACGATGAATGTCTCCTATCCCTGGTGGTCCAGTGGACCACAATTAGCCTGATCGCGGGCATAAGTGTAACCCCCAACCCCCGATTAGCCCAATCGCAGGCTTAAGTGTAACCTCACCCCTGAGTAGCCTGATCGAGAGGCATCAGTCCCCCCAAAGTCCAATATCCCTGGTGATCTAGTGGCATTCCTCACCCCCCAAGTATGAAATCCCTGGTGACCTAGTGGACCCACCCACTGATCCCTACAACCCGCTTCCCAGTCAGCCGGGCGGGCGGAGCACTTTCACTCCACCTGCCGCCCGCCGACTGACAGTCGGCATGAGCTGCACACCCATTGGGTTCAGAGCATGAACCAATGGCATGCAACTCCATATTGAAATTAGTTTAGTCCAGATATGTGAATGAATTCATTCACATATCTGGACTGATCAGTAGTGAGAGCTGCACGCCCATTGGCTCATGCTCTGAACCAATGGGCGGCAGCTACTGGAGCTGTCAATTGGCGGGCGGCAGGCGTGGTGGTGCTGCCGCCGTCGGGCTGACAGGGGGAGGTGGTGGAGCTCAGTAGTGGCGGGTGGTCCACTAGATCACCAGGGATTTCACTTGGGGGTGAGGGACTGTCACCCGCGATTGGCCTGCTCGTCCACTGGACCACCAGGGATATTGGGCTTTGGGAGGAGAATCTGATGCCCACGATTGGGCTAATGAAGGTTATGCTTGTGATCGGGATACTTGGGGGAGGGAACACTGTTATGCCCGTGATTGGGCTACTCACAGTCCACTGGGCCACCAGGGTTATTGGACTTGGGAGGGGAGGTCTGATGCCCACGATCGGGCTACTCAGAGGGTGGGGTTACACTTGTGTCCACGATCCGGCTACTGGGGGAGTTATGCCTGCGCATTGAGGCATGGGGCTGCCAGGTGGGGAGGGAATAGCCACCCACAGGTGGCAGCCGCTGTGTTGCACCCTGCAATGTGGCAGCTCACCTGTGGGTGGCCCTCGACTTGTTCCTTTTTTTTGGCTCAACTTTGTGCAGGCACAGGTAGGGGTTGCGCCTGCATAACTCTGCATGGCCCAGGCTGAATATCGGGCTGTGCAGTTTATGCATGGTTCCTGCCCCTTCGGTTGTGCATGCCTTCATTATCATTGCGCTGTTGCTCAGCATGATTTCGGGGGCACAACTGCCTCCTGCTGAATATCACAGAATGGTGCATTTCGGACTTGCTCAGGTGCAACCCTATTGCGCATGGCTCAACTCTTTTGAATATCTGGGCCCTTGTTTTTACAGGCCTTCTTTTGTTTTTGTAGCTTGTTTAGGTCAAGAATTAGTTATTTTGTAGTTTCTACTGAATGAATTCCTTTTCATATGCTGCAAATTGTGTAAAATGCAGGCTGTTTATTTATTTACTCAATAGGAAGCGCTTTGTGTGTTACTGTTGCCATTTAGAATGAGTTTCAATCCAGAAAGACCCATTTTCTACAGCAAACAGGCTGAAAGGCACTTTAAAGAGGTTTTATATGCAAACATTTTGGGGCTGCATTTATATTGTTTCCACAGAACAACTAGCCTGTAAAGCAGCTCTAGCTTACTCCATATATTTACAAGGAGGGGACAAAAGGGGGAGTACCTAACACTAAATGGGATGCAAACCAAGACCATATGAGGTTTGCATACATAAATGAATCATTACAAGACCCACACCATGGATATAACTAAGCGCTTACATTCCCATATCCAAATGAAATGAAATACTCATTTTAAGCAACTATTGTGTTTCTGCATACCTCACATTAGAAAGGTTCTGAAACGGGGGCAACCAAAGAAAGAGCTGTGCAGAACTTCATATACCAGGGCAAGAATACATAAGGGATAGAAAGAACGTTATACAGGTGGCCTGCCTATGCAACATGGAAAGAAAGATGAGGAGTTACAGCAAGAAAGGAGGCGAGTAAAAAGGGCCGTTGCAACAGACTTGAAAAAAAATTAGATTTGCCTGGTATATGGAGGTATCTGTCACAGTGCTAACTAGTTATTTTTTCCCTTTGTGTAGAATTGTTTAACCCAAAAGTTCAAAACCATGTGCATTATTTTATATAATACACGTTAGGCTATGGTTCTGTTCATTTTGTTTATTTTAACATGCTGAAATTGTGTTTTAATCCAACTGGCTTTCTCTGTGGCAAACCACAGTGCAGTACACATCTTGAATAACTTGGGGTCTAGTGGTTATGATGGATCCAAGATGCTATATTGGGAGTGCTGGGGTGGAGTGTATGCTTAATATGCACTTTTTAACATTTTTATTAAACCTTTATATTTTCTGCTATTCTTTTCTAGTACGTTTTTGACAGAACCTACAAATGTAATCCATGGCTTCAATGTAAACATTTGTACAATCAATAAATCATTCTTCTTCAACAAAGTGAAATGCAGCGGCAGCAGCAACAGCAGCAAGCAAGTACATTACTATGTGGGGTGCAGCCACACCCTTCACCACCCCTAGAGCCACCACTTTTTGTAGCAAAGTTCTTGTTCAGTCCAATGTTAGAGTTCATACTTCTCAAAACTCAAATATGTGTTTGTCTTGTCTTCTTTTTCCATGGGAAATAATAAGAAGAAGAAGAATCAGCATTTATATAGTGGTTTTCATACACATTTGTATCCCAAAGTGCTTTACAAGCAATACTAGACTGGTAGTAAAGTGACTGAACATGTAGTGGCAGCCATTTCATACATCAATATCCACACACAGCCTTGGACAATTGCAAGAACTGGTTTTATGGGAAGGGGAATGCTGGCCAGGACAACGGGGTCAGGTAGTGATCAAGGTGCTGGCAGCCCCATATCTTATTTCTCCACAGTAATCTGCTCATATTTCTCTCCTCTGTCTTCCCCTTCCTGAATATAGCAGTACCTTGCAAGGGTGCTTCTCAGTCCCCTCCCCTGGTATTCATTCGTCATAATCATCCTCATACCCAAACCTGGTGAGCTCATCACCCTTCTGCATCATGAATGCAAGTAGTAGAGTCCCCGTTTTATTTTGACATATCAAATATAAACATATCTTTCCAGTAAGTCAGGCTGATAGCAACAGGGAACAAGGGGAATGATGGGCTTTCCTATCCTTAAAAGATCTAGGCTACCTTTGATTAGGCACTGCTAAATTATGGGTGTGCACATCATTTAATAGTGCCTAATCGTAGGTGGCTTAGATCTTACATGGGTAGGAAAGCCTATTTTTCCACTTGTGCAATGCAGCTATCAGCCTGGCTTACCAGAAGATCATGTTTATTATTAATATGTAAAAATAACATGGGAGACTGTACTAATCACATTCATGATGCAGAAGGGTAGTGAACTCACCAGTTTTTGGTGTGGGATGCAGATGAGAAGAATGAATGCCAGAGAGGGACTGAAGAGGCCATTCCAGCAAGGTATAGCTATATTCAGGTTAGTTGAAGACATGAAGGAGGACGTTGAGCAGATCACTATGAGATCTGAAATGTGGGGTTGCCAACATCGTGATCACTACCTGACTGTGGATGAGAGTAGCCAGTGATGACAAATACTGAGAGTGGCAGGGCTTCACCTAAATTATTACTTGAATTCAGTGTAGGAGATTACCCTCAGGTGGGGGGATGTTGACATTCAAGATTTGGAAGGTTAGTAGCCAGCCAACTCGAATTGTGGAGTAGAGAATAGAAAAGTACTGGAAAGAATTGTTGGGAACTGTTCTGCAGGGTTCTGCAGATCACAGGTAAAGGAGTAGACTGACAATGGAAGTCGGGTGGATTTGCTCAAGGTATTAGTATGCCTCTCCTGCTAATAATATCGTTACCCATTCTAAGTGCAGCCCTTATGAGGGCATGAACAGCAGTTTTTCTGATGGATCATGATGCTTATTGCTTGGCCATCCAGGAAGATCTAGTTGTTGATTAATAAGGTGGGAAAAAACACAACAGGGGAACTGTACATACTACCATCACTGTGCAGAAGGGTGGTGATCCACTCAACGTTTACTGTGGGAGCAGAAGTCAAACACTGAGAATGTGGATGGAGAGTGATTTGGGAGGCATTTTTAATAGTGCCAGCTGATGTTGCATATTGGTATAGGTGTGCACAACTCTGAGGTACAAGACTACAATCTGAGGTATGATAATTCTCTTCATGAGACCGTAGGCACATATGCTGCACCAGGCAGTACTAAGGACAGGGTATGGATGGTGGGTTGTTCAGCAGAAGGCAGGCTAGGTGCAGGGGGTTCACATGGAAAAAAAAGCCTTATTTGTGGATTAACAAGAGAGCATGGGCTTTGGAACTTCACCAGACCAGTACTTTGCTCTGTGACCTTAAGCAAGTCATTACACTTCCTTGTGCTCCCAGGCCACCCTGTAAACAAGCTTTCAGCTTAGTGTGACTCTCCTGGCTAACAAAAAACAAAATTCAGTGCATCGCATAACCACTAGATCATCAGGTAATTGAAGTGTTGTACTGTAATGCAGTTTGCCAAGGAAAAAGTCAGCTTGATTGCAAAACATTTTCCTCAAGTTAAAGTAAACTAAATGAACAAAATCATAGCCTAACATGTGTACTGATCAAAATAATTTAATTCAAAATAAAGAGGGAAAGAAGAACTAGTAAGCACTATAGAAATGTATGTGGGTCTCTGTCTTTGGCTCAGATGATGTCATCATGACTCATCACTTAACAGACTTGGCAGCCTTCTTAGGGAGAAACCAAGGCTGTTTTTATGTTGATTGCACTCATGTGCAAGAAACATGTTGTGACAGGTTTCTCCAGAAGCATGTTGTGGAGGCGTGGCAGTGTTTTTCCCAATGGCCCCACAGCCTGGAAAGGCTTGTCCCCCATCCCCCAATGCTGTGGCATGCTGCTGCTGACACTAGTTCAGCCAGCGTGCCACAACTTTCTGAAAAAACAGCCGCTGCAATCAGGGGCCACCTCGTCATTGCAGCGTCAGCCATCAGCTGCAATGAGGGAGTGACCAGTCATTGCAGGGCGGGATGTAGGATCTCTGATATTGTTTGTGAACATGGCGGCGGCTTGCTGCCATATTCACAAACAATATTTAATCCCCCCATGTTATTTGCCGATGGGGGATCCACTCCCTGCCGGCATAATGTGACACCCCCCATTTAATTGTGTGCTGACGGGGTGCCCAATCCCCGTCCGGCAGAAAGGAACCTCTCCTTTTGTTGTTTGCCGACGGGGTGCCCAGTCCCCATTGGCAGAAAGGAATCTCTCCTTTTGTTGTTTGCCGACAGGTGCCCAATCCCCATTGGCAGAAAGGAACCCCCCTTTTTGTTGTTTGCCGACGAGGTGCCCAATCCCGTCAAGCATAAAATACCCCCTTTTTGTTGTTTGCCAGCAGGGGTGCCAAATCCCATCGGCATAAATAACCCCCTTTTGTTGTCTGACGATGGGGTAGCCCGTCCCCATTGACTGCAGCTGTCCCCAGACTCTGGTGGCACGCTGGGAGCCCACCCCAGTGTGCCACATGCCTCTGAGTGGTCCTGCGACGCTTGCTTTCTTTCCTGTACCTGAAAGAAAGAAAACGGTTCCCCGTAGTCTCCCCATCCCTCCCCCACAACCCGCACCCACCCACTGCGCACCCAGCCTCCCCACACCTCCCTCACCCCATACTTACCTCCGGAGCTCGGCGCGACGATCTTCGCTGGACCGGGAACACGTCTGCACTCTTCAAAGCCGACCGCAAACTGAGGAAATGCTGGTAAGCTGTATAATGTAATGAATAGGGTTTTTTCAACTTTAGTGCATATCTCGGGAATTTTTTCACCAAATTTTCAACATGGGGTTTTTGGGACCCCTCCTCATGAATTCTTGAACTGTCATGGCATTAATCGGCCCCGAAAGGTGGTTTCGCAGTCACTGCACGGAATCACCTTTCGGGGCTGATTCACGAAATGACAGTACCAGTGTTCATGAGGTGGGCTCTCAAAAAGCCTATGTTGCAAATTTGGTTGTAAAAATCCAAAAAATGACTGTTTTACAAGCGTGCGCTGCGCAGTTGCTATACACGCTTGTAACTTCATGAATCTGCAATATTTTCACGCCAGATTTTCAACTTTGGCATTTTGTCCCACTTCCTTGTGAATAGTATAGCTGTCATTGTTGACATCCTGGCTGAACTTGTTTTCACACTTCTGGCGCAGAATAGCGCGGTCGCTGTGGGAAATCAGTGTTCGGGACAGATTAAGAAAATGACAGTGACACTGTTCATGAGTAGAGGTCCTGAAATGGCTATGTTAAAATTTGGTAAGGATACTCCATTAAATGACTGTGTTACGAGTGTGCGTTGCATAGTTTGCATGCACGCTCGTAAGTTCACGAATTTATATTTACCCTCCAGATTTCCAGCATTGCCATTTTCCCACACCTACTTATGAACAGTACAGCTGTCATTTTCCCCATCCTAGCCAAATGTATTTTCGCACTTCCAGTGCCAAATAGAGCGGTCACTGTGGGAAATCACTGTCCAGGACAGATTAAGAAAATGAGAGTGATACTGTTCATGAGCAGATGTCCTGAAATGCCTATGTTGAAAAGTTGGTGATAATAGCCCATCGAATGACTGTGTTACAAGTGCGTGTTGCACACTTTCCACACACCCTTGTAACTTCGCAGATTTGTAATATTGTCATGCCACATTTTCACCAGTGGAATTTTTCCACACCTCCTTATGAGCAGTACAGCTGTCATTTTCCACATCCTGACTGAAATGTGTTTTCACAGTTCCAGCGCACAATAACGCAGTCGCTGTGGGAAATCACTGTTCAGGACAGATTAAGAAAATGACAGTGGCACAATTCATGAGCAGAGGTCCTAAAATGCCTATGTTGAAAATCGGGTGTCGAAACTCCATAACATGACTGTGTTACAAGCGTACATTGAACTGTTTCCACGCACCCTTTTAACTTCGCAATTTTGTAATATTTTCACGCCACATTTTCAGCAGTGGCATTTTTCCCCACTTCCTTATGAACAGTACAGCTGCCATTTTTCACATCATGGCTAAAATGTGTTTTTGCACTCCTGCCGCAGAATAGCACAGTCGCTGTGGGACATCACTGTTTGGGACACATTAAGATCGAATGAGTGAAAGGAGGGAGTGACCGTGCTCAACTGAGCTCTTTTGGGACTGCTGCGGATTTGTTTGTGGGCAGAGAAAGGGCCCAACGCAAGAGCCCAGTACAAAGAGGCAGCCTGCAGCACTGGGAGAAACAGAGCGAGAGGGTGGTGAGAGCAAACTCACCTGTAGCTCTTTCAGGACTGCTGCGGATTTCTTTGTCTGGGCAGAAAAAGGCATCAATGCAGGCAGGGGCCCAGTACAAAGGGCCAGCCTGCAGTGGTGGGAGAAACAGTATGAGTGGTGAGACAAGGGGACTAAGGAGCTCAATGGAGCTCTGTCAGGACTGCTACAGATTTCTTTGTGGGCAGAAAAAGGTGCCAATGCAGGCAGGTGTCCCGTACAAAAGGGCCGCTTGCAGCGCCAGGACAAACAGAATGAGCGTGTGAGAGAGGGAGACTGAGCAACCTCCACAGAGCTCTGTCAGGACAGCTGCGGATTTGTTTGTGGGCAGACAAAGGTGCCAGTGCATGCAGGGGCCCAGTACAAATGGGCAGCAAGCACTGGCGGGGAAACCAGAATGAGCGAGTGAGAGAGGGGGAGTGAGCGAGCTCAACAGAGCTCTATTGCAACTGCTGCAAATTTCTTTGTGGGCAGAAGAAGGCGGCAACGCAGGCAGGAGTCCAATAAAAAAGGGCAGCCTGCAGCACCGGCAGAAACAGAATGAGTGAGTGAGAGAAGGGAAGTATGCGAGCTAAACGGAGCTTTGTCGGGACTGCTGCAGATTTCTTTGTGGGCAGATAAAGGTGCCAACAGAGGCAGGAGCCCAGTACAAAAGGGCAGCCTGCAGTGCCAGGACAGACAGAATGAGTGAGTGACAAAGGGTGAGTGAGCGACCTCAATGGAGCTCTGTCAGCGCAGCTATGGATTTCTTTGTGGGCAGAAAAAGGTGCCAATGCAGGCAGGAGCCCAGTACAAAAAGGCATCCTGTGGTGCTGGGAGAAACACAACGAGTGAGTAAGCGAGGGGGAGTGAGCGAGCTCAATGGAGCTCTATTGTGACTGCTGCGGATATCTTTGTTGGCAGAAAAAGGCGGCACCGCAGGCAGGAGCCTACAAAAAAAGCCACCCTGCAGAACCGGCAGAAATGGAATGAGTGAGTGAGTGAGAGAGGGGGAGTCAGCAGGCTCAACAGACCTGTGTCAGACCTGCTGCACATTTCTTTGTGGGCAAAAAAAGCCACCAACAGAGGCAGGATCCCAGTACAATCTACCTTGGCCTTGCACCTTCTGGGGTCTCAACTCTGTTACAACACTGAATTAACAAATGGTGCCTTAGGAGATCCATGCTACAGCTACTGAAAGTCCCCCACTGTCACGCTTCACAGGGACAACGCTTTTGCTTATCGAGCGTCCACTCTTGTTCAATGGCCTCAGCCCACTATGTCCTCTACCCCAACAATTGGTATGTTTAAAACTAGGCTCCGGGCTATCTCACTACCAACAGCTCCTGTGACTGCCCAACTTAACCTTGTTTCTCCATTTCCCTTTCTGCTCTAGTGGTCCCCCCCACCCTCCTCACTGGATTCTACCCTCACATCTTGGTATACCCAGTGCTGCACTTTTCACCTTCTCCCCATCCTTCCTACATTCCTTCCCCCCCTCCCCTCTTCCCTCTCCCTATGACTCTGGCACTTCTTATCTGTTGTCTATTTTCTCTGACAAATGCCACTGGCTGCCTTGTTACAAAGCTACCCTTGAATTTTATTAATCTGTACTCTGTTTGCAATGTCCACATTGTTGTAATGTCTGCCTTGATGTTCCCCATAATTTGTATTTCTCTGACGTGGAACCTTTGTAAATGAGCCAAGGCTCAAAGGTATTTGTAATCCTAGACTTAATAAATAAATAAATAAACAACAAGGCAGCCTGCAGCACCAGGAGAAACAGAATGAATGAGTGAGACGGGGGAGTGAGCCACCTCAACGGAGTTCTGTCGGGACAGCTGCAGAATTCTTAGTGGGCAGAACAAGGTGCCAATGCAGGCAGGAGCCCAGTACAAAAAAGCAGCCTGCGGCACCGGACCAAACAGACTGAGCGCCTGACAGAGGGTCAGTGAGCGTGCTCAACATACCAATGCAATCAACATTCGGCATTGACAAATGCTTGTTTGAAAGTGAAAGGCTGATGTTTACATTTTTCAAAAGCTATGTAACTGCAATTATATTATTTACATAAATGCAGTTTTAGCATAAATGTAAACAGCAGCCTCTATTTTACCTTGTTATGAAGCCAGATTTTGGAGTTTGCAGTTTTAAAAAAACTGCTTGTTTAGGTACCCTTTAAGTTGCTACTTGGGTCCTGCTTCACACGGAGGTGGGGCCCGTTTTGAGGTGGACGTTCCCCTTTAATTACCATGCCCTCTGAAATGTCTGCACCTGAGCCATCATCTTGCTAAAGCTGATTATTTTTCATTCACCTTCCACGATAACATTAACTGCCCCTCCAAATTTTGGAAGGCTGTCCATGCCCTGTTCTTCCCCCCCTGCCCAGACCCCAGTCCCAGTCCTTAAGGTGAGAGACTCCACTAATTCTGACCCCACATCTGTGGCTTCTGAACTCAATGCTTTCTTCACTACCTGTGCCTCCTCCCTTCTCTCCTCCCTTCCACACTTTGCTTCCTCTCAACAACCCCTGCTCATTCCCTATGCCTCTCTTTCTCCTTCTCTCCCCTATCTCACCGGCAGACACCCTGAAGGCTCTCCAGCCATTAACCCTCATAAGGGTAAGAGTCCACATGGACTCGACCCTAAGCTCCTCCATTTTTGTGCCCCCGCCATTGTGCTCCCACTCACCTCCCTTCTAAATCTCCTTTTCCTTTGTCTCTGTCCCTAATGACTGGAAGCTTGCAACAGCCATATGCCTCCCCAAAGGTGAGGGCCCCTCCAATACAGGTAATTACCACTCTATATCCCTGCTCCCCATCCCTGCTAAACTTCAAGAACACGTCACACTGTCTCAGCTTTCACCCTTCCTCGACTCCTCCTCCTCCTTTTTCACTCCTTTTCAGTCTGGTTTTCATAAGTCCCACTCCATCTCAACCTCCTTTCTTTGGCTTACAGGCACCATTCTCTCTGGCATGGATTAGGGCTTCATCACCTCTGCCATCTTTGTCGACTTGGCAAAGCCTTCTCCTCAATAAGCTTGCAGGAGCAGGCCTTTCCATCCTGGCCACTAACTGGCTCCGATCCTATCTATAGGATAGGTCTCAGTCAGTCAGAATAGCTCCCTCCCCCTCTTCCCATCAACACCAAAGTTTTCCCAAGGGTCAGTCCTCAGATCCTAAATGACCTACCTTCAGCCTGCACCTCCTCATCCATTCACATGTACGTGGATGACACTGTTCTGTATGCCTCCGTGCCTCCACCACTGATGTGGCAACCAGTCTCCAGATGGATTTTGACAAAGTCCAGCACTGGTTTCTCTCTAATCAGTTGTCCCTCAATGCCAGGATGATGGTCTCCATGACCTATGGCACCATGCAAAGTCTCTCTAGGCTTACTGCCACAGCATCCTTCCACACTCTGATGGGAACACAATACAGGTTGTCACGTCTTTCAAATACCTAGGCTCTGACTTGACCATCACCTAAACATTTCTGGACATGTGGATGCCATCCACAAAAAACTGCACCCCAAACTAGGTACTCTGTTCAGACACCATGGCTGCATCCCCCTACCGGCCCATAGTGAAATAGTCCAGAAAATGATTCTCCCAGTATTCGACTATGGTGACACAGTCTACAGCAGAGCCCCTAAGTCCACCCTAACCGGACTGGACACCCTCTTCAACTCATACTGCCTGATTGCTCTTAACTGTCCACCCTGTACTCACCATTATGACCTTTATATCTCTTTTTCCTTTCCACCCCTTGCCTACTGTTCCTCCTTTGTCAGGAAGTTCTGGCTTGCCTCCCTCCCTCCCCTCTTACCTCTCCTCTATACTCTCTACCCTGCCTTCTCCCACCTACTCCCTCTGTAACTTTGACCACCAGACCCTTGCTCTCCATGCTAGGTCATCCACTTCAGGCCAGTTTGCTTTCTTTTACTGCTTCCCTAAGCTTTGGAACTCTCTCCCTCTATCTGTGCACTCAGCCCTGTCCCTTCGATCGCTAACTTCTTTTCTTCACAATTTTATTTCCCCTTCCTGCAATTGCACTTAAACACTTTTCTGGCACAAGTGCAAGTCTTCTCCCCCCTACCTTTCTCTCCCAGCACTTCTCCAGCCCTTTTCTCCCTTTCCTAGCTCCTTTCCTGTGTTTCTCTGACTCATCTACTGCCCCCCTGTAAACACCCTTAACCATATCTCTTCCACCCCAACTTTCTCCCTTCTAATTGTTCTTACTACTACTCCCCCAACTCCTCTCCTTACTTTCTCATGGCAGTCCTGCAAACCAGAACATGGACTGGGTGTGCATCCAGCCATGTCTGGCCTTGTGAGGTTTTCACCCAAGAGGGACATGTCTGCCTCTTCCTTACTACCCTATTCTCTCTCCCTGCAGACCTAGAATTCAGCACATGGACTGGGTGTACACCCTGCTGTATCTGGCCCTTGTGGGGTTTGCATCCCAGAGGGACAAAGGTTCACTTCTCCTTCTTTACCTATTTCCCTTCCACCCCCTTCTCCCCTTCCTTTCCCCCTGCAGCACTAGTTATCTACTCTCCTCTTTTCCCTTTCTGACCTAAGGGACCTGCCTCCCATGCCCAGTTTTGGAATATTATTATTTGTCTCATACATTGATCTTAATCACATGATTCCAACTGCAGATAACTGTTCATTGTTATTTTGTATCACTGTATGACGCTTACTTTATTGTATCCTTATTATATATTAGTATGTATATCAAATGTATTTACCCATGTCCCTCTCCCTGGGATGCATCTGGAAATAGGCCATTTTTGCTCAGTGTTCCTTTCCCAGTGAAACTTTTCAAGTAAAAATAAATAAATAAAATAAAAAGGAGTTTAAAATTGCAGTTCAACAAATTGAATCACATTTAAACAAACAATTCCTGGTTCCCTAGAACCACAAGGAAAATGAAAAAACACTCACTAACTGAATAAAATACCCTAAACTAACACAGCGTATTGAAATTAAATGAAACACAAAACTGAAATAAACAAAAGAAATAGGCCAGAAAGACTGGCACTTTGAAGAGTGACTTTAGGGTGATGTTCCCTCTCAGTCTGAGAAATAAATCTGTTGTTTGTGGGCAGAGGAAGAGTGTGACCACAGCAGAGTTTCAAATTTCATTCTGTGGTTCTCTAATTAGCATCAAATTATAGGTTTCAGGGCAGCTCATTCCAGGGTATTGATTGCAGTTGTCAAACAATAGTGAGGGATTTCTAGGGTTTGTAAAAGAATTATTTTGGAATATTGGAACTGCCAAATGCTCCCACAGTCTATAAAACAGGTGTGGTGGCACACGGCTAATGAAACATTAATTCATGAAAAGTTATTGTACCTTTATGAATATCGAGGTGATATGTTGCAAATTTCATGGAATGAGTTAATGTGTTTATTTCCTTCATTATTGAGAATACGAGATGAATTATTTCATTATATTTATAGTTTCCTTTTGTTTCCTCCCTCCCTTTATGAATATTTTGCTTGTGATGTTTATGTATGATTTCTTTTTTATATATTTGTGTGTGTTATATGTATTGATTTAGTTTCAATAAAACGTATTATAAAAAAATTCAAAAAGAGTCTAAGTCAATAATGTATAGCTTCCACACAAGGCTATTTTTGATTCTGTCCTTTCTTTTCTTCTCTAGATGTACTTGTAATTTTGAAATCTTTGCTATGCTTTTGTCCATTCTATCTTTATTTCTTCCTATATACAAGGAAAAGGGGAAACAGTAAAAGAAATTTGACTTTTGATACAAATTTAAAAATGATTTTTTCGGGATCATGTGATGAGCTAGTACCGAGAGGATGTTCTGGGTGCTGCTCCTAGGCCTTGCCACATTTCTTCTTATTTAAAATTCATATTGGGCTCAATCGCGGAAGATTGAACACTGTGACTAATTCTCCTGAGTAGCACTGTGTAGCTTGCTTGATGAGTTGGAGCTTTGTAGTGCGGTTTATTGGCATCTTGGGGCAAGTACGCAGGGCCGAGAGCAATGGCCGAAATGGAGTGTGAAGTGGAACCTCTGGTTGCTTTGAGCTCCAGTGTGAAGCACCCAAAACCCCAATCTCCTGTTCCAGATGCTCCGGACAATCAGCCCACGGTGGACGTAGGGAATCATTCATCACCAGATGATATTTTGAGATTAAACATCAGCTGCAAGGGCTAGTGGTCAGTTTTTCTATTGTGAAACCAACCTTGCAGGCCTTGGCACAACGGATGGGAGATGTGGAAGCCAGGGTCACCTCTCAGGAAAGGAAAACATCGACAATGGATTCGGAATTAATGACTCTGCGCAGACAAGTCAGGAAGTTGGAAGATCACATCAAGGATCAAGAAGCACACAGTCGGAGAAACAATTTAATAATGACTGGATTACCCGAGTGAGTTAAAGGAGTGGATTGTTTATCTTTTGTGCAAGATCTGCTGTTGAAACTTGTGGGTCCAATGCCATTTGGAGAGGCATACAACTTGGAGAGAGCGCATTGCACCCTAAGAAAAGTCCCCAAACCAGGAGCACTGTGGAAGAGTAAGAACTCCCTCCCACATTTATTTGTTTCATTAGTTCCCTTATAGGAATGATAATGATCCTCCAATGTACATCTGTTTATGTGTCCATGTCTTTAGTGAATTAAATGTGTTCTGCTGGCTGGCCACCCATTTTGTTATAACTGTATGTTTATCCCCTGTCTGTTACTGTGAATCTTTCCTTCTGTACATTGAGATTTCATTATCATCTCCGTAATAAAGGAAACATGGCGTGTAAGCTACTAACGTTAGGATTAAAATAATATTTTGCACATTGAGAATTAAAGCCCTTTATTTTAAAAGATCAGTTTCTGCAGAAACATTTTTGTCTTTCCCCTATACTTATAGAACTGGGCTTCAGTATTTTGTATTTGTACTTGTATGCAGTATCCCTATTTTGTTTTCCTTCCTTTCTTTTGGTGCTAATTGTAGAAAGACATAAAACCCTAATAAAATGTAAACTGAAGATAGGCATAAAACAAGTTTAATGAAGTCCAGTTATTAGGGTTTAAACCCTGTTAAAGAGCCTAAGCTTTAAACCCTTTACAGTCCCCTTTTAATTGTATGCCAGTTAAAAGTGGAATATAGGCAATGCATTTAATTCATATATTCCCTGAGTTGTTTCTCCTGAGCTTTGAGAAAATCACTGCTTTTCTTTTGAATTTGTAGGCAAAACCTTCATGTTAAAACAAGCAGTTTGAATGTAAATTGGGTTAAAATCACCCTGCATACCTGAAGATTGAAATTTAGGAGCTATAACCTTCATAGGGACAGCTTGAAGAAATGAGGAAGTTTGTATGGAGAAGCTGGTGTACTGTGGTGTTCCTCTGCCTCCTATGCATTCAACAAGCTCCTTAGGGACTGGCCAGCCTTTCTGTAGCTAGTTTTATGGGCTGGCTTAAAGGGCGGTACCTGTTTTGCTGCTTAATCTCTAAAATCATTAAACGGAACTGTTTATTGTTAAATAACTCTAGAAAAGCTTTTATACATTAATGGAAAGATTGTAATGTTGTAAATAAAATAAAACATGCTGTATTTAAAGATTTTGAACCAGAAGAGACTTAAGGGGAGGAGTTGGGCAAGCACAGACTTATGAATTGTATAAAATGCTGTGCTCCCCAACTCAAGTCAGTCAGTTGGTTCTGAGAAGTCAGACCTGAAGTGCTGTTTGTAAGCCTCCAATGGAACTAGTGTCTGCTAGTTCTTAAAGCTGTTATTTTTTTTTGTTATTTGCTTGTTATTTTGTCGCTTTGAGTTCACTCTTTATGAAAATAAATAAGTTTTATTTGGATTTACTTCAACATCTACTGCCTCCTTGGTCCATTATTCCCAAAGCCTGTGACAGATGGTGTCAGAAGTGGGTTCGCCTGTGGATGGAGCAGATTCCTGTGGACCTGAATGCAAAGAGATGAGGCAGGTTGGAGTGGAGCGCTACACGGTCACGTGTCCAGAAGCTACAGTTACCCTTACTAACTGGGGTTGAGCCAGTAGTGAGACAAAGGATAACCAGGAGAGGTACAGAGATGGAATATAAGAAGCCTACGGAGGGGCTACAGCAGGCGACCCTAGAGGAAGAGGCCCCTGAAGGTTTTGAAATTACTGCTGGCCTTGTGTCCATCAATGGAAATGGAGAGAGAGAACCAAGCCAGATGGGCAGATACATTGAGAGCCATCCAGACTATGGGTGCTGCTAGACCTCCTGCTACACTGGGGACAGTCCAAAAAGACATTAAATTGGTAAAACTTTCCAGTACTGATGATATTGAAACTTTCCTAATGACATTTGAAAGGGTAGCAGCTGCTTGTGCTTGGCCTAGAGATCAATGGGTCATAAGGCTAGCCCCTTATCTAACTGGAAAGGCTCAATTGGCCTATAGTCATGTCGAAACTACCCACGTTAATGATTATGACCAGGTAAAACAAGCTATTCTAAAAAGATACGATATCAGTACTGAGACTTATAGGCAGCATTTTAGATCCCATAAGTTCCAGCATGCTGATAATCCTCAAGCTATATATACCCAATTAAAAGACATGTGCATAAAATGGTTGCAACCTAATACCCAGACTGTGACTCAAATATTGGAGGATGTTGTACTTGAACAATTTATCAATATACTTCCCCAAGATGTGCAGTTGTGGGTAAAGGATCATCACCCAGGGACAGCTGAGCTAGCTATAAGACTGGCAGAAGATTACATCGCAGCAAGACCTCACAGGATTCAACCTTTAAGAAGTTCCTGGACACCTCAGACCATGGTAAGAACACCTTCCTATACTCCTACTACCAGTGTAACAGATAGTCATGCCACAGTGGCCAAATTAAGTCCTAGACCAATGAGGATATATAAACCTGATATTGTGTGCCACAGGTGTAATGCTAAAGGGCACATAGCGAGATTCTGCCCTAAAAGACATTAGAAGATGACATCTAGCTCTGGCTAATTGGGGACATTACATACGACCAGTGAAGATTGGAGGGAAAAGTATCAGGCCTAATAGACTCCGGCAGTAAACAGACTTTAGTACATGCCTCAATATTGGATACTAGTGTGATGACAGGAAGGCCTACGACGGGTGTTATGTGCATTCATGGGGACATACATCATTACCCTCCAGAAGAAACAGTTGTTCAGGTGGATGAGCACAGTCAAAAGATGAAAGTGGGTGTGGTACCCCATCTCCCTGTCCCAGTTATTATTGGACATGATTTCCTGGACTTTGAAACTTTGTTAGCAACCAACCTTACGGCGGTGATAACCAGAGCACAGACTAAGAGTGAAGAAATACTGGGGCAAATATACCTTTTGAGGAAGGTCTTTTGAAGTAGTGGTAAAGACAGAAAGACTAAAACTCAGAAACGAAAAGAAAACAATTATGGACTAAAAATAAGAAAGCTTTGGACTCTAATAGCATGCTGGATATTTCTGTTAAGCTACCTGATTTAGGGTTTAAAGAAGCAAGTTAAAGATGTGTCCTAATACCATTCTTTTCACAGGTGGGACAAACAGATAAATCCGAGGGTACTAATTTTGAAATTATAAATGGGTTATTACATCGTGTCTGTACTAACTCTCAAACTGGGGAAGTGGTGGAGCAGTTAATGGTACCCCAACCTTTAGAACACAACTATTAGAGCTAGAACATGATATACCCATGGTTGGCATTTAGGAGAGACCGATCTTTAAGTCACGTCCTTTATAGATTTTATTGGCGGGTATACATGATCAGGTCTCTGAGTATTGTAAAAGTTGTGAATCATGCCAAAAGGTAACCAAAATTGGAAGACATGATAAAGTACCATTACTACCTATACCACTAGTGACGGTTCCATTTGAAAGGGTAGCGATGGATATAGTGGGCCCTCTACCCAAGAGCTCAAAGGGCAATAGGTTTATCCTAGTGATTGTGGATTACACTATGAAATATCCTGAGGCTATACCCCTAAGAACTGTCACGGCCCAAAGGATAGCAGACGAATTAGTAAAACTATTTAGTCGGGTAGGTATACCTAGAGAAATCTGAACGGATCAGGGTGCTAATTTCCATTCTGCGCTACTCAAATGACTATATCAGGCTTTGGGAATAGAGGCTCTCTTTACAACTCCCTACCACCCACAAACCGACGGGTTAGTAGAGCGCTTTAACCAGACTCTAAAACAGATGTTAAAAAAGTTTGTGGCAGATGAAGGTAAGAACTGGGACACATACCTTCCATATCTTATGTTTGCTTACAGAGAGGTCCCACAAGCATCCACAGGTTTTTCACCTTTTGAGTTATTATTTGGGCATAATCCAAGGGGACCCTTAGACATTGTTAAAGAAGAGTGGGAGGACTCTAAGAATACAAAAGAAATATTCCCCCTAGAATTTTGGCAAAAGTTACGCCAACGGCTGATGTCCTATGTACAAAAAGCTCATAGCAATAATTTACAACAACAAGGAAAACAAAAGCCTATTATGACCAAGGTACAGGTCATAAAGAATTTAATGAAGGAGATAAGGTCTTGTTATTACTACCCTCCTCTGGCCATAAGTTATGGATGAAATGGCAAGGCCCTTATGTTGTAACTCAAAGAACTGGCCCTGTGACATATGAGATAGCAATGCCAGAAAAAAGGGGCAAGAAACGCATTTACCATGCCAACTTATTAAAAGCTTGGGTAGAAGGGCCGGACATTTTATCTAGTTATGTTCTGCCTGAATCCAATAATGAACTAGATATAGCTTATCAATGGTTGGAAAGTACAGGGAAAGTGACAGACTTGCTGGTTAACCCTGAATTAACAGCAACTCAGAGGATGGATTTAGTGAGGGAGTTATGTAAATTTAAAGATACATTTACCAGTACCCTGGGAGAATTAGTACTGTTAGCCACCATATTAGAGTAACAAACACTCAACCTATCAGGCAAAAAGCCTTATTGACTCCCTGAAAGGGTAAGACAGGAGGTGATCCAAGAAGTAAAAGAATGTGTTAAATGGGAATCATTGAACCATCCCACAGTGAGTGGTGTTTTCCCATTGTGGTGGTTGGGAAAAAGGAAGGGGCATACGATTTGTCTGGAATTTAGGAAACTAAATGCAGTATCACATTTTGATAGCTATCCAATGCCTTGTATAGATGACATCTTGGATCATCTGGGTGGTGCTATGTACTTTAGTACACTGGATTTGACCAAAGGGTACTGGCAGATTCCCTTAGATACTGCTGATAAGGACAAAACTGCCTTTAGCACTCCTATCGGTCTATTTCATTTTACAGTTATGCCCTTCAGACTACACGGTGCCCCTGAAACATTTCAAAGAGTAATGGATACCCTGTTAACACCCCATGCAGCTTATAGTGCGGCCTACCTGGACGATGTTATTATTTTTAGTCCCACATGAGAAGAACATATAAAACATCTGTCAGCTGTAATTTCTACAATGTCCCAGGCTGGCCTTACTATAAACTCCCAAAATGTGCATAGCCATGCAGGAAACTAAATATTTAGGTTTCCATATTGGCAAAGGTTATATCAAGCCAGAGATAAATAAGGTGGCAGCAGTTGCACATAGTCCTACTCCCATTACTAAGAAAGATGTTAGATCTTTCCTGGACCTTGCTGGTTACTATCGTAGATTTATTCCCATTTTCTCTACACTAGCAGGCCCATTGACAGATCTAACAAAGAAAAGGAACCCAGAGAAGGTTAAATGGACTGAGGAATGAGAAGAAGCATTCCAGTCCATCAAGGCAAAACTGTGTTCTTCACCCGTGCTACGCACACCTGATTTTTCACAAACATTTATTTTACAGACTGATGCATCACAGTATGGAATTGGTGCTGTGTTAACTCAAATTATAAATGGAGAAGAGCACCCTGTAATTTATATAAGTCAAAACTTCATGAAAGGAAACACACTATTCTGTCATAGAGAAAGAGTGCTTAGCCATTAAGTGGGCCATAGAAGCTCTTTGTTTCTATCTATGGGGTGTAGAGTTTGAATTATGGACTGACCATAATCCATTATGTTGGCTTCAGGTGATGAAAGACAAAACACTTGCATTATGCGATGGTACTGGCCCTACAACCCTATAGATTTAACATTAAACATAGAAAAGGAACAGCACATAGCAATGCAGATTTCATGTCAAGATATGGTATGGAGAATAAGAGTACTTGTCATCAGGCTTCGGGGTACAGTTGTGTCGTAATTTAGGAATTAATACTCCTAATATTCATTGTTTGTAAAGCTTCTCAGGGGCCCGAGGTGGAGCCCTAGGTGAGGGTGGGTTATGGCTCCATCTCTCATATTGAGAGATCTGATGGCAAGTACATGGATAATGTTTTTTTTTTAAACCAAATCTGTAGGTTTTTTGGGTGGGAGGAATGTGGAACAGTAAGAACCCCCCCACACATTTATTTGTTTCATGAGTTCCCTTATAGGAATGATAATGATCCTCCGATGTACATCTGTTTATGTGTCCATGTCTTTAGTGAATTAAATGGTGTTTGTTTTGCCACCCATTTTGTTATAACTGTATGTTTGTCCCCTGTCTGTTGCTGTGAATCTTTCCCTTCTGTACATTAAGATTTCATTATCATCTCCGTAATAAAGGAAACATAGCGGTAAGCTACTAACGTTAGGATTAAAATAATATTTTGCCACATTGAGAATTAAAGCCCTTTTTATTTTAAAAGATTAGTTTCTGCAGAAACATTTTTTGTCTTTCCCCTATACTTATAGAACTGGGCTTCAGTATTTTGTATTTGTACTTGTATGCAGTATCCCCTATTTTGTTTTCCCCTTCATTTCTTTGGTGCTAGTTGTAGAAAGACATAAAACCCTAATAAAATGTAAACTGAAGATAGGGCATAAAACAAGTTTAATGAAGTCCAGTTATTAGGGTTTTAAACCCTGTTAAAGAGCTTATGTTTAAACCCTTTACAGTCCCCTTTTAATTGTATGCTAGTTAAAAGTGGAATATAGGCAATGCATTTAATTCATATATTCCCTGGAGTTGTTTCTCCTTGAGCGCTTGAGAAAATCACTGCTTTTCTTTTGAATTTGTAGACAAAACCTTCACATTAAAACAAGCAGTTTGAATGCAGATTGGGTTAAAATCACCCCTGCATACCTGAAGATTGAAATTTAGGAGCTATAACCTTCATAGGGACAGCTTGAAGAAAGGAGGAAGTTTGTATGGAGAAGCTGGTGTACTGTGGTGTTCCTCTGCCTCCCTATGCATTCAACAAGCTCCTTAGGGACTGGCCAGCCTTTCTGTAGCTAGTTTTATGGGCTGGCTTAAAGGGGTGGTATCTGTTTTTGCTGCTTAAGCTCTAAAATCATTTAAAGGAACTGTTTATTGTTAAATAACTCTAGAAAAAGCTTTTATACATTAATGGAAAGATTATAATGTTGTAAATAAAATAAAACATGCTGTATTTAAAAGATTTTTGAACCAGAAGAGAGTTAAGGGAGGAGTTGGGCAAGCACATGACTTATGAATTGTATAAAATGCTGTGCTCCCAACTCAAGTCAGTCAGTTGGTTCTGAGAAGTCAGACCTGGAAGTGCTGTTTGTAAGCCTCCAATGGAACTAGTGTCTGCTAGTTCTTAAAGCTGTTATTTTTTTTTGTTATTTGCTTGTTATTTTGTCGCTTTGAGTTCACTCTTTATGAAAATAAATAAGTTTTATTTGGATTTACTTCAACATCTACTGCCTCCTTGGTCCATTATTCCCACAGCCTGTGACAAGCACGTCCCCAGATCCTTATTATGAGATTTTTGAACTATAAAGAAAAGCTTCATGTCCTCAATAAAGCTAAATCAGCCAAAAATCTCCAGGGAATGGGGCAGCTATCTGGTTGTTCCAAGATCTAACCCCCGATTCAGGAAAACAAAAAGAATATGTGACATTAAAAAACTGTATCTTGCAGGGGTTAAATTCAGAATTCTTCACCTGGCAACTTTGATGGTGAAACTGCAGTCGGAGAGAAGAAATATTTAACTGCAGAGGATGCTCTGGAAGGCCTATGAGTGGAACTCCCTGCTCTTTTCAAGTTAGCGACCTGAAAATGCATGGCGGAGGGAAGGCTTGACTGCACTTGAGATTCTACAAGTGGGAAAGCTGAGTAAGATCACATGGGGACTGGCAGATTTAAGACTTATATCATTTGGTCACAGATGTTATTACTTCTTTCTTTGTGTAGTTTGCACTAGGATCGAGTGGCTGTAGGGAATGAATATTAGCTGTTATTGTTAACACACTTGGGGCTATTTTTGAATTGTTATACTCTCTGTGACATGATTTTGGGAAGGGGAATTACAGTTCGACCTTGTGAATGCTGAGTGAGTGACTGAATCCCTATACAGGACTATCTGGTGACAGAAGAGTTACAGTTATTTTTGACTTAAGTCTGATGTTAAATTATAACTCATAATAGGAGCAAATGTATGAGAGAACCCAGGGTGGGAACCATCATTTGCCCAGGGTCCATTATATAGTTATATTTACATTTTCCTTTTATTTTTACAAGGGGAGCTATCTCCTGCTTGATGCTACTGTAGCCGAGTTTGAGCCGGGTTTCTTTTTGCCCCAATGTGGGCCGGATTTAATTTTGAGACGGGCCAGAACACCTGACCTTTAAAAAAAAGAGATAATAGGTTACTATTCTGTAGGGATCCTAAATGGTGGTAAAGTGAGGGGTCAGGGAGGCTTGATATTGTGGGTCTGTGAGATCTAATCAGGCTACCAGCCATGGTAGGGCCCTCAAGTTTCCATAGGTAACGGGGGCTTGGGAGCACACAGGATGAGCTCATCTATGGGTCTATATCTTATAGGAGGGTGATCTAAGGATCGGGATTTGGTGGGAGGGATTAAGGGATGGGAAAAGAGAGAGAGATCCAATGTCATTATGAGAGTGAAAAGCAAAACTTTAGACACACAAAATGGTGAATATTAAAATTATTTTTGGGAATGTCAAAGGTCTCAGAGGTAGAAAGAAAAGATTAGTGATCCTGAAACATCTCCAACAGATGGGGCTCATATAGTAGCACTACAAGAAATGCACTTGTTGGACGGAGGAACTGGGTCTTCTTAAAACTCTGGGTGGGCCAGGTTCTAGGAGTTGGTAAGGCCAAGGCTTCAGGGGGTATGGCAATCTTGGTGGGAAAGGCATGTCTATATGTCATAATACAGGTGATAGCGAGGGAGGATTATAGAGGAATTTTTGCCTCAGGTGCCATTTTGGGTAGGGAGTTTTCAATTGCTTCTGTCTATGGCCCTATGCTGCCCAATCCAGAATTTTGCCTCTTTGGAGACGGATCTTGTTGCACTGCCACACACCTCTCTCATATTAGCAGGAGACTGGAATTTGTGTTTAAATAACTGGGTAGATAGGAAGCCACCAACTAAGAAACAGCCATCTGTGGCCCAAGTGGCCATAAATAGATTTTTAGAGGTTCTGGCATTGGTTGACCCTATAGGACACACAGCAAGGGGATAACAATATGACCTTTACTCAGGAGCACACAAAACTCAGACCCGATAGACTTCTTCTTGGTCAATAATGAAGTATTACGGGGAATCAAGGAGTTGATTACTCATTGCAGAGTCCTATCTGATCATTCCCAATTCAGTTGATTTGGGAGATTTACTGTATTCCACCTAGGTCATATAGATGGAGATTAGATGACTCAATATTAACAAATGATGTACTTGTTACCAAGCTGGAGAATGCTCTCCTTGAGATTCTTCAGACCCAACTCCAACATTGCAGGATAAAAGTTAGCCTGGCCAACATGTAAGGTATTATATGTGGGAATAGCCCAAAGACATACAGCTAGAAGGAACAGCATGAGAAAGGCATGGGAGGAATTTATATTGGGGGCTATTAACTCACTTACTCCTCTGGAAGGCTCCTCTAGGGGCTTGGATGCTGATCTTAAAGACCTAAGAGATAAAATGGCAGACATAGTCTATCACAAGGTAGACTACTGGTTAGAAAGGCTTCAAGCTAAATATTTGCTACAGGGGGATTTACCTGGTCATCTTCTTGCATCTAGAGTTTGGCAATGGGAAGCAGCGCATACTGTTACACTCATAAACTATAAAGGGGAAACTATAACCGATCCCCAGGGAATGGCGGATGCTTTTGCATACTATTATAAAGAGATCTATCAAGGAGGGGTTATTAGTACTGAAGAAGAAATCAAGGGGTTTTTGAATAGCGTAGTTCTCCCTGGACTGGATTACGTGCAAGCACAGACTTTGGCAGCTCCAATAAGGGAATCTGAAATTTTGGAGGTAGTAAACTCATTACCAAAGGGTAAAACTGCAGGACCTGATGGTCTCACAGCAAAATTTTATAAAACCCATATTTCCACTATCCTTCCCCAGTTGAAGGATTTATTCACCAAAATAATGAAGGAAGGAGTCCCTCACCCCCCTTTGTATCAGGCATATATAACACATATTCCAAAACCAGACAAACCAAAAGAAGTGCCAGGCAGTTACAGGCCTATAGCCTTGATGAATCAGGATATCAAGATACTGATGAGGATTTTGGCCAATAAATTTATTAAGTTAGCTCCTGCTTTAATTAGTCAGGACCAGGTAGGATTTATACTGGGCAGAGGGGCCCATAACGCACTTAGGAAACTCCATCACATACTTTGCTATGTGACTAATTCTAAGATACCCATGACACTGATTTCCTTGGATGCTGAGAAGGCCTTTGATAGGGTCTCCCATGCCTTTTTATTTGCTGTCATGGAGAGGATAGGTTTCCCTGAAGGCCTTCTTAGGGGACTTAAAAATTTATATGCGGCCCCCACAGCCAGGGTTCTATGTAATGGGTATGTCTCACAAGAAATTAATTTACACAACAGGACCAGACAAGGCTGTCCCCCATCACCAATTTTATTTAATATCTATTTGGAAACTCTTTTAAGAGCAATTAGTAGGGACTCAGAGATACAGGGAATTGTGGTGGGGGGTAAGGAACTTACATTTTCTGTATTCACAGATGATATACTATTACATCTACAAGAACTGGTAGAGAGAGTTTTAAAAGAGCTCTAGAATTTATCAAGCAATTTTCTAAAGTTTTGAATTATAAACTGAATTTGACCAAAACACAGGTACTTCCCTTTACCTTACATATTTATACAGCAGATTTTGAGCTTCTGCAGATTCACTGGGCCCCACAACAGATTAAATATCTGGGCATCAGGATCACTGTGAATATAGAGGACGGGGTGGAAGCAAATCTGGGAAAACTGCTGACTATAATTGGATCTGACATACTTCATGGAATAAGCTTCCTTTAAATTTTACAGCTAGGTTGGGATTGATTAAAATGAATCTATTACCTAGATTCCTATACCCAATTCACTTGGTTCCGTACTTCATTCCTAAATATGGTTCATCAAAGTTCAAAACTAATATCTGAATTCCATGGAACTCTAAGCCCCCAGGAAAAAGCACATCAGTATGTGGCTTCCACAGCATAAAGGGAGGTCTTAAACTTCAGACCTTCATGTGTATTATGTGGCTGGGCAATCGGATTTAATGGACGGGTGGGGTACAATTCAGGCAGGAGAGGAATATGAGCCAACTTGGTTACAGGTGGAGAAGAAGATATTAAGGGATGCAGGTCTATCTTCAGAAGCGTTGCTCTTTGCAAATCCAGAAGGATTGCCTAATAAAGTAAAACGTACTCTAATAAATAAAGCGGTACTCACTTGGTGGACCTTTTTAACCCCTGCACAGAGACAGGAACAAATCAGAGCATGAGACCAACCTATGTTGGGTAATCCTAATTTCCATCTCAGGGGACAAATAATTAATAAAAAATGGGCAGCTCCACTGATTGGTCTCAATTTAGCAGATTTTATAATTGAGGGTAGGGTGGTTCTTCCATCAAAGTGTGGCAGCATGGATTTTTATAAAAAGTTGCAGCTTACTTAAGCTCGTGGGGAAGGTGCTGAGAGAGCCAGGAGAGGCCCAGAAACATCCGTTCAACTGGGAAACATTAAAAGAGGTAAACTATGCACTTAGCCCTCTATCACAAGCTTATAGGGTGCTACTAGACTTTGTGGGCCCTGATTCACCGATGCAGACCTTATATTGGGACAAGAGTATAGCTCCTCTGAGGCCTGATTGGAAAGGTATATGGAAGAGTTGCAAATATATACCTATACCTAAGTATAAGATTATGCATTTTATTTCTTCCAACATATACTACACTCCTGCTAAACTATGTGCTCGACGCCTTAGACAGACAGACCTGTGTTTTAGATGTGGCTTGGGACCAGGAGACATTCTGCACATGATGTGGGATTGTTCCAAAATACAGCCCTTGTGGGTTAATATCAAACAAAACATGGACCCTTTATTGAATTATTCAGATTTTATAATGCCAGGATTTGTGTTTTGGGTGACATGGCTCAGGTTTTAGGGGCGACGGTTAAATACCATCTCTCTTTAATGTCAGCCCTGGTCAAGTCCTTTGTTTTAAAACATTGGAAAAGTGACTTTATATATACTTATGATCAATGGGCGAGGAATCTTATTAGGGTATTGGAAAGAATTAAGAGGCAAATGCTCATGGAGGGCAAGAAAGGGCTATATGGCAAAAGATAGATGGTTATGGAAGCAGTTTATTCTATACAGGTCAAGAGTGATCGACTGCAGGTCTGTCTGTCAGGCTGCGATTAGTTAAATATCAGTAGCTAGAATATAGATCTTTTTTCACATAGAAAGTCCTTAATCTCTTTTATTTTCTATTCTTATTTCTTGCTTGATTTTTGCGTGTCTGTATTTTTAAGGAAAAGGCACCAATACTCTCAAGTGCTCTTATACTTCGTAGACATTATGGGAATGTAAAGATTTGCTAATTTCTAAAAGGGTGGGGGGAACTCTCTCTCTTTTCTGGGGATGCAGGTGCAAACTCTTCCTATAGTAGGTTAGTTAAATGGACATCTTAACAAGCTATATCGGAGTGGCAGGTAGTGGATTACTGATGCTTTTTATTTAAAAAAGTGTATTTTCCTACCCCAAGCTGTAATCAGGCAAGACATGTAATATTTTAAGATGGATGGTACAGTGCACCTGTGTGTGTTCATAGTTTTCTTGTATATAGTGACCATAACTAGTTTGGGGTTGTGGACCCTGGGTTGACCCCTGGGGTGTTTGTATGTCTGTTTTCATTAATGCCAAAAGTTAATAAAGATGTTTGCAAAAAAAAAAAAATATATGTATTTTTTCTTCATTTATTTTTTTATTTGCAGTGTGTTTATTTAGTAAAGTTATATATTTAAGATTCATCTTTAAAGGAGATAGGAAATGATTTTTCACAGAATTAACTGTCTTTCCATCTTCCTTACCATGCCAATAGTGTATTCTGATATGTGCTGACCAATTTTTGATGAATAAATGATGCAGCTTTTGAGTGCCATTAGCTATACATAGAATTCAACTTTCAACTCTCCTCACCAGCTACTGGGGGAGGAGGGGGAGAGAGAGACTGAGAAGAGAAGGGTGCAGTGCAATTTTATATAAGCAGAAAAATATATTATTAATTTGACAGAAAAGGTCAAAACATATCAGAATATTGGGTAGACACTAAAAGGACAACAAGAGGCATAACAAATATGTGGTAATCCCTTTGTACTCATAATTATATGGCAGGCAGTGTCATCCAATGGTTAGAACAGTCACTTGGGAAACAACAGATTATGTTTGAATCCTGCTAGATGCAAAGAGCCTATGTTTGACCTTAAGGAAATCAGGTACTGTGCTTCAGTTCACACAGCTGTGGAAATGGAAGAAGAAGGACCTCGCCAAACATGAGATGTAGCACATCAGCCAGACTATCCTGGTTAAATAAATTAGAAATATGTACAGTTTGCACTGTACAGGTTAAAATTTCAGATTAGATTCCTGAGTTTGACAATTAGAGGAGGAAAGTTTAATTTATAGTTTTCTATTGGGAACAAAACTATGATAATGTCCATTTCTGTGATGGCTCAGTTTAGTGCTACATGTAATTTCATTTTTATGTAAAAAATGAAATTCATGACCAGCTTTTCGTACCATAGATGTTTTAGAGTAATCATTTGTAACGCGCAATATGAAGCATTCCCCTTTTCGCTTCACTCAGTGATAGCAACAGGAACTAATTCAGATGGCTCAATACCAATGTGTGAGAAGCTTGTTATTACTCTTATAACACACACATTATATAAAGATATATTATACATCAAAACTGTCTATGCTGGATTCCACTTAGGTTATGCTGATTCGTGATGGTAAAGCAGTGTGGATAGGCTGAGCAAATAGGGCTCCATGTACACCGAAAGCAATAGCTACCTTCTGCATGAGGGCAAGCAGTCAGTAGGTGCCTATGGTTGCACTGTTGCTTGCAAGGATGCCATAATGTGTGGACTGCCCAAACGGGACCATTCTAAAACAACCCACATACTGCACAATATTGATCTGACCACAAATCATGTCAGAGTCACTAATAGCTAATGACTTTTATGCATTGGTAAATGTTGGGGTGTCCCAGATGTCCTACAATAGTCAACTGCAACACAAGTAAGAAATGCTTGTTATACTCAAAGCACACAATGTGCTAATAAGTAAAGTCAGTACATTTGGTCAGTGACTTGATTTGACCTGTTTGACTTCCACTCTGTAGGGGTATGGCAAATTGGAATTTGTAGGCATTTCAGGAGTTTTTATCAGTTTATTTTCAATTGCTATTTTATGACATATATTGTATTGGGCTACTATGTGCAATTTGTTTTGGCTGCTTGTACTGTTGCTATTTAATAGTCAGCCCATGCAGCTCTCACAGTCATGAAAGTGAATATTAGTTAACACTCTATCAAACTACAGTATTTCACACTCCCAGATGACCACATCATAAAATTCATGAAGGATTCCAGAACAAAAATGTGGCACTTTATTCAAATACTGAATATTGAATTCATTGCTAACATTAATGAAGGTCAGTCCAACTCTGGCCAAAAAGTGAACACACAGGGAATACTTTTGAAGTCCCTTCCTCCTAATACAGTCTGATTCAAGACATTGAGACTAACGGCACTGCAAAGTATCCAACTTTGATTATAGCTACTGTGCTTTTGGGCTAGGCAAATGTGACTTTTCCCTTTCAAACAGTAACAAACACCAGACACGATGCAGCTCAGGCTATCTAAACACACACAACACTCAAGAACTGTTATGTGCCCATGCACACATGCAGTAAAGAGAATTGTTGTGCTACTGCACAGCAACAAATGGCCCCAGCACACATCAGTGACACAAGGACCAGAAAAACAAACAAACAGCAACATCAGGATAAAATATAAGCATTGTGATAACATGTCTGGGATTACACAAAGATGTACCTAAACCAGAGGAATGTCATTGTCACCATATAATAAGCGTATCAGTCTGGAGTTTCTTCCTATCTTGAACATCACTTCTGGATCAGTGGGGGTTGACAGAGAACAGTAGGGGTCAAGTAGCATACAAAATGGAGGAGGGACAGGATGATTCAAGAAAAGGAAAAATTGGCAATTAAGCTGTTGTTTTAACAGTGTTTGCACTGCAGTTGTCACAGCACTGCTTCTTGAGACACAGTAGTGCTGTTTAGAGCATGTGGACATTTCCTTTAAGGTAATCAGCTAGTGGCTATATATGCAGCATCTGTTATTAATCCTTATGTTATTGTTATATCTGTCATTTGTTTAAATTGTAATACAAATATTATTCACAAAAATTATATCAGCCTCCAGATAGAGTACTGTTCACATCAAGTATTGTCAGGTAGGTAGTTTTCAATTATCAAAACAGAGAAAACTCATATATAAAATCAATAGTTTGCTACTATTGATATTTACTGTACAACACACACACCACTTAACAGGGAAACAGGAAATGGGGATGATCTGGTTAATCAGGACGTCTCAGCTGGAACAGATTTTTACCCTAATAAGTGTTATGTTTTCCACAGTCTTTTAATGGAGACTAAACTGGCTGATTAATTGGGATGGTCAGAGTGCAAATTGGAAAATAACATTGTTAGAGACCCTTGAGAGTCTTCATTTATCCTTATTATTATATTAAGAATTAGTACTTTAAATCTGCATCAAGATTAAAAGTTTGAGCGCTTACCACTTAAACATTTTGGAGAGTCAGCAGTTGGGGTTAGCTTCAATACGGCAACATGGCGATGCGGTACGTACAATGCAACATTTAATTAAGTTAATTTAAATTCAGTTAAGTTAATCCAATACTTAGTGTAAATAAAGAATACAGCACATTACCACACGTAGAGATGACTGACCCTCATTTTCTTGATCACGCAGGTGAACTCCTTTTAAAAGGAACAGCTGCTTAAATGGGCTGCTATTGAATGTACTGCAGTGTCCCTATTAGGAGGCGTCTACTGTATCAAATTCAAGTTATACACTAGTTCGAGTTTTCCTAAGTAAAGTTTTCAATTACATGTTTAATGCAGGAACCAATAAAAATAAGTTGTAAGTGATAACTGATTCAGGGCCAAGTTTTTGGGAAACATGAACTCTCAACATGTTTAAAAGGGTATGTTAACACTTCTCAGCAAGGGGCTCTCAGGTATGTTTGTGTAATGCCCACAAAGGTCATAGTAGGCATTGTTTCCATCCAGCTTCTTTGTCAGTACAGCAGACCCACCCAGGTCAGTTATGTGAGCCTAATCTAAGTTTCAAAAGAGAATGTTTCCATTTATCTGGGGAAAGGACTATGCTTTGACAAAAATGTTGCTGTACTATCTGAAAACAATTCAGAACTGGCTTCTGAGTGACATGTGGATAACAAGTGCACACCAATCCCATGAACACCTTCAACTCACTAATACAGACACTGGAGGGGGGGAGGATTTTCAAAGCTTGTGTCAAGACACAGTTTTCTGTTAAGCACAAATTTGGACATACGAGCAAACTGTAAATTCCAGTTTTCAAAGCTCTGACCTAATTATGTCCAGTTTGCAATAGAAAAAAGACATGAGTATTGCTGGGCACAGTTGTCAGACTGAATGTAGTCTGGTCTATTATTTATAACTACATTATGTCTAGCATTTTGTATTCAGACCATTGAAACATAGCTGATGATGACAAACAGATTGACAGTCCATCTCATCTACCCATGTTTCTATCATATCTGAGACCTATTGTCTCTGTAGGGTCTACACATACCCTATTCTCCTTTTTCTTTCCATGTTTCCACCTCCCTCACCCTGCTAAGTAACTAATATACCCGTAGCTCTATCCCAGCTGTATTTGAAGCCATTTATAATTTGGGTACCCACCACCTCTGCCTGCTGGCCATTCTATGGCCCAACCACTCTTTCTTTTTTTTTTTTACTTTCTTTCTCCTCCTTACCCCCACCCCAGAGCTGTGCTTTTTCAGGAGACCCTATGTGCCCCCTCTGATTGACCTCCCTTGAATCTCTGGGTTCCCCCATGGAGCAAGGCATACCTCAGGGGTATGAGTGGGTCGAGACATCCTGACATCTTCTAGTCTCATCAGGTCCCCAGTGGTCAGGCAGGCAGTCACAATCAGGGCTGGCATGGGAGCCCCATCTAGCCATGCTCTGGTGGTGCTTTTTCCTGTTTCTCTCAGTGTGGTGTGCACTGCTGTCAAGTTGTTACACGATATCCACCACACAACTCCCCATTGGTCTGTCCTACCAGCTTGCTGTAACTCAGGCCTCCACCCAGGGTCAGACAAGCTGCAGATCCTGTCCTCCCTTCCTCCCGGAGAAGGCAAGCAGTCCCTTGGACACTCTTACCTTCTCCCCGGCTGGCCCTCCAGCAACCCGCCAACCACTCTTTCTATAAAAATTATGCTCCTTACATACATATTAAATCTCTTCCTCATTAACCTCCACTTGTGAACCCTGTGTCCTAGCTTCTCTGTTCCTGGTAAATATATCTTCACAGTTCACCTTGTTTATTCCTTTCAGGAACTCGAAGATCTCTCTCAGTCATATCACCCCTCTATTTTCTGGTTTCGAGTGAATACATGTTCATCATCTTTAGGCAGTCTTCATAGAATCTGATTTCTTGGCACTGAATCATCTTGGTCACCCTGTGTTGTACTGTGTCTAGCCTATCACTGTCAATTTTTGGGTGGCGACTCCAGAAACAGGTGCAGTGCTCCAGGTGTGGCCTTACCAGTGACCTATACAGAACTAACAGTACCTTCTGCTTCCCACTGTCAAACCCAGAACTGTATGTTGAGTGCCATAAAACAGTTTGAAACACTGCAGCTAAGACAAACTCTTGAAAATAGACACAATAAGATAGAACAGAGTCTAGAACAGTTTCTGACATTGATGTAATAGTCTAGGACAGTCTCTGACATTGATGTAACTTCAAGTTGCATCCATTTTATGACATTTGAAAATCCTCACCAAGTCTATTGCCATGACCCTGATACCAATGGATATACTCTGAGGAATCACATGATTCTGACAGGAGAAGTAATCAGGAATTACGAAGAGGTGCTTTCACCAATAACAAACATGATGATCTTTGCTAAAAGAAATTATTATGAGTTGGTGAAACCTTTGGTTACATCTGATGGCCCTCTATCAAATTAGTTCAGCATTTTAGGTTCTTAGGCATCTTCCTTGGTCATGCACTGACCAACAGATCCCACAAAGAGTCATTAGTGACCACACTTCGAAAATGCTTAGGAACGCTCTATGGTTGCAAAGACTATCTAACAGGTGAACTGATGAAAATTGTTACAGAGTCCTTTTTATTGTACTTAATTGACTATGGCATTCTGACATATGCAGCTGTTCTGATCAGTACACTGCCAAGGGCACAAATTCTTATGAACAAAACTGAAAGATCCCTACTTAAAGGGAACAGTCAGCATTAAGAGCCCCACACCCAAGTGAAGTGCTGGTCCTTATTTGCACTTGCTGTGCAAAAACATTTTTCTCACTGTTTGCTGCAGTGTAGTAGACTTTATTAGACTGAATCTACTGACTTGCAAGAGGACATTTGCTGTGACCAGAAATCCCAGAATCCTCTGCAGCTGACATCAGAGCAGGACTGCATCAGTGAGTGATTCAATAGCCTGCAGTGCATGTTAGGGCTCTTATAAATAAGCTCAGATCAGATGTTTGCTGGTCCCGCTGTTCTGCTGGAGCTAAGTACTATCCTCTGGGACTGTACTTAACCTAGGCAGGACAGCAAGACCAGCACATAAAAGATCAGAGCTAGCCAAAACTCTTACACACTCTGCAGGCTGTTGAATCTCCCACTGCTGCAGCCCTGCTCTGATGTCAGCTGCAGGGCATTCTGGGATTTGTGGTTACAGAAAATGTCAGCTTGTAAGTCAGCAGGATCATCTTGATACTATATGTAAAAAAAAACATGTTTTTACACCGGCCCCAGAGTCACTTGATGGTGAGCTATAAAGTTGCTGCTTCTGTATCAGCTCCTCAAGGCATCTGTTTGTTTTAATATTATAACCTCCATGACTTAAACCTAACTTTCCAGCACTGTACCTTTAATTGTTCAGAGGAAGCACTACCAAATGATGCCTTTTTGGTGCAAGAATGACCTTGAACTGACAGGAAAAGGAGGTTGCTGTAACATCATCATGTCTGCCAGAGCGGGCCCCTCCATCCAAATGCCATGTAGAGGATGACCTTGTACTCTCTTCCCCAGATCCAAAGGCCATCAGTACCAGTATGGAGCATTTTTTCATGAACTAGGCAATGTTAAAAATCCTGCAACACCTAGTAGTTGATTTTGTCTAGTCAAACCTGCTTGAGAAACACTCCCCTTTGGGTAACCGACACTGAAGTCCACATAAGATATTTAGAAGATACAACTGTGAAAATGGAACAGGATATTATAGCAATTAAATGCAAGCTAGAGAAGCTGTAGACCATGTGGAGGATCAGAAGGCCACAGTCAGTGAAATAATTTGATTATTGTTAGCCTTCCTGAGTGGTCACAGGGACAGGATGCCATTACATTTGTCCAGAAACATATTAAACCCTCCTTACTTGGCTCTTACCAATAATTGATGAATACAGCTCATACTCTAATTATAAACTTAATATGGACAAACCTGTTTTCACCCTTAATAATAAGGTACTTAAACAGGATGTGACTGATCTAGGCCTTACTTATACCCCAAACCCTCAAATATTTAGGGATGCAACTTTCTAAAAGTGAAATCCAAATGCTAAACTGAACCTTGATGCTTTATTTAAAACTATACAACAGGATCTAAATTGATGGTAATCACTCCCAACTTTATGGGGTGAATAAACATAATTAAAATGAATGTTCTCCCACGCCTCTTTTATCCCCTCAACCTCTTAAACCAATGGATCCCTAAAACATGGTTCAAATCTGTCCACACCTGTCCAACCCAATCTTTGTGGAAGGGGAAGTCCCCAAGATGAGCTTTCCTTAAACTGGCAGCCCCAAAGACCCTGGGAGGGTTGAAATTACCACATTTTGATATACACCACTGGGTCAGTCAATTGAGTAAATACGTCCGGTGGGCTGCTCCGGCAAGGCCTCCGGACTTGTTGGGCTACACTCCGACGTGGCTCAAAGTAGAAAAAGAGATAATAACTGTGGCTGGTATAACACCTGAAGCCTTGCTTTATATTAAAGTAGGAAGACTGCCCCCTGACCTCCGACACAGTAACTGGGCATTCTGTCCACTCTCATTTGCAACTTTGCACCACCTTAAAATATACAAATACATTAGACCCAGCACAACCTATCTTTCAAAACCCCAATTTTATGTTGGGGGAACATGGTCCCTCCCAACTGGTTCCCACAACTGCAACACTGCACAGCCAGACTTCCATACTCCGGATAATGGCTGATTGCATACACCTGAGATACTTAGTAAGTTTGGACCAACACAACGGTGGACGTCCAAGGTTTATCAGATGCAACATATGCTAGTTAATTACTTCAGTTCTAACTCTATATTAGACACTATAGGTTCTTGGGTTCCTGTTTGTAGAGACCTAGCACTTGTACCACATGCTGTCTCCTCTACATATGCACTTTATACTCTTTGGTGTTTCCAGCAGTGGATGGAATTTCTAAATATTGGACCAGCCTTTTCCCTCAATCCATTTCCAGATGGCCTAGAATCTGGGAGAACTGTCACAAACTTATTACACAGGACAGAATAAGATTGATGCAATTGCAGATATTAAATGATATGTATATGACTCCATATAAACTGTATAAAATGGGCAGAGCAGAAGCCCTGACATGCAACAGATGTAATGCAGGTATTGGCACTCTAATCCATATGTTCTGGGAATGTTCTAAAGTCTCTTCTTTGTGGGACCTCATCAAATCAAAAATAGATCCCCTCTTTGGTTTACAGAACTATTTTACACTGGAGGTATGTCTGTTAGGGGACTTCACAGACTTCCAACTAACAAACAGACACTACCATATATCTATTATAGCTTTTCAGTTAATAAAGTAGTGCTCCGCATTGGCATGACTCCTTACAGCTTTCTTATTCGGAATGGATTCAGGAGCTCTTTCATAATCTCTGTATGAAGAAAATTATGGCTAGCCTCACAAATCTACTAAGGTCCCACAGAGAGAGAGAGATGGGAAATGCTACATACTCTCTATTCTCTCTAAATCCTTAGATATGACTCCATTTAGCAAGGGTTAGATCATTTACTCTGTATATCTTAACAAGTGAATGGCACTTGGGTGACAGGGAAAGGGGATGGGGGAAGGAGGAAGTGGGGGCTGAGGAGAAGGTGGGGGTATACGCTTCTGTATACTGTCTGTACTTACCAGATGTAAGTTGTTTGTTTGTTCATGTTTGGGAAAATCAATAAACTTTCAAATAAAAAAAAAATTTGTCCAGAAACTGCTAGACGATACCTGATCCATCTGCATATGGTGCCCAGTACATTAAAAGACCTCTAGGGCTCTCCAGCCTATGGCCAATCTCATGGATAAACCGTGACCTATAATCTTCAGTCTACTCAAAGTTTTGAATAAAACATACATTCAGTCCAAGTCAAGAGATACAAAGGAGTTACGTGGGAGGGCAGTCGGATTTTCATTTATTTTTATTTTATTTAAAAAAATAAGCATCTGAAGTGAGCCTAGAATTGCCTAAATACTTCTCAACCTGGTTCCAATACAACATGTTCTACCTCGCTGACAACCACTGAACAGACACCAAATCTGGACATACTGCTGGTAACCTTTATGTTTGTCTACCATGAAGGTTGTTGTATATTTAGTTTGAACCTTATTTAGTTTTGTTAATTTCCCCTGCGCCTCCCTGATGAGTTTCTAATCCTGCCCCTGAAAGTGAGCCCATACCTGATCTTTCATGGATTGTTTAGGGTGTCAGTCTACGGGACGCAGTTGAACCCTCTGCTGAAACAATTAAGCTGCCATTCTGTGAGACTGGTTGTACTGTAAAGGGTCCTGCTGTGTTTATTGCCTTCTTTTGTTGTGATCTGCACGTGACAGGAATGACTGCAACAACTCTGTGGCTCTTCTGTTTCTATCAGCAATATTGGGTGAACAATCGGCATTGCAAAATCTTTATTTTAATATGGTAAACTGAACTACCTTTGAGATCTTGACAGGGGCTACAGAAATGCTCTCATCAGAGAGACAGACTGCTTGTTGTATGTTAATCTCAGTATTGACTATGATGTAAAATAGGATATTTCTTTCTGTTAGCAAATACTTGCCTATTGCTTATCTGTAACCTGTGAAATTGCTTGAAAATTCTAACATTGTTTTTGCTTTTATCTGTTTCCCTCACCGACTGGCCCCCATCCCCCAGTTTCCCATCCCGTCACCCTGGCATCCTCTGGGACTTACCTGTCCAGCTATTCCTCCAGAGATTGCCCCCAGTGGGGGTTGGTGGACTCCCTAAGCCCCACTCAGGAACAGATCCAGTTTATGCAGGATGTGGCCCAGATAGCTGAATGTGTGCCTGTGGGAGACAGGTGTCATCCTACCAGTCTGCACATTTGCGGTTTCTCCCCACCATGGAGGAAGAAGCATGTGATGATGTTGATGGCCATACTCATGCATGCCTGAATGCAGCACGCCAGGCATCACTGCCCTGCCTACGCTTCTCCCTTGTGTGAGTCCCAGTGCGATGACCCCAGCTGCCACTAGGGGCCATGCTAATGCAGGGCACTGATCCTATCCCTACCCTGAGGAGGAGCAGTCCTTGGGATGCTCAATCCTCCTCCCCGGCCAACTCTCCAACTCCTGAACTCGCTCTGAACTCAGGTTGCCAGCACTGTAAATGGTAGTGCTACTGCTGTGCTGGTGGGAGGGCAAGGAGATGATATTTGTTTTTTATTAGCTAACTGCATTCATTTCATGAATGAACCCTATCCCTTGTGTTCTGGTGCCTTCTCATACTAGCAGGTTATGGGGTAAAGAAGTGACCTCAGCTGCTCCTCTTCCCCTGTTCATTTTAGTTAATTCTAACAAAAGCGTCAATTGTTTAGCTCAGGCCACTTTATTGGATGCCCGAGGCTTATTGGGATCATCTCTTTGGGACCCAGAGCAGACCTATCAAGAGGAGTGTGGTCCAGGGACTGGGGGTAAGCTTATCATTCAGGATAAGCATGTTGTTTATTGTAGTTTGTTTCTACATTCTCCTTGTTTCTGAGCTATGTTTGTGGGGAGTATTATTGGGAGTGGGGGACTGCAGTGAGGATTTGGTTATCAGATTTTGCACATCGAATTTATTGGCTAACAGAGAGGGTGTACCAACTATGCACCATGCCTAGAACTGATGAGTACTAGCATTAAGTATGCTTCATGGAACGTTAAGGAGCATGTTCTAAGGTTACAAGATACCAGATCATTACTCATCTTAAACAATTAGGTGCTAATATCACTTTTTGCAAGAAACTCATGTACTACAGTATCTTCTAAATGTAATCTTTTAAGAGAGAGAGAGAATATGGGCAGGTCATTGAGGCAGGGATAGGACCTGGAAAAAGGAGTCACTATTCTGATTAACTGTCATAAGATCCCACCTCTCTCAGTGTGTGGATAACCCAGATGGGAGATATCTATTGGTTACTGACTTTAGGACAATCTTGAAGTCTTACTGAGCAGTGTATATGAGCCTCTTTGTGACTCCCACATTTCTTCACTAGCATAGCTAAAGTTTTAGCCCTTTCCTTACTCTCCCATTTATACTGGGGATACTGGAACTTCACATTCACTTGTGACCTAGACTGGACTGGCAGGAACAAGGCAGGATTATCTTCTGCTCAATGTTCATTACATGGTACCCTGAACTCATTAGGTTTGGGTGACCTGTGGAGATTTCTGTATCCTTCCACTAAGAATTGTACTTTTTCTCACCAGTACATGAATCCTGCTCAATAATTGACTACATTGTAATCAGTCAGTCAGCTCTACATGGGTTACATACTTGCAAAATTACTCCTAGGGTATTATTGAACCACTTTGTAGTTTGGAGCCATTGCCCTTTCCCACCGGGTCCACAAAGACACTGTGGAAACTAAATACTCAATTACTTAGAGATCAATTGCAGTATTTTTAAAATGCTTTTAACATATTTTATTTGCTCACTGTGGAACAACCAGTCTATGTATATTGCAAGTAAAGCACAGGAATGGTAATTTCTCATGTCCAGATGCTATTTTATCCCATGTCTTTTTTGTAGGTTTCACAGATGTAGTCCCCCCAAATGGAGGGGTGGGCTTACCTTAAGTGTCTCCGGGGGCTCTGCTGATGCCCACTGCCAGGCAGCCATTCTGCAGAGATGATAAATTCATGGTTGTTGGTGTCCTTCTGTTGATCTGCAGGATAGTGTCATGATGTGTCTCCACGCTATCCCTTTAAGTGCCACAGTCAGCGTGTATACAGTAAATGGCCTGGGCTGGGTCTGGGTGTTCTGGAGCTTGTGACCAGTCAGGCATTTCCCAGATCTGTCACACTCTGCTGTTGCTAATACAGTAAAGGGAGCCTTACACGGTACTGTAAATATTTATAGCTAATTCATTACTGTTTTTGAGATAGTGACTATTATTTAACCTGCCTTCTTTGCAGCATGCATTTCCCAGTAGGAGCCACCATGTCTGGGAAGGGAATATTGTTTAACCAGGAGTAGCACACTAACCTGAAGCTTGTTTCCAGATGTGACCTGGGAGCACAAGGAAGTTAAGTGACTTGCTCAGGATCACATAGTATGCACCTAGGCAGCTCTGGGATTCAAACCCAGGTCTCCAGATCTGCAGCTCAGAGCTTTAACCCACTGCACTATACTGCCTCCTGTTTGATCCGGGACTTCCATGTTTGGGCCAATTGGGACACAGGGGACCCCGAGGGTTCTAATTGTACTGACTTATGGGTAACACTGTAGTTTTGGTAGTTTTCAGGATGGCGCCTAAACTGACAAATGGGAGCACTGGAACTGACTGACAGCTCCCCTAGCCAACCGAAATCCAGAGAAACCAGACTAGTCCAAGAATTGATAGAAAAAAACAGTTCAGTTGTTTCAGGAGTGTGGAGAGTAAGCAACTTGAGCCATCGAGAAGCAGCACTGAGAAGAGCTGAAGAGAAACAGCAGGGCAGGCCTGGCTTGCCTCATTGTTTTATTTAAAGCATCAGACTGCCTAAAAGCAGGAAAGAGACTCCAGTGAAAGAGGCATTTCAGTTTGAGAGTTCTGCAAACAGGAGCTTGTGCTTTGCATCTGTGAGTTTTCCATAGCAGGAGCCTGCCTTGTCTTTTATGGTTCAGTTTGGTCCCATGTGGGAAGTATTCCAGAAATTGCCTTCCTGCAGAGCGTGAGGTTGCTCAGTGAATCGGCTGAGATTGCAACTGGCGAGAGAACCGAAAGAAGAAAATAGAGTCTAGCATTTCTTCAGTTAAATGTGCTGAGGCCTGCTGTGTTAGAAGAGAAAGAAATTCAAAAGCTAGCACTTTTCTAGACTGCAGTGTTAAAGGGGCACTGTCAGCTTTGTCTCTCATTTTTCATGAAAGAGTAACCATTGTGCCTCTAGGCACATACATGTAAAGTAATCACAACGGAATGTAACAGTACAGCCCAAAAACAAGGTTTTTACACAATTCATTTAATATTTACATTTATCTCGTTTTGGTCGTCCCAAATTAAACTCCGATGTCCAGCGGAAGCATATTCACAAGCAGAATGCGCATCTGCTCAGCAGCGCAGTCCCAAAGTGCACTTTATGACATGCCCATCGAGAAAGGACATTTATCCAACACATCTGGCCATAAAGATTGTTTCCTTGTGTCTAAATTAAAAAACGAGTGGTAGTAATGCCAAAAAATGCATTTTAAGTGAGTGTCGAAATCACACGCATAATAATAGAGTTTGGGACTGGAATCAACATAAGTCACCACACTGGAGAAATAGGAGCAGCTGCCGGCCGTAGAAGGGACAGGAGTACAGTTCTTAATCAGCCCAATTCTATATTATGAAACAGAGGTAATTCACCACATTATACCTCAGCTGGTGAATCAGAACAGGAGGATTTTTTCGAGGAGGACTTAGTTCCTTTGGACAAACGATGGTCGGTACAATTCCGGGAGCCGAGGAATTCGAGGACGAAACATTCAGCACAAGTGACCATCGCTGCCGAAGTAAATCCACAAGAAGGGGCGGAAGGAAACACAGGAGTCATAACGAGGGGCAGAAAGGGCAGATAATTCCACAGAATAATGTTATTAATATTTCTGATGTTATTTTGAATACGGATCAACTTTGTATGTATGAGATTAATTCAAGTAAGGCTGTGGATTTGTGCTGTGTCCCTTCCTAAAGCCATGTTGTTTCATGCAGGGCAGATTATGTTTGGTCAGGTAATCAGAGCTGGTCTGTTACATTTTCTCGTGAGAGCTTTTTGGGGAGGAAGGATGAAATGGGTCGGTAGTTAACAGGGAGTGGTTCCCCACTCTTTTGGACTTGAGTTATAATACCTCTTTTCCAAAGGAGGAATTGGCCTGGTTGCAGTAAGCAGTTTAGTATTTTGGGTGAGGTGAGGCAGGGTTTCATCAGAGTGTTAGTCTGAGGGATTTTGAGGTCAAAGAGTCACTGCTGTAGAGGTTGTGCAAGGCTTTGGAGAGGTAGTTTTTAGCTTCCCTACAGGAGATGACTCGCAGCCAGAAGGAAGGGGCTGTTGAGGCAGAGGTGTCTGAGGGGCTGGCTAGTGATAGGGTCAAAGAAGTTTTGCAGGAGAATGTGACTGCAGTTGGTGAAGGTGGTGTTAAGGGCATTGGATATGGTGGTGGGGTCCTGGGAGAGGGCTCCCATGACTTGAAAGCTGTGTCGGAGCAAGGAGACAGTTTTCCCTCATAATGCTGCACATGTGACTGTACTTTATCCTCTGTGGCATGTGAAGTTTATGCTTCTCTTGTAATCCTCATCTGGCCAGGGTTTCATGTTGAGTGACAGCTTTGGGCTGTACCAATATCCGACTGTTGCTCAAAATTACCCTTATGTACATTGACAATGTGCAGTAATACAGAAATGCTGTCGCCTTCACTCTCTCATTTTCCATGTATCCTGCCTCTATTAGTGGTCTAATCTGGTACTGGCTCTTTACACACTTAATTACTGTAAAATGTACTGCCACTTTTCCACAGCTCTTAAAGTAATGGTACACCAGTACCCACAAATCCCTTCTCTGCATGGTTCAGGGGATCGAGTCTGCCAGCAGAATGAGAATCCAACTGGATGCTGCTGGTGTCTTCCACTCCACTTACATGTAGCTCACTGTCCCACTGCACTCCTATGCACATTTGGGAGGGGCAACAGACAGGCTCCATTTGAAGTCACATAAAAAAATGTTTGCCTAGCTTCTTAACTTCAAATGAAATTCTTTAACTTATTGCTGACATTGACCAATTGAAGAAGATTACACCAAATGGAGGGTCCAGATCTTTCACTATGTAGAACCACCTAAAATGGAAAAATAATTATTGAAGCTGCATAGACATGTTACTTCTCATGAACAAAATGAGTGAAGAATAACTTGAACTTTAAAACACCGTTGTGTACTACATCTTTTTTATGTTCATTAGAAAAACTGAAATATATTTACACTTTTTCTAAATCAATCTAAATCTGCGCTTAACAGGCCTCACAATATTTAGTACATTTAACATTAATGTTTACATATCTGCACTACACATTACAAGCTAGCAATTATGGCGCTTCCCCACTAAAGTTACTAAACATTAAGCAAGTTATTACTGGATAATTTTGAAATTTATTTGATCAAAGTGGACTTGACAACAAGAAATGAATGACCAATGTGTGATTTAATTTTCAGAAACATAGAAAGCATGGCAGAAGTAGACTGGATGGTACTGTACATGCCCCAATCACTATAAAAGAATCTGTAAATATACACTATCACCATCTTGGTGGACAGGGGTCCCACACCACACCTCCCAATCTCGCCAAAGGTATCAACTCCGCCTGCTACGGGCTACCAGGCCAACCTGCCTCAACCCTCAGCTCCCATAGCCCTGCCCCAGGAAAACCCAAGCTTCCCCTGCCTTGGGCCCCAGGCTACCCCTAGCCCACCTTGGCTGTCTCAGTTCTCTTGAAGTCATTTAACTTCCCTGCACTCAGGATGCACCTGAAAACAAACCTTAGCTTAGTATGTCTTTACCGACCAAAAATTGAAAACAAAAATTAAAAAAAAAAAAAAATTACATTATCTGTTCAGCAAGTCTGTAGGCACTAACAAGCCACTTGCAATTATAAACAGTCATAAGAAATAGATGCCGACAATACTTACTGTGAACACATTGCACCTGCACAGAAATCATCAAACTTCACCAGCAGCATCCAAGCACAGTCCACACTGTAAAACAAAACAAGTGGATGTTTAACCCATCTGGCCTTCACACAAAACTAACAAGATTGATGCAGAGGCAATAATATGGTTAACCACTCCAGGACCCAGCAGATAAAGAGGAACTGAAGATGATGGCAATACCCAGACCCTTTCAGGTGAAGGTATTTTTTAATAACCATATCTTTGTCCTCAGACAGTGACACCCTCCTCTGGGATTACACTGCCCTTCAAGATCAATATATCTTCACTGCAGGTAGACAGGCTGACTACAGTGGTGGTGGAGCCATCACTGCATCCAGGTGTAGTGGGGTGCTTATGTAGAAGGCAGCCTAATCATCTTTTCTAAACTCTTTTCTCTAATTAGCTGCCAGAAGTTATCCACATTGGGCACTTGAACCTTGACAAGTACACTATCATCATCTGGCCCTCTTTCTCATCAAACACAGGCCAGAGTCTACCACATCCCTGTAGAGGCAAGACACATGCTTCTAAAGTTTTCCTTAGTCCAACACAGGTGGTGAGAGTACATAATTTTAATGTGCATTGCAACTGGTTTCATGCATGTGTAACGTAGATAAGATGCTGTTCACCTCTCTGTCCATAGGATATACCACCCTGTAGGTAGAGAAAGCAAGGAACCCTAGAAGATGGTTATACCCCTAGAGGTGCCGCAGGAGTGTTTCCCTTGGCTAAAGGCACCTTAGGAAGAAGCCCATGGGAGAGAGAGAGAGAGGTGCCACTGGAGGAGAAGGATGGATGGAGGCAAGAAAAATGATTGTGTGCAGCATGAGGAGGAGCAGCCCTTAAATGGACTGAATGGGGGCATGGCCAGTTGCACCATCCCTTAAAATATGAGTTTAGCCCTCCAAGTCAATGTGCCTGAGCAACTGGTTTTGTGCTTGTGTAACATAGATGACCTTTGACTGTTGCCTCTCTATCTGTGGGATATACCATCCTGTAGGGGTATGAAGGCAAGGAACCTAGAAGAGGGTTCCACCCCAATAGGTGCCACAGGAGTGATTCCATTGGCTAAGGGCACCTTAGGAAAAGCCCAAAAGAGAGGTGAGCAAAGCATACAAGGCAGCCAGTGCTTACCAGGGTCGAAGATTTGTACGTAGGTTGGGTAGTAACATAGATTCAGTTGGTAGCATGGGTCAATGAAGACCTGTAGGTAGGTTGGTTAGTAACGTGGGTTCATTTGGTAGCATGGGTCAGTTAATCGTATCGCTTGGGTAAAGAATTTATTTATTTCATTGTTTGGAAAAAAACCTTTACGTAAAAGCTCTTTTGCAAAGGTTCCACGTCAAGTACATAGCATAAATTTTTTTTTTTATTATTCTTTTTTAACCAGATAAGGAGCACTAGGCACAACTGCCTGTTTTCAGGAGTGACCCTGGAGCTTTAGGCTCTTTAAGTGACTTGCTCAGAGTCACACAGTAAGCAAGTGGAGGTTGGGGGAATCAAACCCAGGTCTTCTGAACCAAGCTCATTCACAGCTCGTTACTCTAACCACTAGGCTATACTACATATACAGTGCAACAGATGGGAAATTGCTCCCCTCTGCAACTCACACTTCATGGGAAGACATGTACACAATAAGAACAACTCAGGGAACATTTAAACAAACAGTGCAATGGTAATGCAAACAGAAAGACATAATGCAGAATACTGTATAACTACTGAACAACAAGTAATGAGCTACAGAAGCTACTGCCAGACACCTTAAACAGAGTATTAATATGAGCTTACCGGGAACACAGAGACAAAGACCTCAGCATCCCATAGTACAGGCTTTTCCTGGTAACAGAGATGGGAACTGAAAATAGCAATTTGGGGGGTGACTATACGGGAATCAGCTAGTACCAGACATGTCCTCCAGTAAGACAGTAAGTGCTAAAACCGAGCAGAGTGCATGCCTGTAGAGGAGAGATGCAAGCCAGGCCCACCTAATTGCAGGGGCAGACAGTGTGGAGGGCAGTTGAGGAAACTTTACCCACTGCTAAGGCCCGCTACAACAGTCACAATGTGGGGCAGGTGAGGGAGGAGGCCAGGGTATCAACACTCTCACATATTAGGAGATGGGTTGAGAGGGACAGGTAGTACACCATCTATCTGCAACAACAGGCCCTGGATGCATTAAGGTACTGTTTCAACTCCGACTTAAATGTGGGGAGGCTGTCAGTAAATAACACATGAACAAGGATCTTGTTTAACCACAAGGGAGCCCTGTAGACAGAGGACCACTGTCCAAGAGACGTTTTCCCAGATGGGACAGCCAACCAGACCGGAATCTGGCCCCTGGTCTGGTATCCTGAAGAACAGTATGGAGCAATTCACTGAGACACGGAGGAGATTTGTCGATTAGTGATTTCTGCCCAACAGGCATGTCTGGAATTTAATCTCGTTGATGAGCATAAGCCAGATGGTTTGCTCTGGCACGTGAATGGTGACCCTGCTTGGAAGTCTAACTGTAAGGTGCGGAGGCCTGGCTTCCTAAGGAGAGAAAACAGCCAAAGGGAAGATGGGACATATACTGGGAAGCCACCCAACTCCATCCAACAGCAGAAACCTAACTAAGTGGCATAGGGGCTATGACTATGCTTAACTAATATTATTAACATTGGCATGGAGGAGAGGAAAAAACCCTTTGAGGAGGAAATCTCTTGGGATCCAATGCCTAGATCACTTTCCCTCCAGGCTCTGGGACAGTTTGTTTAGTGACAACTCTGCTACTGCAATTTAGTAGACCAATCCGGGGGACTTGCAGTTTCAGGGAATGCTTTCATTCTATCCCTCTAATGGGAACGCAGTGGAAGGTTGTGAGCTAACTCTGCAACAATGGACAACCGAGGAGGAGGAGGAGGAGGCGAATGATTGCTGAGGAGCTCAGTGGGCCTGCTGATCTATGAACAAGCCAGGTGAACCAGAGGTGGTTGTAAGGAGAATAGCTTGCGAGGGTGCCTCAGAACCCACACAAAGGAGCTAAGGCCCTTCCTGAGAGATCCTCACCACTTCGCCACTGAAGTCTTGATGCTACATCGGGAGGTGCCATCGTTATGGCTGATGACTAAAGGCCCACCCAGAGTGAGGATATTTCCAACTACAGGCCAGGTGAAAAGGACCCCACCCCGAGCTTCAGATGCTCAAGATGTGGACTTCTGGGTTCAGTGAGACCATCAGCCACAGAGCTAGCCGAGTCATCCTGGAGTAATGGATATGATTGGCATGTCTCCAAAATGTGAAAAGTGAGTTATAATGAGCAAAAGTTCTGCATATGGATCATAATAGATGATGGCAGTCATGGGAGACCAGTACATAGGTCAGACTGGGCGCTGCAGACCCACCATGGGTCTAGACTGGATGACCAGTTAAGTAAACCAGGAGGATAAAATAATAAAGTAAGTTACCAGCAACTGGGACTGGAATGACATGCTGGTCAATAGCTGATAGCTGAGTTGGCATGGCAACTGATTCAGAAAAATGGTAGCAATGCAGGAATGTAGGCAATCCCCACCATCCCGTTAAGCAAAGTTGGAGGCTGCCATTCAGCACTGCTGAAGAGAATACAATGAAGAGGCCAGTACCTGGTGCTGCTGTAGCGGAACTGCTGCAGGAACCAGGAGTCCTGCATGGTGTGGTGGCAGTCCAGGACACTGGGTAGGCAGAAGAAATGGAGCCAGCTGGAGCAGAAGAGGACTGGTAGGAGCACCAGAACATGGTGCGAAGGTAATGCTGGCATGTGGGCAACATACACGGGAGTGCTGGAACAGAGCAGCATGGAGCCAGGGAGTGAGAAAAGCTCAAAGAGGAGACCCAGGAAGGAAGAGGGACAAAGAGCAAGGTATGGGGCCAGAAGACAGAGGAGGGATTGGCAGGCAGAGAACTCCAAGGAGGTCAGGAAGTGAGGCAGAGGAAATGGGCAGGAGGCGAGATGGCAGCCAGAGGCAGCCATGGAAACAGTAACCTAAACAGCAGAAATGGGGAGGAAGCAAGGATGGTAGTGCCTCTGGCCACAAGAAAAAATTGTGTGCAGCATGAGGAGGAGTGGCCCTTAAATGGGCCTAATGGGGTGGCCGGTTGCACTGCCCCTTGAACTATGGGCTTTAGGCCTCCAATTCTCCATTTTCAATGTCAGAATGCTGAAATATAAGCACCGCTATCTCCAATCCAACAAATGAGCTAAGACCCTGGATCTTTCCCTAAGCTGGGTCACCTGCACTAAGGATTTTAATGTAAAAAAGTAGGGCCTCCACAACAGTTGGCAATAGGCAGTAGGATAGAGCTGATGCTTTCCTATACGTGGATTTTATCTTGGCTGTTGATTTCAGGTAACAAAACTGATGAGGAGAGGGTTATGATTCTAACACATATAAGTCTTGACAATGTCATCTTGGGCTGGAAATACCAGCTTGGCATGCACACAACCAAGGCGGTGATGATAACTGCAAAAGCTGTTACGTGTAAAGCTCTTGATAGCAAAGCAAGACACAAAAAAAAAATTGGTGCATCTGCTATGAGGGTGAATTGATGATTTTGTACAGTCCACTGGGGCTGTCCTTTTTTAAATCCTGTTTTTCATCCTATGTACTGACCTCCCCCTCATCAGGACCAGCCCCCTCAAGTCCCACCACCTGCCTTCTCTACGGCTTATTCACTCCACCTATGTTCCAGTTTGTATTGCACCCCTCCATGGGGCCACAGAGGTTGGCCAAGCCCTCTGGGCACAGGATCCAGTGGCAGAGGGCACTCAGTTGACAGTGCAGCCTGCAGTGGACTGGGCTGTCATCTGACCATGACTGGGGAGTTTTCCATCCAACTGTCTCCATAGACTCATAGGTGTGCAATGACAGGTGCATTCATACTAGAGTCTGACAGCATCCCTCCCGACTGGTGGTCCTGACTGTGCTCCCAACCAGATTCCATTACGTAGCAGGTGAGCTGCAGAGCACATAACCCCTTCCCCAAAAGAACAGCTGCCCATGGTATACTCACTCCTTCTCAAACCGAACCCCAACAGCCAGAGCTCACTAGCGCCATGAGCAGCAGTGCTAGCACTGCATCGATGGCCAGCTTTAGGGCTGTCATTCTAATGAACTGATGTTTAGTTGCCTGAATGGGGTTAAAACACAATTCCCTTTTTCACTATCTGCATCACTGAGATCAGTGATATACATAGTGAAGGGAAGCACAGCATTCTAAACAGTTTATTAAAATTACATCTTTAGTGCACTGTAATAATATGTAACAAAAACTAAACATAGATTGTGAGTCAAGCCACAAAATGGGCTCTCTGCATGAGAGCTGCTAAAAGATGCTGTTGCACCATTTTGTGTTTTTTTTACTGTTAAATAATAAACCCCAAAAAGCACACTCACCCATCTAGAGCAGGGTTCACTCACCTGAAGATACTTGTCAGAAAGATGCCTGAAAGTAAAATGAGTGAAAGAGGGTCACAAAGAATCCATAGTTCAGGGGAATGTATGTAAAAAGAGAATAAAAAGAAAGACAACTAAATCTCATACTTAACTGATATTTTGGAGAGGAGAGTTAATGGTGCCTATAAAAACAGCATCAATAATACTAAACAGTTAATATTCTGTATAAAAAAGGAGACACATATTACGTTGCTGGGTTGGTGATCTACGTTCATTAGCAGAATTGGGTATGGGCAGCTGGGATGAGGACAATGTTGCCAGCGTCAGCACTTCCTAGCCAAGTAGGGGAGGGTAATGTTTCTGGCATCATAACAGCCCCTGTGGTGGGCCACGGAGCTTACGCTCCTGGAGCACAGCTGCACAATAATCCAAATCTTTATATATGTGATGACCTTCACCAGAGGCTCACTGCACCAACCAGCTTTGCACAACTCAACCTAAAACTATTTAAAATCGCAGAATATTCTAATAAATAAATTAATAATCAACAAAATATTATACTACCACTGACACTATTATTGGATAATAAAAGCCCAAACACCTCAAGTTTTCATGCCCCACTTAAAGGTCTTCACAAAGGGTGCATGCCTCAAATATCTGGGCAAGAAATGGCAGGTCCAGTCCCCTAAGGTCTTCAACCTTGCCTTAGAACAACAGTTCTCAAACTTTGTCATAGTGAGCCTCCCCTAAGTCATGGAAAAGATCTTGAGCCTCCCCCAAAATATTGAAATATTTTTGGGCCTCCCCATGGAAAAATAGCCTACTTTTCACAGGTACATCAGGAATAAATTGAAACCTCTTTGCATTGCTGGCTCTCATGTTATTAAGCTTATTGTAACCCCACCCCAACAGGACAACCTACTTGCTCCAATATTTTGACTCTCGAACCATTGTTACCACTTACTGCCATACCTCCATGGATCAGACTGTTTTTCTCTAACTGGAATAGCCTTCCTGATGACCTCTGCCTCTCCACCCCCTCCCCGCTCTTAAGCAACTTCAGGGATCATTTTGCTGCCTCCTGCTCTTATTCCTAGTACCTGTATTTTATTCATTTTATTTATTAACGCTGTATTTGGACAGTTCTGCTGCCAGTCTAATTGATCAATTGTTCCTTGCATTGTTAGTTTATTGTTCTTAATTTGTTTGCACTTTTATTCATTTTGTATTGCTTAAGTGTTTACGCAATTACATTTTGAATTGTATTCTCTCACTACCCTTCCTGGGTACACCTGATATAAGCCATGGCTCGAGTGTACAATGACCTTCCCTGGTCACAGACTTCTGAATAATACATAAATTCACCTACTATTGTCCTCTTTCAGTTTGCCTTATTCCTTCCACAAAATCTATAAAGTTCAAAAGTGAAATATAACACTTTTTCAAGACTTACTTGAGCCTCCCCTTGAACAGGTTGGGGCCTCCCCAGGGAGGCTGGCCTCACCATTTGAGAACCCCTGCCTTAGAACTACCAGGAGGCCTTGTTCAGCAGAGTGGTGAGGATGCACAGGTATGTGTGGGTGCAAGAGCTCCTCCAGGTAGACTGGGTTCAGCCCGTGTAGGGTATTATAAGTTAGAAGTGCAACACTAAGCCACTTGACTGGCAGCCAGTGCAACTCAAGCAGCACTAGAGAGCTATGACGCGACCTCGAAAGTCCAAGCAGCTGCATTCTGCAGCAGCTGCAGGTGTCACAGCATACCTTCATTGACTCACCAAGTGAGTGGAAGGATGGTAGGGCATAGGTTAGGGAGGAAATCCACCAGGTTTGACAGAATGACAACTGGATAAAAGGTTTTCCCACACCACGGACCCCATCACCACTTAATATTTTACCTGGTATAGCATGAAAAACGACATCATTTTCATCAGTTGATATACAAAATTGCTTATGTATAACAGACACTGGCAACACATCCAAGTTCACCCAAAAATGTTTGTACAGCTGCTTTACACAAGGTTACCTGCAAACACTGTGCATATTTTTCCTAGTCTGCTACTTAAATTTTTTTGTAATGCAGTTGCTACACAATTTTTTTTTAAATAAAATTTCCCTTGCCCATCATTCAACAGCAAGTTTAAAACAGTGTTATCTGTCATTTTTATGGTTGTTTTTATTTTTTATTTCTGTACCCTTTTATATCTGCCCAATACCACCACCTCACCTCCTTCACCCAAATAGCGTTACCAGACATTCTCTTTACCAGTACATGTCCACTTTTCCAGCTCCCAAATATTCATGTACCTTCTGTCCTGTTGTATTATTATTTTTACCGTCACCTACCCAGGAATTCCTTGTAAATGAGCTGGGAATGCTGTGGAGGCTTTAAACCTATTTACTCGGGGTCAGGCACATGGGCTCATCAGGTGAGGGACTAAGTGTCCTCTTTCTGGTATCCCAAAATCTGGTAACCCTAACCCAATACAAACTGATGAAAAACAAAATGTGAGGTCTAGGTCATTTGGACAATAGAAATCTTAGGCACTAGAACCGAAATGTGCTCTGGCTGTATCATGCCTGTCAGAATGGTGGAACTATACAGGAACACAGTCATCCTAGCATTATGTGTCTGTATAAACAGAGCTAGGTCCCAATAGCATTTCTCAGGTTTTCGCTCGGCAGTGTGGTTATGGATCAACAGCTTAGATCCAATTCACAAACATTACTAATGGACTTACAAATATGTATATATATATCTATTTAAAAAAAACACCCCTGCATTTCCTGGATGGACTGAATACATAGATGCATGCTCACATACACCAGTGTACGACGAAATGGAAGTACATCTGCCTCCATACAGCACGCTTGCGTCACAGGCAAGTTCTCAGCCATCACAAAGATCAGGTTGTTCAGTTCCAGTGCCAAAGATTTCTACGATCTAGACAAGCACAGTTGTGCCCAAACTATGAAGAGAGGCACCGTGCAAAAAGCAGTGGATTCCCCATACCCGAGTGCATGCAGAGATCCGGCTAAGGTTTACCTTGACAGCATGGATGGGGTGGTTGGAGAACAAATGATTGGGTGGTTGAGGAAGGAAAGAAATACCTCAAGTCTGTCCTAAATTTAACTCAGCTATGAGTTGCAGGATCTTGTTTTCAGTAGGGTCCTGCTTATACACATTTCCACAGCAGAGTAAAGGGTGCAGTGGGAGGTTAATGAAGTGAATACCTTTACTGAGGCTTTAAGGTGCTCAAAAAAAAAAGCAACAACTGAGGGCTCCTTTATCTGAATAGAAGCTGCTCCATCAAGGGAATGATTACACATCCTTCCACTTCCTTATATACAGCTCTGCCCATGCTCAACTGTTTTGTGAGTCTTATTAGTTGAAACCTGACTTTGATTTGTACAAAACCTGATTTCAAGAAGAGAAACAAGCACTGAATAAAGACATTCCATAGAACTGAATAGTGTGAACCGCCATGTTCTCCCTATACACATTTCACAAAACATCTTACACCAGGTACAGAGTAGGTAATGAGGGAATGAAAGAGATTGAGCTGCCAGCCCCTTGGGGGCAAATTACAAATCCTTTCCATCCCTTTCATAAAAAATATTATAGCCATGGGTTCCATTCAGGTAAAGGAGTTTCCTTTTTTTTTGGTTTTGATCACAGAGAAAGGTACTCTTTAAAGGAAGGGGCCCAATTCAAAATCGGGCGCTGATATTGACAAGCACTGTCCTTGAACTGCCAAGTCACTAAGATGAATAATTTGGATAGTTTTCCATTTTTCATAAACTGATCCCCAAACCAGACTCCATGGTCCAATATTCAAAGGTTTGCACAGGTGCTAACAGGGCTTTGCTCTACAAGCTGAGGGTTTGCCTCTGATCTCCACACTTCAAACGGTCTGTTGTGCAGGCAAGAGGGTTAACGCCTCACAAAACATAATGTTGGTGGGCAAAGGGACATGAATAGATATGTTACCCCATGTTCAGTGGCTTTGCCATGCACAATATGGTTTAGCATGGTCCTTTGCACGGTTTAAATATCACCCAACAAAACCCCAACTTAATCCAATCTGTGGCACCCTCCTTTTCCAGTTCCTAGTGAAAAAAAACCTGGTGTTAGTGGTCCCCCCTCTGATCACCAGCCCTGATGTAAAAGAAAAAAAATTACGCAGTAATCTTCTTTTCCAAGGGGTCTTTAGCATCAGTAACTTTAGCAGTTAGCTGGATAGGTGCAACTGCTCAGGAGATGTGCCTTTAAGAGAAATTTAAATGAGCTTAGGGCCATAGCCAATCAGAAAATATGAAGGGTAGTGAGCTGAGTGAGAGCTGCTGAAGGCTTCAGAATTTTTGCGAAGGAAAAAACAAGGGCACATGCCCCGACAAAAGATTGACAGCATTCAAAAAACATGCAAATGTCCACAACAGTGGAAATGGAAACAAAAACAACACAAGTTAAAAATTCATCCATAAGAAACCCCAAATTTGGTATGAGATGTGACAGGTGAACCGGGTAGGAAGGGTGGAGCTTACTGATGTTAAAGGACCCCTTGGAAGAAAGAAGATTACTGCAGTGAGTAAATTTTCTTCTTACCCCAGGAGTCCTTTTAGCATCAGTAACTTTAGCAGACTACTGAAAAGTACCAAGTGGGAGGTGGGCAGAGAACCTATTAGAAAGAGGCTCTGCAGAACTGCCCTGCCAAATCTGGCATCGGATCTGGTCTGCACATCCAAACTGTAGTGATTCACAAGGTGTGTTTAGATTCCCAGGTAGCTGCTTTTCAGACATCCAGTAGAGGAATGTCCACTGCTGCTGCAAGTGATGCTGCCATGCCCTGGAGAAGTAGGCCCTGAGCCCCACTGGAGGTTGGTGACCAGCTTTTTCATAGCAGAATCTAATACAAGACATCTACCATGGGAAAAGTTCTCTTGGTAGCTGGTCTTCCCCTGCCTACAGTACATACCCGTAGGTGGGAAACAACTGAGAGGAACAGCCTCTGGACTGTCTAGTATACTCTAGGTAGTAGAAGATGGCTCTTGACATCCAAGCTGTGGAGCTGTTACTCTCCAGGAGCGGATTTCTCAGTAAAGAAGACAGGCAGAGTAATGGACTGGTCCAAGAGGAACTCTGAAACCGCCTTTGCAGAAATTCCGATTTGTCCTGGAGTCCAGCTTTATCATTGTGAGGGAAGATGTAAGTGGCTCAGTGCACTGGGCCTGTAGTCCTGAAAACCTCTTGGCAGAGGAAATGGTTCCCAGGAAGCCTGTCTTCCAAGTTATAAACTTGATGTGGGGCTTGACATAGGCTCAAGGGTGGCATCATGAGTCTGTCTGTGCAAATGTTAGGGCTCCGAGGAGGAACAGGTTCCCAGATTGGAGGTTGGAGGTGCAAGAGACCTTTTAAAAACTGTTTAATTATGATGTGGGAAAGAACAGTTTTTTTCTTTCCCACCGAAAGGTAGGCCGAAATTGCCGCCAGGGGTAGCTTAAGGGAAGATGGTTTCAAGCCTGACGTCTGTAAGAGTATCATGCAATCTAGCAGCTGAGGGTCTGAAACTGAATGGGATTCAACCTTTTTGCTCTTGTACCAGAGAGAAAACCTTTATATTTGGCTGCATAAGTCTTCTTAGTGTCCGATTTATAACCACCCTCAGTATAATACTGTGAGGATGCAAACCCTAACTGTTCCAGAACCAGGCTTTGAGATGGAAGGAGTGTATGCCTGGATACTGCATTCCTGTCTGAGGAAGGGTCAGCAGGGAGTGAGTTGGAGCAGGCGAATGGACTGCTGCAGGGCATTGAGAAGGAGAGGGTACTAGGCTTGTTTGGGCCAATCCAGAGCCACCAGAATCTTAGATGCAGGCTGTTGCAAGAGTTTCAGAAATACCCTGAGAATCAGGGGAAAGGAGACAATGCATATAGGAACCTCCCTGACCAGACGAGGATCAAGGCACAGAACAGGATCAACATGTCTAGAGGAGGCAATCCCAGGCTGGAGCCTGCAACAGAACTGAGGAAACTGGAAGCTGAGGGGAGGCAAACAGAATCACTACTGGGTGCCCAACCAGCTGAACACCATGGCTAGTATTTGTTTGTTCAAAGTCTATTACTCTGGCCCTGACTGATGCGACTAGAGCCCCTGCCAGAGTATTGCGCTTGCCTTGGGGGTGAATCGCTAAGGCTGACTCCCAGGTAGAAGGTGTGAGACCAATTTTTATAGTGCCAGTGAACAGAGTACACCTGATCTGGCCATTGCAGTAGTGTCTGCTCAACTCTGTAAGTCTGCCCTTTTATGACAGGAGCAAATGCTTTGAGCTAGAAAGATTTCTCTGAGTTCCAAAAGAATATGATTAACTGTGACTCTCGGAGAGTCTAGGTGCCACTTACTGAGGCACTGTCTAGATATGCTTCCCACCACAGGGGGAAGGCATCTGTGGAACTGCTCTGTCAGAGTTTTCAGCTTTGAAAATAGTTGCTTTCTGAGACCAACAAGCTACAATGAGACTTGCAGGTGAGGCTTCTGTATCTGCACCTTGGGACCACCGCAGGCACTGAAGCCATGTATCCCAATAGCCTGAGGAAATGTCAACGTTTTGTGATTTGCTCCAGACAGCATCATATAGTATATTGTACCAGTGAGGGTTAATGATTCAAACCCAGTCAAGCATTTGTTGGCTGGTCTCGCTGTCCTTGGATGAAGAAAACTGTCAATGGGGACATCTTGAATTTGCCTGGACTGGAAGGCATATCCTTCCTGGATGCTGGGAGGGTTCCAGGTGAGAATTTATTTAGATTTACCACAGAACCCTGAGACTACAGATACAGCCCTGTAAGGGAAAAAGGGACTCCTTGACCTGACAAGGAGACTTTGGCAGGCTAATCAGCAACTTAGGTGCAGCTAGAGATGCCAGATTCCTGAGGCGTGCTGCTACCACTGCCCAGCACTTTGTAAGACTTTGGGGCTGAGGAAGGCTGAAAGGCTGCAGTAAGCCTGTCCTTGTGTGTGACCACATTAAAGGTATATGGAAAAAAGGGGGGCCTTTTGTACCAGGAGGCTATCACATCTCCCTACAGTAAGGGCTGTATGAATAGTAACAGAGTGACCATCCTGAATTTGGTGTTTAACAGCAAGATGGGAAGCCACTTCCAGTTGTCTTTGTATCAGGAATTACATGGAGGAGGCCCTTCTTCTTTTCTAATGGTCAGGACCCTCTCCATCGCTCGCAAAGCTGGAATTTCTTTTGCCTCCTGCTCCAACAGAAATGTCTGTGTTGGGGTAGAGGCTTAGACACATGGGTACACATGAGGTCTGCCCACACTAACGCTAGGCTTTAGACTGCTAAAACACCTTGCACTGAGGGATGGCTGGGAAAAACTCTGCCACATATGCCATTGGGAGGAAGTTCAGTGGGGCAGAGGGCCTTGTTTGAGATGTTCAGGAATCGAACAGTATGTTTTGATCACCAGGAAAGTCCATGGCTTTCAACAGGGAGTCTAAGGGTAGATCAGTAGTTCTAGGCCAGATGAAGCATCTCAGAGAGATGGAGTAGGCCATGACTCTGGAGGCAGCAGCATCCTTGTTGTAGTCCTATGGAATGGGTATTACATACATTCCAGAGCAGGCTAGCTGTATCCACCGGCTCCTGCACCAAAAAGCAGGACAGAGTTCTGCAGTATTTTTTTTTTTTTTATATTTGGCCGAAAAGCCAAGTAGGTAAACATTTTGACAAGCATCTGTGGGTAACTAAGAAAGCTGTTCTCTGGAGTCCTTATCTGGGGTGTAAGGAGGAAAAGGAGATGCCAGCTTTCTCACAAGCTGCCTGATGCACTATACTCACATGGCTGGGATGCACAGACAGGCACTCAGTATTGTTAAACAATTGATATATTTAGTAAGACCACTTGTAAGCAGACCACTTGTAAACCTCTGCCACAGAAGTGGGGGTTTGAAGCTGTTTTGTGGTATTGTATTTATATTTTTCATTATAGACAGGGCTTTTTAGGAGGTGGAACCTTTCATCTTTCTATAATCTTTTATTTTCTTATCCTTATCCTCACCTTGGAAGGACTCCAGAGAAGGGAGGTCTAGGGTGCTGATATGTACTGGATAGACGAAGGCATGGAGGGAGAACCTCCTTGGATACATAGGGTGCTAGACCCTCCACATCATAAAAATTCTCATATCATCTGTATCACCCTCCCAGTTTCAGGGGCAAGAACTGCAGAAGAGTGATAGCAGCCCCTGTAAGCAGGGGCAGAATAAATTATTTGCCATCCACTCTATCACCCTCACAGTCTGTGGGGCGAGAACTGTGAAAGAGTATTAGCAGCCTCTGTAGGCAGAGGCATCATAAAATTATTTACCATCAACTCTATCACCCTCACAGTCTATGGGAAGGAGAAATGTGGAAGAGTGTTTGCCAGCCCCAGTAAAGAAAGGACCCATTTCTTTTGTAGGGTCTGAAACAGTTGCCACGCTTTTTCCATATTTTGCACAGATGGAGTACTGCGCAGTTTTTCTGTATGCTTTAAGCTGCCTGTTGTCTCACTATTGGCTTTCCCAGATGCAACGGGAGCATTTATGTCTAGACCAGGGGTTCTCAAATGGTGAGGCCAGCCTCCCTTGGGAGGCCCCAACCTGTTCCAGGGGAGGCTCAAGTAAGTCTTGAAAAAGTGTTATATTTCACTTTTGAACTTTATAGATTTTGTGTGAAGGAATAAGGCAAACTGAAAGAGGACAATAGTAGGTGAATTTATGTATTATTCAGAAGTCTGTGACCAGGGAAGGTACTGTACACTGAGCCATGGCTTATATCAGGTGTACCCAGGAAGGGTAGTGAGAGAATACAATTCAAAATGTAATTGCGAAACACTTAAGCAATACAAAATGAATAAAAGTGCAAACAAATTAAGAACAATAAACTAACAATGCAAGGAACAATTGATCAATTAGACTGGCAGCAGAACTGTCCAAATACAAGTTAATAAATAAAATGAATAAAATACAGGTACTAGGAATAAGAGCAGGAGGCAGCAAAATGATCCTCAGTTGCTTAAGAGCGGGGAGGGGGAGGAGAGGCAGAGGTCATCAGGAAGGCTATTCCAGTTAGAGAAAACAGTCTGATCCATGGAGGTATGGCAGTAAGTGGTAACAATGGTTCGAGAGTCAAAATATTGGAGCAAGTAGGTTGTCCTGTTGGGGGTGGGGGTTACAATAAGCTTAATAACATGAGAGCCAGCAATGCAAAGAGGTTTCAATTTATTCCTGATGTACCTGTGAAAAGTAGGCTATTTTTCCATGGGGAGGCCCAAAAATATTTCAATATTTTGGGGGAGGCTCAAGATCTTTTCCATGACTTAGGGGAGGCTCACTATGACAAAGTTTGAGAACTGTTGTTCTAAGGCAAGGTTGAAGACCTTAGGGGACTGGACCTGCCATTTCTTGCCCAGATATTTGAGGCATGCACCCTTTGTGAAGACCTTTAAGTGGGGCATGAAAACTTGAGGTGTTTGGGCTTTTATTATCCAATAATAGTGTCAGTGGTAGTATAATATTTTGTTGATTATTAATTTATTTATTAGAATATTCTGCGATTTTAAATAGTTTTAGGTTGAGTTGTGCAAAAGCTGTTGCAGTGAGCCTCTGGTGAAGGTCATCACATATATAAAGATTTGGTTATTGTGCAGCTGTGCTCCAGGAGCGTAAGCTCCGTGGCCCACACAGGGCTGTTATGATGCCAGAAACATTACCCTCCCCTACTTGGCTAGAAGTGCTGACGCTGGCAACATTGTCCTCATCCCAGCTGCCCATACCCAATTCTGCTAATGAACGAGATCACCAACCCAGCAACGTAATATGTGTCTCCTTTTTATACAGAATATTAACTGTTTAGTATTATTGATGCTGTTTTATAGGCACCATTAACTCTCCTCCAAAATATCAGTTAAGTATGAGATTTAGTTGTCTTTCTTTTTATTCTCTTTTACATACATTCCCTGAACTATGGATTCTTTGTGACCCTCTTTCACTCATTTTACTTTCAGGCATCTTTCTGACAAGTATCTTCAGGTGAGTGAACCTGCTCTAGATGGTGTGTGCTTTTGGGGTTTATTATTTAACAGTAAAAACACAAAGGTGCAACAGCATCTTTAGCAGCTCTCATGCAGAGAGCCCATTTTGTGGCTTGACTCACAATCTATGTTTAGTTTTTGTTACATATTATTACAGTGCACTAAAGATGTAATTTTAATAAACTGTTTAGAATGCTGTGCTTCCCTTCACTATGTATATCACTGATCTCAGTGATGCAGATAGTGAAAAAGGGAATTGTGTTTTAACCCCATTCAGGCAACTAAACATCAGTTCATTAGAATGACAGCCCTAAAGCTGGTTCCCATCGCAGTGCTAGCACTGCTGCTCATGACGCTAGTGAGCTCTGGCTGTTGGGGTTCGGTTTGAGAAGGAGTGAGTATACCATGGGCAGCTGTTCTTTGGGGAAGGGGTTATGTGCTCTGCAGCTCACCCTATCGTAATGGAATCTGGTTGGGAGCACAGTCAGGACCACCAGTCGGGAGGGATGCTGTCAGACTCTAGTATGAATGCACCTGTCATTGCACACCTATGAGTCTATGGAGACAGTTGGATGGAAAACTCCCCAGTCATGGTCAGATGACAGCCCAGTCCACTGCAGGCTGCACTGTCAACTGAGTGCCCTCTGCCACTGGATCCTGTGCCCAGAGGGCTTGGCCAACCTCTGTGGCCCCATGGAGGGGTGCAATACAAACTGGAACATAGGTGGAGTGAATAAGCCGTAGAGAAGGCAGGTGGTGGGACTTGAGGGGGCTGGTCCTGATGAGGGGGAGGTCAGTACATAGGATGAAAAACAGGATTTAAAAAAGGACAGCCCCAGTGGACTGTACAAAATCATCAATTCACCCTCATAGCAGATGCACCAATTTTTTTTTTTGTGTCTTGCTTTGCTATCAAGAGCTTTTACACGTAACAGCTTTTTGCAGTTATCATCACCGTCTTGGTTGTGTGCATGCCAAGCTGGTATTTCCAGCCCAAGATGACATTGTCAAGACTTATATGTGTTAGCATCATAACCCTCTCCTCATCAGTTTTGTTACCTGAAATCAACAGCCAAGATAAAATCCACGTATAGGAAAGCATCAGCTCTATCCTACTGCCTATTGCCAACTGTTGTGGAGGCCCTACTTTTTTACATTAAAATCCTTAGTGCAGGTGACCCAGCTTAGGGAAAGATCCAGGGTCTTAGCTCATTTGTTGGATTGGAGATAGCGGTGCTTATATTTCAGCATTCTGACATTGAAAATGGAGAATTGGAGGCCTAAAGCCCATAGTTCAAGGGGGCAGTGCAACTGGCCACACCCCCATTAGGCCCATTTAAGGGCCACTCCTCCTCATGCTGCACACAAGCATTTTTTCTTGTGGCCAGAGGCACTACCCATCCTTGCTTCCCTCCCCATTTCTGCTGTTTAGGCTTTCGCTGTTTCCATGGCTGCCTCTGGCTGCCATCTCTGCCTCCTGCCCATTTCCTCTGCCTCACTTCCTGACCTCCTTGGAGTTCTCTCCTGCCAATCCCTCCTCTGTCTTCTGGCCCCCATACCTTGCTCTTTTGTCCTCTTCCTTCCTGGGTCTCCCTCTTTTGAGCTTTTCTCACTCCCTGGCTCCATGCTGCTCTGTTCCAGCACTCCCGGTGTATGTTGCCCACATGCCAGCATTACCTTCCGCACCATGTTCTGGTGCTCCTACCAGTCCTCTTCTGCTCCAGCTGGCTCCATTTCTTCTGCCTACCCAGTGTCCTGGACTGCCACCACACCATGCAGGACTCCTGGTTCCTGCAGCAGTTCCGCTACAGCAGCACCCAGGTACTGGCCTCTTCATTGTAATTCTCTTCAGCAGTGCTGAATGGCAGCCTCCAACTTTGCTTAACGGGATGGTGGGGATTGCTCTACATTCCCTGCATTGCTACCATTTTTCTGAATCAGTTGCCATGCCAACTCAGCTACAGCTATTGACCAGCATGTCATTCCAGTCCCAGTTGCTGGTAACTTACTTTATTATTTTATCCTCCTGGTTTACTTAACTGGTCATCCAGTCTAGACCCATGGTGGGTCTGCAGCGCTCAGTCTGACCTATGTACTGGTCTCCCCATGACTGCCATCATCTATTATGATCCATATGCAGAACTTTTGCTCATTATAACTCACTTTTCCACATTTTGGAGACATGCCAATCATATCCATTACTCCAGGATGACTCCGGGCTAGCTCTGTGGCTGATGGTCTCACTGAACCCAGAAGTCCACATCTTGAGCATGCGAAGCTCGGGGTGGGGTCCTTTTCACCTGGCCTGTAGTTGGAAATATCCTCACTCTGGGTGGGCTCTTTAGTCATCAGCCATAACGATGGCACCTCCCGATGTAGCATCAAGACTTCAGTGGCGAAGTGGTGAGGATCTCACAGGAAGGGCCCTTAGCTTCCTCTGGGGTTCTGAGGCACCCTCGCAAGCTATTCTCCTTACAACCACCTCTGGTTCACCTGGCTTGTTCATAGATCAGCAGGCCCACTGAGCTCCTCAGCAATCATTCGGCCTCCTCCTCCTCCTCGGTTGTCCATTGTTGCAGAGTTAGCTCACAACCTTCCACTGCGCTCCCATTAGAGGGATAGAATGAAGCATTCCTGAAACTGCAAGTCCCCTGGATTGGTCTACTAAATTGCAGTGAGAGTTGTCACTAAACAAACTGTCCCAGAGCCTGGAGGGAAAGTGATCTAGGCATTGGATCCCAAGAGATTTCCTCCTCAAAGGGTTTTTTCCTCTCCTCCATGCCAATGTTAATAATATTAGTTAAGCATAGTCATAGCCCCTATGCCACTTAGTTAGGTTTCTGCTGTTGGATGGAGTTGGGTGGCTTCCCCGTATATGTCCCATCTTCCCCTTTGGCTGTTTTCTCTCTCCTTAGGAAGCCAGGCCTCCGCACCTTACAGTTAGACTTCCAAGCAGGGTCACCATTCACGTGCCAGAGCAAACCATCTGGCTTATGCTCATCAACGAGATTAAATTCCAGACATGCCTGTTGGGCAAGAAATCACTAATCGACAAATCTCCTCCGTGTCTCAGTGAATTGCTCCATACTGTTCTTCAGGATACCAGACCAGGGGCCAGATTCCGTCTGGTTGGCTGTCCCATCTGGGAAAACGTCTCTTGGACAGTGGTCCTCTGTCTACAGGGCTCTCTTTGGTTAAACAAGATCCTTGTTCATGTGTTATTTACTGACAGCCTCCCCACATTTAAGTCGGAGTTGAAACAGTACCTTAATGCATCCAGGGCCTGTTGTTGCAGATAGATGGTGTACTACCTGTCCCTCTCAACCCATCTCCTAATATGTGAGAGTGTTGATACCCTGGCCTCCTCCCTCACCTGCCCCACATTGTGACTGTTGTAGCGGGCCTTAGCAGTGGGTAAAGTTTCCTCAACTGCCCTCCACACTGTCTGCCCCTGCAATTAGGTGGGCCTGGCTTGCATCTCTCCTCTACAGGCATGCACTCTGCTCGGTTTTAGCACTTACTGTCTTACTGGAGGACATGTCTGGTACTAGCTGATTCCCCGTATAGTCACCCCCCAAATCTGCTATTTTCAGTTCCCATCTCTGTTACCAGGAAAAGCCTGTACTATGGGATGCTGAGGTCTTTGTCTCTGTGTTCCCGGTAAGCTCATATTAATACTCTGTTTAAGGTGTCTGGCAGTAGCTTCTGTAGCTCATTACTTGTTGTTCAGTAGTTATACAGTATTCTGCATTATGTCTTTCTGTTTGCATTACTATTGCACTGTTTGTTTAAATGTTCCCTGAGTTGTTCTTATTGTGTACATGTCTTCCCATGAAGTGTGAGTTGCAGAGGAGCAATTTCCATCTGTTGCACTGTATATGTAGTATAGCCTAGTGGTTAGAGTAACGATGTGAATGAGCTTGGTTCAGAAGACCTGGGTTTGATTCCCCAACCTCCACTTGCTTACTGTGTGACTCTGAGCAAGTCACTTAAAGAGCCTAAAGCTCCAGGGTCACTCCTGAAAACAGGCAGTTGTGCCTAGTGCTCCTTATCTGGTTAAAAAGAATAATAAAAAAAATTTATGCTATGTACTTGACGTGGAACCTTTGCAAAAGAGCTTTTACGTAGTGTTTTTTCCAAACAATGAAATAAATAAATTTTTACCCAAGCGATACGATTAACTGACCCATGCTACCAAATGAACCCATGCTATTAACCAACCTACCTACAGGTCTTCATTGACCCATGCTACCAACTGAATCTATGTTACTACCCAACCCACGTACAAATCTTCGACCCTGGTAAGCACTGGCTGCCTTGTATGCTTTGCTCACCTCTCTTTTGGGCTTTTTCCTAAGGTGCCCTTAGCCAATGGAATCACTCCCGTGGCACCTATTGGGGTGGAACCCTCTTCTAGGGTTCCTTGCCTTCATACCCCTTTCATTTTAGAACTTTTGAATGGTCCCTAGTCAGAAGCCTTTGATATGTGTTCAGCCATAATAATCAAAGGTTTGTCTGCTATGTTTTGCCCAATTTAAACAAAGCAAATCAGTCCTTGACCCACGAACTGAGTACAGGTTTCTGTGAAACGCCACCAGCCGGTCCTCGCCCCAGTTAATTAGCTCTGTCCGTTGCCAGTGCCTTTTTTTTGTGGTTGTAGAACTGGGATCTATATCAGTGACAGTCTTAATAGAAAACTCAGCACACTTGTCAACAGCCACAGGTGGCTGCTGGATCCTTACAGGCAGTCCTGCAACAGATGATACCTAGGTTCCAGTTCCTTTATGCATAAACATAATGTATAGAAGGTTTTCTTTAATTTGCCAATCCTGAGAGAAACCCCAGGCACTGTTAATATGTGAATTCCAGTGGGGTGCTGCGATAAAACCCATGAGGTCTGAGGTAAAAACAAGGCAACTGTCCCTAATTTGACGGTTCGCATAAGAATTTGGTAAGAAAAGAGAGGAACTGTTAAATTAAGCTCTCAATAAATTTAACATTGAAAATGAACAGTCTCAGTAAAATAAAGTCAAAAAGCGGGGTTGCTCTAAAAATAAAAAATGAGCACGGTGCTAACGGATTTATAATAATTCACCAGCACATTATTAAAACAAAAATATGAGGAAAACTTTTCCCAGATAAGCACTAGGAGGCTGTCAACAAGGAAAGTTGAGAGACACCTCAGGGGCAATGTTGCTCAGTCCAGCGGAGAAAAATTCTGAAGCCTTCAGCAGCCTCTCACCAGCTCACCACCCTTCCTGTTTTCTGATTGGCTATGGCCCTAAGTTCATTTAAATACCTCTTAAAGGCACACTGGGGCAGTTGTACTTATCCAGCTAACTGCTAAAGTAACTGATGCTAAAGGACCCTGGGGTAAGAAATAATATTCCTCGTGCTGCACTGATTTAAAAAAAGCAATCCCTAGTGGTAGTGGTCCCCACCCTCCGATTGTCAGCCCTGAAGAACAAGTAATATTCCCTGTTAGTTGTAGTCCCCTCCCCCCTTGTGATCATCAGCCACGAAGAACAAATAACATTCCCTGATGGTAGTGATCCTCCCATTCCAAACTCCAGCCCCAAAGAATCAATAATATTCTGTAGTGCACTGGGACCCCCTCCTCTCCGATCGCCAGCCTGAAGAACAAATAATATTCGCTGGTGGTAGTGGAACCCCCCGATCACCAGACCCAAAGAACAAATAATATTCCTGGTGGTAGTGACCCCCCAGTCATCAGCCCTGAAGAACAAATAATATTCTTTAGTGCTAGTGGGACCCCACCCTCTGAGCACCAGTTCAGAAGAAAAATAATATTCCCTGGTGCTAGTGGTTCAGGGCTGCCGAGATGTTTTCTTAATACAGTATAGGTCAGCAATGCAGGGGGGGGGGCCACTAGCACCAGGATACCTACAAGTCGTGGACCAGGCAATTGGGGATGGGAGTGGCACTGTGCTAACCTGCCTTCCCTACCCATGCAAATGAACCCATAAATGGGCATGCAATGTGCTCATTAGAGCCTTGCATATCCAATAGGCTCATTTACATGGGTCCCTCTGAATACTGCAGGTAGCACTCTGGCACCATCCATTCTGGCGGTGTACTTCAGGATCCATATCAAAGCAGCTTATGTCTTAGCGCTGCACCTACATGGCTTTATATTCAGTTGAATAGCAGCAGTGCACTATTCAACTGAATATAGCAACCTCACACTCTCAGGCAACTGGAAAGCACAGCACAAAGTCTTTGCTCCGCTTATGCTTTTTTGAGTATTGGGCCCATATTCCCAAAGCAGCACTCCATTTTTGCTTATATGTATAGTCTGCAGCACTCACAGGCCCACTCTGCAGCAAAGGATGATGCAAGGTCATCCCCATGCCCCACTAAACCTTAATGGGATCCTGGGACAACCCCAGATTTCTTTGTACATCAACACAGCCCCATGTGAACCGAAAAATGCAGATATGAAAAAAAACTAGCACACTAGTGGAATAGGGAGGCAAAGCTTGGACGTTGGTTCTTTATAAAAAAAGAAAACTGTCTCTGCAGTCTCTTTTTTTATTTACAGTTTTATACTCCTCTGCTCCCAGCTGCCCCTTTCTGACTGACCTCCCCAGCCCCATCACCCCAGTATTACCGGGACTTACCCCTGCATGGTCGCCAGGTGCGGAGCCTGTGAGAGGTTGGTCATCATCCACAGCTGGAGGAGTTTTTCCCTCTGTTTTTCTCTCTTCTTATTGCTGGGGGGCACACGCAGGGCGTGTGCATGTAGAGGCATGCACGCATCTGCAGAAGTCCCACAGCACCCTCCCTTCCTCTGGCCCATCTGACCCACGCTACCCTCTGGCCTCCACCTGGGGAGTAGTCATTCAGTGGGAGTGCCAGTCCTCCCTCCCCATGAGAGGAGAAGTGTCATCCCGATGCTTGATTCTCTCACTCCCCTGCCAACCCCCAGCAGCCCCTGCTCATTCCCTGAACATGGTCGCCGGGGTGTGGCGTGAGGTGTGGCATCCAGCGCCTTAACCCTCAGCACCACAAGGTCATCTGCAGTCTCTTCTTAGTAACTGGGCAGTTAAAGAAAACACTCATTTTATCACCCTCCACCCCCAAAAGCTCTAGCCCCAGATAAAGCTTTTGTTATATTGAAATAATTTTTTTCCTGCAGTTTACTTACTTTATTTTAACTTTGGAAATTCTGCAATCACCAAACATGGTGGATGCTGCGCAGTTTCATTTAATGTCATGGTGCGGCATTGCACCACTTGCCCCAATACATTTTGTACTGGGGTGAGTGGTGCAGAGACACACCGTGACATAAAATGGAACCACGCAGCATCCACCATGTTTGGTGATCGTGGAATTTACAAATGTAAAATAAAGTAAACTGCAGGAAACAATTATTTTAATATCCCAAAAGCTTAATCGGGGGTTAGAGCTTTTGGGGTGGGAGGGTGACAACAATGAGTGTTGTAAGTTTGAATAAATGTAATATTTAGACACACAATTAAGCTTGTTATAGTTTACATGTTTTTTCTGAAATTCCCGCCATTATTCTTTAAATATATTCTGCTCTGGCTGCTTGTCTACACTTAACATCACAATTCTGTTCATAAGCCATAATCTGTTGTGGAGGTAACTATAATGTCATATATAGGGGAATTGCGATGTAGACAAGAAGCCAGAGCAGATAACGTCCAAGGCATTAATTTATTAACTATTTATTCCTCAACTTAACTATGTGACCTTTTCATCTTGTACCCCAGCCTGTTGCTCCACATCTTCAGAACTTAAACTGTCCCCAAATTACCCCACTGTGAGACTGAATCTGTGCACAATCTTACTCCCCTCGAGTCGTGAGCTCAACACGCACATGCATGCATGCATGCAACAAACATGTGCATGTGCAAGCTGGCACACTCTTCCACCTTAACGAGACGGCCATCATGATGCCTCCCACATTACAACAGGAGGTGCTTATGGGTAGAGGCAGCTGCCCTCTTCCCCAGCCAGTCCTCCAGCACCCCAGGCATTTTACCAAACCCAGACTGTCAGCATCACGAAAAATAGCGATTAATATGGGAACATATAATAGTAAGAGACAGTGGAGCAGTGGGCTCTGAAGGCTTGGGCAATGTGACCAAATGTATAATAAAATAAACAAAATAATAAGGGATGGTACAGTACAGCACAGGAGTAAAGGAAGGTAAGTTTTATATTGGGGCTCAGCAAAACCCCTTAGCTAACCTAAGTGGCCTGCTGGTGGTCAGCAGATTTAGGCAGTAGCCCTAATGGGCTAGTGGGGATGCTCTCTGGCTAGTGGTCCCTGCATTATTTAAAAAGGGGACACCTGTGATTGAGGGGTCTTGAGTGTCCCAGGAGGCCAGTGTTGGTATAGCCCTGGTGGTGTAAAAGGCCAACTGCCTCATGGCCAGTGACAAATGGTGTGGGTTATTTTTATGGGGAGGTTGTCCTTCTATCTAACCTTTCCCTGGCATCCATTGAGGGGGGTCCTGGGCCCCAACTGTATGTAGCAGGCAAGTAAACTGGTCAGAAAACCGTTGACCAGAAATGCTACGGCTGATGCTATGCAGCCAGTTTAGTGCTACATGTACTGCGCTACAGTGACAGTTATGGCAGGCACTTTCAACTGCCAGCCCAGAGGAGGGCAACTAAAATGGAAGGGTCTGCACAAGAAGCCATACAGAGAGAGACTAAAGGAGCTGAATATGTATACCCTTGAGGAAGAGGGGGTATGTGACAGAAATGTAAATACCTCAAGGAATCAATGAAGTCCAAGAGAGTAACATATTTCAGAAAAAGAGATGTGCAAGAATAAGGGGGCACAATTTGAAGATAGAGGGTGACAGCTCAGGGGCAATGTGAGGAAGTATTTTTCACAGAGAGGGTGGTGGCTGCATGGAACTACCATCCTGAGAAGGATATAGGGTCAAAAATAATGGAGGACTTCAAGAATGCATGGGACAGACATATGGCAATTCTATTGGTGGGTAGGAGGAAGTAGGCTGTTGGCTAACTAGGATCTGCAGATTATCCAATAGGTATGGAAACAGGCAGATTGGATGGGCCAAGCAGTCCTTATCTGCCATCAATGTATATGCTTATCCAGCACAGAGTTCAGGCTGTAGCCTGCTCCATGTGGGTGGGAAAGAAGGTTGGAGATTTTGGGAGGAGGAGGAGGCTAGAGCAAATATGTCTCCTTCACTAATCAGCCACAAAGTGGCTATAGAAGAGCGTTCTCAAGGGGCTGGTTAAGAGAATCTGAAGGTGGAGCCAGCAGTAGGTGGCAGGAACCTCTAGCTAAGCTGCAAGGGGGCAGACTGTAGGTGCTCAGAGGGTCCTGGTAGAAAGGGACTGGGAGAGAAATGCACAGGTTAGCGGCACAATGGAAAATCCACAGTGTAGTTGAAGGCCAATGTCTGAAATTGGCTTAAAAGTAGCTGTGGGGGAGGCAAGCAGGGAAATCAGTGGCTCCTGAGGGGAACATGAAGGCAGCAATCACTGCATACAATACAGATACACAGCAGTTCATGTCAAAATGCCAGGGGCTAACAAAAGGATTTGGGGGAGAAAAGAACAGCATAGCATCCAGGCGAGCCCATAGTTATATTGTAGCACTCCTTTCCTTCTCTGAGCTCGCTTCACTTGTTCAGCTGCTGTTCGCTTGGTGGACGTAAGCTGTCTTCCTGCAGTGCCACAAAAACACTTCTCCTAAGGGTTCCCAGAGTAGCTTCTTGGTGCCAAGAACAAACAGGTGCCGGGGAACTGGATATGCAGCAGTTGGGGGGCACCGTCAGAGTGGAGGAACAAATGGAGGAATGACTTCAGAAGCCAGAGAGACTGGCTGTTTAACTACCCCCCTCAAGTGCCCACGTGTTTTGGTACTGCTGCCGATGGTATACTGTAACTGTCTCACTGCCGTGACCCCAAATGCCGAAGTCACTTCCAGTAGTGCTTTGAAATATTGCAAAGCACTACTGAAATCGAATGATGACATTCAGGCCACAGCGGTGAGACTGTTACAGTATACATTATTGGTGGTGGAGGAGAACGAAGATTCACAGAATGGAACGATTTTTTGTGATCCAAAGTAGAAATGGGTCACATGAGCAGTCTGGTCATATCGCAGCGGCGCGATACTGGCTATTTAAAATCCTGTACTGCATCACACATCCCCATCCTCACCCCACTGTTTGGCACTACTTACTGGTATCCCACTTTAGTTTTGTTTCTTCCACTGTGCAGGTTGCCTGTCCCTCAGCCACACCACCTGCCACTTACTTATTAGTACTTCTCCCCATTCTCCCCACTATCATACAGTGATCATTTTTTTTTCTAAAGCTTTGTTCAACTGGCTGCTCCAAACTGTTCTCCAGCTATCACATTCCTCTACGTGATACTGCTGTGTGTCCACGCCACACCTCGATATACAAACATTTTTTTTTTTTAAACTGCTTCTTCGAATATTGAACTGGTGATAACCCTCACTCTTACTCTTCCACTCTGGTTTCCCAAACTCACTACAACTGCTACCAGAGCTCCCCAACACATAGAAACTGTCAGATATTTTTTTCTTAAACTGTATGCTCGCAAACCCCACTGCTGTTGACCCCTTTACCCAGGTCATAGTTCTGCTCTGGTTTCAGATCTTGTTACAATTGCCACCAGAGGCTACTGTTAAGACCTTCTCTGAAACTCTTAATGGTCTCTTGTGGCCCTTGTGACCTCCTCTTCCATGCTTATTTACTGATATTCCCCCATGTCTAGTCTATACCACACATGTTTTAAGCCCCTCCACTGTTTTTAACTCCTGATCTTCAACACTATTGCTGTCAGTCTGTTCCAGGTGTCTACTACCCTTTCAGTGAAGTAGAATTCCTCACACCTCTTACCCCACCACAAGCTTCATCACATGCCCCTGGTCCTGGTGCTCTTTCCTATTTGAAGGTGCCTCCCCACACCCTGTTCATTCTTAAGGTACTTACTGGGTCTCCATCATATCCCTCTCTTTCAGGGGTGTACATGTTGAGATCCCACAGTCTATCCTCAGAGGGCTTTTACAAACTCATGTACCATTTTAGTAGCCCTTTACACTGCCTCCACCCTATGGCATTTCTAAGGTGCAGCTTTCAAAACTGGGCACAGTACTCTAAGTTGGGTCTCACTAATGAGTGATTACTTCCAACACCACCACCTCCCTCCTCCTGCTGAAGATACTCCTCCCTATGCAGCCCCAACATCCTGCTAGCCCTACCCACTGCTTTGTCACACAGCCCTGCAACTTTAAGATCATAATAACTCCAAGGTCCCTTTCCTGCTTATTGACCGTCAGTACCACCCCCAACCTTATAAAGCAGCTCCTGGATTCCTATACCCTATGTGCATGATTCTGCACTTTCTGTCATTGAACCCCAACTGCCATCATCTTGACCACTCCTCGAGTTTCTCCAAGAGCCATATGCATGCTCTCTGCTTCCTTCTTAGTGCCAACCCTACAGATTTTGGTATCATCTGCAAAAAGGTATTCCCTTCTCTGCCAGTTTTTCTGCAATGTCAATTATGAAGACACTGAAGAGGATCAGTCCCAGTACTGAGCCGAGCTACTCACTGTCCCATCACCGCAATGAGTGCCATTAACCACCACCCTCTGACTCCTGTGAACCATTTCCACCCCCAGCTACTATTCTTTTTTCAATCTGCATCTCTGGTTGGCCCTCTTCTGTTCAGCTACCACAACAACATCACACTGGCATCTGCCAGGATTTGCTTCACCTTAGAATGGATCCAATATGTGGAGGAGATGCCTAGGTAGCCAGGATACTTTGCATGTTCTTTCTTCACCTAGGACATGAGTGGCAAGGGCGACAAACACATGCACAGACGGTGGCACAGCACCAGCCAATGTCTTCCCACCCATGAGCTGCTCCCGATTGCACTGCCACTGGTGGTTACTCAGCAGTACTACAGTGGAGCTGGCTGTCCTTCTTCACTGGAAGAGAGCATATCCTAGATCACTTGATCCTCCTCCTCCCACCAGCGAGCCCTCAAAGTGAGCTCATTCCTGAACTCAAGTCGCCTGCACTGTGGGCTACAGTGCTACCGCTGAGCTGAAGGGCTGACTCATTAACCAGTTTTGAATTAATTTCACCACTTTCGATCCTCCTAGGCTGTTTAAATTTGTCAGCCTCGCCCAACATCCCCCCCAACAGCCAACCACCCTTCTCTCTGCTAAATTACCCTTCCAGGCACCAGACTATCCTTGATGCAGCTGGACAACACTTCTAGACCCAGCCTCTCCCATGATGGCCAGCCTCACTGGAGCTAGAACACCACACAGTCTCCAGACCAGCCTCTTCCCCAGTCAACCACCCTCTCTGAATCTGGACCTGCCTCCAACCATATGCCATACAACTCAATGCAGCTGGAGCACCACCCCAAACATCCACTCCCAACAGACCACATCTCTGCAGCTGTCCTCCCAAGTCCCTGGACCAGTAGTCCCCAGCCAACCACTCTACCACAGCTGGATCCACCAGAAGCCCAGTACCAGCCTCACCATCCATCCACCCATCCTGTAGCTGGACCTCATTTCCAACCCCAAACTAGTCACCCCACCACCCTCCTGCTGCTAGCTCACTCTTTCATGTCCTGAATTGTCTCCCCAGCAAACAACCTCCTTGCAGCTCTACCCTCCCCCATGTTCATTCCTCCCATAGACCATCCCTCCCAAGTTGAGCAACCTCCTGGAGCTGGAAACTCAGATAACCACCATTCCCAGACTGGACCCACCTCTCTCCAGAGCAGAACCTCCACTGACCATCCTCCTTACAACTAGACCCTCCCTCGATCACCCTTCCACAACCATGGCCCCATACTTCTCAACATAGCATAAAAATTCGAGACACTAACATATAAAATATAAATTCATGAGTGCCTTTAAAATGAGCAGCTAAAGCAAAAAAGTGCAGTAATCCCCAGATTACAAAATGGATTAACACATGCAAATGTTTTAATCACAATATTAAATGCAAAAACCAGCTCCCCCACATATGCTCCTATCTGCAGTAAATAATTCTGCTTTTATCAATCTGTAGGTTACTCCAAATGTTCTCAGATTAAAAAAAGTTGTAGTCTTTTCTCTGTAAATACAGATAAATAGGCTACTGAATGGATACACACAGAAAATGCATTCTGAATTTTCTCATTTATACAATCTTCCTGCTATAATCCCCCCCGACACCACTTTAAAGTAACTAAATCTCAGTAAAAATTCTGCAAATAATAAGTAATCTAGAGGCACAATGCACATTAGACACTTTAAGGAGCGATTTGATTGAAAATAATCGGCATATTTTAAAGGCTTTTCAAAGATTTTTAGCCCCATGAGCTCAGAGCAGAGAAAATTTCTTCATAACAAAATACTGATTGTGAAACCTGCACAGCATTTTAATTACAAAACAATAAAACCTGAGTAATAACTCCTTTATTGTAGTTAACATTTCAGGGAATTAAAATGATGTACTTTTCTATTTAAACATAAGCACTTACCTTAACACGAACTGCAGGCAACGCCAGTTGTGCAAAATGGAGACCAACTATCACTACTCGTGCATTTCTTTTTCCTCAGGCTGGGCAGGGACAGGAAGTGATTCGGGAAAATGTAGTTTACTGACTAAGTAGACTTCTGGAAAATGTAGTTCAGTATAAACTTTTAAAGGGACACTGCCAACTTTCTTTGCATCATATTATTTCTACGTAAAAAAACACATTTTATAATTGCTTACCTTCTCTAAAATTCATTGGTGTTGCTGGTTGTTTTATGTCTCCTTGCTTAGTAGAACTGAAATGCATGGTAATGTACACATCCTTGATTGACTAAATCCATGAACTACTGGACTGCCTGTAATCTTCATTTATGATTCAGTAGTATTAAAAAAAAATGTACTTTGAAAAGCATTACAGTTTGACAGAGCTGTATTAATGTCTTTCTTGGTATTCTTGATAGAGCAAAAGATACTGTAAAAGAAGTGATCATACTAAGGTAATTAAGAAGCTAGGAGGCTAATCATAGAATCTTGTTGGCAGAAAAAGACCCTTTGGCTCATCTAGTCTGCCCTTTCCACCCCATTTATTCGGTCCCTTTCCCCACAGTCCCCTTTGTGTTTCCACACAGCCCCTTATGCCTGTCCCATGCCATCTTAACTTCCATCACTGTTTTGGATCCTACCACATCCTCTGGAAGCCTGTTCCATGCTTCCACCACCCTCTCTGTAAAGAACTGTCCTCTTACATCTCCCTGGCTGAATCTCTCCCCTGTAGTTTCAGACTATGGCCGCATGATACTGCACCGTCCATTCTGTGGAATAGGCTCCCTGTCTTAACCCTATTGATCCCTTCGACATACCTGAATATTTTGATCATGTCCCCCTCTCCCTTCTAGTTTACAAGGAGTACAGCCACAGTTCCCTGCATCTCTGCTTGTACGGTTTGCTCTGCATACCCTGCAACATCTTAGTCACCCTTCTCTGAACCCTGTCCAAACTGTCTCTATCCTAGTGTAGATGTGGCCTCCAGAACTGGACTCCATACTCCATGTGAGGCCTTACCATGGCTTTGTAAAGGTGTGTAAGTATCTCACTTTGCCTGTTAGTGAATTTGATACCTCTGCTAGGACATGCCAGCATTCTATTTGCCATTCCCTCCACCCTGCTGCACTGGTTGCCTGCCTTGAGGTTGCTGAATACTATTACTCCCAAATCCTTTTCCTGCTCTGTCACCCTAATGTCTTCCCCTCCTAGCATGTATCTTGCTTCCAGGCTGTTGTGCCCTAAGTGAATCACTACACACTTTTTGACATTGAACTTCAACTGCCATGTCTCTGCCCATCCTTCTAAAGTCCTCAAGTCCTGTCTCATGTCCTCCACACCCCTACTGAGTCCACACAGTTGTAGATTTTTGTGTTGTCCACAAAAAGGCCCACCCGCCCTCTCAGTCCTTCTACTAGATCCCTATGTAGATGTTGAAAAGGAGGGATCCAATATGATCCCTGGGGTACCCTACCATCACCCCCATCTTCAAGTACATCCCATTTACCACCACTCTCTAGCTTCTTCCTGCCAACCAGTTCTATACTCACCTGGTTATTTTATCACCCACACCTGTGATTTTGATTTGTTCACTAGCCTCTGTGGGGATGATATTGAATGCCTTGCTGAAATCCAGGTAGACCATGTCCACTGCACCCCCAGTTGATTTTCTGTGTCGTACAGTCAAATAATTCAGGTAGGTTTGTCTAGCATGACCTCCCTTTCATAAATCTATGCTGTTTGTCATCTAGGAGTCCATTTTCCTCCAGGTATTCAATCACCCTCACCTTAATAAGTGCCTCCATGACCTTCCCCACCACAGAGGTGAGGCTGACTGGATGGTAATTTTCTTTCAAACCTGATGCTCCCCTTATGCAACGGCACCACGCTTTCCTTCTTCTAGTCCTCTGGCACCCTTCCTGAGTCCAGCAACAGGTTGAACAGCCTTGCCAATGGGGCAGCCAGCTCTTCCCTCAACTCCCAGATCACCCTAAGGTGCAGTCCATCCAGCCCCATGGCCTTATCCACCTGCAGCCTTCCTAATTCCTCCCTAACCCTCTCGACTCTGAATGGATGGGTTAATCCCACTTCCCCACCTCCCCCTCCCCCTGAGCTCCGGCCTCCTGCCCTTACCTTCCACCGTGAAAACCGAACAAAAGTAATTGCTTTGTTCTTCTGCTTTCTTACTGTCTTCTTCAATTTGAGTTCCTCCCTTTTGCTATAGCCTTGTAAATAATCTCTTGCTTGGCCTTCCTCCTGTCCCTACATATCTAAAACAATATTTTGTCCCCTCTCCTGGTGTGTTTTGCAATTTTTCCTTGGTCTCTGCTTTGGCCCTCCTTATTTCCTTTCCAGCTAGCCTTCTCCTCTCTCTATAGGCATCCCTGTCCTCTTTTTTCTGCACTTGTTTGTATTTACTGAAGGCCCTTCTCCTGTTTCCTACCACCCTCACCACTACCATTGTGAACCACAGAGGTCTCCTCCTTCTTGTGCCCTTCCTTACCTGTGTTATGCACAAGTCTGTTGCTTTCTGCACCAGGGTCTTTAAAAAGCCCCTTAGCTCCTCCACGTTGTCTAAACTCTTCATACCCATCAGTTCCTAACTCACCAACTGTCTCATCCTGTCAAAGTCTGCTCACTTGAAATCCAGGACTGTTGTGGTTGTGCATCATACCTCCTTCCCCACTCTAACTTTAAACTGAACCATCTTGTGGTCACTGTTTAGTGCCTCTCCACCCCACCTCCTCCACACTCTCCCATTTCTTGGGATATCTAGCAGGTTGTTTCCTTCTTGGGTCCTTGACCAACTGCTGCAGGAATGCACCCTGCAGCATCTCCAGAAATCCCTGCTCTAGCCAAGGTGACCTCCTGGATGAATCAGTCCATGTCCGGGAGATTTAGGTCCCTATTAGTAGTGTTTTTCTGTGAGGGCCATTCTTCCGATAGCATGTGTTTGCTTTCCTCTTCCTCCTTGTGAAGGTGGTCTGTATACCACCCCTAGCCTTAGGGATTCACCTGTCCTCTGCTCAACATGACCCATAGGAGTTCAGTCACCCCACCCCTCCTGCCCCTCCATAACCCTGATATCATCTGTAACATATAGAGCCACCCTCCTCCCTTCCTGCCCCCCATCCTGCCTAAACAGTCTATACCCAGACACTGTTGTCTCCCATGTGTGATATTCCATCCACCACGTATCTGTGACTGCAGTTAAGTCTAGTCCCTCGTCCTGTATGATGGCCTCTAATTCCACCATCTTATTAGCTAGGCTCCTAGTGTTTGCTACAAGCCCCCTCCAACTAAGTCCCTCCCCACCCCCTTCCCAGAAGTGTGTCAGACCCCCATGTGTCACCCTTATCCTGGGGAGGAGGTCCACAGCCTCCCTTATTTGCTGTCCAGAATCTTTAATCTAGACACCCTTCCTTTGCTTAGTTTAAATTATATGACACTTCAGTGTACTCCCCTTATCTACACTTCATGGGCTAATGAAGCCCATGCATGCTCCTATCATCTGCAATGCTTAATAATCAAGGTTATGCCACATAATCAGAATGAAAATTAACAACCTTGATATAAACAAAAGAATTATTGAAAAGCCTTCATTTATCATTCGAAAGTATTCAATAATTTAAAAATCTGTATATAATATTAATTTAGTAATAATTTACTCTTAAAAAATAACAGTTAAATACTTCTTAAAATTAAGTATTTCTAGGCAGTATTCTTCTTCTGATGATTACAGAAGATTAAAATTACTAAACTTAGTCTTAAAAGAAATTAATTACTGCTTTAAGACTAAATTTATTATTCCACTTCAGTGAGGGTTGTCAAACCAGCCTGATAGTGTTCTTTGACTGAATAACTAGGATTGGGTATTAGCGAAGCAGCAGATTTACTCTTCTTCAACATCAGCAACAACAACATCAGCAAGGCATTCTACTCAGTACCACACAGAAGGTTGCTGAAGAAGCTAAAGGATCTAGGTGCAGTGACAGACATAGTTAAATGGGTGGGTGTTTTGTTAGAGAAGAGACAGCAGAGGGTGGTAGTAATTGAAGTCAAATCTAGAGAGGAGTCACAAGTGGGGGTGCCACACAGTTCAGTCCTGGGTCCAGTCCTTTTCAATGTGTTCATTAGTGACATAGAAGAAGGAGCTTAGGTCAGAATGTGTCTGTTCACAGCGAGGAGGGGGTAAGGAAGTTTCAAAGTGAACTGCTAAGGTTAGAGAGCTGACCCAAGGCTTAGCAGTTTATACTTGACACCAACAAGTGCAAGGGTATTCACATAGGGAATTAGATCCCCAGGACAGAGAATTGAATGAGAGGAGTTAAGCTGGGCATCACTTCTCAGGAAGGGAACTCTGGAGTCATCATAAGTGAAAGCAAGAACCCAACAGAGACATAGGTCCCAGGGTATGATAGAGTAATATGGTCAGACTGGATGGACCATTGGTCTTTCTGTGTTGCTGTCATCATCTATGTTTCTATAGGTAACACATTGTATAGCTAGAGTTTATTAACTTTCAGGACACTACTGGAAATTAGAGACACACTTTTATTGTCCCATCCTTAATAAATCTTAATTTGCAGAGTGATGTTTTTGCCAGAACTGCATTAATTACTATAAAAACTATATGGCCACTCAGTACGTTGGCTACAAGGAGTCCAAGCTATTGTAGGGCTATGCGGGGAAGGATGATTTGAGCTTCTCATTGAATGCTCACCTCCTCATGGATGGATGTTGTCTGCATCATGTTGGGGCTACTCAGGGGCTCCCAGATGCTGGAGGCAACATATAAACACCACTGGGGTGGAAAGTTCCACTGTGTTCAGTAACATGTATACCCATTCAGGTGCTTTTGTCACCAGCTATTGCTGGCGCCTTGAGGAGGAACAAGAAACCAGGAAAACAGTCAGATTGAGCCCTATTCTCTGCAGCCCTACACTGCCATCCAGGCTATGCAAAATTCAACACACTGGTCCCTGCAGGGTGTACAGTCACTATTTCTACTGGCCCCACACTCTGCAGACACTGCACCACCAATCACACCACCAACCAGGATACAAAGACTTCAGCACTCAATTCGGTCCCAGCTGGGAGTACAGTCCCTCTCCAAGTAGCCCTGCTCTAGGGGTAAGCTAGAAGGGCACTAAAGCCCAGGTAAGTCCTTGGAAGGCCTGTGGGGGGCTGGGCAGACATGGCTAAACAGAGATTCCTGCTGAAAGAACATCAGTGCCAATTAAATGAAAAGCCAAGATTTTTATTTCCACTAACAAACACTGCAGCTTTAGTAAACAGTCAGCTTCTCAGTCTCCAATGCCATCAGTCCCTCTCATTTACTATTAGGTAGGGTTGGGCTGACTGACTGTGCAGCATGCCTTCTTCTGCAATGATGCTAAATGTGTTAATGGTTCAACAACACTAAATATGTCACAGCGTGGAACAACCTGTGCTATGCCAGCCCATACTAAGATACATCTGTGGAGTAATACGGTCTTCAGTCACTCCAGCTCTGCCCTTCACCTTTCACCAGCATTAAGGATTACCGATATCCTCAGTCTCCAATGCTATCAGTTGGTCTCTCACTCTTCACCAGCAATAAGAGTGTTATAGTTTGGGGTTTGCCTACACTCTGCTGGCCCACACTACACCAGTCCTTGCAGATTAGCAGTGGGTTTCAGTCTTCACTGTTGTCAGTCCCTCACCTTCCCAAACACTAAATCCAACACAGTATGAGGAAGTGAGTACTGTACAGCCTCATACTTTGCCTGGTCTGGGGATAAATAATAGCCTTATTCTCTGGTACTGCCAATCCTGTGCCATTTTCCAGCACTAAATCTGTCATGCTGTGGGGCAGTGAACACTGTTTATTTCACCACTCTCCCAGAAAGAACTCCCCGAGCAGCACTCAAAGATAAGAGGTGTATCCACGCTTAAACATATCCACTAACACCAAACTTAAAATACAGTAGGAGTACGGCACACCAGGTTTCCATATTTCAATGCCACTGATGATTTATTAAAGTACAGAGTCAGAGAGCATAGATGATTTTTTAGGTGTTAGAGTAATAGTGTCACTCACATTGTCCCATAGATCTCAAAACTAAATCCTGACATCTTGTAGAAGCAGGTAGAAAGTCAAATGGGTGGCACAGAGGCAGTAGAATGATCAACCCAGCACTTTGTGATGAAAATCACTTTGTCAGGGGTTTGTTTGTTTGTTTATTTTTGCTAATGAGGAAATTCCACCGACTACAAATACCCATTTTCAGGGACAACCCAAGTTCAAAGCATACTATATATACAAACACAGTTTATATAGCAATAAACAGTACAAATAGTACATTGTCAAGTTAAAGCAATAATTATCAATCATTCCTTAAAAGAAAACTACACTCTCATATCATAGATATTTTATTTGTTTCCATGTCGGTAGACAACTCTTTTCCTGTAACTATTAGGGCTATATGTGTTTTGCTTTAGTGTGTTTTCACTGTTCATTGTAGCCTCCTGAGACTATCGTGGGGGGGTCCATTTTATGTTTTTTTTTAATCCATCTTTTTGACCACTGTTGCCACCTCACACCTTACTTGGCAATGGGGGTACATAGTGAGACTGGACAGGCAACTCAGCATCCCCTCAGAGGGGCTGTCTTAGAACCTCCACGTTTCTTGCCCCGACCCTCCTGGCAATCCCCCACAGGTTACCCCCCATGGCAGGGCCAAGGTGAAGGGTGTTGACTTTCCCTCTCCCCCAGAGACCAACATCTAGACTTCGTGGGGCTGGCATGGGTGTTGCAGGGCTGTCATAGAGCTTTCTGACTCCATTTTACCAGTTTTCTCCCCACCCCTTGCCACGGTTGCCCATGTGTCACTCCTGACTGCACTAACTCTGGGTCTCCACCTGTGGCTAGCCTTACAGCAGGTGCATCTGAGTCTCCACCTGGGAGGAGAGAGCTGCCTTATGACTGCTCATTCCAGCTCCCGGCCTCCCCCCCATGACCCCCGATGACCCAGGCTCATTCCCGAACCCAGGTCACTAGCATGGCATGAGCTGTGGCATCCAGTGCCTCAACCCTCAGCACCACCGGGCTGGCCCCATTTTATAATTGTTGAAACATCATTGTCCACGACAGCTGCATTAGCATATGGGAACATGATGCCACATCACCCATTTATACCATGTATCTCCATACTGAAAGAACAAATACCCTGCAAAAACTCTCTGGAAACACATACATTGGAATGCAGTTTAAAGGAAAAAACTCTGCATAACAACTCAAGACAGTTTGCAAAACTAACTGAAGGTTAATGTGATACAGTATTTCACATTTTCCTGCAGCTTGTTTCTCTGAAGTCTAATTAAGCAGACAGGCATACAGTAGAGTCTAAAGGGTTACACATCATGTTCTCATATACTAATGCAGCTCTCTGGGACAATGGGATTTCAACAACCAGCAAATGAAGACCCCCAGGATAGTTACAGGGACTAGTATAAGTGTGAAAACAAACTTATGCAATTGCATACATCTCTAACAGCTACACGAAAAGAGTTGTCTATTGGCATGGAAACAAAATGTACAAGCTAATGAGGGTGTAGTTTTCCTTTAGAACATGTGCATTTACCAGTGTCCAACAAACACATTTTCATAGCAGGGTTACAGGATCAATAGGGAAGGCTCTTTTATAGTGCTCTGCCACCAATAAAATTATACTATGTGACTGAGGGTAAGCGGACACTGACCCCAAAGGATAACAGATGTATTTCATAAAAGAGCCCAAAAGGAGCTGTCTATTCATAAAATATAATTTAAAGTTAACACTTTGAAAAGAACATCTCTAAATACCTAGATTTCTAGCCAGAAGGTTAAAACAAGTAATAAGAAACGTTACTTGTAAACACACGAGTCTCATAAAAGTGAACATATTACTAATCAGATTTATAGTGTAAAAAGTGAAAAATGAAAATATATGTAACAAAGAATGTATTTATATGCATCCAAAACAGGCACAATTAAAACAGGTACAATTTCTGGGTCTCTGCCAATTCAGCCATGAGGATGTTAGATACCTATAGCTTTTGTAAACCGACAGCAGGGAATTCACTTCTTCTAGTCAGTAGTACCCACCCCAAAAAGATGCAGAAAGAACTAATTCAATCAGAGCACAGAGCTGAACAGACAGCCCTCCTCCAGCTGCCTCCTGGACCAACCCTGATAATGACTATGGGTATTTCTTCCCTGCCTCCCCAAGTGGTCCTCCATGCTAGTGGTCCAAAGCGCTAAGGGCTGCAGCGCAAAGGGAGTCATACTGTGGGTGTCAGCTGTGGGAGTCAGTCATTGGCCAGCCACATTGCCCCTCTCAATGCAGCCGTCTACTCTCAGATAAGTCTCCTCTCCTCTCCTCTCCTTGTAGTGACTGTCACAGCTTTGTGCACAAGTAGCATTTAAACATCCTCTGCCTATACCACAGCTTGTATCTCAGACTCACTTACCAATGTATCTTCTGTGTTAAAGTTGTTGTTTGATTCTGTTCTTTTGTTGACCAAATTAACTATTACTCAGCTTTGTGCTACAGCTTGAAATAACCCTCACTGCCGACCCCCCCCCCAAAAAAAAAACAAGCTCTAGGTTGATGTCCTTAGCTCTGCCTGTTTGTACCTAATTTTACTTTTAGGCTGCATTATCTGCTAACTAGCCTTTGGTTATTTTACAGCAGAACCATCTCCATTTTCAGCTTGCCCTTTGAAGCAACTTGTATTGTCTGTTTCTACAGCTTACCAATTTAAACTAGTATTTCTGCCTAGCATTATTAAAAGAGCCAGCCTCTAGCTCGGCTAACTATTCAAAGCCGAACCTTGTAGTCTGACTCATCCTATTACCCCGCCTGCTGCTTCCACCTAATTGACGTAGTTTGTTTGCTGATAGCTGATATAATTTACCTACTGCTAGTTAAGTTATTCTTGCTGCCTGTGAGGTGCTTATTTATATGGTAGCCTGACAAATCCCATGTTGCTCTGTGCTCCCTAGAGCTACTCCCCTATTGATATCTGTACTAACATCCACTACCATGGGGTTACTCTTTTTGAATGTATGGCTCACAGTAATCCTTTGTTCTACATCTCAGGCTGACTTCCCTTACTGATTCAGTGTAGTATCAAGCCTCAAGATGTTATGGATTTCATTATGTTCAACCTAGTAATCCATCCTACTCCTAAAGCAATCACCTAGTTATCTATTGCCACTGCACTGTTTCCTTGAGCTGGTAAATTTCCTAAAATAAATGGTGCTGCAAGTTCTCTATCGTGTACTCTAGGCATAGTCCCCTCATCTCGTTAGCTGTCATCTGTTTTCTTCAAATGATGTTGAACTGAATCTAGGTCCCATCTCTGCAAAAACCCTCCTTCAAACCTGTACCATGGCATAATACCAAAGGCATTAAATATCCCATATCAATATAAGGAGCCTAGTCCCCAAACTAGTCTTGTCTCGATTACTGAAATGTCCTCTACCTTGGGATCAGTGGAGGTATGCACTGATGCCTGCAGCTAGTGCAGAACATGACTGTGAGGCTGTTGACAGGCCTTTCTAGGTTGAGTCACATTACGCTTGTGCTGCAGAAAATGCACTGGTTGCTGATTAAGTGGGGTATCTCCTATAAGATTGGTGTGGATTGGAAACTAAGGGTAAATCCTCCTCTATCCCAGCAGCATGAAGGTCCCCAAAAGTGTGGCCTGAAGACGGTACATATCTGTCACACTGCTGGGAACAGGGTGCATAAAATATGTAAAAAACAATTGTGGGTCCTAATCCTTTTTAAATAAATCTAATGTATTGGGAACATTTTCATTAAAATATTTTTTAAACATAACTCCTTCTCTGTCTGTCCATCTCTCAGTCAATATCCATCTGGTATCCACACTGTGTACACACATTACTTACCAAGCACTGTCAGTAGCAAAAGGAGGTGCCGTCTCAGCCAGGTGCATCGCTTGGCATAGCAGGGTTTGGGTAGGTCCTCCAGGCTCAGGTGGTTGCTGTCTGAATATGAACATCTACATGATTGGTCATCTTGGGTATCTCTACAGAATCAAAAGACATAATTAGCCCAATGAACTGCACAGAGCAACTGCATCTAGGTTTATTTAATGTTCTTTAAGTTCTACCTATTCCAAACTCTAGACATTTCTTTAAATAATGAACTTTCTAAACTAAACAACTTTCTACTATTCTGTTCATTTAGAGGCCACAAAACAGTTTGAGCTTTGTTCTTATTAGTGTCTCATTTTAGAATTGTATTTTAAATATATACACACCACACTCTTTGTAAATTATAATGTAATTCAAATTTGTGTGGCTATGCCTCAAGGGATGAGTGCATTTTGGGTCCTTGGATTTCCAGTTGTCCAGGTAGCACAGCTTGAAATGCAGTGGAATGGTATTGTAAGCAGGCCTGGGTTCAAATCCCGGCTAAGGCACTTATTTGCTTATCACTTCTAAACTGTATTTTCCTCTTTTTGTAACCACGTAAGACCTACTAGGCACAAGGCTTGTTTTCAGGGGTCACTGGGAGCACTTGGGAGGTTAAGAGACTTGCTCAGGTTCACACAATATGGATGGAAGTGGAGACTGGGGGAAACAAAGCCAGGTCTGCTGAATGTACTAAGCTCATTCACAGCTCTTACTCTAACCTATAGGCTACACACTGCCTGCCTCAAATGTTATTGATCCAGAAACAAATGATTTGATATCTTTTATTGGACCAACATGGATGTTACAGAAAAGAACAAAGTGCTTTAGCTTTCGAACCAACCAGGTCCTTCTTCAGAAGCTTTGTGGCAGTTTTTTCAAATATCCCATATTATTAACACCAGATTATATAGAAAAAGCAGAAATAATTCTCATTGGTTTAACATATACATTTAAAACATAATAGAAGATTACGTCAGAGAAGCTAATTAACACCAGTATGCCTTTAACTGAGGAGCCTCAGAAGGGCAAAGGTTATCAAGAATTCTCTACAGCCAGAGAGTTCTTGTCACATAAATTTTAAAATGTCTCAGTATGCCAAGAAAGCATTCTAGTGATAAAAAAAAACCTTGGAGTGGCATTCTAATATACAATAACATTCAAATGTTATTGTAAATTTGAGATTGTATTTCAATATATGCACACCACACAAACCAAAATGTAATTCACATTTGTGTGGCACCAAGGTGTGCACTGTGAAAAGATGAGTGATTTTATGATCTCCAGGTTTTCAGTTCACAGCTGGTAGTGCAGAGGAATGATATTCCATGTAGACTTGGGTTCAAATCCCTGCTAGGGCACCTTTCTGCTACTAACTTCTAAATTGTATTTTAAATCTGTGCACACCACACCCTTTGTACAATAAATAAAAATATAATTTTAATGTGTGTGGCTGCAGGGTAGGTGTGCTGCAAATTTAAAATTTGCCTATAAATTGTGGCAAATTTGGCCACTTCACCCTATGGGTAGCATCTGAGAATTGCAAACCATGCAGTTTGCTGCATTTGTGAAGAATTTCACTAAGTGAGCTGATGCAGTTTGCACCCTGCACTGCAATGTATGTCAATTCACATAGTAAAATTCAGTGCAAGGTGCTTAGTGCATGTGTGGTATGACAGTTACTATAGTAAAATTCACACAATTGTGCAAATATCACTACACAAATTCACGCACTATGATATGTACTATGTGAATTCTGATTTTTCTTTTCTCACCCGCAGCTACTACAGGGTGTGTACTGAGAAAAGGTAAGTGCCTTTGGAATCTTAAGGCTTTCAGTTATCCTGCTGGCACAGCTGATAGTGCAACAGAACAGTATTCTAAGGAGGGCTGAGTTCAAATCCTGTTAGGGCACTTATTCCACTCTCTTTGAAATTGTAACTAATAATGAACTAAAGTAATTTCACATGAAAAGTAAGGGCATCAAAATATGCCTGATTTGAGGGGCAGGGATTTATTTTCTGATGAAATAAACAGACCGCTGATTTAAAAATTAATTCAAAATCCTTTATTTGTTTTGGGGGGGAGAGGCACTTGGAAGCCAGCAAATACAGATTTAAAAAATGTTTTTGGTGACTAAGGTTGTCGGCAGCCAGCTGGAGAGAGAAGTAGGCTGAAGCATTCCAGAGGGCACTTTCTTCCTCCTGGGAGAGAAGGATCATTGCCTCCACTGCAATGCTGCCACCTAGATGACCCCAGGTGGCAGCAAAACAGAGGTAGGTAAGTTAGTGTGGCCATCGGCCAGGCTCTCATACTGTATGCCATGGTGCATGGGTGATTACATTTGAGCACTTACGTACCAACAGCCAAGGTGAGAAGCAGGAAAAAGTATGATCTTGGCTCCCAAAATGAAGGGACCCCAGGTGTATCTGGGCCCTCATGTGTCTTTCATGCCTGCCACCTGATGTGACCTGGGAAAATGCAAGGGTACACCCCCTCCATCCCGACTCTGCTGAGTGGGGTAAGTTTCAGTTCTATGAAGGAGCTGGGTTGCAGCATACACAAGGCAAGCCAACATGAACCATTGGGACTCCTGGAGAGAGCAGGGGCCAGAGACCTAAGGGGCATAAAATGTAAATAAAAATTGAGTTTACTGTGAAAGGCAGAGGGCTCTGCAGAAGAACTGTAAGCACTATAAAACTGAATATGAGACCTTTGGCTCTCTGCTCATTGTCTGACCTGATGTTGTCTCAAGCTGAGGTAGAAAACAAATGAGATAACTGCCTAGTGAAAGACTTATGGTCTTCTTCTATACCTCACAGCCTTAACCCCCCATAGGCAATACCTTCTCAAAAGGCCCACATTTTTAAGACTTATTGCTTATTATAACATGGGACCTGATTTTTGAAGCTCATTTGCCACCTGAAGTCCTAAGCGTGTCACAGATTTAGAACAGCAAAAAAAGCAGGAAATTTCCCTTACTCCACCTGCAGCGGGACCAGCACCAAGAGAGAGTTATTAGAACTACCATAAATTACTTCAAACTGACATCCAAGCACAAGCTATGTACAGGGGTATCTCCACCAGAAAATTCTCAATACATAAAACTGGTCAAAACAGAAGTAATGCTCGTTTGAATTTTATAGAAATATTTCAATCTGGGCATCAGTCTCACATCTATAATTCAATAAATATGCACACGCTGGATCAGGTGTACTGACTGAGCTGATGAGCCATAAATAGTCATTAACTGGTTCACACAGCAAGTTAATGCAAAACAAGATAATCTGTAATCAAACTCTTAGAGACTACTCATAATACCAGTAAAGGTCCAGTAAAGCCATGGTGAATCAAGTATATTTCTCCACAGAGTGAAATAATATATTAAATCGGGCTAGCAGTCATAATTAGGCATTAATACATTCAAACAGCAGCTCTTTACATTGAAGGCTCTTTTTTGTTGTTGAAGTTTTCACGGGCTAGTCAGAGATATGTCACACAGGACCTGTAGCAAAGAAAGGAAATTTTTACATCCCTGCATCATTTCGGCACCCTCTAGACTGCATTGCTACAGTCTAGCTTGTGTTAATCCTGGGGCTTCTTAAACGCCTCTTGCAGCAGCTTGTGACCAGTCTTAGCTGCAGGCTGCCACAGAGCAAGTTCAAGTTCTATAAATGAGGCTAATGTTGGAAAATCAGGTATAGTCACTGCATTTGGACGTGGTGTACTCACAATGCCAAACAATATGGGAACAGGGACTGCCACAGGCACAGCAACTTGATTCGAAAATCGGGCCCCTTGTGTCAACATTTTAAATCTAAAGGAGAGATATGATTGGCTGTAGAAAGGTGCAACACAAAAATGTATTTTTCTTGGCACGCCACAGAAGCATAGAAACATAGAAGTTGACGACAGATAAGGACCGTAAGGCCCATCCAGTCTGTCCATTTCTTTTTCTACCTTATGAATGTGCCATCGGCCTTTGCTCTGTCAATGGCCTATCTATTCATTCTCATCTGTATTGATCCCTTATGCCTATCCCATGCCTGTTAGAAGTCCTGCGCTGTATTCATATCCACCACTTCCTGAGGTAGGCCGTTCCATGCATCCACCACCCTTTCTGTGAAAAATAACTTCCTCACATTACCTTAATCTGCCTCCTCTAATCTCATGCTTTGTCCTCTTGTCCTGCTATTCTTTATTATATTGAAACATGTTAGACTCTTTCACCTTGTTAATGCCCTTAAGGTGTTTGAATGTTTCAATCATATCACCTCTCTCTCCCTCCTTTGCTCTAGGGTATATATATTGAGCTCCGTTAATCTTTCCTCATATGTCTTCTGATGCAGTCCCTGCACCATTTTGGTTGCTCTTCTTGGGAATGACTCAGTTCGGTTAATGTCCTTGTGAAGGTGTGGCCTCCAGTACTGCACATGCAGTACTCCAGTTGGGGCCTAACCAATGTCTTGTAAAGAGGGATTATTACCTCCCTCTTTCCCGACTTGTGATACCCCTACTAATTTATTTTATTTTATTTATTTATTACAGAATAGAAGAGTACCTTTGAGTCACAGACTCAATTACAAAGGTTCCATATCACATAGGTTATAAACAGACAGACATTATAATGATTACAGCGAATAAATCACAGGGAAAGATACAGCTTGTTTACAGGGAGTCAGCTAGTCTAACATTCAGAATACTAGGACTACTTAATGGGGTAATTTGCACAGTACACATTATAACATACTGTAGGAACGACTCAGGTTGGACACTATAGAGAAGAGACAGGCCAGGGCCGTTGTCATAGAGCAAGGGGGAGGTAGAGGTCCGGGATCAGTTGCAGTCACAGTGATTTTAAAGACAGGAGGTGGGCCTTAAGGAGGGTTTTAAATTGTCTAAACCTTTGCTTATTTGCCAGGGTGGAGGGAAGGTTGTCCATCCACATGGGGGACCTATAGCTGAAAGACCTTTGGAATTGTGAGGTACGGTTAGAGGGAATCGAGAAGAGATGGTGAGCTGAGCTACGGGTAAACTTAACCTTTATGACTGGATGGATTAGAGGGGCAAATCCAGAGGTTGAGAGGCCTAAGGTGATTTTTTAGCCAGCAGACAGGTATGGAACATAATCCTGTTGTTGCGATTAAACCAGTTGGTAGCAATATAAAGTGAGCAGGTATGTATAAGATGGTCACATCCTAATACGAGGTGACAGGCTTTGTCTTGAGAGATATGGAGTCTGTCTAGGGATGAGGTGCATGCTGCCCCATATATCAATAAGCCATAGTCTAGCAGTGAGAGGACAGAGGAGGAGATAGCAAGCCTGAGGGCATCAGGGGGTAAGGCAGTGCTTGAAGCCCCAGCCTGAGGTTTATGGCCTTGGATAGGTGGTGGATGTGCTTGTGGAAGTTAAGACCTGGATCCAAGGTGATGCTCAGGAATTTAAAGGAGTCCACCTGCTCCAAAGGGGTCAGATTTGAAGTTAGGACTTGTGGGCAGAGCACCTTTCTGGTGTTCTGTGGGTGTGAGAATATCATAACTTTGGTTTTTCCATAGTTAAGAATAAGGTGATGTGCCAAGAACCAGCTTTCAGCATGGCTGAAAGAGGACTGGAGGGAGTGGTGAAGGTGCATTGGGTCAGGGCTGGAGGAGAACATTGCAGCATTGTCCACATATAGTAATAGATTGCCAGGGCAGGACTCAGGGAGGGTATTGAGGAAAAGGCTAAAAAGTAGCAGTCCCAGAATGGACCCCTGGGGGGACACCAGAGAGGACAGGTAGTCTATTATAAACTGGGTTTCCAATTTTGACCTGTTGATATCGGTTTGAGAGATAGTCAGAGAACCACCTGACGGCATCCCGAGATAGACTCCAGTTGGCCAAAGTGGTTAGAAGGAGGGAGTGATTGACAGTGTCGAACACTTTAGTGAGATCAATGAAGACAGCACCAGTAATGTGTCCCTTATCCATATCTAATACACCCCAACATCCCCCTAGCCTTATCTACTGCTTTAGTGCTCTTCTTGGATGATTTCAGGTCATCGGTGATGATGATGCCCAAGTCTCTTTCTTCCCTTGTGACTACCAGCAACTCCCCCCTCCCAGCCTATAGGTGGCTACAGGGCTTCTCCTCCCTATGTGCATGAGGAGCTTGCACTTCTTTGCGTTAAACCCCAGTTGCCACTCTTTCAACCATTTTGCAAGTTTATCCAGATCTCTTCTCATTCTGCCCACCTCATCTGGATCATCTACTCTGTTGCAGATCTTGGTGTCATCTGCAAACAGACAAACCTTACCCTCCAGTCCATCTGCAATGTCACTGATGAAGATATTGAAGAGGAATGGCCCCAGGACTGATCCCTGAGGTACCCCACTTGTGACTTGCATCTCTTCTGACTGTAAACCATTTACCACCACTCTGTTTTCTGCCCGTCAACCAGTTTGCCACCCAGTTGGCCAACTTCTGACCCACCCTGAGCCTACCCAGCCTATTAATCAATCTTCTATGTGGAACACTATTGAAGGCTTTGCTGAAGTCAAGGTAGGTGACATCAACTGCTCCCCCTTGGTCCACCACTCTGGTTACCCAGTCAAAGAAATCTATGAGATTAGTTTGACAGGACCTTCCTTTTTGTAAACCCATAATGTCTTCGATCCTGTGCTCCTATGGATTCCAGGTGTTGCACTATCCTTTCCTTAAGGAGTGCCTCCATAATCTTGCCCACTACTGAGGTAAGACTGAGTGGTCTGTAGTTCCCTGCCTTCTTCCTGCTACCGCTCTTGTGGAGCAGGATCACATAGCCCTTCTCCAGTCCTCTGGGACCTCTCCTGTGCTCAGAGACTTACTAAACAGTTCTGATAATGGCTCTGCTAGTTCCACCTTATCTCCTTTAGTACCCTGGGATGTATGCCATCAGGTCCCATTGCCTTGTCCACCCTGAGCTTATTGAGCTCTTGTAGGACCCTTTCTTTTATGAAGGACCAGTGCACACCTTCCCCCTCCCCATCTCCATAGTGCTGAGCTGTGGGCCCTGCCCTACCTTTTCTTTAGTAAATACTGAGCAGAAGTATCTATTTAGAATAGATGCTTTTACATGGTCCTCCTCCTACATGCCCTTATCCTCTTTGATCTTAGAAAAACCCCTCTGGACTTTCTCCTTTCACTACTCTATCAATAGAAAGTCTTGTCATTTTCTTTTACTCTCTGTGCTAGTGTTTCTTAGTTTGTGCCTTTGCCTGCCTGTCTCTCATTATCAGAACCTTCCATTTAGCTGTCATATTTTGCATATCTTCTAACAATAATGTGTCTATGTCCTCCCCTGGTCTGGAGGCCTGTACACAACCCCAGTTCATATAGCTGTCCCATTTCCTGTTTCCAGGGTGACCCACAGTTCTTCTGGCTCCTTATGTGTATTCTGAATCTTTGATATTTTCATTGACATAAAGGGCCACTCCACCTCCTCTTTTGTACCTCGGTCTCTTCTGAACAGCACATAACCAGGTCCTGAAGTCTCCCAAGTAAGGTTACTGGTAAATCATGTCTCTAATGGCTACTATGTCCAGTTTAGCCTCTGTCATCATTGCCTGCAGGTCTGGCATCTTGTTTCCAAGACTGCAGCATTTGTATACATCATTTTCCACTGGCCAGATTTTGGTGTTAATTGTTGGGCGAGGTCCAGCATTTCCCTGTGCATCGTGATGGGGAGCAGGACCTTCTCTTACCTGGTGATGCAAATGAACTACAAACATGCTGAACTCCTGTTTGACCACTACTGTACCTGAGGGGGAGGGTGTTCTTCCCATTTGACGTATGGGGTGCTGCGCCTCTTCCCATTTGCTAGTTTAAATATTCTGCAAAGACATCAAACTTCTGCCCCAGTGCACTGACTTCCTCCTTAGTCAGATGCAGTCCATCAAATCCATTTTCCTCTTTTATTTGGTGGACTAACGTTCATTACCCCATCTTGAAGCTCTGGAACCCCAGAACTGCTGGCATGGAGAGCCACCACTGACCCCCAGATACTGACTACAGTACCCATCCTGTCATATGCTGCCCAGGATATGCACTCTGGAAAGGTCTGGAACCCAGAAGCCCAGGTGCCAAGGGTGTTGTTAGCCCCCAAAATGGGGACCTGTGCCACTTCCCAGTTTAGGTTGATGCCCTCTCAGTCTTTTTCCCCACCATAGAAACATAAAATTTAACAGCAGATAAGGACCGCTTGGCCCCCCCCAGTCTGCCCATTTCCCTACCTACTGGATAAGCTGCAGATCCTAGTTAACCAACAGCCTACTTCTTCCTACCCCCACACCCCAGAATTGCCTAATGACTCTCCCATGCATGCTTGAATTCCACCACCGATTTTGACTTCACAACCTCCTCCGGAAGGCCGTTCCATGCATCCACAACCCTCTCTGTGAAAAAATACTTCCTTAAGTTACATCTGAGCGCCCCCCCATCTTCAAATTGTGCCCTCTTGTTCTTGCACCTCTTTTTGAAAGATGCTACCCTCTTGGACTTTGTTGATTACCTTGAGGTACTTGAAGTTTCTATCATGTCCCCCTCTCCCTCCTTTCCTCGAGGCTATACATATTAAGCTCCTTAAGTCTCTCTTCATATGTCTTCCGGTTGCAGACCCTGCACCATTTTAGTTGCCCTCTCTGGACAGCTTCCATCCTGTCTATGTCTTTATGAGATTGGGTCTCCAGAACTGCACACAGTACTCCAGATGGGGTCTCACCAGCTGTCTGTACAGAGGGATAATAACTTCTGTTTTCTACTGGTGATGCCTCTCCTATGCATCCCAGTACCCCCCAGCCCTCCTTGCTGCCCTCTCACATTGCTTGCCCACCTTTAGGTCATCTGATATGACTACCCCCAGGTCCCTTTCCATTTTTGTTGTTGTTAGTATCTCACCCCCCATTGTGTACTCTTCCCCTGGGTTTTTGTTTCCCAGGTGCATTACCTTGCACTTCTTAGCATTGAGTCTAAGCTGCCATACATTTGACCATTCCTCTAACCTTGCCAAGTCCCTTCTCATCCTTTCCACCCCACCCTGTGCATCAACTCTGTTGCAGATCTTAGTGTCATCTGCAAAGAGACATACTTTCCTTCAGTCCTTCCGCAATGCCACTTATATAAAGACATTGAAGAGGACCGTCCTAATACTGAACCCTGCGGTGCCCCACTAGTAACCCTCCTTTCTTCTGAGTGGACTCCATTTACTATTACTCTCTGTGTCCTATTCTCCAGCCACTTCTACCCAGGCTGTCATCTTGGGACCCACTCCCAGGCTGGCTAACTTGTATATTAATCTTTTGTGTGGGACTGTGTCAAATGCCTTCTAAAGTCTAGGTAGGCCATGTCCACAGCCCCTCCTGATCTACTACTTGGTCACCCAGTCAAAGAAATCTATCAGATTTGTCTGGCATAACCTTCCTGCTAGGAATCCATGCTGCCTAGGGTCCTGTGCCCTCTGGCCTCTAGATACTCGACAATTCTTTCATTCAGAAGTGATTCCATCATTTTCCTATCACTGCGGTTAAACTAACAGGTCTGTAGTTTCCTGCTTCTGCCTTGCTCCCACTTTTGTGAAGGATCACATCTGCCCTCCTCCAGTCCACGGGTACCACCCCATCCTCCATGATTTGTTAAAAGGGTAGTCAGTGGTGTCACTAGTTCTACCCTTAGCTCTTTTAGAATTCTGGGATGAATCCCATCAGGTCCCATTGCTTTGTCCACCTTCAGTTTTAAGAGTTCTTTCAGAACCCTTTCTTCTGTAAATGGGCTGGTATCAACTTCTGTATCCAGAGTGTTACTACTGTTTGTTTTATACCTCCCTCTTCATTTGTAAATACTGAGCAAAATATTTGTTTAGTATCACTGCCTTTTCACAGTCTCCCTCTGCCCACCCTCCTCCCTTTATTAAGCCTCACTATCCCTCCTTGGTTTTCCTTTGCTCCTGATGTACCTATAAAAGGTTTTATCCCCTTCTTAACTGAGTTGGCTATCTTTTCCTCAGTTTGGGCCTTTGCTGTTCTGACTGCCTTCCCAGCCTCCTTTTGCTTTAACTGATACAGTTCTCTGTCCTGCTCCTTCTGCGATTCCTTGTACTTCCTGAATGCTTCTTTTCTCTTGAACCTTCACTGCCACTTCCTTTGAGAACCATAGTGGTTTCTTACATGTCTTGTTTTGTTTATTTGCTTCACAAAGGCTCATTACCTCTGTGGCCGCAGTTTTATTATTCCCCATTGTTCTTCCACCTCCTTCCTGCCTATTTGCTAGTGCATTCCTTAGGCACTCACCCATTTTGTCAAAGTCAGCCCTCCTAAAGTCCAGTACTTTTGTCTTTGTATGGATTGACTCTATTGCTGTGTTTATTGTGAACCATACTGTTCGATGGTCGCTAGTTCCCAGGTGGCTACCACTTCTACATCTGTGATCCTCTCTCCATCTCCATTTGAGAGAATCAAGTCTAATATTGCTCCCTCTCGAGTGGGCTCCAGTACTAGTTGTCTAAGGCATGCCCCCTGTAGGGCATCTAGAATAACTACACTCTTCGAAGTGGCAGCTGCAACTGCACTCCAGTTAACATCTGGCATATTCAGATCACCCATCAGCAATATCTCCCCTTTTTCTGCCATTCTAAGTATACTTTCTATCATTTCCTTGTCCATTTCCTCCCCTATGAGGAAGAAGGTCTGTATCAACCCCTGTGCATGTTGTGGTGCCATTGCCCATCTCAAATTTACCCACAGTGCTTCTTCTCCTCCTCCCTGTTTACCCTTTTGTTCTGTTGCTTTTATTCCTTCCCTTATGTAAAGAACTACTCCTCCTCCTCTTTTACCCTCCCTGTCCCTCCTGTAGACAGTGTATCCTGGTATGTTTATGTCCCAGTCATGGTTTTGTGTGTACCATGTTTCTGTGACTGCCACGATATCCAGATGTTCCTCCTCCATCAAGACCATTAATTCAGGAAGCTTGTTACCCAGACTACGGGCATTAGTACTCATTGCTCTCCATTTTTTGATGGCTTTACCTTCTGTTGCAGCATCCCCCACTGACCGTTCTACCTCAATCTTTTTCTCATTTAGTACCCTGTTTTGTAGGGAGAGGCTGGTATTTTCCTGCTGCTTGTCAGTGCCTCCCCCTTTGACTAGTTTAAAAGCTTGCCAATGAAGCATTTAAACTGATTGCTCAAAAGACTTGTTCCCTTCCTGGATAGATGCAGACCATCCTGCCAGTATAGGCTAGTGTCCCTCCAGGTGGAACCCCATTCCCCAATGAAGCCAAACCCCTGTGCTCCGCACCATTTTTTCAACCATTCATTAAACTGCATGGTGCCAATTACTCTCGCCTCCCCCATGCTTTTGACAGGCAGCACCTCTGAGAAGGATACTGTGTGTGCTACTTGTCTTAGGTCCCTCCCCAACTCTGCAATGTCCTCCTTTGCCCTCCTTTGTCCACCATTGCATTAAATTACATGCCTGGGCTTTAAAACCCAACAGCATCCAGTGGAGGTGGCACTCTGTGACCATAGTTGTACGCATCCACATCAGATAAAACAAGGAAAAAATATATTGTTTTTTCAAGTGCTGATGTGGGTGCAATGACAGGCACTGCTGGAGTCTGCAGCCACATGGATACAGGAAGTGCTGGACTGGCACTTCCCCATGCTTTCTCAGTTCATTGTAGCAGTGGTACCCCAGGGTAGTACTCAAATGAGATGCCATTGTCTTCCTTCATCTGGTCCATGTCCCTTCCCTGGAGCTGGGGAAAAAGCAGACAATCATTGCCAACAGTAGCACTCCACACCTGACCAGCAGCAGCACCGTGATGACTCTCAATGACTCCAGTCCTGTGTTCTCGCCACTGTGCCTCACCATGCCTCCGGTGGCTTGGCGGGTCCCCTTTTCCAATGAGCTGGCACTAGTCTCTGTCACGACAGCAGGTAGGCAGGCAGCAGTTTTGAGGATCACAGTCTGGGAGTGCATCGGGAAAAGAACAGTCCTGAAAGCAATGCAGAGCAGCTAGTCAGACGTCATCAGGTAGGCAGTATGCTGGTATATGTCTGGCGTACAGGCCGTGGTGTATATGGATATGTATATTATAGCAGCAGCAGAGGGATATAGAACTGGTGGAGGCAGTGCAGCCAAGCAAGAGCCCCATGTGTCTTGTGCCCTAGTCCTGTACAAATCCTCTGTACCATAGGACAGAATAACTAGAATAAAGAACATTTTATTCTGTGTTTGAACATGTCAGACAGGTGTCAGAGCAGACAATTGTGCCTTGGTAAATAAACACTTCATACCCCCTGTGCATACCTCTGTTAGCTGCATGTAAAAAGCATCTTGAAATGGCAAGTAGGGAAAGATATTGGAGATGAGAAAATGTGGATGTTTCAAGTTGTGAAAGTGAAACATTAGACACCAGATTGGGGGACTGTGTACTGTATTTTAGAATTTGATCTGGAAGCAGAGCCACCAGGGCTGTAGTGCTTTTAAACATCCCAACAGGGAGGGTGGAAGTGTGGAGCTAGGATATGACACTGAGAAAAGTTACTTCACTGAGGCTAGCTGCTGTTCTAAGGAGACTACAGGCTGGCATCTGCAGCTGGCCTGGCAAAAACTCACACTCATATTGTCCTGTTCTCCACTTGTAATTATGGTGTTAGGTGGCCTGGTGGCACTGAGGGTTGAGGCGCTGGACACCACACCTCACCAGTGACCTGGGTTCAGGAGTGAGCTCGGGCTACTGGGGAACAGCAGAGATGGGTGAGGATTGAGCACCTGTTGGGCTGCTTTTCTCCCCAACGGGGGGAGGTCAGGGATCTCCCAGCATGCCAGCGGCTCCTGGCAGAGACCAGGGGTGCTGCAGCACACTCGACTGCACATAATCATCGTGCCCAGATGCAGGCAGGGGTTGCTGTGCAGCTAGCATTGGGGATGTGCACATGCACGGGAGGGGGGAGAGATCACCAGAACAAGGGAAAAGCCCAGTCTGAGGGTTGGGTGATGGCACCTGACCCCATGCCAATGGCCGGGTCCATCCTGCCTGGTCTTCCAGGTTCCTCCACCAGGTCCTCTCCCATGTCACAGTCTGAATATAAAGTGCACTCAAGAGAGGAGGGTGGCCCCACCCTGGAGGGGTTAAGCCAGGGTGCCGACCATGGACAGAGGAGGAGGGAGAGGGGAGGCACATGTAGGAGGACTTCAGGCAGGGCAGGAGCAGGCAGGTTGCCTGAGAGAGGCCCCCAAGACTGTGACCAGAGGGAAAAAGAAATTGGAAAAAAATAATTTATGGTGTTAGGATAATACAGTTTATTTTAGTGTCTGTTGCAGTTTTTGTGGGTAACAATTAGATACAGTGTGTGCTCAAGTAATTATGCTTAGCACATCCTCCCTGATAAAGCAAGAAACTTGTCTTTGGGGAAGAAAGTGTCACATGCTTTTCAGATGTGGTACGACAGTCTAAGCGGGGATCACAGTGACTGATACCTTGCTTGTCAACCAGCCGGCAGGATTGTGGATCAGCCTTGAGTTGCTAGCAAAAATTGGTAGGTCTGGGTCCCAATGGTAAGCACCCCCCCCGGTAGGTCACTCGAGTAAATACTGCTGCTTCAACAGGGATAGGTGAACTGGTTTAGGACAATTTCAGTCCTCTTCATACTTGTGGGATTCCATTTTAAACAGTCTCTCAAACAAACAAATCAATTTTGGTGGCTCAAACTGAGAAGGGGAGAAAAAAATGGAAATTCTAGAAATATGTCTGGCTGCCTCAGAGGTATTCCAATGTGCTGAAGGAGAGGGTGTCAGCAGAAACACTCTCAAGGGGAGCAAAACCTAGGCAGTGATCAGAGACACTGGTCTCTGTTTTGTAATTTTGTATTTCTTTAATGAGGGGAATGAATATCATATATTTTCTTATTCTTATTTTTCAATATAACCAGTTACATATTTTTTCAGGGGGTGGCAGGCTTGCAGTGTTAGTTTTTAGGGACCCACTGCCTATCTAATGCATGTGTGTTTATCAGACTGAGATTTGCTGAGATATACCTTATCCAGTCATTTTTTTTTTAATGTTATGATACCGCATGAGAATGTTCCACAGAGCTTAGTGATGCCCTTTAGTGCTGTTTGACTTTAAACATGAATAATAATAAAAACTTTAACTGGTATTCTAAATTGGCTGGTGCCTAAAACCAACTATGCCTGGAAGGAAGGAAGGAATTAAAATAAATAAACAGACTACTACTAATTGATTATAAGAAAGGGAAAAAAAGAAGAAAGAGATATCAGAAAGAGAAAAGTGAGCAGAGGCCAGGTGATGGAGGGGCATGTAATTATTGACCACATGGTATTTCTATTTCACCTACCCCAGAAATAAATAACAGCAGTGTTGTTGGCACAGTCCTTAGAGTTTTATTGCCCACAGGGTAATTCTCCTATTCCAGAAAAATAAATAACAGCAGTGTTTGCTGGCAGTGCCTGTCACACAGTCGATGATGCTTCTCATTTGTGTTCAGTTGTTTGGGTATGAGAACCTGATTAAAAGACTGAAGCAATAAAGCAGTCCTAGAATAAGTACTGTGTTCCCTCGTTCACTGTTCCATGGTATTTCATGGTTTCAGCTAGTAAATTCCTATGCTTATCTTGCTGGAGCTTTCCTAGAATTTGTTTCAAAATGCACCATTTGCCTCCAAATTCTTCAAAACGTCTTCTGGGGGACAATTCCCACTGGACCCCCCCCATCTTGAAAAAGTCACTGATGGGGGCATGTGCTCCCCCTCAAACTTTTAGAATCCTGCTGATGCCACTGCCAGGTGCCACAGCTAGAGCTGTGTGTAGTTTCCAAATTCTGCTTCCGATGGAATTCTGCGGAATTTCAAAAATGCTTCCTGTTTCTGCAGTATAACATTGGGTGCAGAATTCCAAAATTCTGGAAGTGAAATATTTATTTATTTGAAGTGCCGGTCAGTAATCCATGCCTTACATATAGTATGGAATAGTACAGTATTTAGCGGTTCATGAAACAGTAGATTCACATTCCACACATTCTGTGGACTTGTCATTTGCTAATTACATAATCTGTGGAATAATATCCCATGGTTTACATACAAAGGCTTTTTGGAAATCTGCAGGATTGAAAAAAAAAAGAAATTCCAAAAAGCATTTTGGAACTGAAACTGGCAATCTGCCCAAATTCCACCAACAGAATTCCACATTCTGCAGAGTTCTAGCCACAGCTGGTTGGTGACAGTGTAGTGGTATCACTCACTTAACAGCCACCACTGTGTCTTCAAACAAGCATTTGTCAATGCCGAATGTTGGCTTGCTTGCATTGGCATTGGTAGTGCAGGAGTTAGACAGATGCATCACAGGAATGGCAGTGAAGTATTGAACTGATGCCAACCCACTGAAAATCCGGCAGTAAAATATTATGAATGCATAAAATTCACGAGCCTACGTAGCAACTGCGCAATGCTGCGCTCGTAAAACAGGCATTTGTTGGATTTTTCCACCAAATTTGAACTTAGGCTTTTAAGAGGGCACCTCATGATCACCACCACTGTCATTTCATTAATGGGCTCAAAGGTGATTTCGCAAGGTGACTGCTAAATCACCTTCGAGGTCGACAAATGCCACGACAGTGACAGAATTCATGAAGAGGAGCCCAAAACCCCATGTTGAAAATTTGGTGCAAAAATTCCAAAATGCCTGAGATATGCAACAAAGTTGAAAAACCCTGTCTAGCCCATTATACAGCTTACCGGCATTTCCTCAGTTCGTGGTTGGCTTTGAAGAGTGCAGACGTGTTCCCGTCCACTGAAGATCATCGTGCCAGACTCCAGAGGTAAGTATGGGGTGGGGGTGTGGAGGCAGGGTGCGAGTGGTGGGTGCAGGCTGTGGGAGGGGGCAGGGAGAAGCACCATGGGACCGTTTATAATTTACAGGTTTAAAAAACAAAGATGACATGGGACATTTGCCATGCTGGGGTGGTCTCCCAGCATGGCGGAAGAACGACTGGGGGTGGCGTGGAGATGATGGGATTGGGCACCCCGTCAGCCATGGCATCGGTGCCACGCTGGGGTGGGCTCCCAGCGTGGCACCCTCACTGAGGGGACGGTGGAGCTGATGGGGATTGGGCACCCCGTGGCTATGGCACTGTGCTGCCATGCTGGGTGGGCTCTCAACATGGCACCCTGTACTTGGGGAAACGGCACGATGGGGAGGTGAACATCTGTGCCGCTGCATGACGAGCTTGTCTCTGATTGCAGCGGCACTTTGTTTAGAAGTTATGTCCACTTTACATAATGTTGGTGTCAGCGCTAGCATGCTGGCTTATTGGGGAATGAGGGACGCACCTACTGATGCGTGCCCTGCATTCGCCCAACAGCAGCCGCGCCCCCAAAGCTGCACTCTCCCAATATGTTGACTTGCGCGCAAGTGCAGCAAGCCAACATAAAAGGAAGAAGATCCACAGATTTACAGCTTCTTCTATGCTTCACAATAGACAGAACCTCAGTACTGCTGTCTGTAAACCAGTGTTTTATTGGAGGTCACTGCATTCACTTCCAATGTCAATTAGTTTTTTTTGGCATGAAATAAATCCACAAATGCAAGTGATTCATGTGCAAATGTAATTACTATCCACCATATCAATTTTCACTCATGCTAAAATCTATAATTCTACTTAAATTCTATGAATGTGGTTGTTCCCATGCTTCAAATAGCTCCACAGAGTAACAGATCTGCACAAAGACTTCCTGCGCTTCAGATAACTCCTTGTACAGTGGTAAGCAATGCCATTAGTAACAATATCTAGCCATGGCTAGAGACTGGCAAAGTTGGGAAACTTCACTCTGCATATTAATCTGCAAATTTAGTGTAATTTGCGGAGTTTTGAGTGATCTGCGAAGTGTGAAGTTCCACCAATGAGGTGTGGAATTTCGTCCAGAAGTGCAGAATTTCACTTGCGACTGGTGGAATTTTGCAATGAATGGCAGGCAAAATTCTGCCATTTGTTGGTGAAATTGTCCAAAAAAGATGGCAAAGTCACATAGAAAAATTTTGAGACTAATAGCAAAACTTTACAGATTACTCCGAGGCTGTGAATTTGCCAAGTTTGTCAGAACTTCACCAGTGAATTAAAACTTTGCAACCTCTCCCGCCATGGATTCTAATCTCTACCATTGAACTAAAGGACTCATATCTAGCAAAGGCTACCTATAATCTAAGCCATCATTACTAATGTCAGTGGCTGCCACTGTAGTGATTAAGCAATAATGACCTCAGAGCAGGTCATTTCCTGGAGATTAGCAACCAACTGGGGGGGAAGAGTGGCCCAAGGTGCAGCCGAGGGCCAGTTCCACCCAGCCAGTTGTTAATTGACAGGAAATTAATGGCTCTGAGTCATTATTCAAGTACTAAAGTCTAATTGCAGTACCTTTTGGGACTGTTTTTTTTTTTGTGTGTGTGTGTGTTTGTTTCTTTGCGGCAGGTAACAGTGCCATGTGTCTTCTGTGTGTTTACAGCTACCACATGGTACCTCTTACTTCTTTATTTATTTAACAAATCGGAAAGACCTTTGAGCCAAGGGCTCTTTTACAGAGGTTCCATATCAAGTCACAAGAATAGCAAATTACAATGGTTTCAGTAAGTAGTACAACATGAGGAAAATAATTATACAAACAAAAAAACAATATGGCAAGATAAATATTGTGTCAAGTGCAGCCAGTGGCCTTGCCTGAAGAGGGGTGAGAGGGCTTATAAGGAGAGAAAGTACAGGGGTGAATTGGGGTGGAAAGAGCAAAAAAGAGCAAGGAGGAGATTCCACAGTGAAGCTTAGCAGAAAAGACCTACGGGGGGGGGTAGAGGGAGAGAACAAGGTGAGGAAACAGAGGAGGGGGGGGAAGTGGGAGTGGAGGGGTAAGGGAAGTGGGGGATAAGGTAGGATGAAAAGAGGGCAGGAATGGGAAAGGGATAACGGAGGAAGTGCTGTGAGTAGAATAGAGCAGCAGCAGCATAGGTCTATACAGGGGCAAATGGTAAAAGTGAGAGCTCCCAGTGCATTTAGCTGTCAGCAGAGATTACTGTGTTTCGCTGTTGGGAGAGGTATCCTGCAAGTATATTTACTACATGTTTTGTTGACTATTTGATAGTAGAAATACTAAGAAGTCTTGTTTTATTTGCCAAATTTTTACAGTGAGACAGCTCTGTCAGTGGGAACAGAATTCAGGGTTTCTGATAGCTCTGTCATTGGGAACGGGATTCTCAGTTTCTGTCATCAAGGAATGAAGAGCCAGGTCTGTGAGACAGTGCTCGACATCTGCTCCCCAGAACATGTTGAAGTGAAGTTCAGGTACTTCCATTTTTACTTCCTTATGGTGTGGTTTACTTTCGTTTTATGGCTGCTTCCTTACGGCTGTTTCAATGACTCTCAGTGACTGGTGTGGTGATAAGACAGAGGACAGCACATGAACAGCTGTGTGGCTGCCATGCCGGGCACTTCCAGGGAATTGCAGACTGGCACAGCAGCCAATCAGTGAGCTAGTTTAACTTATGAACAATTAATTAGACTTATAATATGAGTTATACAACTGTATGGATATGAGCAGAGGCAAATACATCCTTTCGTAGATCAAGGGAGCACTCTCAGTCAATCAAAGTACTCCTTTCCTCTGCACATAAGACACTCTTATCCTGTAAAGTGTATCTCACGTGTAGCTGCCCTGGAGATGGGCACTATTGAGGAAAGTTTATTAACATTTTAATATGATATTTATCGATCTTGATTAGGGATGGGTGATATGGTGGAAATTTGCTTCACAAACCATTTTGCAAATTCTGCAAAATTCCTTGAAGTGTGAATTTGCCAAGTTTTCAATGGCGAAGTTGTTATTTTTTTCAGTGAATTTACCAGACTTTCCTCACAAAGTGGCCACTTGGCTGAAAGCAAACATCTATTCCACTTTAAAAACATTGCAGAAATTCAGTAAAGTTGAAGTTCTTAGGATCCATGTAAACTTTGCGATGCTTTGAGAAGGCTAATTTTAGTCACTTCATTGCCACTTTGCTGGCAAAGATTAAATTAACAAAATCTCTAATCTCAATCAATAATATCTTAATAGTACAGCTGAGACACTGTTATGGTTGCAAGAGTGTCCTCACTTAACATTCTTAGGGTATCAGAACCACTCACCTTCAGTTTGCAGTTCTCATACTCTAAGAATGTGCATGAGCCCACTCCTAAAACCATAATAGTGGTCTCAGTGGCAGTATTAACATATATTATATAGACTTGCAGGTAAAACATACATGAAAATGAACAGTTATTTTCATTTATGTCCATAACAATAAATGTTTATTTCTATATACGTATGTTATCAGCCATTGAGCTAATCAAGAGTAGCTTTTTTCTGTAAAACGAGTTATTTTCATACAAAGTAATTTTGGTGCAAAATAATCATAATTATGAAATATAATTTACCGCTAAGTCATTATTGCCACATTCACCATGATGAAAACCATGCTAATAGCACTAATTAGCACACATTCATTTTGGCACTATTTAGTGCTACAGCATAAACAGCAACAATTATTTGACAGTGAGATTTTCAAGTTTTACAGTATATTAGCAACATGTCTTTGTATTGTATAAGCCAATCATTAACCTTGCCCTGATTGTGTAATCAGATTAATCTCTCATTCATGCATCCAAGCATAATTATACACTCAGGGCTATGCCACTTGTGAGTAATGAGGCTTGGAGGTACTCTTCCAAATAAATCTGATAATACAATCAGGGCAAGTGTAGTAATCCCTATATATGCACACACTATCCTATTTAATTCAACTCACAAGGCAAATCACCTGAACTGTGGAGAAAAATACATGTGCACATTATAATATGATGACTTAATAAATATTTGGTAGGAGAGACACACATCACGAGACTCTGCACCTGCTCTCTCACCATTGTGCTTTCACACTTCATGCATCTCAACATCCTTTAGACATTTAGGAGTTAGGTAAAATTTTTACTTTGCATTCATTACTTTTATATACCCTCTGCAATGATGCCTATTGAATGTGTTCTATGATGCCTATTGAATGTTTTCTAGGTTACACTTTATTGTATCTGCTTCAATGTAACAAATCATTTGCATGCAGCTACATTGTAATTGCAATGCAGTTACATTGTTGTTACAGTGTAGCTAACTGAAAGTTAACATAATACATGCACTTGATTGCCAAATAACTTTCTTTATGATGCTCCCACTTTAAGGCAATACTGTTTAAATGAATACCTCACAGTGACCCTGCTACCTGATGAAGCCCAAGAAGGGCAAAATGCCAGGGTACTATCTGTTTGCCTTTAGGCAGATTTTTGCACTGACCACTTTTGAATTTAATAGTTATACTCTTATTTGCAATAGCTTGTTTATGCCACTGTTTTGTTCTCGGTAGTTGGCAGGGTTAGACTCTTTTACAGCAGTGAGCAGCACCCAGTGGCTTTCCTAGTGCAACAACATTGAGTATTTTTATTCAGCAGAGCCAATGTGTAACAAATATTGATTCTGTTCAGTTCTGCCAAGACATGTAAGCTTTGGCCTGCACAGGCTATAGTGGCTTTATGTTTTTTAGATATCCACCAACATAATGTTGTTTCAGTGAAATTTGGGATATGGTCTCATCAATCAAGACTTGATCAAGAGAACTGACTTTTTCCTTTCTAAAATCTCAACTTACCATAGAGAAGCATTAGGTATTTGATTAGTCACATGTCTGACAAGTGACATTTACTCTTCCCCACACTTCCTGGTGGTAAGTCTTCCCAGACTCCCACTGACAGTAGACCTGGGACCATTGATATAGTCCAGCTCATCAATCTCAGCAGCAGCACAAGGACACTTTGACACACACCACCATCTGCCACCACAGAGCCTCATGATCATTCTGTATTGTCATATCAGCTAGCTCATCACGAATGACATTTGTCACATCGAGCCACAGTCAGTACAACCCCACTGTGATCATGATGAATCACATGCTTCAGAGCTCCACAGTCCTCACTAGTCAGTTTACTACTTTATCTCTCCAGCTTAATCTTCCTTGCCATCCTCCTCTACAACCATCACTTGTTTTCAATATAAATATGTTCTGTCTCTCTTGCTCTCTCTACATACATACATATATATATATGTGTATATATATATATATATATACACACATATACACACACACACTTTACAGGCACAGTGGCACCTGAATGTTAAGGGTGAGGGAGGCCCCGTCCACACTACATCGAAACCCCCTCTGTAACGTTACAGAGGGTCCAAACTGTTACTGCAACAGTTAGCATTTACACCTGTAACATTACAGGCGGTGTTTTCGTAACTGTTGTTGTAACCACTTATGAGGTGGTTTCAACAATGGTTATGAAAACGGTTCTGCCTCTGTAACGTTATCGGCTGTAGTGTGGACATGTGAGCGTGTAGCCCCAGCATTGCCTCTGTGCATCACAAACTGCATTGTAGGATGTAGGATAGGTGTACGACTGTACGTCACACATCACACACAATGTGGACCAACTGTAAAGGTTCCAAACCCTCATTACCACAGTTCACTGGCAGTGTGGACACACTGTAATGAGTTACTGCCTGTAATGGTTTGAAACCATTACAGGGTTTTAGTGGTGTAGTGTGGACAGGGCCTTAGTATTTGTGCAAAAAATGGGATTCTTGACAGCTCATATCTTGACAGTCTTAGCCCCTAGAACTGTGAAATTTGGTGTGCACAGTCACAGTCCTAGGGGCCAATTGTTTGGTAAACTCACACATAAACTGGTTTGGAGTTTTAAAATGATAAATTTGTGGATTTACATACAATATCCCAAATTAAGACCTTTTGCCCATGAACAGCAAAAAGTCTACAAAGATTTAAATCTTGGGCTGTGGTGTGTTTATTTTGTAGCTGCTGCTAATGAACCCTACGAGTTTTGTGGTGGGAGGTTGTAACTGCCTGAGTTTTGAAGCCCCTGCCCATTTGTACATTTCAAAGATAGATTTTAATGTCAGCAGCAACCCTCTTTTATAACCACTCCTGAGAGTGCTGGAAGCAGTTTAGATAAGGCATGAGACTCTCATTAGTCCTGGATTTTAAGGGGTGTTACTCAGTGGTGTGACAGAATGGCGGGGTGGGGCACATGGGGTGGGACCAATGTAGGGAGACAAGGGCCATGGCTGGGGAGCAAGTCAGGGGACAAGGATCTCAGTGTTGTTAACCATTTGGCAGCACATCACTGAAAAAAGTGAAAATAAGCTAGCTCAGCCACCCTGATAGCCCAGGCCAGTGGTAGCACATCAAGTTACCACGAGGGCAAATCATGCTCAGGTGTGATTCTGGGATCATCTACACTAACACAGCACATGGTCAGGGGTGCTACAGATGCCAGGGAATTCAGGCTAAGGGAGGGAGGTGCACATGAAAGAAACTGAAAAGATGACGCCAAGATAAGAAAGATTACAACCAAGCTAAAGATTACTTTTAGAATGTAAAACTGAACAGGTAAAGAGTGAAACAGACAGAGAAAAAAGAGAAATAATCACAATAATACTGTAGATGCCGAATGTTTTTCTATTTTTAATATAGTGCAGTTTCTGGGGTGGCAGTATGGGGAGCTCTTGTCTGCCTCCAAAGCCTGCCACCCACCTGCAGCTCTGTATTATTAACTTATTAATGTCCCACAGAAGTTTAACCTTTGCTGCAGAACTTGACCTAACAATTGCACTGAAGTTCAGAGTTCCTTCCACAGGCATTATGTCTACAGTGCTGCAGAGAACAGGGACCTTGACTATATCTCTCATCGTCACACATGCAACAATATTAGCAAAATTATTTTGAGCAGCCTTCTGGAGTGGGTCTAAGAATAACATTTTATCAGAATATCAAGGGGATTTTGTTAATGGGTGGTCAACCAATTTTTCTTTTTTTCACACAATTCACAAATATTTATATGTAAGAAGGGGAATAGTTTATAGAAATTGTGCTACATATGTGCATTGATTTAGATGTCTTATGTAATATCATGTAGCTGTGTTCTAATACCTGGACTGCCATTAGGTATGGCCTTGCTGGAGCTATGACTGAACCATTTATGTCTATCAATGGGACTAAACAATGACGCATATGAGCACCATTGTAATTCAATTTACCGTATACGGTATTAGAATAATTTGATAAAATGTATAAATGGACGTGATATGTTCCCTCCTCCGGGTATGGTGAGGAAAGTGGATCTATTTGCTTATGCCAATTACAAAGGTTTTTCTTATACAAGGAAGGATTTACAAATGCAGATGTCTTTGCTTAATGCTAGCCTTAAATGATATTTGGTAAACAGAAACCTTTGTATCTGTGGTGTGTTACTAACAAGAGGCTAGCAGTAGTATGTACATATTAACCAGCGGTGAAGAAAACAGTGGGAAACCATTGACCCCGAGGGATGAACTATTGCCTGACAACAGCTATATTGCCTGTAACTGAAGGCTTGGGGAAATTTGACTACTGAAAGGCAGTAATTCATCCCAAGAGGTCTATATTCTCCAACTATATTCTGTCAACTCCCATGATATCTCTTTTATTAAACCTTGCCCAAGTTACAAGGATTAGAATGGGCAATAGTTGAAAAACAATTGCTTAGTTCTAATAAACTATTGCCTGGTTCAAGTTAACTATTGCCTGGTTGTTCTAATAAGCTTTTGTCTGGTTCTAATTAAGTATTGCCTGGTTCTAGTAAACATTTGCCTGGTTCTGACAAACTATTGCCTGGTTCTTTGTTTTGAACCAGACAATAGTTCAAAAACCTTATGTGTCATGTGACTGACTGTGGTCCAGCCAGAGACCAGAATTTCTTCTAAGGTTTGCTAATATAAAATACTATATATTTGGGTTTGCTCATTAATAATCAGATGTCGTAGAGTCTTCATATTAATACTCAGCAGGCCAGATTATCCCTACCATTATTTGGTCTCAAAAAGTTAACTATATGGATGGGGAAGTTAGTAGCAGCTCCATTAATGATGGCCCAATTAAAATGTGATACACTGGTTTTATATGGTTCAGAACTATGGGGGTGTGGTAGAACCTAGAAGGAAATTAATTGATCTCTTGGGCCTAGTGAACAGTATACCTGCAACAACTGTTAGACTAGAATAAAACTGGGATTATTTATCTTTCTACTAAAATTAAAAGGAGGATGTTAATTGGTCAACCAGCAAAAGACATCACTATAATTGTTATAAATTAAATTCCTAGCTGGCTTGCCAGTGGAATGGTAGTACTGCTGCTTGCAATGTCAATGAATTGGGTTTGGTAAAGAACCTGGAGCTTTGGGATGACAGAGGGTAGTTTTGAGCTCCTCCCAACAGACAGATCACTCCACTGGGGTAGGTGAAGCCACCCGACAGTAGGCTGACTCTTGGTGGTGGCCAAGAGTCAATCAGCCATGGGACTTATGCTGTGGTGGAATTGGAGAACAACACTAATGTTGGTGTACCACATATGGAAGTGTCCATGGCATTAGAAACATAACATAGAAACATAGGAGTTGATGGCAGAAGGAGATTGTTAAGTCCATCTAGTCTGCCCATTTGTTTAAACCTATTTTGACAGTCTAGTTGCCCTTTGTAGTCAGGGCTCCCTTGTGTCTATCCTATGTATTCTTGAATCCCATCTTCCTCCAAGGACTGTAACAAGGGCAGGGCTGCCAGCTGGGCAGATGATGCCACTCCTAGTACATCATGTCTGCTGCTGGACCTAGTCTGCCTGGACTCTGAGGCTCTCTGTTTCATCTCTACCTGCAGGCAACCAGATCACGAGGGAGTGTTGGAGTAACTGGAAGGCAGCCCCACAGATGGGGAATGTTGAGGGAACACATTGCAGGTAAGACGTAGGTGGTTGGGAAACCAGAGATCCAGGTGGGTGAATCCAGAGGACAGGCATTAGGCTCTGGAGCAGAGCTGAAGCAGGCCTTTGCTATTGGAAGTAATGAGCAGAAACAGAATAAAAAAATAAGATCCGACAGGAACAAATCACCATGGTTAAATTTATCTTAAAACTTTGAGACATTTGAACTCATATCAAGTTTGGAAAATACTCAAAAAGGCATTATAATAAATAAAGCATATAAAATGAGGCTGAGGAACAAACTATGTTCATTGACTGGAGAAAAAGATCATGTAGATCAGAATCAACATAGATTTGCTCCAGTTTGGAAGCAATTTAGTCAGGTGCATCAGTATCACCCATATTTAACTATTTATTAAATGCTATACTGAGACAGTATTATACCTCATTTCATTTTTGTACTAACAAATCTAAAATATTAGATATGAGATATAATAAGAAACATCTTTTGAAGTGACATTTAAAAGAATGCCCTTGTGGAAAAGTAAAAAGGAGATGGGTTTTAATTATTATAAATGGTATCGATATTTAGATGGAATGTTTTTAATGTCCCTTTTTGTCCATATATACAACACTGATGATATTCTCAGCATTGCAATAATAATTCTATATGTCAAGATTATTTTTTTACCATATGAATTGTGAGATTGTAAAGACCTTGGGTCAAACAAAAGTAATAAGCAATAAAGTATATTTTATTTTTGCATATGTGTGCGTGTGTGTATGTGTATGTGTGTGTGTGTGTGTGTGTGTGTGTGTGTGTGTGTGCCTACTAGTCAGCTAGTGAGTGCAAACTGCTATGTGTGCCCTTGTGCACACAGTAGTCGGTTTACTTTTCACTGACTGACTGACTGGCTCATACACAGTGGGGTAGTCTGTTGTTTGTTAGTCTCACTCCCATTCACCCTCTAGTTATACAGCAATGCAGTTTGTCTGTCAGCAGGCATGTAAGTCATGTGGGTATCTAAGAATCATTGACAACTGTTGCAAGTTATCATTGCTAGCATCCGATGGTGGTTGCATTGTCATGATTTGTTGTATGTATGGTCAATGGAGGTAGAAAACATGAAGGAAATAGTAGGAAGAGTAAGGGAAGCAGTGGGAGGAAAGAAGCAGATGAATGTTCCATTTCACCATGCCAGCTCCACCAAGTACAAGTCCTGCAAGGGATGGTGGAGAGAAGGAGCTGGTTATGGTGGAACAAGGGACTGAGAGTCATGGTCCATGGTCCTGGGGCTGTAAGGAAAAGGACTGAGCAGATGTTAGAGCAGCCAAAGAAACCATGATTCATTAGTCCCTGGAAATCCATTGTTTCCACTACCACATCAGTGCAAGCAGCCTTTTTTGCTGGTCATCCAATGCATCTAGTAACAAACTGCAAGCAATTTTGAAGCATACACTTCCTCATCTTCTTTCTTCTAGTGCAGTGATACTCAGTCTTGACTGGCTCAGGAGCCACATGAACAGTCACGTTAGCCAAGGAGCCACAACATACACTTCCTAGTAAATTTTGGCAAACACACTCCAGTGTAAAAGAAAATATTTCAATTACTGAACATTTTTTCATTTCATTTACTAAACATTAGTTAACATTTGCACAGTCTGACAGGGTACAGATTGGAAGAAAATTTGCAATAAACTTTAAAAATAATGCTTGCTTGGTGAACAATGCAGTGGTATTATAGTGCATCCTGGTTGGTTAGTTCTGTAGAGTGTGGGAACTATTTGCAAAGCTTACTGGGAAGACCCGCTGGTGATTAGCTGAAGAGCCATATGAGGTTCTAGAGCCACGGTCTGAGGATTACTGTTCTAGTGCTTTCCATTCCCCTACTCAGAAGTGATCTATCCAGAAATATAAAGTCTATTTCCTGAAATAAATCGTTTTGCATTCACTGTCCAATTTCTCAAACTCCTCCCACCTTAAATGCCCATAGCAACTTCTGAAAACAGCATGATGAAAGTGAATCAGGCAGAACTCCAAATCATGACTCTAATTTAGTCATTTGTATTTTCTTGGCATGTAAAAATAATAAATAATAGGTATCCCCTGACTTTGGCGACTGTGATTGGGCACCTACTGAAAGGGTGACTCAATCATGGCGCCTGTCATCAGGCCACTGGTGAAGGGGGGCGACCGGAAGGGGGTGCATGAAATAGCAGCAAGCAGGTCAAGTGTGGGGTGGGAGGGGATGGAGGGGTTATAGGGGGTGGTGCCACGGTGAGCTACTTCAGGGCTATGGCAGGAATGGTGCTGGGTTTGGGTCCTGGTGCAGGTACTTTTTGTTGTGCCTGGCCAGAATTTTTATCTTTTCCACTTTTGCACCCCTCCCACGCTATACACCTCCCCAGTGTTGAGAATCCTTAAGTAGGGGAGTGAGGGGGGCGAAATTCACTGTGGGGGGAAATGGGGGCACAGCCCCCCACATAAAGCAGAAAATCCCAACTTCCTGGGGCCATTTCACTGTGCACCGGGGAGTACATTGCCAAAATATTTTTTCAGTGATGTGCCATTGCAGTAACTGCGATTGCCCACTGGCGATGCCGCCATCACACAGATCCTAAATAATACAACATGATTATATCATATAATGTATTAATTATATAAAATTATTTCATATATTACTCTATAGGAGATTATATCATTCTCATTTATCATAGATTATATTGTCTGATACAATATAATACGATATGATAATATCTTCTCATATTTATTTATTATTTATTTGAAAATTGGTAATCAGGAAAGGCACATACTGAACCAAGGCTTGTTTACAGGTGCACCTGGGGAAGGAACAGCAGAAGCAGAAGTTCAATACTCAATAACATCTCATTTGTACAAATTAGTTAAAAAAAGTTGGATTCAATAAATTATTTGGTACACCAAAAAACTGGCACAAATAAAGTGCAGTCACAATACAATAAGGAGCTCCTATACAAATGTAAATAAATGGCAACAAGACACAGTGTGCCAAAATCAGATCTGTTAAGTAGACAGGCAGTGGAGACCCAGATGGAGGCCCAAACATGAAAGTTAGGGGCTCAAATCCAGAGAGGTGTCAGGAGGAATGGTAACAAGAGTAGGTGGTGTGGGGGTGGAGTTTCAGCTGGTGCCTGAAGGAGCCAAAAGAGGTGGGAAGGGGGAGGGAGGAGGTGAGCAGGTTCCAGAATGTGGAAAGAGATAGGAGAAGGCAGATTGCCCAGCTGAGGAGCAAGGGTGAGGAGTGACAGAAGTACAGTGATCCCAGGAATGGAGAGAACATGAGGCAGAGGGAATTGGGGAGAGGAGGAGGAGTTAAGAGAATAAAGACTCAAACCAGTATTTTGAAATGAAGGAAGAACACTGAGACTGGTGACATGAAGGTGGGAGAAGGATGAATAGGGATGAGTAGAGAAGCAAGGGTGAATATGTGGGAAGTTTGCAGTGAAGCAGCAGAAGGCATTTCAGAGGGTGTCTCAGTCTGGCAAGGGAAGTGGCGGGCAATGCCATAGACCACATCCATCTAGTCAAAGACAGAGAGCACCATTTTGGTAGCAAGTATCCAGAGACCTGTGGAGATAAGCAGACATTGTTGCAGTGCAGAACACCAATCTTGTTGTAGAGTTTTACATGGATGGCATCAGTGTGGCCTGGGAAGTCAAGCTTGTTTTCAAGTTACATACTGATGTACTTGAAGTACTGCATATTTTCAAGGGTGGTGTTATCTAAACTGACCAAAACATGGAGAGTTGTGAGTCTTACCAGTTTCTGGCTGGTACTAAAGGTCATGGACACCATTTTCATTAGTGTTGACCTGGAGCTGGTTGGATTGAAACCAACACAGAACATTGCGAAAGTTCTGCTGGAACAGGACTTCCACTGCAGCTGTAGAGGGATCAGGGCAAGAGGACTGTGTTATCTGCATATAAGTGAATATGTCAGTTGGCACACACACACACACACATATATATATATATATATATATACATACACACACACATATAGAAACATAGGGTGATGGCAGATAAGGACTGCAAGGCCCATCCAGTCTGCCCATTTTTTTCTACCATATGAATGTGCCATAGGCCTTTATTCTGTCAATGGCCTATCTAGTCATACTCATCTGTCATCTGTATTGCCCCTTATGCCTCATTCCATGCCTGTTTGAAGCCCTGCACTATATTCATATCCACCACTTCCTGAGGTAGGCTGCTCCATGCGCCCACCAGCCTTTCTGTGAAAAACTTCTCACATTACACCTTAATCGGCCTCCTCTAATCTCATGCTGTGTCCTCTTGTCCTGCTATTTTCTTATATTGAAACATGTTAGACTCTTTCACCTTGTTAATGCCCTTAAGGTGTTTGAATGTTTCGATCATATCACCTCTCTCCCTCCTTTGCTCTAGGGTATACATATTGAACTCCATTAATCTGTCCTCATATGTTTTTTGATGCAGTCCCTGCACCATTTTGGTTGCCCTTCTCTGGACTGCCTCCATTTTTTTTAATGTCCTTATGAAGGTGTAGCCTCCAGTACTGCACACAGTACTCCAGATGAGGCCTAACCAGTGTCTTGTAAAGAGGGATCATTACCTCCTTCTTCTGACTTGTGATACCTCTACTAATACACCCCAACATCCCCCTAGCCTTACCTACTGCTTTAGTGGTCTGCTTGGATGATTTCAGGTCATCTGTGATGATAATGCCCAATCCTTTTACCGAAGGTAATTTACTCGTAGAGACTCTGTGGTTCTCTGATTAGATCCAGAATCTTTAACCAAAGTTAATATTCCTTTTTTTAGCAACCAGGGGTTGAGCATTCCTCCCTGCTACCTTTCATCAAAATAGGACAAGGAAAACAAATTTCATTCTCTGGCTCCTAAAAGAGTGATACAGGACTGCCTTAAAAGATCAGAGCCCATTCGTGAAGCTCCAGCTTATTCATCCTCACCAAGGACCAAACCATCAAAAGAGAGAGACTTCTAAGCTCTATGGCCAGATATATTTATTCACCCATAACCTATTCCTTCCAGCTTAGGGATGCCTTTACCTGGACTATTTAAGGCACATTCAGCCAGGGCCCTGGCCATCTCGGTGGTGGGCCTGAATGATCCCTCTCTGGCTGGCTTATGCAGGGAGGATTTTTAACCACCTATTCATACCATATCCGGTCTTTTCCAGCTGGATTTGTCAGCCTTGACCGAGGCTTCTTGGTTCTTGAGGTGGTGGTGATCCCTTTAGAGGTATTTACATTCTTCCCACCCGGGAAGCCAGGGGATGTACTGCTTTAGTATATCCTAGTAGTTATGAAGCCCGGAGACCAGCATAAGGAGAGAGAAATAGAAATTTAAATACCTGTAAATTTTCTTTCTCTGACTGCTTGTCTCCGGGCTTCTTCCCTCCCAGAATGTAACAAGCTGGCAGTCTGCTGGCTGATTCTTTGAGATAATGATGTCTATTTCTCTTCCCAAGTTTGTATAATACTACCAGGATGGAATGGCTTTGGGAAGAACTGGTGATCACAGGAAGTGGGGGGGAGGATGTGTAGGCTGCAGAGCTTTGTGTTCCTGCCTGTCACATGGCAAGAGGAGGTACCTCCCAGTAGTCATGAAGCCAGGAGACCAGCAGTCAGAAAAAGAAAATTTACAGGTATTTCAATTTGTGTTTCACACCTGTGGTGCCAAATGGTGCAGTCGCTGTGCAAAACCACCTTTCGGGATTAACAAAATGATAGTGCCACTGTTCATGAGGTGGGGTCACAAATAGCCCATTTTGAAAATGTGGAGTGAAAATATCAAGAAACGGATGGGGGGGGGGTTGGGTTTCTAACCATAACGCCCTACTCTGTAGACACTAACAGGTGTACAGAGACAGAAAAAGTTATGTTAACAAATAAAAAACCTAGAGTACCTAAATTCTATGTTCTACCAAAGATACATAAAAATTCAGAGAAACCACCAGATAGACCTATCGTATCAAGAACTGATTCCATTTTGGAGCCCCTCTCAAAGTATGTAGACTACCATATACAACATGAAGTTAAAAAAATGGATACCTATATCAAGGATACCAGCCATGTTATAGAATTATTGGAATAAATAAATGGAAACATTACTAATATGGATAATCTTTGGCTGGTTTCCTTTGATGTAAAACATCTTTATACTAGCATCCCACATGAAGAAGGATTGTTGTCATTAAAGCAAGCATTAAAGAATAGGAATGAAAAATTCCCAAAAACAGATTTTTTGATAGGCTTATCAGAACTAGTGTTACAAAAAAACTATTTTAATTTTGAAGGCACATTCTATTTACAAACTCATGGTACAGCTATGGGGAGTACTATGGCACCATCCTAAGCGAATTTATATATGTGGAATTACAAAAAAACACATATTTTAGATGCAAATAATAATCCATTTTGTAGAAACATTAGGACTTGGAAATGCTTTATAGATTATGTACTATTATTATGGGATGGATCTATAGAGGAATTTGAAAGATTTAAAATCTATTTAGACACCAGGGATGAAAATTTAATTTTTTCAATGGTATCTGACAAACAACAAGTGACTTTTTTAGATTTGTTAATTTACAAAAACAACAATAATTTGGAAACAAAACTTTACCTGAAAGAGACAAACAGAAACACACTTTTGCATTACACAAGTTACCATGATCCGAAATTAAAACAAAGTATTCCTAAGTCACAAATAATCAGAGCAAAAAGAAATAGTACCACAGAGGAAGTCTTTAGAAAAGAAACAGAGAACATAAGGAAAAGATTTCAACAGAGAGGTTATAAACACCATAATATAGAAGAATCACTCTCAGCAGTAAATCAAATGCCACGGGAAACATTATTTAGAAAAGAAGATAAAACACCAACAATACTAAAGATAATAGGATAGTGTTTTCTACTCCATATAGCTATTTAAGTAATAAAATAAAGGGTACACTATTAGACAATTGGTACATTTTACAGTCAGGTGAGGGCTCTAATATTAGATTTGAAGAAAAACCACTGATAACATCAATGAGAAATTCAACACTTTGTGATAAATTAGTACATACAGAACACATTAAAAGGGACACTACACCAAAACAAGGAAAACAGTTATTATTAGGACCCTTGAAAGAAGGAAGTTCTCCTTGTGGACAATGCTGTCATTGTAACAATACAACAAAAAAAGTGTTTTTTTGAACATCCATACACTAACAAGAAATGTAATATTTATCAACACATTACATGTAAATCACAGCATGTAATTTACATATTGCAATGTCCTTGTGACAAGCTATATGTGGGAAAGACTATAAGGGAATTAAGGATGTGAATAAGTGAACATAAAAGTGACATCTGGTTGAGAGATGAGAGATCATCAGTGGCTAAACATTTTAACAGAGAAGGACATTCACCAGCATCCCTGAGATTTTCGGGACTTGAAAGGATCAATGAACCATCAGGATGAAACACATCATGGGATGGCCTATTATTAAGAAGAGAAGTGTATTGGATTTACACAATGGACAGTACTAATCTGAGATTTGGGATGAATGAGTCATGTAATTGGAACTTGTTTTAGTGATGGACATATACATGAGTTTTTGAAACCATCTTTGGAACATTGTATAATTTTCATAAGTAGAAACCCATGGAAAGAGGTTTGTACAATAATTGTTTAAATAACCTTAGTGTCTAGTATAAATAGTAATATTTTGTTGATAGTTAAAATTTAAAAGGTTGGAGATGGGCTTCGAACATCCGACTTGGTTGAAATTCTTCATATACATAATGAACATGAATACATGTTATTTTCATAACATTGGTAATATTGCCAAATTATAATAGAAGGAGGTTCATCCATTAGTTAAGTCTCAGTTAAAATCATTTATAACACTTCCAGATTATCGGGGTACAAAACTACAGTCAATGAAATAAAAAAGATTTCATTTTACTTTGATTTCTTACCAAGTGAAAATTTCATTCACATTATTATGAGGGTACTAACTATAACTTTAACTTGTAACTCTTATTTATTTATTTTCTTTATAATATTTGATGCTGATAATAATAGTAAGCAGTACATACTTCACCCCATTTCAAACTAAATTAATTTGAATTCCCCTTTTCCTCTCTTAGACAGGAAAAATTTAAAAGATGAATCAACTCAGAAATACACTGACACCAGTATATTTTATTAAAACTATTCAAATTCGCAAACAGTCATGGGCAGGGTGAACTCGCCAACCACCCTGCCAACAAGTGAGTTTCAACATCTTTAGACACTTGGCTATAGGGTGGATACTGGTCGGCTTCACCTTTCTACAACATCTAGGCAACACCTATTCTATTACTAGGTGTGATGTCAGAGGTGACATTTGTTTCCTTCCAATTTCACGGTCTTTTAAACACGCAGAATCAAAGGCTTAGACCGCTCCTTTCTTTGTAGAAGACAGCAACAGAATGGCATTCTAGCCAGGTAGGAATCTTGTGAAACTTGATTTTAACTGAAACTACCATTATTCAAAGATATCTTATAGACAAATAAACAAGATACGATCTTTCTAACATATCGAGTCACATTGCATTTATATATTTAATTTCATTGTAGCTTACAACCGTTGTAGAACGGGAAGAAATGAAGCAGTAAAATAAGTAGGTAAAACCTTTAATATCACCATTGAAAACATTAGTGGGTAATTAGAGGTCAAAGCATAATTACTATACAATTAAAAACAAGTAAAATGTAAAGGTTAATATTAATGAAGGAACCTGTATTGATATATACAAGATAATAATATAAAGTATCTTGATTACAATTAAAAGAAATTGCTTTGTTCATTCATAGAGAAAGTTATAACAATTCAATGGAACACTAACAAGTGAATTATAGAAGACCAGCTCTTAGAAGCACATATTTAAAGGTAAAAGCACCATAAATGAGTTTTAAGTTATAACAGAAACCGGAATAAAAATAAGGATTTTGTTCTACCAAAAACTTTTCAAATCTGATTACAGGGGCTTTCCATATAATTAAGACTTTGATGAATATTTTGGAAAAAGCTGTTAAATCATTACCCAACAAACACACATCTGAATTAAATGATGTGATAGTAAGTACTAAACCACATATTAGCATATAAACAATGATTGTATGAATAAAGAACTGAATTATAACATTGTTTATGTTTTTATTATGAACACAGCAAATTGAGGCTGAACTTTGAATGCACAATGTGAATCTAACAGTGAAAAGAATCATTACAAGCAGATATGCAGTTTATACACTGAATAGCAGTCTTGTTATAATAATGAGAAATATGATTTCTAATAAATAAATGAAAATTAACAGTTTTAAAAACAATTATTTATTTAGTAATGATACAAGTTTTTGATAGTAATTAGAGTACAATTAAGAGCAAGATTATCTTGTGTAGTGAGAGTGTGGTATCTATAAAACCATGCATTAACTAAGTTTAAGAGACAAAAGAATATCAATACAAAATTATGATCAGATTGTTTACGCTTTAGAATCAGCACTGTATTACAAATCTGGCCTGAAAAGTGGTTGGAACTACAAAACTGTAGCCGTTGAATATGCATGGTGCGAATTTATAAGAAGAAAAAAGACCATTCAAGATTTTTTATGGACTATTGGACTGTAGTCTTACTCATTTATATTTGTGTTTAACATTTTTGCCAAATGTAAGATGGTCCAGATGTACAGATTGTATAACAGGGCAACCTATACCAACTTATAATAGGGCAATTGCTAAGTGGGCCTACAAGGCTTGGTAGCACTGTGGACCTAGTCTTGGCAAATGGGGAGGTGGTGAGGGAGGTAAGGGTGGAGGACCCACTAGTGAGTAGCGACCACCAAACAGTGTGGCTCATTCTTGCACTGGGCAGGGAGACAGGAGGCACAGGCACTAAGGTGGTGGACTTTAGTAGGGTGGACATTGGGAGGATGGGAGCAATACTGTGAGGGAGACTCCAGGATATAAGGCCGGGGATGGATGCAGAACAAAAGTGGGGAGTCATAAAGACTTGGCAAACAGATGCCACAGTAGCCTGCAGCAGGGCCAGGAGTAAGAAGAGCAGAGCCAAGAAACTATGCTGGCTGAACAAAGAAGTGCTGCAAGGTGTGAGGGCATAGAAGGCTACATACTGGAAACACAGGAGAACAGGGAATGGAGAGGATAAGGAGGCTTATGGGAGTTGGTCAAGGGAGGTGGCCAGAAGAGTGAAAAAAGCTAAGGCCTCCAGGAAATTAAGGTTAGCACAGGGCATAAAGGGAGGGGAAAATGACTTTTTAAGGTATGTCAGGAAAAAGAGGAAGTACAAGTACATATTGTGATGATAAAGCAGGAGCTGATTGGTGGAAAAGGGGGACCAGCAAGTGGAAATTCTAAATGAGTACTTCTGCTCTGTTTTCACTAAGAGAGGGATTGTCCACTACCAGCATGGGCTGGGGGTGGGGAAAGGGGGGGAGGAGGTGACGGACAAAGTGATCACAGGGACTAGGGTGCTGGAGGGGCTGAGGGCAGTAATGGTGGACAAGGCACCAGGTCCCGATGGCATGCACCTCAGGGTGCTGAGGGAGAAGGCGGTGCTGTTGGCTGAGCCACTGGCAGATCTGTTCAACACATCCCTGTAAATGGGGTGTGTGCCCCAGGTCTGGAGGGTGGCCCATGTGGTGCCCATACACAAGAATGGGCCTAGGGAGAAGCCAGAAAATTATTGATGGTCAGTCTCACATCCATAGTGGTTAAGCATATGGAGGTGATACTGAAACAGAGGCTTGTGGCATTTCTAGAGAGTAATGACCTCAGGTGCACAGCAACATGAGTTCATCTCAGGGAGGTCTTGTCAAACCAACCTAATAGAGTATTATTATTGGGTGACAAGGTAGTTGGACTGGGGCAATGCAGTACATGTCCTGTACTTGGACTTCAGTAAGACTTTTGATACAGTGCCTCATGGGAGATTGGGGAGAAGGTGACAGCAGTGGGGGTGGGAAAAAAGCTGACTAAATGGATAGAGAGCTGGTTATAGGGGAGGGTGCAGAGGGTGGTGGTGGTGGGGGAGCTCTCGGCACCTACAGCAGTGACAAGCAGGGTGCTGTAGGGGTCAGTGCTGGGCCCGGTGCTATTTGGGCTCTTTATCTCAGATATAGCACACTGAGTAGGGAGCTGGGTTAGTTTGTTTGCAAATGATACCAAATTGGGGGCAGCGGTGGACAAAGAGGACAGATGGGAAAAACTTCAGGGAGACATAACCAAACTAGAGACATGGTCGGTGGAGTGGCAGCTAGGATTTGATGCAAACAAGTGTAAGATGATGCACTTCAGGCCTCAGAATCAGAAGAGGGACTATTGGTTGGGGGGGTGAGGTTGGGGATCACAGAGGAGGAGAAAGATCTAGGGATGTTGGTAACTGGGAGCATGAACAACTCAGCCCAGTGTAGGAGAGCAGCAACAAAGGCAAACAGGATGCTGGGGTGCATCGCAAGGGGGTTCTCATCCAGACACAGTGATATGATCCTATCTCTCTACAGATCATTGGTCAGACTGCACCTGGAGTACTGTGTGTAATACTAGAGGACATACATGAGGAGAGATATAAAGTTACTGGAGGGGTGCAAAGGAGAGCAACAAAAACGTTAAAAGGGATGGAAGGAAAGGAATATGAAGTTAGGCTGAAGGAGCTGAACATGTACACATTGGAGGAGAGGAGGGATGGGGGGATATCATTCAAGCATTTAAATATCTGAGGGAGGTAAAGAAACCTACCATCGAGGGGGTATTTAAACTGAGGAGTTTAAGAGAGAGAGGGAGCATGGACAAGGTTGGAAGGGGGATGTTTCAAGAGGGAAATGAGGGGGCACTACTTCACTGAGAGGGTGATGTCTAGTTGAAATGCACTGCCAGAGGTGGTGGTAACATGTAGGACAGTCAATAGCTTTAAGAAGGACTGGGATAATGCAAGAGGAAGAGTCAGGGGGACAGGGGCTAGGACAAGTGGAGGAGGAACTGAGGGGGCGAAGGCTGGGGCAGCTGCAATCTAGGGTGCTAGCTGCAGACTCGGGCAGGTTTAGATAGACCGATTGGTCTGTTCTGCTGGCAGATTCGTATGTTCATATGTAAAATCACAGTGACTCTGTTCATGAGCAGAGGTCCTAAAATGCCTATGTTGAAAATTTGGTGACAAGCATTACATAAAATAACACAATGTTACAGGCGTCGTTGTGCAGTTTCTACACGCTCCCTAACTTCACAAATTTGTAGTACTTTCACTCCAGATTTCCAACAGTGACATTTTTCAGACCTCCTTATGAACAGTACAGCTCTCATTGTTCACATCCTGCCCGATCTGTGTTTTCGTACATCTGGCACACAATGAGTACGGTTGCTGTGAGAACTCAAGGTTCGGGACAGATTGACAATCTCACAGTGCCACTGTTCATGAGAAGAGGTCCCAAATGCTTTCATGAGGTGGGAGTCACAAAAAGGCCAAGTCAAATTTTTTTAGTGCAAATCCCAACAGACACCCAGGGTGTTAGGGTCTCTAACGATAACGTCCCAACCTTTACAGACTGACAGGCATCAGGGGGTGTGCCTTTGGATTGCCAACATATCTGGAATGTGTAGTACAGCATGGGCTGCATGCCCATTGGCTCATGCTGTGGACCAATGGACGTACAGCCCTACTGGGGTCAGTCGGTGGCGGTGGGGTGGCAGGCGAGTGGGGTGCTGCCACCTGCCGGCTGACCGAGGGAGAGTGGGGCAGTGGGGCTCAGTGGGCGGGTGGGGAGAGGGGTACCTAGACCACTAGGGATATTGGTATTATTACTTTTTTTTAATACTAATGCCCGTGATCGGGCAGTCAGCGGTCCACTGGACCACCAGGGATATTGGACACAGGTCTTTTTTTTACTACAAATGCCCATGATCGGGCAGTCAGCAGTCCACTGGACCACCAGGGATATTGAACAGAGGTCTGTTTTTTTACTACAAACCCCCATGATTGGGCAGTCAGTGGTCCACTGGACCACCAGGGATATTGGACATAGGTCTGTTTTTTTACTACAAATGCCCACGATCGGGCAGTCAGCGTCCACTGACCACCAGGGAGTTTGGGGATCTATTTCATTATTTATTGCAAATGCCCCGATCAGAACACAGTGGTCCACTGGACCACCAGGGATATTGGACATTATTCATCTTTTTTATACAAATGCCCGCAAATCGGGCATGGGGAAACCACTGCCAGGTGCAACCGGAGCTTGGTTGGCCACCCACAGGTGGCAGCTGCCGTGTTGCACCCTGCAATGTGGCAGCTCACCTGTGGGTGGCCATCAGTTGTTCCTTTTATTTTGGATCAACTTTGTGCTGGCGCAGGTAGAGGTTGCACATGCATGGCTCTGCACATCCCGGGCTGAATATCGGGCTGTGCAGGGTATGCATGGGCACACCCCCCCACCTGCGTCTGCATACATTACTGATATGCTCCGGTGCATCGGGATTTGTGCCGTGTACTTTTCCCTTTTGAATATCGCGCCGGGGCGCATCAGTGGGTTGCGCATGGCGTAACACTATTGCGCCATGTGCAACCCTTTTGAATATCTGGGCCATGGTTTGTCACACATATGACAAATTTAAAGACAGTACACGTAACAATTATTCCATCTATACACATTTACATATAGGTGGGAAACATTCATCCAAGGCATTTGTAAAGTCATGATGTGAGAACAAAGTGCGAACTGTGAACGGCATCATTCCAAAGTAATGCTGTTTGAAATCTTAAAGTTATCATATTAGATAAGATTATCTTATCTTTTCATACATCCTGCATCATATATCAGATGTTACTATTTTATCATATTATACTGGCACAATAGCACCAGTTCAGTTAGGGTTGATAAGGGTGTTTAATGTTAAAGGGCAATTTTGTGAAGGTTCATCTGATTTGCCTGAAATATGGAATGTAGAAGTGTTGGGTGTAGGTCTCTGCATGTGCCAATTCTTTTTGGAATTGCTTGTTCAATTTTTGAGATACATAGGCTTGAAAAAAACAGATGGTTTTGCTATTTTGGGCTGTTTATTGCTTACCTGTATCTCCCAAATAGCTTTAGGTAGTGGGCTGAAATTTTCAGGGTAGAAAGCCTTGGCATCAGAGATGTGCATTTTAAAGGTTTGGTGAAAAAATATTGCTTTGCTACAGAGTAATGAAATGTTCACCTTCCCATTATTTTCTATAGAGAGAAAAAATATGTCAGGTATGAAATAGGATTCCTGCTTCGAAGGACCCCTGGAGACAGGGATCCTGATTCAAAGGAACCCTGCACGATCCACAGTGAGAAGAATTGTGAGCTGCAGTGAGCTTTTCCCATGCTGTTTTAACATGTCCCTGATGTCCTTTTTTTTTAAGCCTTGCCCCTGACTGTGAGGACAGAAGTCGAGTCCCCAGTCCATGTAAAAAAATTACCCTCCTTCTCCCTCCCTCTGTGCAGTCCCACCCACCACCCTTGTTCCCTGGTACACCTTCTTATAGATAAATAAATCCCTCATGCTCCCTGCCTTTGTGCAATCTCACCCGCCACCTCGTTCCAGATCCATGGTCCATGTAAAAATGACTCTCCCTCTTATTCCCTCTGCCAGTCCCACCTGCCACCCTCATTCCCTGGAAAACTTTCTTACAAAAATAAATCCCTCCCACTCACTCCCTTGCTCTGTGCAATCCCAATCACCACGCTGATTACCCGGTCCATGTCAAAAACTATCCTCTCTCTGTGCAGTCCAAACCCATCACCCTCATACCCTCCCCGGTCCATGTTAAAAAAATACCCTCCCTCTCCTCTGTGTAATCCCACCCACCACCCTCATAGTTCTGTCCCCTTTCTTGTAAATAAATAAATCCCTCCCTCTCCTTCCTCTAACACATCCCACTCGCCATCCCTCATAGCCTGGTCCCCTTTCTTAAAAATAAATAAATCCCTCCTCTCCCTCCTTCTGTGCAGTCCCACCCACCACTCTCATAGCCTGGTCCCCTTTCTTATCAATAAATAAATAAATCCCTCCTCTCTCTCCCTCCCTCTGTGCAGTCCCATCCGCCACCCTCATACCCCAGTCCAGTTGTGATGAAAAATCACTCCCACTCCTCCCTCCTCTTGTGCAGCCCCACCCACCACCTCGTAGCCTGGTCCCCCTTTCTTATCAATAAATAAATCCCTCCCTCTCCCTCCCTCCTTCTGTGCAGTACCACCCACCACCCTCATACCCCTGTCCCACTGTGATTTAAACAGAATCTCTCCCACACTATCCCTCTGTGCAGTCCCACCCGCCACCCTCATAGCCTGGTCCCCCTTTCTTATAAATAAATAAATTCCTTCCTCTCCCTCCTTCTGTGCAGTCCCACCCTCCACCCTCATACCCTGGTCCCCCTTTCTTATCAATAAATAAATAAATCCCTCCCTTCCTCTCTCCCTCTGTGCAGTCCCATCTGCCACCCTCATACCCCAGTCCAGTTGTGATGAAAAAAATCCCTCCCGCCTCCCTCCTGTGGAGTACCACCCACCACCCTCTGCCCTGGTTCAGTTTTAATGAAATCACTGTAAAGAGAACTGCATTCTCGATGTCTTTGTTTTTATAGCCTGTAAAAAGCAAGGGTCCTTATCATTTCTTCAGTACCATTGCCCCCATCCCCACCCTCCCACTGAGTACCCACCTCCCCACACCCTCCTTACCCCATACTTACCTCAAAGGTCAGTGCTGTCATCTTCTGTGAACCGGAACACATCCTGCGCTCTTAAAAGCCCAACGCATAAAATGAAGACTCAAAGGTAAGCACCATATAATGGTTGTCAATGGGGGTTTCAGCTTATGATGATATCTGAGCCATGTTCAGAATTTTTGCACCAAATTTTCAATGTGGGGTTCTTGGGATGCCACTCATAGAACACAGTCACTGTCATTTCATTTCTCACTCCTGAAAAGTGATTTCACATTCGCTGAGAGGAATCACCTTTTAGGACTGATTAACACAATGACAGTGCCACTCTTCATGAGGTGGGATCCCAAAAAGCCCGTGTTGCAAATTTGCTGAAAAGATTCCAAAAATTACTGTGTTACAAGCGTGTGTTGCGCAGTTTCTATGCACGCTTATAATTTCACCAGTTTTTAACGTTTTCACCCCAGATTGTTAACATTGCCATTTTTCCACATCTCCTCATGAACAGTACAGCTGTCATTTTTCACATCCTGCCCAGAATGTGTATTTGGAACTGTGGTGCACAATGGCTCGGTCGCTGTGCGAAATCAATTTTCGGGATGGATTAACAAAATCACAGTGCAACTGCTCATAAGGGGAGGTCACAAAAAAGCCATGTTGATAATTTGGTGAAAAGATTCCAAAAAATGACCAAGTTGCAAGAGTGTGTTTCTGAGTTTCTACGCACGCTTTTAACTTCGCCAGTTTTTCATGTTTTCTCTCCAGATCTTCAACATTACTGTTTTTCTCACCACCTCATGAATATTACAGCTGTAATTTTTGAAATCCTGCCAAAAATATTTTTCTCCACCTGTGGCGCACAGTTGGGCAGAATTATATTTCAACAGGGATTTGAAAGTTTTCTGTACTGGTACATGTGGAAGTGATGATAAGAAGGTTATGTTCAACATTTTGGGTAAACATTATTTAAGATGGCACAGTTATGACTATTGTTGTGATTTTGCTACGCCTGTTCGTAACTTTATGTGTGGAAGCGCAGGGGCCAGAGACCCCTGTGTTTCCACCGATAGATACATATGTGCATCGGTGGAGGGATGGTACTGCAGGATCCAAAGGACCCTGCACTCCCACTGTGACATATGAATACTGTTGTACTATCTGGATGCGATGGGAGCTGGACACTGTTATACTCTCTGGATGGAGGGATGGGCGCAATAGTAAAATGAGGATACAATTATATTATCTGAAAAGAAGGAAATTGATTGTAAAAAAACTCCATTAATGCTACAAATGGGGAGCATGTACAGGAAATAATGGTCAAGGAGCCGCTGGGTGGAAGTGACCATTGCACAGTGTGGTTCCAGTTGGATATGGGCAGGGAAAGCATCCAGACTAAGACCAAATCTTGGATTTCAGGACAGCAGATTTCAGGAAAATGGACGAAGTGCTAAGGAGCCATCTAATGGGCATCAAAGCAGATATGAGGGTGGACCAAAGGTGATCCATAATTAAGGAAGGAATACTGGTTGCCACAGATGAGTGTGTTAGGCTCGGGTAAGAACACAAGGGCCAAAGCACCCATCTGGTTCAGTTCTGGGGGTTGACCAGGCAGTAAAGGAAAAGAGGTTGGCATATAGATAATTCAGGAAGACCAAAAGAGAGGTTGATAGGGAAAATTACCCAAGGTTGGCTAGTGAGGCAAGTAAGGAAGTCCGGCGAGCAAAGGTACAAAAGGGGCTGCAGATAGCTGAAGGAATTAAAAAGGGGGAGAAGGCTTTCTTTTGCTATGTAAGGGAGAAAAGAGACAAGAAAGAAGGGATTATTAGGTTTAAGAAAGGGGTGGAGTGGGTGGAGGATAATGGGGAAAAGCATAGATACTAAATAAATATTTCTGTTCCATCTTTACCAGGAAGAAGGACGGACCAGTGCCTTCATGAAGGAAAAGAGAAGCAGGGCTTGAGGGGAACACTGATGTAGTCATAGAAAAGGATAGCGTGAGGGAGGGGCTGCTGGCACTGAAGGTGGACAAATCACCAGGCCCGGACAGAGTATATCCGAGGGTACTAAAGGAACTGTCTGAAGAGCTGGCAGGGCCACTGGCAAGCCTATCTAATAGTTCGCTAGAGTCAGTCATGGTACTGCAGGACTGGAAAACAGCACATGTAGTGCCCCTCCACAAAAGCGGTCCTAAGGATGACCCAGGGAATTAATGACCAGTCAGTCTAACCTCCACTGTGGGCAAGCTCATGGAGACCATACTAAAGGAAAGATTGGTGGAATATCTAGAGGAGCATGGTCTCCAGGATGTGAGGCAGCATGGGTTCATGGTGGGGGGGATTGTGTCAGACGAATTTGATTGACTTCTTTGACTGTGTCACTAAGACAGTAGACAGGGGCCAAGCAGTAGACATCCTCTATCTTGATTTCAGTAAGGCCTATGACTCTGTGCCCCAAAAAAGGTTGTTTAGGAAGTTAGTGGATCTTGAAGTTGGGGAAATATGGCCAGAAGGGTGGAAAACTATCTGAGGGACAGAACCCTGAGGATGGTTGTGGGGGGGAGAGTTATCTGGTACCAGAGAGGTAACCAGTGGGGTCTCACAGGGCTCTGTGCTGGGCCGGTGTTGTTAAACGTCTTCATCAATGACACTGGGATGGCATTAAGGGCAAAATGTGCCTATCTGTGGATGACACCAAGCTCTGCAGGAAACTGGACATAGCTGAAGGGATACAGGACCTACAGGGAGATCTCGAAAAGTTGGAGAGGTGGTCCAGGATCTGGCAGCTTGGCTTCAATGTCAAGAAATGCAAAGTTATGCATACTGGAGCCAAGAATCCCAGGACAGAGTACTGCCTGGGTGGAGTCTGAGTATCTGTATCAGAGGAGGAGAAGGACCTGGAAGTGATGATCTCTAGCGACCTGAAGCACTCCATGCAGTACAAGAATGCAGCAGCAAAGGCAAACAAGATGCTGGGATGCATATCTAGGGGGATCAGTAGTAGGAGAGAGGAGTTTATACTGCCCTTTTACAGGTCATTGGCAAGGCCACATCTAGAGTATGGAGTTCAGTACTGGTGCCCACACCTCAAAAAGGACAGTAACCTGTTGGAGAAGGTCCAGAGGAGGGATACAAAGATGATAGTGAGTCAGCAGGGTAAGGCATATGAGGAGAGGTTGAGGCCCTGAACATGTACTCCTTGGAAGACAGGAAAGAGAGGGGGGACATGATTGGGACCTTCAAGTACTTGAAAGGGATAAATAAGGTTGATAAGGAGAGTCTCTCTAAGCTGAGTGGCAACCATAACACTAGGGGGCACAGTCTTAAGCTGGACGGTGGGAGGTTTAGGAGGGATGTCAGGAAGCACTTCTTCACAGAGAGGGTGGTTGACAGTTGGAATGCACTGACAAAAGAGGTCATCTCATTGAAGACAGTAAGCAGCTGTAAGAGTGGCTGGAATAGGCATGGGGAAGTAAGGATCATGGGTAGGGAGGATGGGAGGAGTGGGGATGGAGGGCAGGGACATTGGTTCAAGCTGTGGACACTGCAAGACAAGCAGACCTGACAGACCAAATGGCCTTTTTCTGCCAAATTCTTTGTATATTTGCATGTTCATATCAGTTATGGTGAATACTATAGGGATGAAAACAGGGAAATGAGGCGTTAGAGTTTCCAACCCTAAAGCCCCACCACCAGGGTTCCCACCCCTACTTTTCCACCCTCACCCCCACCATCCACACACTAATAGGTGTCTGGGTGTGCATTGGGGTCCACGGCTTAACTCTCACTCCATTCCATGTGTATGTTTATAATTGCATGTTGTACCATTAAAAAAAGAATGGAAATTAAATGCAAAAAACTTTGTTATCGCATCAGTTAGGGCTCCTGTCATGCCCTTGATAGTATAGAAATATGAAGTTAGGGTGTACAATCGTAATAACACACCCAGACTCACAACACAGTTACACACATTGCTTACCTACAGAACTTTAACTTCAACACTTACAACAACTTAGGTTACACACACTCATAAGGGTCAGCACTTTTAAGTCAATTCATGTCCCTAACGCTCAGTATAATAGGTAAGAATAGGAAATCTGCAATACTTTTGTGATTTCATATAACTGACTAATGTGTTCTACTGAGCATTAGGGACATGAGTTGACTTAAAAGTGCTGATCTATCAGTATGTGTAACATAAGCTGTTGTAAGGTCTCGGGGGCTCCATCATAGGCGGTAAACCATGGGCACTGTCGAATGGATGGTAAGTTCTGGAGATGGTGGGTGACAGGGCTGGGAGGAGCGGAAGGCTGAATGGGACTGGCAGGCAGAGGAGGAGCAAAAAAGCTCTGTAGACAATTGGCTAGTTTGAGGGAGGAACTGTGGAGATTAGGGAGGAGTCTAAATGGCAGGGCAGATGAGTATGGTGAGCATCCTGGATGGGGAGGAACAGGGGATGGCAAGGGGGGACGGGAAGAACATCTAAGAATTAAACTGACCCCAGTATCAGAGACACTGGCAGAAAAGAAAGGAGAAGGGGTGCCGAGGTGAGGAGGAGGCCTCCTGATAGGGGGAGAAGAGACCACAGGGAGTACCATGGGAGAGAGCAGATGGCTGCGGTGAGGAGGGAGGGACCAGGGGTGGGATCAGGGGGGCATGGAAGGGAACAAGTAGGGAGGGGAACCGATAGGGGGAAGAGATGTAGGAGGGGTATCGACTAGGAATAGATTCGAGCCTCTGCTATGGGAGAGAGGGGGGAGCAGGAACATACTGAAGGGGGGGACAAGCAGGGCATGAGAGGGATGGCAACAGGTAGTGGAAAAGATAGAAAGGACGAAGGGTAGAAGGGGGCTAGTAAGGAGGGGGGTGGTGACTGGAGGAGAGAAGGCTATGGGAAGGGAAGGATGGGAGGAGCATCCTATCAGGGTCAAGGAAATGGGGGCTCTAAATTGATAACAACGGTGATAGGAGAGGGACTGGAAATTAGCAGGGAGGAGGGGTGGTCAACATGGGAAGCCTACTAGGAAGTAGTCAGACTAGGAAGGGGTTTAAGGGGATGGGAGGAATAGGCAGAGAAAAGGTGAGGTAGAAGTAGGGGTGCAGATACAGAAGTCACATAGGGTGCAGCTGGTGGGGGTAAGGTGCAGGGAAAACGAATACTGGGGTGGTGGAAGTGGCATTATAAGGGAAAGGGGGTAAGGGTTGGGGGGTACTTGTCCTGGGGATTCTATACTGAAAAGTGTGAGATGGGGCAGAAGGGGGGGAAGGCACAGCTGTATTTGGGTTGAAGCTATCTCTGGGTTGACTGCAGGAGGGGCAGGCACTGCTCAAATGTGCAGCGAGGGAGAGGAAGAAACCTCATTTACTGTTGCATGTGGGTACTAACAACTTGGCGGGGGAGACTGTGGAAGTAGTGAGGAGGAGGTTCTAGGAGTTGGGCAGGCAGTGTGAGAGCATGGGAGTACTCCCGGTACCATAATGCAAGCATGGGAGCAAGGTTAGGATCGAGGACTTCAAAGAGTGGCTGACAGATTGGTGGCACACCAAAATTATGAGTTAGTGACTAACTGGGGTAGGGTCTGGGGGAATAGTGACTTGTACGTGGAGGACAGGCTACACTTCAGCAGGGAGGGGACGGGAGTATTAAAGGTGGGATTAGAGGGGTATAGCTCTACTAAGGTGGATTTAAACTAGTGGGGGTGTGGCCAAAAGACTGAGGTTGGTAGAAAGGTCCAGACAGGGGAGCTGATGAGCTCACCCCCCCATATATAAGTAAAAGCAGAGGTGTAGTGACCCTGGGAGGGGGCGGGCAGAGTGGTCTGAGTGTAATACAGAAGGCACCACCACCTAATAAGAATAACAAGAAGAAAGGATGCGGACTACCGGAAGGAGGGACACAGGCCAAGGAGAAGAGTGAGGAGAAGGAGAGGTATGGTGGAAGGTGGTCTCTCTCAACGCAAGAAGCCTGGGAAACAAAATTGCAGAGCTTCAGGCACTCCTTTCAGAGGGGAAGGTGGACACTGCTGCAGTGACAGACTTGGGCCACAGAGTACCACGATTGGGACTCAGCAATCCCGGGATATGGGATATACAGCAGGGACCAGGGGTTGGAAGGTGGGGGTTGCACTCTGTGTGAGGGAGGGATGGAATGCATAATAGATGAGGGAGGGAGAAGAGGACAGAGGCACTTTGGGTGCAACTCCTGGACTCCAAGGGCAGACAGCTGAGGTTGGGAGTGGTGTACAGACCACCAGCCCAATCCAGGAAACTGGATGGAGAGCTAGCAGAGCAGATAAGGAGGGTCTGTAGAAGGGGGAGTGTGGTGATAGTGGGTGATTTTAACCTACCAGGGGTTGACTGGAGCATCCCAGCCACTAGCAGTACCAGGGAGCAGGTGCTCATTGATGCATTCCAGGATGGCCTTCTGATGCAATTGGTAAGTGGGCCTACAAGGCTTGGTAGCACTCTGGGCCTAGTACTGACAAATGGGGAGACGGTGAGGGAGGTAAGGGTGGAGAACCCACTAGCGGGTAGCGACCACCAAACAATGTGACTCATTCTCACACTGGGCAGGGAGACAGGAGGCACGGACACTAAGGTGGTGGACTTTAGTAGGGTAGACGGGGATGGGTGCAGAACAAAAGTGAGGAGTCATAAAGACTGGGCTAACAGAGATCACAGTAGCCTGCAGCAGGGCCAGGAGTAAGACAAGCAAAGCCAAGAAACCATGCTGACAGAACAAAGAAGTGCTGCAATAGGTGAGGGCATAGAGGGCTGCACACTGGAAGTACGGGAGAACAGGGAAGGGAGAGGATAAGGAGGCTTATGGGAGTTGGTCAAGGGAGGTGGCCAGGAGGGTAAAAAAAGCTAAGGCCTCCAGGGAATTAAGGTTAGCACAGGGCATAAAGGGAAGGGAAAGGACTTTTTAAGGTATGTCAGGAAAAAAAGGAAGCGCAAGGTACATATTGTGAGGATAGGTTCAAGTTCAAGTTTATTGCAGGAAAACTCCATTGAGCAAGCTCATTCACAAGGAGGTTCTGAGACATTTACACAGACATGTGGACATTACATAAAAATATATCATTGACAATAATTAAACAAAGTGCATACATAGTTTACAAAAGACATTTCATGGTAAGATGCAACCTAGCAGAGCAAGGTCCAGTTAAGACATTGTTTCTTTATGTCTAAGCTATACAAGGGAAGAAATATTTTTACACATAACTCAGATAAGGGGCAATAAAGAAAATGGTTAGTGTGCAAGGATAAGAGAGAAAGGATAGTTAGGCAGGCAATGTACAAGATTAACAAGCAAGGAAGGCTGGAGGTTAGGAAGAGTTGGGGGGTAAGATGTAGGTAGGCGGTCTGGAGAGAGTTTTTATTTATTTATCAAGTCTAGGATTACAATACCTTTGAGCCATGGCTCTTTACAAACGTTCCATGTCAGAGAAATAATATTATGGGGAACATCAAGACAGGCATTACAACAATGTGCATTGCAAACAGAGTACAGATTAATACAGTTCAAGGATAGCATTGTAACAAGGCAGCCAGGCATTTGTCAGAGAAAATAGACAACAGATAAAAATTGCCAGAGTCATAGGGAGAGGGAAGAGGGTAGGGGAGAAGGAATGTAGGAAGGGTGGCAAGAGGGTGAAAAGTGCAGCATTGGGTATACCAAGATGTGAGGGTAGAATCCAGTGAGGAGGGGAGGGGAGGGGGGGACAACTAGAGCAGAAAGGGAAGTGGAGAAACAAGGTTAAGTTGGGCAGTCACAGGAGCTGTTGGTAGTGAGATAGTCCCGGAGCCTAGTTTTAAACATACCAATAGTTGGGGCAGAGGAGATGGTTGGGCTGAGGCCATTGAACCAGCAGTGGCGCTCGATAAGCAAAAGAGCGTTGTCCCTGTGAAGTGTGACAGTGGGGGACTTTCAGTAGCTGTAGTGTGGATCTCCTAAGGCACCATTTGTTAATTTGGTGTTGTAACAGAGTTGAGACCCCAGAAGGTGCAAGGCCAAGGTAGGTTTTTTTTCACCATGGAGCAGGTGAGAAACTTTATGCGGTTTGATAGTTGGAGCCAGCTGGTCTGAGTGTACAGGTCACATGTGTGGGTTAGACGGTGATAACCAGTGATGAGCCGACATGCTTTATTTAAGGCAGTTGAGAGGCATCTAAGGGTTGTGGTTGTGGCCGAGCCATAAATGATGAGACCATAGTCTATTACAGAGATCACAGAGCTCAGGACTGCAACCTTCAAAGCTTCTGGCGTGAGGTGGATCTGTGTTTGTAGAGGAGACCAAGCCGTGTATTAGCAGCTCTAGCTACATTATCTACATGAAGTCCATAGGAGATTAGGTCAAGCTGCATCCCTAAGTATTTGAAGGACCCCACCTGATCTAGAGTTCCCTGGGTGGTGGAGATAGCCAAGTGGTGTAGCTTGTGGGGTTATGAGAGCTGCAGAAGAGCATGATTTGGTTTTCTTGTCATTGAGGACCAGTTTATGATTAAGAAACCATGTCTCTACAGAACTGAAACCAAGTTGAAGGTTGTGTTGAAGAATTGCAGGATCTTTGTGAGTGGAGAATACAACAGCATCATCAGCATATAGTATGATCTGCTCATGAGCAGTGGTAAGGAGGAGTTTAAGTAAAAGCTAAAAGGAGGGTCCCAGTATGGATCCCTGTGGGACACCCAAGCGAACAGGCAGGGTGTTAGAAAGAGTGTCCGCAATTTTTGCTCTCTGTGACCGGTTTTCTAAGTAGCTTTTAAACCAGAGAGAAGAGTCAGGTGATAGCCCGGCATTCAGTAGTTGGTGTATTAGTAGTTCATGGTGTACTGTATGGAAGGCCTTGGAGAGGTCGACGAAAACGGCCCCTGTGAGAAGGCCATTGTCAAGGGATTTGTGCAAAGCTCCAGTGAACTCAAGAAGGGCTGTGGTGGTGCTGTGACCTTTCCGGAAGCTGTGTTGTTGTGGACAAGGTATATTGTATTATCCAAGTGGAGACAAAGGGCAGAGCGAGCAGGTAACAAGGAATCATAACATTTAGCAAATATAAGCATTATGCTGTTTAGGCATTTTCATTCCTGACTTGGAGAGAAACAAGGGCAGTCAATACATATGTGACTGGCATGGTGTATGTAGTAGGCTTAGAAGCAGCTACAAATATCTTTTAGTTTAGATACTGCTAATGCTTTGTAGAAATTCATTGAGACAAGGCTAGTTAGTTTCAGTACGGTTTGGAGCTGGTTTCAAAAGGTGGGAAGGGCATATGAAAGAGCTGCTGGCCAAAGGTAGTATGAGTCCTAGGGACAGCAAGCAGGATGTTGTCCGATTTTCTGAGGAGTATGCACTGCGGATATGCCAATAAGAGACGTTATGTAACTCGGTAGTTTGTGAAGGAGTATCTTAAGGTCCAGATACCAGCATGGAGCAAACGCCTAGTGGCGAGTGAGGTCCAACCAACAGCTGCGTACAGGTCACAGTGGTGGGTTCGCAAGGGAGCTAGTGATGAACCGTGAGGGCACGATGGTAGAGAATGTCCAGCTTACTTAGGCTTGAGATTGCAGAGAAGATATAAATTAAATCTCCGTAATCAAGTAAGGGAAGAAATTTGGCCGGACAAGCCTGGTCCGGTCGCAAGAGGAAGACAGACCTGCTTCTAAAAGAATCCTAACCATGCTTTCAGCCTCCTAGATTAGTCCTCAATATGGTCATTATAGGAAAGTTTATTGTCTATCCAAATGCCAAGATATTTAAATTTAGGCACTTCCAGGATTCTCCCAGGAGGTAACAATAAAGTCCTTCAGTAGGACAGGAAGAGTGCCAAAGGAGGTACTATGAAAAATCATTGCCTTAGTTTTCTTGGCATTTAGAAGAAGTTTGGCTTTTATGAGATTGTTTTAAGCTGAGCAAAGTCAGCTTGCAAACATCACTAACTTCCGATAAGGTTGTTCCTGCGGTATACAATACTGTATCGGTCCATGAAGACGTGCAGGCTGGAATTTGTTATGTATGAATCAAGATTGTTGATATACAGAGAGAAGAAAATAGGGCCTAGAATGGAGCCTTGTGGGACCCCTGGCAATTGGGAAGGAGTCTGAGAGTAGACCAACAGCTTTGACTTTCTGTATCCTTCCAGAAAGATAACTGGTAAAACCACTGATCGGTAGATGGAGTGGCACCCAAATTAGTAAGGCAGGTAATTAGAAGGTGGTGGTCAACAGTGTCAAATGCTTTACTGAGGTCTAGAAAGACTGCAACAGTAATCTTCTTAGAGTCCACAGCAGAAACCCAGTCATTAGTGACTTTAGCTAATGCTGTGCTAGTGCTGTATTTAGACCTGAAACCAGATTGTGCTGGGTTTAGAAGTGAGTAAGTTTCAAGATGATGTTTTAGTTGATTATAAACTTTTCCAAAACTTTACAGAGAATAGGAGATGGGCCTGTAGTTGTTTAAATCGCAAGGGTCTCCTGATTTGAAAATAGGAAGAATGTGGGTGGATTTCCAGCAGGACAGAACTGTGGCAGATGTGATGGAGAGATTGTGAATATGTAGGATGGGCAGTGAGATGGGCATGGCCTAGTCTCAGGAAGAAGGTTCAAGTCGTCATCCCTGCACTTTTCCTGGTATTGAGGTTAAAGAGTGTCTTCAACTTTTTGTAGTTAAACATGCAGCTGAAAGGGATGTGATGGGATACTGGTTATGGAGGTGGAGCTAGCACCGCTGTTCACATGGCTAGTGTAGGTGAGGAGTCAAAAGCTAGTCCAGCAGTGACAAAATGTGAGTTAAGTTCTTCTAGGATTTGGGAGTTGTTTTCACCACCCTACCATTGGTGAGAAACTTGGTAGGAATAGAGGGAGCAGAGGACGGCCTTCAATGGATTTAAGAGTCCTCTAGATTTTGTGGACTTCCCATTAGCCTGCTCCAGGGTGAAATGTAAAAGTTTGCTGTAGCAGCATGAATATTTTTTATACAGGCATTCCTAGCAGTTCTAAAGGCCTGCCAGTCTGCAGGGTTGAATGCCTAGCCGGAACCCAAAGTTGGTCTCTATTGGTAGGGCTGCCTTGAGATCTGGGTAAACCAAGGGTGAGAAATGCTACGACTGGACTTTAACCAGCATTTGTCAATGCCGAATGTTGATTGCATTGGTCTGAGCTCGCGCAGTGGGCCTCTGTCAGTGGCTCAGTCTGTTTGTCCCAGTGCTGCAGGCTCTTTTGTACTGGGCTGGTGTCTTGCATTGGCTATGTTCTGCCGGCGGGAAGGAATGCATAACTGTCCCGAGAGCTCCATTGAGGTGTCCTCCCCTCCTGTGTCACTCATTCATTCTGTGTCTCCTGGCACCTGCAGGCTGCCTTTTGTACTGGGATCCTGCCTGTGTTGGTGGCTTTTTCTACCCATGAAGAAATCCACAGCTGTCCGGCAGAAGTCCGTTGAGGTCACTCAGTCCGCCTATCTCACTCACTCATTCCGGTCTCCTGGCAATGCAGGCTGCCTTTGTACTGGGCCCTGCCTCTGTTGGTGCCTTTTTCTGCCCACAAAGAAATCTGCAGAAGTCCCAACAAAGCTCTGTGAGCTCGTTACTTCCTTCTCTCACGCTCATTCTGTTCTGCCGGCACTGCAGGCTGCCCTCTTTCTACTAGGCTCCTGCTCATGCTAAGGCTTCCTTCTTATGCCCATAAAGAAATTTGTAGCAGTTACAATACAGCTCTGTTGAGCTCACTCACTCACTCATTCTGGTTTTAGTGCAACTGCAGGCTGCTCTTTTGTACTGGGCCCCTGCATGCATTGCTGCCTTTTTCTGTCCACAAACAAATCTGCAGCAGTCCCAACAAAGCCCCGTTGAGCTCACTGACTCCACCTCCCTCACTTGCTCATTCTGTGTTCCCTGGCAGTGCAGGCTGCCCTTTTGTACTGGGCTCCTGCCTGCAGTGGTGGCTTTTTCTGGCCAGAAAGAAATCTGAAGCAGTCCTGACACAGCTCCACTGAGCTCGCTCACTGCCCATCTGTCTCTCTTGCATTCCGTTTCTGCTGGCGCTGCAAGCTGGCCTTTTGTACTGGGCTCCTGTCTGTGTTGCCGCATTTTCTGCCCACGAAGAAATCTGCAGCAGTCACACTACAGCTCCATTGAGCTCACTCAGTAATGCTCTGTCTCTCGCTCGTTCTGTTTGTCTTGGCACCGCAGACTGTGCTTTTGTATGGGCTCCGGCTGCGCTGGCACTTTTGTCTGTCCACAAAGAAATTCACAGCTGTCCTGACAGAGCTGCATTGAGGTCGCCAGTCTCCCTCTCTCATCGCTTCATTTTGTTTGTCCTGGCGCGCAAGCTGCCCTTTTGTACGGGGTTCCTGCCACATTGGCCCCTTTTCTGCCCACAAAGAAATCCCAGCAGTCCTGACAGAGCTCCGTTGAGCTCACTGGGTCCATTGTCTCACTCGCTTGAACTGTTTCTCCCACCGCTGCAGGCTGCCCTTTTGTACTGGGCCCCTGCCTGTACTGACATCTTTTTCTGCCCACAAAGAAATCTACACCAGTCCTGACAGTGCTTTGGTGAGTTCGCTCACTCCCCCTCCCTCACTCGCTCTCTTGTTCTGTTTCTTCCAGTGCTGCAGGCTGCCCTTTTGTACTGGGCTCTTGTGTTGGGGCCTTTGTCTGCCCACAAACAAATCCACAGCAGTCCCGGCAGAGCTCAATTGAGCCTCGACCACTCCCCCACTCAGTCAATCTTAATCTGTCCCAAACACTGATTTCCCAGCGTGACTTGGAGCACTGTGTGCACAGGAGTGCACAAACATATTTTAGCCAGGATGTAAAAAATGACAGCTGTAGTGTTCATAAGGAGTTGTGAAAAAATGCCACTGTTGAAAATGTGGCATGACAGTATTACAAATTTGCAAAATTTAGAAGGGTGCGTGGAACCAGTTCAATGCACGCTTGTAACATAGTCATGTTATGGCAGTCCCGACAAAGCTCTGTTGAGCTCGGTCACTCCCTTTCTCTCACTCGCTCATTCTGTTGTGCCGGCACTGCAGGCTGCCCTTTTCTACTGGGCTCCTGCCTGCGTTGCTGCCTTCTTATGCCCACAAAGAACTTTGCAGCAGTTACAATACAGCCCTGTTGAGCTCACTCACTCGCTCATTCTGGTTTTCCTGCCACTGCAGGCTGCCCTTCTGTACTGGGCCCCTGCATGCATTGCTGCCTTTTCCTGCCCACAAACAAATCTGCAGCAGTCCCAACAAAGCCCCATTGAGCTCACTGACTCCCCCTCCCTCACATGGTCATTCTGTGTCTCCTGGCACTGCAGGCTGCCCTTTTGTACTGGGCTCCTGCCTGCATTGGTGGCTTTTTCTGGCCAGAAGGAAATCTGAAGCAGTCCCGACACAGCTCAACTGAGCTCACTCACTCCTCCTCTGTCACTCTCATGTTCTGTTTCTGCTAGTGCTGTAAGCTGGCCTTTCGTACTGGGCTTCTGCCTGCGTTGGCGCATTTTCTGCCCACAAAGAAATCTGCAGCAGTCACACTAGAGCCCCGTTGAGCTCACTCACTACTGCTCTGTCACTCACTCGTTCTGTTTCTCTTGGTGCCACAGACTGCGCTTTTGCATGGAGTTTCTGGCTGTGCTGGCAACTTTGTCTGTCCACAAAGAAATCCACAGCTGTCCCGACAGAGCTCATTCTGTTTGTCCTGGTGCTGCAAGCTGCCCTTTTGTACGGGGCTCCTGCCTGCATTGGCGCCTTTTTCTGCCCACAAAGAAATCCCAGCATCTGTGACAGAGCTCCGTTGAGCTCACTAAGTCCCCTTGTCTCAGTCACTCGTACTGTTTCTCCCACTGCTGCAGGCTGGCCTTTTGTACTGGCCCCTATGCCTGTATCGACACCTTTTTCTGCCCACAAAGAAATCTGCAGCAGTCCTGACAGTGCTTCGGTGAGTTCGCTTACTCCCCCTCCCTCACTCACTCTCTCGTTCTGTTTCTCCCAGTGCTGCAGGCTGCTCTTTTGTTCTGAGCTCTTGTGTTGAGGCCTTTGTCTGCCACAAACAAATCTGCAGCAGTCCTGACAGAGCTCAGTTGAGTTCACATTTCCCCTCTCACTCGGTCAGTCTTAATTTGTCCCAAACACTGATTTCCCACAGTGAGTGTCCTATTGTCCTCAGGAGTGTAAAACATATTGTAGCCAGGATGTGAAAAATGACAGCTGCAGTGTTCATAAGGAGTTGAAAAAATGCCACTGTTGAAAATGTGGTGTGACAGTATTACAAATTTGCGAGGTTACAAGGGTGCTTGGAAACAGTTCAACGCACGCTTGTAACACAGCCATGTTATGGAGTTTCATCACCAAATTTTCAACATAGGGATTTTTGGACCTCTGCTCATGAAGAATGCCACTGTCATTTTCTCAATCTGTCCCGAACACTGATTTCCCACAGTGACCATGTTATTCTGCGCCAGAACTGTGAAAACACATTTCGGTCAGGATGTGAAAAATGACAGCTGTACTGCTTATAAGGAGGTGTGAAAAATGGCACTATTGGAAATGTGGTGTGACAATATTACAAATCTGCGAAGTTACAAGGCTGCGTGGAAAGTGTGCAACTCACACTTGTAACACAGTCAATTGATGGGCTATCATTACCAAATTTTCAACAAAGCCATTTTAGGACCTCTTCTCATGAACAGTACCATTGTCATTTTCTTACTTTGTCCCGAACAGTGATTTCCCACAGCGACCACTCTATTCTGCGTCGGAAGTGCGAAAACACATTTTGGCCAGGATGGGAAAAATGGCAGCTGTACTGTTCATAATAAGGTCTGGGAAAATGGCAGTGTTGCAAATCTGGAGTGAAAATATTAGAAATTCACGAAGTTACGAGCGTGCGTGCCAACTGCGCAATGCATGCTCATAACACAGTCATTTTATGGAGTATCATTACCAGATTTTCAGCATAGGCATTTTAGGACCTCTACTCATGAACAGTGTCACTGTCATTTTCTTAATCTGTCCTGAATACTGATTTACAGCGATCGGCGCTTATTCTGCGCCAGAAGTGCAAAACACATTTTGGCCAGGATGTGAACAATGACAGCTGTACTGCTCACAAGGAGGTGTGACAAAATGCCAATGTTGAAAATCTGGCATGAAATATTGTAAATTACCGGTTACGGTGTAATGAAAACTTACGTAAATGCACGCCAGAAACAGTCATTTTTTGATGTTTAACCAAATTTGCAACATAGACTTTTTGAGAGCCCACCTCATTAATACTGGCACTGTTGTTTCATTAATCGGCCCAAAGGGTGATTCTGCACAGTGACTGCGAAACCACCTTTCCGGGCAGATTAACGCCATGACAGTTCAAGAAATCATGAGGAGGGGTCCCAAAAACCCCATGTTGAAAATTTGGTGAAAAAATTACCAAAATTGCCCAAGATATGCACTAAAGTTGAAAAAACCCTATTCATTACATTATACAGCTTACCGGCATTTCCTCAGTTCGCGGTCGGCTTTGAAGAGTGCAGATGTGTTCCCGGTCCAGCGAAGATCGTTGCGCCGTGCTCCGGAGGTAAGTATGGGGTGAGGGGGGTGTGGGGAGGCTGGGTGCACAGTGGGTGCGCGGTTGTGGAGGGGTGCGGAGAGACTACGAGGGACCGCTTCTTTCAGGTCACAAGAAACGTCAGCGGACGCTTTCCACATTTTAGGGCATGGGCATCGCTGGGGTGGGCTCCCAGCATGCCACGGGAGCCTGGGGACAGCTGTAGCCGATCAGATTGGGCACCCCGTCCGCAAACAACAGAAGGGGATGCTGCCAACGGGATTGGGCACCCCCTGGCAAACAACAAAAGGAGGGAGGATCTTTCTGCCACGGGAGTGGGCCTCCATCGGCAACAAACATTGTACATATTGTTTGTGAATATGGCAGCAAGCCGCCACCAGTTCACAAACAATACCACAGATCCTACATCCCGCCCTGCAATGACGGGTCGCTCCAATCATTGCAGCGGATGGCTGATGCCGTCATGATGAAGGGCCCCTGATTGCAGCGGCTAATTTGTTTGAAAGTTGTGGCAGCTGGCTGAACTAGTGTCAGCAGCAGTGTGCATGGCATTGGGGACGGGGACAAGCCTTTGCAGGCTGTGGAGCATTGGGCACAACAGTGCCACACCTCCACAACCTGCTTCTGCAGAAACTCAGCCGCAACATGTTTCCTTATGCGCACGAATCAACATAATAAAGGAGGCATGCTTGTTTACCAGAGTAGTAAGGTTGTTGTTAAGGACAGAGACAGCTTCATCTGTAGTTTTGGCAAGGTATAGATCTTGTCATCTGACCTTACCCAAATCAGAAAGAAAATTTGCTGCATTGAACTTACGAAAGGAGCTGAATTCTGTAGCTTAGACTGTTGGTGGGTTTTAGTTTGGGATCTTATGCACTCAACAACACCGTGGTTGCTCATATCATTAAGGAAAACTGCTGAGCGTGAGATTTTATGGCGATGAGTGGTTAGAATAACATCTAAGAGGGAGCTATTGGCAATGTTAGAGGCACTGTTCCTTGTGGCTTCTGTAAGTAGCTGTACAAGGCCAAGTTCATCACAGATAGATTTAAGGCAGTGTGATTTTGTGGTAAGCCAATCCATGTTGAGGTCCCCTAGGATTATTATTTCTGTGTTGGCAGCTATGGTTAGGGATTTCAATATGTTAAGGATTTCAGCACAACGTGTGCCTGTGGCCTGTAGCCACCTATAATAGTAATGCATTCCATGGAAGGAAGGTGAAGCTTCAGTGAAACAATCTCAAATTCTTTAGGCTTAGATATACAAGAGAATATCACTAACTGCATACTTGGTTTTGGCATAGACGACCACCCCACCCCCCCGGTTTCCCTATCTGCTGTGAATAGTTTGTAACCCGGGAGAGTAACTTGAAGGTAGGAATTGGTCTTTTTTAGCCATGACTCAGTAATAATGATACGATCTGGGTTTGTATGCGCAGCCCATGCTTGAAGTTGGTCAAATGTTTTGGTCAGGCTTAGAATGTTAACCAACATCATTTTTAGAACAGGGGCAACTGCAAAGTCCGAAGGGGATGTAAGTTGAACTGGAGGACCTGGATTTAACTCCACATTGCTTAAGCAGAAAAGGAGCAGCAGTAGCATTTTCTTTAGGGAATTAATCAAGAAGGAGAAGGCTTTTTTCCTTTGGGTCCGTCTTTGATATGTTGACAGGGGTGTGAGTTTGGTGCAGAAGTAATTAAGGCTGATTTGACAGTTTTTGGTAATGAGGGAGAGTGCTTGGATGGACATAGGTGATGGGAAAAGGAAGGGAAGGGTAGAAGAATGGGGGATATATGCAGCGGGAAAGGGAGGTACAGTGAAAGGGGTCAACGTGGGATGTGATAATGGAATCAAAGACTAAATTAGCACCTGGCACTTCATGGTGCAGTATATCATGTGGTACATTGTTGCCCCGAATTAGAAAGAAGATAACAAAGCAAGCCATAATTCCAAAATGTTGAATCCAAGAGTTAGTGCGGATTAGGTGATACTACTGAGTGTATGCCCGGAGAACAACCAGGGGCCCTCCTACTTCAGGAAAATTAAAAGTAGTAGTGTAGTATAAAACAATGCTCAGTTTGGTGAAGGGGTATGAAAAAGGAAGAAGAAAAGAAAAGTAAATAGCAGACTAGGTGGCGTTGTGCTGCTACACGTGGATAAAGCAGGGAGCGGATTGAGTGGAAAAGGGGGAGGAGCAAGTGGAAATTCTAAATGAGTATTTCTGCTCTGTTTTCACTAAGGAGAGGAATTGTCCACTACCAGCATGGGCTGGGGGGTGGGGAAAGGGGGGAGAAGGTGACGGACAAAGTGATCACAGGGACTAGGGTGCTAGAGGGGCTGATGGCAGTAACAGTGGACAAGGCACCAGGTCCCGATGGCATCCACCCCAGGGTGCTGAGGGAGATGGCGGGGCTGTTGGCTGAGCCACTGGCAGATCTGTTCAACACCTCCCTGGAAATGGGGTGTGTGCCCCAGGACTGGCGGGTGGCCCATGTGGTACCCATACACAAGAGTGGGCCTAGGGAGGAGCCAGGAAATTATTGGATGGTCAGTCTCATGTCCATAGTGGGTAAGCATATGGAGGCGATACTGAAACAGAGGCTGGTGGCATTCCTAGAGAGTAATGACCTCCAAGGTGCGCAGCAACATGGGTTCATCTCAGGGAGGTCTTGTCAAACAAGCCTAATAGATTATTATGACTGGGTGACAAGGGAGTTGGACTGGGGTCATGCGGTTCATGTCCTGTACTTGGACTTCAGTAAGGCCTTTGATATAGTGCCTTATGGGAGACTGGGGGGAAGGTGACGGCAGTGGGGGTGGGAAAAAAACTGACTAAATGGATAGAGAGCTGGTTACAGGGAGGGTACAGAGGCGGAGGTGGTGGGGAGCTCTCGCACCTACAGCAGTGACAAGCAGGGTGCTGTAGGGTCAGTGCTAGGCCCGATGCTATTTGGGCTCTTATCTCGATATAGCACACAGAGTGGGGGGCAGGGTGAGTCTGTTTGCAGATGATACAAAATTGGGGCAGTGGTGGACAAAGAGGACGGATGGGAAAAACTGCAGGGGGATGTAACCAAACTAGAGACATGGTCGGAGGAGTGGCAGCTAGGATTCAATGCAAGCAAGTGTAAGATGATGAACCAGAAGAGGGACTATTGGTTGGGGAGGTGAGGTTGGGGATCACAGAGGAGGAGAAGAAACTAGGGTGTTGGTAACTGGGAGCATGAACAACTCAGCTCAATGTAGGAGAGCAGCAGCAAGGTAAACAGGATACTGGGTGCATCGCAAGCGGTCCTCATCCTGACACGGGATGTAATCCTATTTCTCTACAGATCATTGGTCAGACCACACCTGGAGTACTATGTGCAATACTGGAGGCTATACCTGAGGAAAGATATAAAGTTGCTGGAGGGGGTGCAAAGGAGGGCAACAAAAATGTTAAAGGGGATGGAAGGAAAGGAATATGAAGTTAGGCTGAAGGAGCAGAACATGTACACACTGGAGGAGATGAGGGATTGGAGGATATGATTCAAGCATTTAAATACCTAAGAGGGGTAAATAAACCTAGCACTGAGGGGGTGTTTAAACTGAGGAGTGGAAGAGAGACGAGGGGGCACAAACTAGGGTTGAAGGATTTTTTGAGGGAAATGAGACAGCACTACTTCACAGAGAGGGTGGTGTCTAGTTGGAATGCAATGCCAGAGGCGGTGGTAACATGTAGGACAGTCAATAGCTTTAAGAAGGACTGAGGTAACGCAAGAGGAAGAGTCAGGGGGCAGGGGCCGGGACAAGCAGGGGATGAACTGAGGGGGAGAAGACTGGGGAAGCTGCAATCTAGGGTGCTAGCTGCACACTCAGGCAGACTTAGATAGACCGATTGGTCTGTTCTGCTGGCAGATTCATATGTTTGTATGTATGTTCATATGTAAAATCACAGTGACTCTGTTCATGAGCAGAGGTCCTAAAATGCCTATGTTGAAAATTTGGTGACAAACGTCCATAAAATAACTGTGTTACAAGCATGCATTGTGCAGTTTCCAACCTCGTAAGTTTTCAAATTTGTATTATTTTCACTCCAGATTTCCAACATTGGCATTTTTTCAGAGCTCCTTATGAAGAGTACAGCTGTCATTTTTTACGTCCTGCCCAAAATATGCATTTACACAATTGGCGCAGAATAGCACGGTTGCTGTGGGAAATCAATGTTCGGGACAGATTAAGAAAATCATACTCACAGTGTTCATGAGCAGAGGCCACAGAATGCCTGTGTTGAAAATTTGGTGAAATAATTCCTCTAAATGACTGTTAAGCACATGCGTTGCGCAGTTTCCACGTACACTTGGAAGTTCTAGCATTTTTGATATTTTCACTACCGATTTTCAACATTGCCATCTCTTCACACCTCCCTATGAATGTTGCAGCTGTCATTCTTCACATCCTGCCCGATCTATGTTTTCATACATCTGGCACACAATGGCATGGTCTCTGTGAGAACTCAAAGCTCGGGACACATTGAGAAACTCACAGTGCCACTGTTCGTGAGAAGAGGTCCCAAATGCTTTCATGAGGTGGAGTCACAAAAGACCATGTTGAAAATTTTTAGTGCAAATCCCAAAACACATTGGGCATTAGGGTTTCTAACCTTAACGTCCCACCTGTACAGACTGACAGGCATCAGGGGTGTGCCTTTGGATTGCCGACTGTAATGCTCATGCCATTCCACCCCCACCCTGCAGCCAGTGAAAGGCATCGAGGTGTGCCTTGGACTCTTCAGCCCCAGAGTTCACCCCATTCTCCTATATTGCACCCATTTCAGCATATGTCCTTATGGAGTGGGTGACTGTAAAGCCGAACACCCCAGGGCACACCTCAACACTTGTCAGTGTCTGCAGGATAGGGTGAGGTGAAATGGCATGAATGTTATGGGTGACAACCCAAATGCATACCCCAATGCCTATCTGTCTCTGCAGGTTGGAGGTGGGGTTGAAGTTGTGAAGTTCAATACTTCACTGCCATTCCTATGCTGCATCTGTCTAACTCCAGCATTTTCAATGCTAATACCAGCAAGCAAACATTCAGCATTGACAAATGCTTGTTGTTTTTGTCGGACAGCTGCCAGCTTGCTCTGGGCTGCCCCATAATCTCCTTCAGCCTTCCCCTAAACCTAAGGACATAATCCACTATGGGAATTCCCTGGGTGGCGTGCTTGACTTCCTAGTCCTCACAGATCAAGTCTAGGAGCCCATATACCTGGCTTCCATATTAGAGCTTGAAGGGGGAAAATCCTGTCGACTCTTGGGGAACCTTCCTGTATGCAAACAACAGGTGGGGAAGCTATTTCTCCCAGTCCCTCCCTTGCTGTTCAGCAAACACTTGGAGCATTGACTTTAGGGTACCATTAAATCTTTCCACAAGCCCACTGGCTTGTGGGTGATAAGGTGGCATGCATCTCTGCACCACCGCACACTTCTCCCACAAACATTTCATCAGGTCCGACACTAAGGAACCCCTCAATCGGTGATAACCTCCTACAGAAAACCTAATACAGGAGAAAATCCCAAGTAGGGCATCTGCCACTTTGTCCTCAGAGAGGATAGGGTGACTTCCTCTGGGTACCGGGTGGCATAATCCACCAGAGTAAGGATGAACCTCTTCCGGAGGAACTGGGGTATTTAGGTCCCACAATATCCATTCCCACCCTCTGGAATGGCTCCTCCACTATATGCAGTGGAATTAGGCGGCTTGGTTTCTTACCCACCTTTCCTATTTATTGGCACCAGTGACAAGACCTACAATACTCCTTCACCTGCTCTGTGAAGTTGGGCCAATAGAAATTCTGGGCCAAGCGCTGCATAGTGCATGCGATTCCCAGATGACCAGACAAGGGAATATCATGTGCAATCTTGAGCAACTGCTCACAGTACCTCTATGGAATGACATGCTGTCTGCCTATCACCCTCCCTCTGTCTTTACAGCCTGATTATACATCAGTCCATTTTCCCAATAAACCTTATGTTTACCGTCCACCTCTTGTACTCCATCAGAGTCTGCCCAAGCCCTCAGCTTCTCTAGACTAGGGTCACTTTTCTGAGCAGCTGCAAACTCCTGAAACATTCCCATGGCATGGGACAGGTCCTCTTCAATATCTAAACTATGGTCCCTAGCTCTAGCATCAGGGCACTCAGGATCACTGCCATCCCATATCCTCTGACAATGGGTCACCTCTCCTTCCTTGGAGTAAACCTGCTTAGCTGTTTGGTTAACTGCTACCGAGGAAATTTCTACCCCCCCTTTCATTAGTCTCCATAGCAAGAGGCACAGGCTGTGGAACCAGCCTTCCAGTGGTTTCCACAGTGGCTTCTATGGGGTCCAGGGAACTACAATTTTCCCTTGCTGCTTGGATACGGGTAATTGCACACACCATCCCCTGTTTGAGATTGTTGCTGAGGATTACATCAACTGCTAAAGTTTCTGCTATGGCGACCTGTTGCACAGTTTCCCCTGTCTCACCCCAATCTAGGAGAACACTAGCGAGTGGCAATGTTTCCTCCTCCCCAGTGAACCCTTGTACAGTTACAAATTTATTGGGTATAAGCTAACCAGGCTCCACCAGATCCCCTTTTACCAACATCAAGGATGCCCCTGTGTCTTTTAACTCTTGTGTCTGTACACCATTCACAGTGACTGGGTGCATGTGTTCCCTCATGTTTACCAGCATGCTTTCAGGGACACACAAACAACCCACTTCTTTCCTAGCACCACTTTGCATATGGCTCATCCTTTTGGGACACTGTCTGGCAATATGCACAGTTTCTTTACAAACCCAACATTTGTTTCTTCTCTCAGAAAAATCTTTTCTTCGAAACCCGGGGCTAACTGGTTTTGGTGGAGGCAATGAGGGTTTTAGCTGTCCTGAAGGCATGATCTTCCCTTTCTGCACTCTCACCCCTGCCCCTTTTGTTCTCAAAGAAGGTCTGCTCTTGACATAGCAGTCCGACAGTTCAGCAAGCCACTTGCACTGTTTTGGGATCTCGGTCCTCCAGCCAGGTTTTCAGCTCTGCTGGCATGCCCTAAAAACTGCTCTAACAATATAGCATTTTCAATTTTATCTAGAGAGTTTGCTTCAATTCCTTCCCACCAACGCTTTTAAAAATGACGTTGTTTCATGACTAGCCCTCATAGCTCATGTCGGCTTCTCCTGAGCTTACGGAATTTAGCTCTGTATGTTCTGCAGTTAAATCAAACTTTTTTAAAAGTGCAGCTTTAAGTGTGCTGTAAAATTACTGTCCTCATTGTCCATTTGACCCAATGCATCCCTAGCTTTCCGGGTAAGCAGCGGGAATAGCTGGAAGCTCCAGGACCCTCTAGGAATATTTGCCTGAACACAAACTTTTTCAAAGGAATTTAAAAAAGCATCCATATCCTCCCCCTCTTTAAATTCAGCTATCAATTTGGAATTTAATTTTTAACCTAGTCCTGTAGTTCCAGTTAAACCCAAGCCACTTACCTGTTCTGGTGCTGGTGGTTGGAGTCATAGCTTCTCCAGTTCATGTTGCCTCTGGCACTCATGCTCTTCACAGTCAGCCTTTCACTGTTCTCACTCCCTCTTCTCCTCTGTGGCTCACTGTTCTCGCTCCCTCTTCTCTCTGCAGTCTGCTCTCGCTTCTCTCTCTGGAACTCCAGCTCCATCCTGTGCAACTCAATCTGCAGCTTGATCGCTCTGGCTCCAGAATACTGGTGACCTTCCCTGCTGCTGTGGCCCTTGGCTTGCACTGGCCCTGCTGTCCTCCTCACTGGATCCAGACACTGCAATGGACACTGGCCCCTCCACGCCCAAGGTTTGGTCCTTTACAGCCACCAGCCACAGACTGTGACTCAACACACTAGGCATCTATGAGGTTCTGCTTATTGCCTTTCCCCTCATACTGGACTCCTCTGTCCTGGCACAACTGCCTCAAGTAGTCTGCAGTGTACCCGCTGTAGTTGGAAGCCATCTTCTTCCCTAACTACGGCTAGTCTAACTTGCACTTTAGAAAGAAAATAAAACAGGTAGGAACTTTGACTGTAAGCAAAATTATATAGTTCTGTTTTCTTTTTAAAAATAAATCACTGCCTTATTTTGCAAGTGAGCTTTACAGTATTAAGCTGACACACTGAACTATTAAAGCTTGTGTTACCAATACTTTGTATTGCACCACTACCAACCAAATCTGCCACAAAGGCACTCCACAGCTCAGGCCCTCTGCTCCCACAGTTTAGTTTAGTTTAGTTTATTGTTCTAGGAATGATTACCTTTGAGCCAATGGCTCTTTTACAAAGGTTCCACATCAACAAATGTACAAACAAACAAGACATGTTACAATAGAAATGGTCAGCAATTTATAAAGGCTGCAATAGGCTGCAGTTCCAACCTCAGAGCGCAATAGTGTGAACAGGTAACAGACAGGGTAACCCTCCTGTCTGCTTTGGGTCTGAATCACCTGTAGTCTCAAGTTCTGGGGGGATTCAAACTGTGAACCTTATGCTAGCATACCCAATTAGACTCAGATATGTGCTTTTTTCAGGGAATGTAGTACAATCCTTCAATCAGGGACACCTAACCAGGTATCCAAAATGAACCCTTAAAACTCTATAAGAGACCTTAGGTATATTCTTACCTTCTTTCTCAAGCTCAGTAACACCATCAAGCTGTTGAACAGTTGTCAGACTTAACCACCTATTTGTCACATGCAAAAGAACTAATAGACACCAAGGCAGTCTTTCAAAGAAAATGGTTATTTACTAACATTGCAAAATAAGTAAAATAAAATACAGAACAATATATCACATAGCTTACAGTTTTATAAAACAAAAGAAGTTTTAGAACAACACTCCTACCACAAAAGACGTAATTGCTTTCTAACTATTACCTTTCTAAGTGCTCTTTAGTTAGAGAGAACTTTGTTTCTTCAGAGCACAAAATGATATCACACATTTCAGACACACTGATACATTTTCAACTCAATTTCCACACCCACTTGATGAGTCATCTAGCCCTCCTTTAGAATTTATTCCTCCAAACCTAATTTCCTACCTGGAAGTATTTTAAAACTGATGGTAACAACAGAAGAAAAAACACATTTCCTAAATATGACTCCTTAATTAAACATTCCCTTTGATCTAAACATTCCCACACTGGCACCAAGGTGTTAAAAGCCAACAGGAATCAGTCTAATGACATCCTGTTTCTGACATCAAAAGTCACATTTGGTTACCACTTCAAAAGCATGGCAGTTCACAAAAGGTAATAAAATGCCATTTTGCAAGCAAGTCAATTAAATGGTCCTTCTGGTCTGTTCTACAATATCCTGTGGTTTTCAGCCTCTGACACTTTGATGTTACAGGCCAAAATTCTTCACACGCTGAAATGTCATGCACAGACCATGTATTTATAATACAAATATCATACAATAAACATAAGCAAGGGGCACAGCATCACAGGTGGCACCACTAGACACCAGGGAAATGGGCCTTATATGGGCAGAAGAGCACTGGATTATAAGTGTGGTAAAACCGTGAAACAAAAATAGCATAAGGGAATACAGTGACAGGAAAGAATAGCTAAACATTACAGCATGTACATGTCACTGTATTCACTGCTTTTTTTTTATTTTATTTATTTTATTTTATTTGGGATTCGGAAACACCTTTGAGTCATAGACTCATTTACAAAGGATCAACATCACAGAAATAAGATACAGACTGACATAACTAACAATAGAACAGTGAAGAAAGTTCAGATAAGTTCACAATAAGCAGTAGGCAAACATTCAGCTACAATGAGCGGTAAAAACATTCAAATACTAGGAACTGCTTAGTGGTGGTCATTACATAACAGGTAGTACAGATTGGAAACAGTTTCTAACATTGTCTGCTTAGACTGAGAAGCAGGCGGAGGAGGGGGGTATACTCAGGCCAGGGGCCATCGTCAAGGCTATCATCAGTTCATGAGCAGTCACAGGCACTTGAGGTCAGGAGATGTTCCCTAAGGTGGATTTTGAAAGGCCCAAGTCTAGATTAATTTGCCAAGGGGGTGGGTAGGCTGTTCATCCACCGAGGGGTCCTATAGATAAAGGATCTTTGGAATAGGGAGGTCCAGCAGCTGGGCACTGAGAGGAGGGGCTTGTCAGAGCTACGAGTGTGATGCACCTTAAGTTCAGGGTTGGCTAAAGGGACTAGCCCAGAGGGGGAGAGACCAACGGCAATTTTTAAGCCATGAGGCAGGTGTAGAACCTGATTCTGTTGTTGAGGTTTATCCAGCCAGTATCGTTATAAAGTGAGCAGCTGAGTGTGAGCTGGTCACATCCCAGGACAAGGCAGCAAGCTTTATTTAGGGAGAGATGGAGACTATCTAGGGCAGTGGTATTTTCTGCTCTGTAGATCAGTAAGCCATAATCCAACAGCGAGAGAACCGAGGAGGAGGTAGCAAGCCTGAGGCGCCAGGGTGAGACAGCGTTTGAAGTGGTATAACAGTACCAACCTGACATTTAAGGTCTTGGATAGGTGGGAAATATGAAGGTGGAAGTTAAGTGCAGGGTCCAAGGTGATGCCCAGGTATTTGAAGGAGCCTACTTGCTCCGGGGGGGTCCAGTTTGCAGTTAGAACTAGAGGGCAATGCTCCTCTCTTGTGTTCTGTGGGTGGGAGAACAGCATAAATTTGTTTTTTGAATAGTTAACAGTAAGGCGCTGAGTGGCGAACCAGTTCTCAGCACAGGTAAAGGCAGCCTGGAGGGAGCAGTGGAGTTGATAGGGGTTGGGGTTGGAGGAGAAGAGGACAACAATGTCTGCGTACAGTAAAAGATTGCTGGGGCAGGACATGGGGAGGGGAGTTGAGGAATAGGCTGAAAAGTAGCAGCCTGAGAATGGAACACTGTGGAATGCCAGAGATGACAGGCAGACTTTCGGATAAGGTGTTCCCTATTTTGACCTGCTGGGACCAGTTCATGAGGTAGTCCGTAAACCAGCCCATCACATTACGGGAGAAGCCCAGGCTGGCCAAGATGGTAAGTAGGAGGGAGTGACTGACGGTGCCAAACACCTTTGTGAGGTCTATGTAGACAGCACCAGTGATGTGAACCTTATCCAACGCAGAGTGTATGTGGGTGGTAAACTCAAGAAGGGCAGTGGTAGTACTGTGCCCCTTTGCAGAAGCCATGTTGTTGTTTACAAAGTAGGTTATATTTGGAGAGGTGATCAGTGAGTCAGTCCGACACAATCCGCTCTAAGGCCTTGGATAGGGGCTGGGAGTACGGAGATGGGGCTGTAATTATTTGTATCAGAACGATCCCCACTTTTAATGATAGGGGTAATGGCAGGATTTCCACTTGGAGGAATTTACCTAGACACAGGGAGCAGTTTAACATGTGAGTTAGGGGGTTTTGACTCAAGGGTGAGTCGAAGGAGCTTCACATCAAGGGAATCACTGCTGAAGGATGAGTGGCTCAGAGCTTTTATGAGATAGGTGCCACAGAATTGGTAGTAATTTGGCATAGGTAAAAAGGGGGCTTCTGGGGGGGTATGGGTACAGGAAGAAGGTGGATCGAAGAAATTAGTCGGGAGAACATGGTTGAGGTTTGAGAAGGCATGATTGAAAGCCTCAGCAATTTGGGCAGGGTCAGAAGTCAAAGACCCATTGACCAAGACCTGATCAGGAACAGGGTTTGGGTCTTTTCCAAAGATTTCATGCTGAGCAGTTGAAGGTAACCCTGAGCAGTTCAAATAAGGAGCTGGGAGTGGAATTAGCATGCTGCCATTGTGGCTCAGAGGATTGATCCACATGCAGAAAAAGAAGTGCTGAGCCAGGCATCAGGGGTTCAAGTCCTACCCCATCGCTATGTGTGTATTTTTGTTTGTTTTGCCTGTTCTGTGTTTGGTATGTGTTGTTTTGTCCTTTTGTGCCTGACCTGTGCCATCCTGTTGTTATTCCCCTTCCTGAGTGTGCCCCCCCAAAGTTGATTATATTTAGTAGTGGGGGGTGTAGGGGCATAGCCCTCCACTTTAAAATGTGAGTCCCTGTGTTGTGTGCTATCAGGGAACGCTGGCATTGCAAGGTTGTTTTCCTTGATGTTGTTCCCCGACATGGTCTTTCACCATGCTGTTTTGGTTGTGCGGTGATCGAATATGCTATTGTATCTTCACGGTTATTGACCTGAACCGAAATGGGCAATGGTGATCAGGGGTGGGGGTGCCACTAGACACCAAGGAAATGGGGAACGGCGATCAGTGTGTGTGGGGTATCACTGGATATAAGTTTTTTTTTCTGTTAAATACTGTAAAACCCTGTTTAAATTATTGATCACAGGTGCTGAATCTTTTTTTCACACACAGGTTATCCTATGGCAACAACTAAACACAAGATTACTTCCTGTAATACAACTTTCTTTCTATCGCTAATGACAGAAAATAGAATGGCGGAAGCTCAAAAAAGATGTCCTGATGTGTGACACAGGATAACAAATCTGCGAGAAAGGATTAGGCACCTGTGACAAAGAATCTTTTTTGAGGGGGACTTCGATAAATTCCCATTGAAAATAAGGGGAACTTTAAAAGTTAATAACTTTAGAACAGAATAATATTTTTCCACCATACCAACAAAAGGCACATCTGTGATGCAAGGGCTTTCTATCCTGAAAACGTCCCAAGTTCGAGTCGTACTTTCTGTCTTTACATATTTATTTATTTATTTTTATTAGCCATTAGACCCTGTGTCATCTTAGCAGAACCCATTATCTTCAGTACAGCCACCACCATTCAAACCTAATCAACCAAACCACTAAACCAAGGAAAAAGTGCACAAAGTACATTTTCTCAGTCTTTTTTTTTTATTATCAATATTCCCCACCCAAAAAATTATTTGTCACAGGTGCTGAATCCTTTTTCGCACATGGGTTATCCTATGGCAACAACTAAACACATGATTCCCGAATGACAGAAACTAAAATGGTGGCAGCACAAAAAAGATTTCCTGATGTGTGACACAGGATAACACGTCTATGAAAAAGGATTAGGCACCTGCGACAAAGAATCCTTTATCGAGCCGGACATCTATAAATTCCCAATGGAAATAATAGGAATTTTAAAAGTTAATAACTTTCGACCAAATTAATATTTGCCCACCAAACCAGCAAAAGGTACATCTGTGATGCAAGGGCTTTCTACCCTGAAAATTTCAGACCATAATTTCAGACTGTTTCAGAGATACAGGTGGACAAAGAAACTGCAAAAAAAGCATGAGATTTAAAGAATATATAAAACTCGATCTCCATATCCACACAACAAATTAGAGCAAAACTTGCCACATCAAGAGATCTACCCTCATGAAATTCTCCATACAAAGCTTTATTGAAATCCATTGCATGGTTGAGAAATTGTTAAAGTGCAAAAATTCAACTTTAACATTAGACACCCTCATTAACCCTAACAGTGGTGCTTATAATTATAGAGGCACAGTCGTGCCCCTATTGTTAGGGATGAGTAGCTTGTTTAATGTTAAACCTCAAATTTTGCACTTTAATAACTTTGCAACCGATTTATGGATAGCCACAAAATTTGGTATGTGCTATCATGTGGGTAGATCTCTTGACATAGCAAGTTTCATACTGGTTGGATGTGTGGATTCTGAGATCTGGAAAGTGCAAAACCTTAAAAGCCACCACTTTCTGCAGTTTTTTCTTGATTGCCTTATTCCAAGACAGTGTGGAATTGTGGTGTGATTTTTTTCAAGGCAGAAAGAACTTGGGTAACAGAACTGTCATGCTTTGTTTGGTGAAAAAATACTGTAGCAAAGTTATTCCATTTTTAAGTTCCCATTATTTCCTATGGGAAGATCACTTTCCAGGATAGAGGTAAAAAGTTCAACAGGATTTGATCTCACGAATGATTCATTCTCATGAGATCCGCTCCGCTTTCATGAGGGAAAAGTTCTTTTGCGAGTTGCCATCTTGTCTTCCATTTACAAAAAATAATTTTGAGAACTCATGAAAATGAGGTGCTGTAGGGACACCAGAAATGGATTTGCTCACTGGAACTCCTTTAGTTGGGTTCTGCAGTAATCTGGTACCAAAATGATCCCGGAATGTTTTTTCACATTTTAAATCCTTTTCAACACTTGATAAGATCCTTTTTGTGAATCCTTTTCCTTCAAATGAAAAAGGATCTCAAGTCATGGAAAAGGATTTGGGACACACAGAAAAAAAGGCTTTTCCCCAGCCTTTCCTCTTAATTTATTTCCTTAGTGTAGTGTCCCTCCCACTCCCTGGTCACCAATCCCACATTAAATATTAGGTTTTCATAGTGTAGTGATCCCCCCAGTCACCATAACATTATTTTTCCATGGTATAATGGTCCCTTCCCTCTCCCTGGCCACTGATCCCATATGAATATGTATTTTCCATAGTGCAGTGGTCCCTTCCCGGTCACTGATTACATATTTCATTTTTTCAATAGTGTAGCAGTCCCTCCCCCACCCTTCAATCACAGTTGTCCATTTCCCTGGTGTCTAGTGGCACCCCCTTACCTGCATGATTGCCACTCCTCATTTCCTTGGTGTCTAGTGGTACCCCCCACCACCCATTGTAATTCCTTATTTCCCTGGTGTCTAGTGACACCCCCACCTGCTGATCACCCTAGCACATTTCCCTAGTGTCTAGTGGCAGCCCCCACCCACCGATTGCCATCTGTTTTTTCATCCCATAATTTCTGGTGTCTAGTGGCATCTCTCCACTTTCCCAGTGAAGAAACAAATCCTGAAATAAAGAAAATGTTCCCTCAATGTTTTTGTAAACCTGGACAAAAAAAGGTCCCTCACTGATCAGCCCCTCACCTCCCGCTCAGCACCCACCACCCCACACCCCCAGTACACCCCACATACCCTCGCATACCTGAACAGGTCCCAGGTTCAAGTCCCACTTTTTGATCGAAGACACATCTTGCTATTGGAACAGGCATCTGCAATCTGAGAAACTAAGGTAAATGCAGTTCAATGTATTTCATTGGGGGTTTAAACTTTTATGGATAACTTTAGCATTTTTTGAGATTTTGACCCCAAATTTTCAACATGGCCTTTCAGGGACTCTACCTCATGAACAATATGACTGTTGATAAACAACTCTCACCGGAAAGGTAATTTCATGGTCAGTTGGCTAAACCACCTTTTAGGCAGGATTTGTGCAAATGACCGTCATATTGTTCATGAGGTGGGGTCATAAGAAGGCTACATTGAAAATTTGGGGTCAAAATTATAAACAAATGGCAAACTTAAGACCATATTCATTGCAATCTCAATATGCATGCTCATAACTTTGGACATTTTCCATATTTTGACCCCAGATTTTCAACATAGCCTTCTTATCACCCCACCTCATATATGTCACAGCTGTCATTTTTAAAATCCTGGCCAAAATGTTTTCACACCTGTGGTGTGAATGGCATTGCAGTTGTGTAGAATTAGGGTTTGGGGGCAGATTTTAAACTTTTCTGTACTGACACATGTGTTGGGTTAATTAGATGGCTATGCTGACAATCTGGCCACTATTGTCCTATAAATTGAACCACAGGGCCCTTCCAGAGCTACATACATATATGCATCCATGGATGGATGGAAGCTCAGGTCCAAAGGACCCTGCACTCCCACAGTAAAATAAGGATAATATTATACGGTCTCAAAAGTAAGGAAATAAGTTGCAAAAACACGTTTTTTTTCTGCCTCCCATGCTTCACTGGCCCCCACTCCTTCAGGCTCCGTAGTCCCCCGGCCTCACTGCCCTTACCCAGCCCTCCTCTGGTCCTCAGATCGCAGCTAATCCCCAGGATATCCCATTATATCCCTTCGCTGGGTGGGTCCCCCTCCTCCAAGGGGGAAGGGCACTGGGGGGAGGGAATGTCCCCAGCACACACTACTTAGGGCCTGGGGATGCTGCTGAGGAACAGGAGACCCTGGGAAGGTACTGGAGGCACTCAGGGAATGGATAGCAGTCATCCGGTGGCCAGCGAGCAATTTTTCCATTTTTCTGTTGGGGGTAGCGAGTGACGCCATGGCATACGCCGGTGCACGCCTCCTCCCCAGTTAACTTTGGGCCATGCATCCTGTGATACTCCCAGCCTCTGCTAGGAGCCAGCAGGCACTGGCCCAGTCCCCTACCCTCCCACCGGAGAAGGAGAGCTGTCTATAGGACGCTTGATCATTCCCCCGGCCGGCCCTCCAGTGACCTGGGCTCATTCCTGAACCCTGGTCGCTGGCGTCGCAAGCGGAAATCCAACCACTGTGCCAGTGGGCCGGCTCTACAAAAAACTTTGTTAATGCTCCAGTTAGGGTCAAAGCAACTAAAGTTGAGAAATGAGGAGTAAGGGTTCCCAATGATAACACCCCACCCTCCAAAACCAGGCAGGAGTGCAGTTGTGGGGTGTGCCTTGGGATTCTCAAGTTTAATGCTGATCCCATTCTCATAAAGTCTACACATCTGACCTTATTTACAGATGGAATGGGGTGAGCGTTAGGCTTGAGAAGCCCAAGGCACACCCCACACCTGCTCCCCTGCCAGGTTTGGGAGGGTGGGGTGTTAGGGTTGGGAACCCTATTGCCTCATTTACCAGCTTTTGTCACTTTGACTCTAACTGGAGCATTAACAAAGTTTTTTGCAACTTATATACATTGTACATATATTATACATGACACATGTTATTAGACAGATAAGCTAGATAAAAAAAATATACATGCGTAAGGGTTGTTACACCCTATTTATAAGACGGTCTTGTGTTTTAAGTCCTATCAGTTTCTCTAAAATACATAAAGAGAGTCTAAGCATATGGTTTGTTACACATATGACAAATTTAAAGACAGTACAAGTAAAAATTATTCCATCTATACACATTTACATATAGGTTGGAAACACTCATCCAAGGCATTTGTAAAATCAATATGTGAGAACAAAGTGCGAACTGTAAACAGCAGATTGTTCCAAAGTAATGCTGCTTGAAATCTCAACGTTATCATATTATATCAGGCTATCTTATCTTCTCATACATCCTGCACCATATATCAGATGTTATTATTTTCTCATATTATACTGGCATGATAGCACCAGTATCGTTAGGGTTGATAAGGATGTTTAATGTTAAAGGGGCAATTTTATAAAGGTTCATCTGATTTGCTTGAAATGTGGAAAGTAGAAATGCTGGTGGTAGAACTCTGTATGTGCCAATTCTTTTTGGAAATGTTGGTTCAGTTTTTGAGATACACAGGCTTGAAAAAAAAAAAACAGAGGGTTTTGCTATTTTGGGCTGTTTTTTGCTTACCTGTATCTCCCAAATAGCTTTAGGTAGTGGGCTAAAATTTTCAGGGTAGAAAGCCTTGACCTCAGAGATGTGCGTTTTAAAGGTTTGGTGGAAACATATTGCTTTGTTGCAGAGTTATGAAATATTCAATTTCCCATTATTTTCTATGGAGAGAAAATAGATGTCTGGCATGAAATAGGATTCCCACTTCGAAGGAGCCCAGGAGACAGGGATCCTGATTCAAAGGAACCCTGCATGTTCCACAAAGAGAAGAACTGTGACCCAAATTGAGCATTTCCCATGTTGTTTTAACATGTCCCTGATGTCCTTTTTTAAGCCATGCCTCTGATTATGAGGACAGCGGTTGAGTCCCCAGTCCATGTAAAAAAATTACCCTCCCTCTCCCTCCCTCTGTACAGTCCCACCCACCACCTTCGTTCCCTGATACACCTTCTTATAAAAAAAAATTCCTCATGCTCCCTCCCACCACCCTCATTTTCCAGATCCATGGTCCATGTAAAAAAAAGACCCTCCCTCTCCCTCCCTCTGCCCAGTCCCACCTGCCACCCTCATTCCTTGGAAACCTTTCTTATAAATAAATAAATCCCTTCCACTCCCTCCCTCCATGCAATCCCACTTACACCCTCGTTCCCCAGTCCATGTCAAAAAATTATCCTCCCTCTGTGCAGTCCCACCCACCATCCTCATAGCCCAGTCCCCCTTTCTTGTAAATAAATAAATCCCTCCCTCTCCCTCCCTCTGTGCAATCCCACCTGCCACACTCATAGCCCAGTCCCCCTTTCTTAAAAATAAATAAATCCCTCCCTCTGTGCAGTCCCACCCACCACCTTCATACACCTGTCCTGCTGTGATTTAAATAAAATCTCTCCCACACTCTCCCTCTGTGCAGTATGATCCACCACCCTTGTAGCCCCGTCCCCTTTTCTTATAAATAAATAAATCCCTTCTTCTCCTTCCCTCTGTGCAGTCCCACCCACCACCGTCGTAGTCTGTTCCTGTTTCTTATAATCAAAAATTCCTCTCGCCTCCTCCTCCTCTGTGCAGTCCCACCCACCACCCTCTTACCCCAGTCCCATTGCGATTTTTAAAAATTCTCCTGCTCCCTCCTCTGTGGAGTACCACCCTCCACCCTTGTTCCTTGGTTCACTTTTAATGAAATCGCTGTAAAAAGAAAACCGTCCCCGATGTCTTTGTTTTTATCGCCTTGAAAAGAAAAGGGTCCCTTATCATTTCTTCAGTACCTCTCCCTATCCCCACCTCCCACTGAGCACCCACCTCCCCGCACCCCCCACCCCATACCTACCTCCAAAGGTCAGTGCTGTCATCTTCTGTGGACCGGAACACGTCTGCACTCTTAAAAGCCCAACCACAAAATGAAGAATCAAAGGTAAGCACCATATAATGGTTGTCAATGGGGGGGTTCAACTTACAATGATATCGAAGCCATTTTTAACTATTTTTGCACCAAATTTTCAACATGGAGTTCTTGGGATGCCACATCATGAACATAGTCACTGTCATTTAATTTCTCACTCCTGAAAAATGATTTCACATTCGCTGCAAGGAATCACCTTTCAGGACTGATTAATAAAGTGACAGTGCCACTGTTCATGAGATGGGATTCCAAAAAGCCCATGTTGCAAATTTGGTGAAAAAATTCCAAAAATTACTGTTACAAGCATGTGTTGCGCAGTTTCTATGCACGCTTATAACTTCACCAGTTTTTAATATTATTACCCCAGATTTTCAACATTGCCATTTTTTCACATCTCCTCATGAACAGTACAGCTGATATTTTTCACATCCTGCCCAGAATGTGTATTCGGAACTGTGGTGCACAATGGCGCGGTTGCTGTTCAAAATCAACTTTCGGGATGGATTAACAAAATCACAGTGCAACTGCTCATAAGGGGAGGTCACAAAAAAGCCATGTTGATAATTTGGTGAAAAGATTCCAAAAAATGACCAAGTTGCAAGAGTGTGTTTCTGAGTTTCTACACATGCTTGTAGCTTCTCCAGTTTTTCATGTTTTCTCTCCAGATCTTCAACATTACTGTTTTTCTCACCACCTCATGAATATTACAGCTGTAATTTTTGAAATCCTGCCAAAAATATTTTTCTCCACCTGTGGCACACAATGGCGTTACAGTTGGGCAGAATTATATTTCAACAGGGATTTGAAAGTTTTCTGTACTGGGTACGTGTGCTGAAGTGATGATAAGAAGGTTATGTTCAACATTTGGGGTAAACATTATTTAAGATGGCACATTTATGACTATTGTTGTGATTTTGCTATGCCTGTTTGTAACTTTATGTGGAAGTGCAGGGTCAGAGACCCCTGTGTTTCCACCGATAGATACATATGTGCATCTGTAGGAGGGATGGTAGCGCAGGATCCAAAGGACCCTGCACTCCCACTGTGACATATGAATACTGTTGTACTATCTGGAAGGGATGGGAGATGGACACTGCTATACTCTCTGGATGGAGGGATGGGAGCAACAGTAAAATGAGGATACAATTATATTATCTGAAAAAAGAGGGGAAATTGATTGCACATAACTCCATTAATGCAACAAATGGGGAGCATGTACTGGAAATAATGGTCAGGAAGCCACTGGGTGGAAGTGACCATTGCACAGTGTGGTTCCAGTTGGATATGGGCAGGGAAAGCAGCCCGACTAAGACCAAATCTTGGATTTCAGGACAGCAGATTTCAGGAAAATGGACAAAGTGCTAAGAAGCCATCTGATGGGCATCAAAGCAGATATGGGGTGGACCAAAGGTGGTCCATAAATAAGGAAGGAATACTGGTTGCCACAGATGAGTGTGTTAGGCTCAGAGGTAAGAACACAAGAGCCAAAGCACCAGCTGGTTCAGTTCTGGGGTTGACCAGGCAGTAAGGGAAAAGAGGTTGGCCTATAAAAAAATTCAGGAAGACCAAAAGAGAGGTGGATAGAGAAAATTACCTAAGGTTGGCTTGTAAGGCAAGTAAGGATGTCCGGCGAGCAAAGGCACAGAAGGAGCTGCAGACAGCTGAAGGAATTAAAAAGGGGTAGAAGGCCTTCTTTTGCTATGTAAGTGAGAAAAGGGACAAGAAGGAAGGGATTGTTAGGCTTAAGAAAGGGGTGGAGTGGGTGGCTGATAATGGGACAAGGCATAGATACTAATGAATACTTCTGTTCCATCTTTACCAGGGAGAAGGATGGACCAGTGCCTTCAGGAGGGAAAAGAGGAGCAGGGAGGGAATACAGATGTAGTCACAGAGAAGGATAGAGTGAAGGAGGGCTGCTGGCACAAAAGGTGGACAAATCACCAGGCCCGGACAGAGTATATCCAAGGGTACTAAAGGAACTGTCTGAAGAGCTGGCAGGGCCACTGGCAGACCTATTTAATAGTTCACTAGAGTCAGTCATGGTACCGCAGTACTAGAAAACAGCACATGTAGTGCTCCTCCACAAAAGCGGTCCTAAGGATGACCCAGGAATTAATGACCAGTCAGTCTTACCTCCATTGTGGGCAAGCTCACAAGACCATACTAAAGGAGAGATTGGTGGAATATCTAGAGAGCATGGTCTCCAGAATGCGAGGCAGCATGGGTTCATGGGGGATTGTGTCATGAATCTGATTGACTTCTTTGACTGTGTCACTAAGACAGTAGACAGGGGCCAAGCAGTGACGTCCTCTTTCTTGATTTCAGTAAGGCCTTTGACGCTGTGCCCCACAAAAAGTGGTTTAGGAAGTTAGTGGATCTTGGGGTTGGGGAAAAGATGGCCAGATGGGTGAAAGACTGGCTGAGGGACAGAACCCAGAGGGTGGTTGTGGGGGGAGAGTTATCCGATACCAGAGAGGTAACCACTGGGGTCCCACACTGCTCTGTGCTGGGACTGGTGTTGTTAAACGTCTTTATCAATGACATGGGGATGGCATTAAGGGCAAAATGTGCCTATTTGTGGATGACACCAAGCTTTGCAGGAGAGCGGACATAGCTGAAGGGATACAGGATCTATAGGGAGATCTGGAAAAGCTGAGAAGGTGGTCCAGGATCTGGCAGCTTGGCTTCAATAACAAGAAATACAAAATTATGCATATAGGAGCCAAGAATCCCAGGACAGAGTACTGCCTGGGTGGAGTCCGAGTATCTGCATCAGAGGAGGAGAAGGACCTGGGAAGTGATGATCTCTAGTGACCTGAAGCACTCCATGCAGTACAAGAAAGCAGCAGCAAAGGCAAACAAGATGCTGGGATGCATATCTAGGGGGATCAGTAGTAGGAGAGATGAGGTTATACTGCCCTTTTACAGGTCACTGGTAAGGTCACATCTAGAGTATGGAGTTCAGTACTAGTGCCCACACCTCAAAAAGGACAGTAATCTGCTGGAGAAGGTCCAGAGGAGGGCTAAAAAGATGACAGTGAGTCAGCAGGGTAAGGCATACAAGGAGAGGTTGAGGGCCCTGAACAAGTACACTCTGGAAGACAGGAGAGAGAGGGGGACATGATTGGGACCTTCAAGTACTTGAAAGGGATAAATAAGGTTGATAAGGAGAGTCTCTTTAAGCTGAGTGGCAACCATAACACTAGGGGGCACAGTCTTAAGCTGGACGGTGGGAGGTTTAGGAAGGAGGTCAGGAAGCACTTCTTCACAGAGAGGGTGGTGGACAGTTGGAATGCACTGCCTAAAGAGGTCATCTCATTGAAGACAGTAGGCAGCTTTAAGAAAGGCTGGGATAGGCATAGGGGGAAAGTAAGGATCATGGGTAGGAAGGATGGGAGGAGTGGGGAGGGAGGGCAGGGACATTAGTTCAAGCTGTGGACCCTGCAATATGAGCAGACTTGATAGACCAAATGACCTTTTTCTGCTGACTTATTTGTATGTTTGCATGTTCGTATCAGTTAAAGCATGAAAGCAGGGAAATGAGGCGTTAGGGTTTCCAACCCTAAAGCCCCACCACCAGGGTTCCCACCCCGACTATTCCACCCTCACCCCCCACCCTCCACACACGAACAGGTGTCTGGGTGTGCATTGGGGTCCACGGCTTAACTCTCACTCCATTCCATGTGTATGTTTATAATTGCAGGTTTTACCATTAAAAAAGTATGGAAATTAAATGCAAAAAACTTTGTTATTGCACCAGTTAAGGCTCCTGTCATGCCCTTGATAGTATGGAAATAGGAAGTTAGGGTGTACAATCGTAATAACACACCCAGATTCACAACATGTAACTGACTAATGTGTTCTACTGAGCATTAGGGACATGAGTTGACTTAAAAGTGTTGACCCTTATCAGTGTGTAAAATAAGCTATTGTAAGGTCCCGGGGGCTCCATCACAGGCAGTAAACTGTGCGGCACTGTTGAATGGATGGTAAGTTCTGGAGATGGCGGGGTGACAGGCTTGGGGGAGTGGAAGGCTGAATGGGACTGGCTGGCAGAGGAGGAGCAAAAAAGCAAATTTAGGAAACAAGTAACACCACAACCAGAAATCCACAGCAGATGCATGCCAGCAGCATCTGCCACAGGTAAGCTACAATAATCCATATATTACATTGTTTGCCCTTACTGTGTATGGAATTCAGCCAGTTTAAAAACATTGTGCACTGTCTAAAACCTGTTGTGCACATGCTATTATCAGTGCACCAGGCTTTCCCTCTCGCGCCGACTGCTGCTGCTTCTATGCTCCAGCCTCTATTTTCATTCAGTCGCAATGCTGCAGTTGCACATGCAACATTAACATCTCACACAGAAACATATAGTTTAAAAACTAAAATATGGGTGACCATACACAACTCACCCTCTGCTTCCATCTCAGGGATGAGATAACAGCATGGACCTCTCGAGCTTTGCTCTTGAGGTCCATATGCTGTTATCGCTACCCCTCGATGAAGACACAGGCTTGTTGTATGGTCACACATACATTATTGCTTATATTCATTGCTAACCTCAAGACTTTTCCCTATTTGTAGTCTGTTTTACCCTATGTCAATTACTGAACTGAGGGACAAATTGACAAAGCCAGACTAAATTTTCAGGTCATAAGTCCTGAAGAAGTTGGCGGAGGTCCTGTTGCACCTCTGGCAGACTTGTTTAACACCTCCCTGGGGAGTGGGTGCATGCCCCAGGACTGGAGGATGGCACATGTGGTGACCCTCCATAACAGTGGGCTCAAGGAAGAACCAGATAACTATACACTGGTCAGCCTTACCTCCATCATGGGGAAGCTAATGGAGACTATCCTTAAAGAGAGTTAGTAGATCTTTCTGGAGGAGAATGGTCTCCAGGACAATAAGAAACATGAGTTTGTCTTGGGCAAATCCTGCCAGACAAACCTGGTTAACTTTTTGACTGGGTGACAAGGGTACCTGATAGGGGCCCTGAGATGGGAGTCCTGTATCTGATTTCAGCAAGGCCCCGACTAGGTGCCAAAAGAAAGGTTGACTAGGTCCACAGCTCTCATCCCTCTACCAGGTGTCTAACTGTCAGCGGCACGGCTTCCCTCCTCCGCCGCCCATCTCCCCTGCCTGCAGTCTTGTCTGAAGATCTCTCCTCAGCGCTCGCCCCTGAACCGGGCACCTAGCTCTCAGCAGTGCAGCTTTCTCTCCTGCTGCCACCCACCTCCCCTGCCTGCAGTCTCAGCTGAAGATCCCTCCTAAGCTCTCACCCCTGAATGAGGCACCTAACTCTTGGCAGTGTGGCTTTCCCTCCTGCCACCACCCGCCTCCCCTGCCTGCAGTCTCGGCTGAAGATCTCTCCTCAGCTCTCATCCCTGAACTGGGCACCTAACTCTCAGTGGTGTGGCTTTCCCTCCAGCTGATGCCTGCCTCCCCTGCCTGCAGTCTTGGCTGAAGATCTCTCCTCAGGTACGGATGCTCCAAAATTTCAATTTTCTGACTCCGCCACTCCAGGCCCAGCCTGATTGGACAATTGAAGCAGCAGGGCCCAGCTGGTTGGCTCGCCTTCAGTCTTCACTGCTGCCGCTAGCTTGGCTGCTTCTCAGCTCCCCTGCAGCATTTATTGCTACAGCCAAATTTTCTACTGCCAATAATTTTCCTTTACTGTTTTTACTTGTACTTAGAATTACATTTTTTTATGTAAGTTAATTGTGCTACTACTGTCTGTTTCCTCTAAGCCTACTGTTTAACCTGTTAGTAAATTAAGCCTACTGTTTACAGCTTATACTTTTACAACTTTTGCAAAATTTAGCCTGCTGCTTTGCTGTATTGTATTTACTAACTGTATCAGGGCCCTGACTCTATTTGTAACATCGTGATAAGTTTTGCCCGCTGTTTTTGTTCATTTTCCTCCCTGTTTTGATTTAAATCTGTTTCCCATGGCTCTCTCACTCAAAAATCCTCCCATTTGTGCTTCACGCTGACCCACCCTGCTCTTACTCGATTTCACCTCTGACCTCCCCCATTTAAGGCTTAATTGCTTCACCTTTTGTGTAATCTTCCCTCCCTTCTCTGGTCCCCCTGCTTTTTATTGCTTCTGCACCCGCCACAGATTTAGCTGCTATTCCACTCCTCTCTGCAGCCTCTGTCTAACTCCACCCCCTGACTCGCTATTTAATTGATGTCACTGTCTTCTTTCTCCACAGCTCACCCCTGAACTGGGCACCTAACTCCTCGGCAGTGCGGCTTTCCTCCTGCCGCTGCCTGCCTCCCTGCCTGCAGTCTTGGCTGAAGATCTCCTCAGATATGGACACTCCAAAATTTCAATTTTCTGGCACCACCACTCCAGGCCCAGCCTGATTGGACAATTGAAGCAGCAGGGCTCATCTGATTGGCCCGCCGATCCTCACTGCCATCGCTAGCTTGGCTGCTTGCCCCTGCTGCATTGATTGCTACAGACAGATTTTCACTGCCAAGAATTTTCTGTTGCCCACCCTCCCCACCCTTGGCACTCTTTAAATACCCATGATTCCCCAGTGCCTGCCCTGTGTTTTGGCCTCGCTGTGCAATGCCAGGTTGATGAGGAACAAGGCTGCTATTTTGCAGACTTGATTTCCTCTGTCAACCTGGCTTGCATCACGGAGGCCTGGCTGGGTGATGATGTGGGCCCTGTTTTTTATGCAGCCATGCCCACTGGATATACCGCAGCACACTGCTCGAGAAAGAATCACAGGGTTGGGGGAGTGGCCATAGTTTTTCGATCCAGTTTAGGCTTCTTGGTGTACCCAATTGGTAGCATCCAATTTTTTGAGTGTGCTGCTGTGTGTGGGGGTGCAGGTGCAGTTTGCAGGATTCTCCTTGTTTACCGCCCCCCGGGGGGAAGAGGGGAATTCCTGCAGGAGGTAGTGGACTTCATTATCGACCAGGTGTTGGAGTCCCCCAGGTGTTTAATCCTGGGGACTTAAATGCCTGGGTCAGCGACAAACCTCATGTTTCAGTTACGACCTCCTATAGTTGATGCAATCACTGGGTCTGTCACAAGCGATTGCTGCTGCTACCCACCAACAGGGCCACACACTCGATCTGGTGTTCCAACAGGGTCTTGAGATTGACATCCTCAGAACTGATCAGGTCATTTGGTCTGACCACTGCACCGTGGAGTTCAGATTTGGGGCCCCTGAAGTCCTTCCACTGTGGAGATGGTCAGCTATCACCCTTAAGGGTTTGACCAGAGGGACCATTGGCATTAGCTGACCTATCTAGGATTGATGTAGCATGTGCAATTTGCATGGGAGAGGTGGTGGCCAGCTATAACAGGGTGGTTACTGAGGCTCTAGATACCATCGCACCAGTCTGTATGCGACCCAGACCCTCTCACCTGAGATCTCCTTGGTTTGATGGGATCTCAAGGTGATGAAGATCAGGGTTCAGAAGTTGTAGCATTGCTGGCAGAAGACCTGGCTGGAGGCTGACAGGCTGGCCCTGAATTCTCACTGTGTTGAGTACCGGGGGCAATTTCCCATAAGAAGGCAGCATTTCTGTCCAGGGAAATTGCTGTGGGGAAAAACAGACCATCTCAGCTGTTTCAGACCATGGACAGGCTTTTACATCCTGCATATCTCCGGCCAAAAAAAGCTCTTTCAACCACTTTATGTGGAGAGTTTGCTCTGTTTTTCTCTGACAGAGTACTGGCCATCCAGTCGGGGATTCCGCCAGCGAGGCTTGTACCTCACAGTGGTTGAGTTGGGAGGTTCAGAGACACTCAGTCTACCTGGGAGGAGTTTAGGCCAGTGGAGGTGTCTGAAGTGACTAAGGTGAACTCTGGGTTGAAGCACACCTTTTGTGAACTGGACCCGCACTGGTGCATTTCTTAATGAGATGTGCCTGGTGTTCACCAGGATTGCCAGGTGCTCAATGGTGGAAGGGGTATTTCCAGTTGCTTTGAAAGAAGCACTGGTGAAGCCCCTCCTAAAGAAATCCTCCTTTGACCCAGATGTCCTGGTGAATTACTGTCTGATCTCCAACCTGCCATTTTTGAGCAAGGTTGCTGAGAAATTGATGGCACATCAGCTCGAGGATCACCTGGTGTCCTCTGATATCTATGAGCCTTTCCAATTGGGTTTTGGGCCAGACACAGCACTGAAACTGATCTAGTGAGTGCATAATGATCTGCTTAGGATTAGAGATAGAGGAGACAGGTCAATTCTTGTGCTTCTCCATCTCTTCTCAGCCTTTGACACTGGATCTTGTCATGCTTCTTGATCGACTCTGAGTTTTGTGGACTCACCAGTGCTGTCATCAAATGGTTTGAGTCTTATCTCTCAGATAGAGTGCAGTGGGTAGTGATGGGGAATTTCTCCACCTCCCCAATGCCTCTGTCTTGTGGAGTACCTCAGGTTCGATCTTGTCACCAATCTTATTTGCAGTGTACATGCTGCCCCTGGGCAAGATCACCCAGCAATACAGTGTGGAGTTTCACTGCAAATGATACCCAACTGTATGTGTCTTTTGCACCGGAACATCTGGAGCGGTTGACGTGCTTAACAGCTGTCTGGCTAAAATCAATGACTGGATGGCTTCCAGCTGGCTGAGGCTCAACCTGGCTAAGACTGAGGTGCTGGTAATCGAGTCTGGCCACAGGCATGATGAGTAGCCACGGGGCTGACTCTGGACTTATTCTGGGGTCTACTCCATTGGTGGTTTCTCCGAGGCTGTGAAATCTGGGTGTGATCCTTATTGCAGACTGGCCTTTGAAGATCAGGTGTCAGCCATAGTCAGCAGTGTTTTTACTACTTGTGGAACATTGCCTGGATTAAGCCACTCATTCTGCCTGAGGACCTGCTGACATTAGTACATGCCTTTGTGACTTCTAGGCTCGATTACTGTAATGCTCTGTACTTTGGGGTCATGGGAGGGATCCTCCGCAGGGTGCAGATAGTGCAGAATGCAGTGACCTGGTTACTGACGGGCCTGTCAAGGTCAGACACATGATGCCAGTTTGCATGCTCTGCACTGGCTGCCAGTCAGGTGGCTGGTCCTTTACCTTTAAGGCCCTATGGGCTGGGCCCTGGTTACCTGTCTGAGCTCCTGACACAAGTGTCCTCTGCTTGCTCCCTCACTCCTCCTCGAGGGGCCTTCTGAATGTTCCCAGAGTTCAGCTCAAGACCTCAGGAGACCATGCTTTTAGTGTCTCTGGGCCAACCCTGTGGAACTTGTTTCCACCCGCAGTCCAAGAGGCCCCTCTGTTGAGGTGTTTAAGGGAAGCTAAAGGCCCACCTCTTCAGCCTGACCTTTGACAGCTGATACCATCTTTAGCTTTGGCCAGTCCCATGAAGATGACTTTTGGAAACCTCTATTTTGTTCAGTTTTATCATGTTATGGTTTTATGAGGTTTTATTGTGTTTTTATTTACTACTGTATGTTCTTATTTATATTCATGTACAGCCTCTGGGATTGGGTGCCTATAAAATTGCCTTGCCTTAACAGTTTGGACTTAGTTATGTTGGCAGACACATCTTAGATGGATCTTTTAAAATTCTGCCCCAGGTGTCACATCAGCAAAGCACTTTGGAAAACTAAAAATCATTTCTGGGTATTAAAAGCTGTATGTCGGGTTCGGGAACGGACTCAGGCGCCGAGGGTCAATAGGGGAAGGAGTAGGATTGAGCGTCCATAGGATTGTTCTCCTCCCCTGGTGAGGGTTAGGGATGCATGATCGCTCTGCAGCGGCCCCCGGTGGAGACCGAGAGCACAAAAGAGGGATCGCATGAAGGGGGAACACCAGAAAACAGAAATACCGTTCGCTGGCCACTGGATGACAGCTTTCTCTCCCCGGTTGCCTCCAGTGCCTTTCTGGGGCCCTCCTCCTCCATGGCAGCATCCCCGGGCCCTAAGAAGAGTGTGCTGTGGTCATCCCTCTCCCCTGGTGCCTTCCCCCCTCGGAGGAGGGGAGCCCGCCCGGCGAAGGGATATGCCGGGATATCCCGGGGATCAGCTGCAATTTGAGGAGATAGAGGAGGGCCGGGTTAGGACAGGAGGGGCTATCGGGAGACTTGCAGAGCCTGAAGGAGTGGGGGCCTGCGAGCATGAGGAGGGTGGAAAAAAGAATATACAAAAAAAAACTGTATGTTCGGTATTATGGAAATGATTTTGTTTTCAAGACTCTTTCAGTATTATGGTGTAAGGCTATCCTGACATAATTTCATTGTCTCTCCTCCCCATCCAGGGATCGAATGAGAACCTCGATAAATGTGGTAGGCGACTCATTTGGAGCAGGGATCGTATTCCACCTCTCAAAAGCAGAGCTTGCTGTCTTTGATGCCCTGCACTCCAACAAGAGTGACTTGGAGATGGTAAAGATCCAGCTGGACCATGAGGGACTGAAGAACCACATAGCTGAGAGCCTGAATGCACTTCCCTATCCAGGCTACACCTCACTTCCTACAGATGAATATGAGGTAAATCAGACCCTCCCATCCCTCCACACTAGTAAGCTCCTCTGTAATAAAGGCTTAAATTATACAGCAGGATTTACTTTCACAGTTTGATCAGGATGGTCCAGCTGAGCTTCAACAATTACCTGTCTATCCAGTTCAGTATTTAGAACACCCTAATCCTCTCTTACTTCAGCCTTCTCTTTTCTAGACTAAGGGAGGGGGAGGAATTTTTAGCCAGCTGAACACAGCACTTGTATCCCTATTTTGGATGTGTGCTGCATCCTTGCAGATACATCCGGATGTCTGCGTCCTACTCTCATACATGCTGATGCATTTGCAACATCATACGAATTGATGGCACTTTTGACTGAACTGCATTACCTGAATCCATTTTTTCAGACACAGCTGTGGACTTCCATTCCAAAAGTTAGACCATGTGTTTGTGGTCTAGCTATCGAGATAGAAATCTGCAGTCCCATCCCAAAAACTGATACTGAAGTCTGAAAATCCCCCCTACCAAATCATTTGAGTGTATGCACTTCTCTTTCCAGGCTACACCTCACTTCCTACAGATGAATACAAGATAAATTACAGACCACCCACCACCCCAGCCAGTTCCTCTGTAATAAAGGCTTCAATTATATGGCAGGTTTTGTGGGGTTTTTTTGGGGGGGGGAGGCCCTCGATCCTTATCAGACCTCAACCCTGCCTTGCTTACTATCCCCCCATGTCTAGGCTTGCACCCTGGGTGGGGCTGCCAGGCGGGCACTCCCTCCCAATGAACACTGTTGGCAAGCCCTGGCTTATCCCCCTGATCGGGGCCATGGCAGCGGGACCCCCACCTCAGCAGACATTGGTGGCAGTGGAGCGGTGGCAGAGCAGAGGAGGTCATGTCGGGGGTGGCTTTTTTTCTTGAATACTGGACCTCTGGGGGCAGGCATGTGCAATGGTGTCCGGAGTCTGCCCCGCACCCTCTGTGGTGACAGTGCCAGCCACAGCGGTATCCCCAGCCTCTGCCAGGGATCCGTATAGCACTGTATACTCTTTCCACCTCCCCCCAGAGAAGGAGAGTGGTCCCTGGGACACTCGATCCTTCTCCCCCCAGCCATCCCTCCAACTCCTGAGTCCGTCACTGAACCTGGGATGCCGGTGCCACAAGCGGAGACCTTGTTGTTGAGCCGGTGGGCTGGCCCAAGTTTGTGTTTCTGCAGTTTGATCAGGAAGGTGCAGCTGAGCTTCAGCAATTACCTGCATATCCAGTGTAGTATCTGGAGCACCCTAATCATATCTCCTTGAGCCTCAAGACTAAATCATTTGAATGTATGCAACCTTTCCTCATTGTGCCTTCTCCAGAAGTGCTGTGAGGAAAGATGTCCTGCCATTCTGCCTTCTGTTATACAGGGTATCTTGTTCCTGTATAATCCTAAATGATTAAACAAGGTGGAAGTTTCTTAGTTAGTTTTTTTTTTTTAACAGGAGAGACACACTAGGTTGAAAGCTTGTTTACAGGTGCGACCTGGGAGCAGAAGGAAGTTAAGTGACTTGCTCAGGGTCACACAGTATACAAGTGGGGATTTACTTGTCTGGCGTTAGTTACATAATAAACTAATATCAGAAGGGACTCTAGGTCCTTCATGTCCTCCTCCCCAGGCTTCATAAGTAAAGATAAAAAAAAAAATTGTGCAAGCATGTACTAACTCACAGGGATTCACTATCAGCTCTACTATCCAGTGTACCCATTGACTCCCTTGTTAAAGGACTGCTTTGTCTTCCTAGCTACTGTCTTCATAGGTATCCTGTTCCACAGGTTCACCACCCTGTGAGAGTAAAGTGCTTCCTAATAGTCCCCCTACATTTCCTATTGTTGAGCTTCAGGGCGTGTCCCCATGCATCTCACTATTAGGCACCAGATCAAGCATCTCTTATTTAACCCTTGCTGCAGTTGGATTGAATTCTATCCTTGCCTCTCCACCAGCCCTGTCACCCACCTTCACTGGAATGTACCCAAATGTGATGTTCTGCACTAACACTCCTCCTCACAGCAGGGCCACTGGAGGGGACCCTGGTCTCTCCAGCAGAGCTGAAGCTCTGTGCTTGCACTGGCACCCAGTCAGTGCTGCAGGACCTGCGAGGAGAAGCAGGATGGCATGCTGCAGTGGCCAGTATTTTCCTGCTTTTTTCTCCCCCATTGACATTCATGGAGGCCCTTGCCTGACTCATGCAGGCATGATGTGCAGTGCTAGTCAGAGCACATCGACTTCTCCCTCACTAATCCTTTGCTTCTGCTTGCCTTGCCACCTGTGGTCAATCAGGTGGTAATAATGTGGTGGAGAGCAAGAGCACTCCCCCCTGAGGAGGCAAACATCCCTGGGACGTTCCACCATCCTATCTTGCAGCCTCCGATGACCCAGATTCATTCCCAAACCTGGGTCACCACATCAAACAGCTTTACATGTTCAATATCATTGATACTCTCAAATATAGGAGAGACTGAGACCATGTTCCAACTCAACCTTCTTTTCTCCAGAGTGAGCATGGTATGGGTGTCTAGTATCTCCTCATATGCTTTGTCTCCCATACCCATGAACATGTTGGTGGCCCTGTGATGCACCCTCTTTACTGCTTCAATATCCTTTTTGAACTGAGGAGGCTGAAAATGCTTGCAGTTCTCCAATGAAGCCTGGCCCCAGCCTTGTATAGAAGCAGGATTACTTCCCCTGCTCTGTTGGTCACCTCCTTCCTGATGCACCCCAGCATTCTGCTGGCCCTCGTGACACTTCTTCCCAGCTTTTGCAGCTTGCCAGTTATGACCTCAGCTCCTTTTCCACTGCAGCAAGTGGAGCCCTCACAGTTACCTCATTTACACATAGGATTAGAATCAATAACAAAGCAATTAGTTACGTTTTAATTGGTTCTAACCCTGCATGTAAATGATGCTATCACCTTCATGTAAATGCAAATAGCAATGTGATCGATTACCTGGAATCGAAGACAAATATCGATCACCAACTCATGTAACGTAGTATGTGTGTTGGTCCTAAAACTGTTTTACCTCATTAAGTGTAACACCTTGCTTTTGCCTACATTGATCCTTGACTCGAGTCTGCTCAATCTCCCAGCTTGTTCAGATCCTACAAAGTTTGTCCCCATCCTCAAGGAAGTCCACCACTCTGGCCATGTCTGTGTTACCAGAGAATTTCAGCAGTCTGGTGGAGACCCCATTTTCCAGCTTAGTAATGAAACTGTTAAACTGTAGTTGGCCTTAGAACCAATCCCTGAGGGATGTCACCGAGTACACCTCTCCACTTGGAGTAGTGCCCATCCAACTTCACCTTCTGCTTCCTGTCCCCAAGCAGTTAGATGTTCTCCTTGAATATGTCACATATATACTGTACCACATTGGCTTACTCTGCACAGAAGTTTCGCATGTGCCACAGTATCAAAGTCCGCATCAACTACACCCATGGCTCTGTCCCTGACCACCTCCCTAGTCACCTGCACGAAAAAGACCTTGCATAAGTGCCTGAACAGCGGCACAATGATAGTGTTATTGCTAGGAGTGCCAGAGACCTGGGTTCAGGAATGAGCCCTGGTCACTGAAGGCTGGCCAAGAAAGGAGGATCGATCATCCCCACAGATGCTATCATCCTCCAGGGAGGGAGGGTCACTGTCACCCTGCTGTACTGCCACCTGGGAGATCAAAGGTGGCAATACAGCTGAGGGTGGCAGGGAGGGAGATGTAGGCTGTACACCAGGGTGATATGCACGCTCAATGTGTGCATGCCCCATGGCCTCCTAGTGCCCCTGCATCCGAGGTGGGGAGAAACAAAGAAAAGACTCCACCAGGCAGGATAGCTTCCTCACCAACTTGCAGACCTTGCACCACCAACTGCAGCACCACTCCACTGATGCTGGCTTGAGGTTACCTCAGGGGACAGAGACCCCAAAGGACCTCTAAGAAAGAGCCATGCCATATACGTTAAGCCATGAGGATAACATAGAAACATAGAAGCACAGAATCTGATGGCAGATAAGGACTGCTGACTCACTAAGTCTGCCCATTTTCTTCTGCCTATTGTTAATATCTCAGACCTCATTTGGTCTTGGCTTCTCCTTACTCCTTGGTTGATAGTATTCCTTTATGTTTGTCCCATGATCTCTTGAATTCCCTAACATCTTGGCTCTCCACTCTCCGGGGTTCCATTTGTCCACCATCCTCTCTGTGAAGAAGTACTTCCTCATGTTACTCCTGAGGCTGCCTCCCTCCAACTTCAAATCAAGACCTCTTGTTCTCAAACCCTGTTTTATCTAGAAGATGCTACTCCCTTGGATCTTGTTAATGCCCTTGAGGTATTTAAAAGTTTCTATTATAGCTCCCCTTTCACGTCTTTCCTCCAGAAAATACATGTTGAGGCCCCTCAGTCTCTCCTCATACGACATCTGAAGCAAACTTTGTACCATCTTTGTAGCACTTCTCTGAACTGTCTGTACTCTGTCTATGTCTTTCTGGAGATACGGCCTCCAGAATTATACACAGTATTCCGGCTACATGTAATTTCAGCAATGCAGTTATGCTGAATGACAATCAGTTTCAGCAAATACACATTAGCATGGTAATTTTCAGTGAACGTACATTTTAGCGACTACAGTTACAGCTAAATACAGTGGCCTAGGTGATGGTTTCTCACTCTCTCATCTGAAAGTTAAATGCAAGACCTAACAAATAATCCTTGCATGGGTGACTCACATAATCCCCGATGATTTGAACAATGCACTGTGGCAGACCACAATGGTGCCTCCAAGTGAATGTTTCTGCACAGCCAAGCATAATCTGTGCCATCCTAACTTCTGCCATGCATTGTTCCTCTTGAATGCACTCTAGGAACCTCAAACTGTGGGGTGGGCACACAGATACGAGTGTTAAACACTGATATTCCTGATGGTTACTGCTGATAGTTATGCAGGGGTTATGCCCCTGCATCCCCAGGGACTGCCAACCCAACCCCCATCTCTAATATTCTAACACCGAGATGCTCATGGATAATGGAGGTAATTAGCATGTTTCTGATCGCTCAATAGTGCTGTCGCTATAGTTGATAATGCTTTATAGTGGCATTCACTATTATACAGAAGCACAGTAATTGATCAGTCGCTATTATATACTATCGCTATAGCTGTAATTGCTAAATCACTTTCTCTGTTATTCCTTCACTTAAATTACATCTCTCAAATGACATGCTACCAGTATTCCAGATGTGGTCTCACTAATTGTCTGTAAAGTGGCAGCACCACCTCTCTCCTTCTACTAGTGATACCCCTCACTATGCAACCCAGCATCCTGGTGAATCTCCCTTCTGCCTTCTTACACTACCTGGACCTCTTTAGGGCATTGGTTATGATCGCTTCTAGGTCCTTTTCTTGATTTGTGTTTGCTAGGACCTGTCACCCCCCATCATGTACTCCTCACCTGGATTTCTGTGTCCCAAAATGAATGATTTGACATTTTTTGTATTAAAACTCAGCTGCCACACCTTGACCATTCCTCAAGCTTGCCTAGGTCCTTTTCATTTCTCCACCCCTCAGGAATGTCCACTCTGTTGCAGATTTTAGTGTCATCTGTGAAGAGGCATACTTTTCCCTACAGCCCCTTTACAATGTCATTAAGACTTTAAAGATAACTGGTCCCAGTACTGAACCCTGTGGTGCCCTGCTGGACACTTCCCTCCCATTGGATCGGGCCCCATATATCGCTACTATCTACATCCTTCCCCTCAACCAGTTCCTGATCCAGTTTATTACCTTGGATCCCACTCCCAGGCTTTCAAGCTTGTTTAGAAGCCTCCTGTGTGAGAGGGTGTCGAAAACCTTGCTGATGTCAAGATAGGCCACATCCACTGCCCCTCCCTGTTGCAGCTCCACTGTCACCCAATCAAAGAAATCTATCAGATTTGTTTTACAAGACTGACCCACTGTAAATCCATACTGCTTTGGATCCTGCGCCCCTCTATCCTCAAGATATGCACAATCCTTTCTCTTACAATGAATGACCCCATCAGCTTCCCTACCACTGAGGTCAGGCTGACAGGCCTATAGTTGCCCACCTCCTCCCTGCTCCCACTTTTGTGGATAGGGACTACAATGCCCTTCTCCAGACGTTTCCACGGAATAGTTAAATAGTGCTGCCAGCTCTCTCCCAAGTTCTTTCAGTATTCTGGGATGTATCCCATCCAGTCCCATAGCCTTGTCCCTCTTCAGCTTTGATAGTTCTAGGAGGACTCTCTCCTCTGTGAATGGATTGCTGCCCACTCCTCCTCCATTGTTGCCTCTAGTACCTAACTTCCCTTTGTAAAAACTGAACAAAAATATGCATTCAGGATTTCTGTTTTTCTGTGTCTTCCTCAGCACCCCCGCCCTTTTTAGCCTCACAGATCTCTCTTGGACTTTTTTCTTTCACTAATGTACCCATCTATAAAAAGTCTTATCTCTTCTGATTATAGCTTGTGCTGTTATCTCCTCCATTTGTGCCTTTGTTCTTCTGACTATGCCTTTGCTTTTCTGACTATCTTCCTGCCTGTCTCTGTTTGACCAGATACAGACTCCTGTCCTCCTCACTCTGAGTACTTTGTACCTCCTGAATGCTAACCTTTCTTCCCTTACCTTTCCAGCCACTTCCCTTGAGAACCACAGTGGTCTTCTCCTTCTCTTTGCCTTACTCACTTGTCTAAAGCACAAGCTTGTTGCTTCAACTATGGCCCCTTTTGAGATATGCTCACTGCTCCTCTACTTTCCCTGCTGTTTCTCTTCCCTTCACTGGTTCCCTGAGACAGTCTCTCATCTTCACTAAGTCAGCCCTCCTGAAATCCAGAATGCTTGCCTTCATGTGGTTTGCTTCTTCTACCGTTCTTACTTTGAATCGCACCATATGGTGGTCACTGGACCCTAAGTGGCCTCCTACCACTTCACCTGTAACTCTTTCCCCATTTGTAAGCACTAAGTCCAGTGTCACTTTTTCTCTGGTGAGTTCCTCCACTAACTGTCTGAGGCATGCCCCTGCAGGGCATCCAGGTGCCTCTACCCCATGTTGTTCAGGAAGAAGTAGGCTGCTGGTTAACTAGGATCTGCAGCTTATCCAGTAGGCAGGGAAATGGGCAGAGTGGGACAAGCGGTCCTTATCTGCCGTCAAATTCTGTTTCTATGTTGTAGTTGCAGTATTGGTGCTACAATTTATATTCTGATGGAAGGTGGCATGCAAGTGATGCAGAGTGAAGTTATGGCGTGAGTAAGTCCCAGAAAAGTGGGTGATGGAGCTGGTTCCAGAGGCGGGACAAAGGAGACAGGCAATGAAAGGGGCCATGATAAACAGATGATGTAAAAAAGATATAATTTTACTTCAGATTTTCTTAACTACACCATAACTGCATTGCAGTTACATTGAAACTGATACTTAAAGTGTTAAAAAAAAAACAGACCTTGCATAAGTCCAAATAGACTACATCCACAGCCCTTTCCTAACCACCTCCCCAGTCAACCAGTCGAAAATGTGACTAGGCTGGCTTGGCAAAGTGTCCCTTGTAAAGCTGTGCTGAGAGGGAGAAAACCTTGACCACAGAAAGTGCCCATAATTCTGTCCTAGATAATGGCTTCCAGGGCCTTGTACAACACTAACGTCAGGCTGACCACCTGTAGTCACCCAGGTCTGACCTTGCCACCTTCTTGAAGATGGGGACCACATTGTTTACTTTCTAGTCCTCCAATACCACACCTGTCTCCAGGCTTCAGAAGCACCACACTGTCCAGACAGACTTCTGAAAGATGAACATACGTACATATGCACATACTAAGAACCCATTGGAATAGCTGGACCGTCGGCCTGCGGTTGGATTTCGATTGTGGCCTGGTGACCCTGGTTTGGGAACAGACCTGGGTCATTGGAGGGCCAGCCAGGGAGAAAGGATTGAGTGTCCCCAGGACTGCTCTCCTTCTCTGGGGAGGTGTTGGTGTCACCGGACTTGGCCACCCCTGGCGGAGGCCAGGGTCACCACAACAGCCAGTGACAGTAAGGAATCTAGGGGCGGGATGGATGCTGGCATCAATGCACATTCCACCCCCACTAATGGGGAAAAACTACCACCCACTGCCTCCATGATGCTGCCCTTGTCTGTGATCGGCTCCCCAGGCCAACTCCTACCCTATCCCATTGACCCTGGCACCCTTCAAGGGGAGGTCGGTTGCCACAGCCCTACCCTGGGGGATAAGCCAGGGGGTCCTGGAAGGGCAGCCAATATGGGGAAGCTGCAGCAAGAAGGGGTCCATGACTGGGCTGATAACTGGCAGTGAGGATGGGTGCAAAAAAAAAAAAAAAAAAAGAAACCATCGGAATAAGGCCATTTGGTCTACTAGGTCTGCTGGTATTGCAGGGTCCTCAGTTTAAACTGAGAACACCACACCTGTACAGACAGACTCTTGAAATATGAACACACTGACTTCCAAACATATGAAGAAGACATCAGAATAAGGTCATTTGGTCTATCCAGTCTTCTCATACTCCAGGGTCCTCAGCTTAAGCTGAAAGCACCACACCAGACCAGACAAACTGCTGAAAGCACCAAACCTGTCCAGACAGACTCCTGAAATCACCACACCTGTTCAGACAGACTCCTGAAAGTGTAACATCTGTCCAATCAGGCTCCTGAAAGCACAGCACCTGTCAAGACAGACTCCTGAAAGCATCACACTTGTCAGGCCACACCCTAAAAGCACCACACTGTCCAGACATACTCCTAAAGCACCACACCTGTCCAGACAGAGTCCTGAAATCACTGCACCTATCCAGGCAGACTTCTGAAAAGCACCACACCTGTCGGGACAGGCTCCTGAAAGTACCACACCTGTCCAGACAGACACCTGAAAGCATTGCACCTGTTCAGACAGATTCCTGGATGCAATGCAACTGTTAGGACAGACTTCTGAAACCACCACACTTATCGGGCCAAACTCCTAAAAGCACAACACCTGTCCAGACAGACTGCTGAAAGCACCATACTGTCCAAATAGACTCCCGAAAGCACTGCTTCTGTACAGACAGACTGCAGAAAGTACCATACCTATTCAGACAGACTCTTGAAAACACCACACTAGTCCAGACAGACTCCAGAAAATACCACATCTATCTAGACAGACTCCTGAAAGCAGCACACCTGTCCAGACAGACTCCTGAAAGCAGCACACCTGTCCAAACTCCTAAAAGCACCTTACCTGTCCAGACAGACTGCCAAAACTACAGTACCTATCCAGACAGGCTTCATAAAGTACCACGCCTGTCGAGACAGACTCCTTAAAGCATCCGTCCATAGCTATCTAGACAGATTCCTGAAAGTTACACAACTGTCCTCGAAGACTACTGAAAGCACCACACATGTCCAGACAAACTTGTCACAGCACTGTACCTGCCCGGCAGACTCCAAAAGGCACCACAGCTGTCCAAACAGACTCCTGAAAGCACTGTACCTATTCAGACAAACTTCAGAAATGCTGCACCTGTCCAGACATACTTGAAAGCACGGCACCTGTCAAGACAGACTCCTGAAAGCACTATACCTATTCAAACAGACTCCTGAAAGCACTGCAACTGCTCAGGCAGACCCTGAAAGCACCACATCTGTCCAGTCAGACTCCTGAAAGCACTTTACCTATCAAGACAGGCTCCTGAAAGCACTGCACCTGTCTAGACAGACTTCTGAAAGCACTGCACCTGTCCATACAGATTCCTCAAAGCACTCGCCTGTCCAGACATACTCCTGAAAGCACTGTACCTGTCCAGACAGACTCCTAAAAGCACTGCATTTGCCCAGGCAGACTCCTGAATGCACCACATCTGTCCAGTCATACTCCTGAAAGCACTGTACCTATAAAGACAAACTCCTGAAAGCACTGCACCTGTCCAGACATACTCCTGAAAGCACTGCACCTGTCCAGACATACTCCTGAAAGCACTGCACCTGTCCAGATAGCCTACTGAAAGATTAAAGTAAGCAGCCCTGCTGATTAGTCTCCTAGCTCCACAGTGATCCTGGGTATATCCCTCTGCACCTTAGGACTTACGGCTTTGTATTTGCTAAGCCATATCAATATCATGGTAGGCATGATGTCTACTGGATGCATTGTGGATACATCTGATGCCACTGGCCTCATAATGAGCTCAGTTCCCCATCAGGGGCCACTTGATGAACACTGACTGTTTCATTCAATATCTCGACTATTGCCTCTGGTTCCAGCCCTTTGCTACTGCTTGAATCACTTTTTTCAAGGAACTCTTTATGTGTTTTGCATTAGAAGTCTAATTAAATATTCATGAACCTAGTGAGGCTCTGGATTGGCTATTGGATCGGTCATTAATGTTTTGGAAATAATTGATCCAGTTGCCAGATGACACTGTGTGGTCTTCATGGCTCATGCCACTCTACTCACAACCTAAACCTAAGTAACAAAAAACTGTAAACATGAAAGTTGTTAGTTCCATTAGACTTATAACAATAACAAATTAGAAGCTGGTCATTTCCTTGGATTAATGACCAGCTGGTGAAGAGTGCCCTCAGCTGCACCTCGGCCACCCATTCCCTATGCCATTGTTAATCCCTCAGAATGATTGACTTCTCAGATGTTATTGCTTAAGTATTAATCTTGTGTGTATCTCTAACTGTACCTCAGTTTGCTGCTTGAAAGCCTTATCATCTAAATGGGACCATACCCCTCAGTGGGCTAATTGGCAGGGCTGTGCTTTGAGCTGAGCACACCATTTAGTGCCTTCATTGGGCTTTGCTGTTGGAGCTACATTCAAGTAAGTATCAAGCCATAACAGGGTGTGCATTATTAGAGAATTAATGCACGGTCAGGTAATCACTCGACCAATGAAATTTCTAGATTTTTCCTTGCCATTTTATAACCATGCTTAGGGCACTCATCATTTGCTTCAATCATGTCTGTATATAGCAACTTTAGTGCACTGCACTTACATATGCTCAGGATAGGGGCTTTGTGAGGAGAAAGCAGAGATCTTTGAATATGGGGCCCCATATTGTTTTTTCCAATTCCTCGCAGAAAAAATATTTAGATTTGCTGATCTGTACAAATTTCAACTGATAAGTAAAAAAGGTTCTTCAGTTACTTAAGTACAGCAATATATAGTATTATCTGTTCTCAGTATAACTTATTTCTAATGCACAGTTCCAGGAGTGTCTACACTGTTAAACTGAAATTTCTCTCTCCAGTCACAAATTACACTTTGCCATTTCCAACTAGACCCAGGTAATAAGACAACAGAACATAACTCTACTAGATAGTATATATCATGTACCACTTGTGGCCTTGGTAAAGACTTGAAAACTATTATGAGTTCAAATCTATGTAAAGAGCTACACATTTATCATATCTATGCACAGCAAAGTGCTTCAAATCAAGTTGACCTAGCAGTGTTTCAGAAACTCAGTTGCTAGGTGAATCATAACAAGGTTTCTCAGAGCATCTAAACTACAAAGGAGTAGTTCACAGCATACAGTAGATACATACATACATAGATATTGACAGCAGATCAAAAGGTCAATTGTCCCATCCAGTCTGCACACCCTACCTAACTACTGTGTAGAAAGCATCCAAAACAAAGGAAGATTTCAGACTTTTGAGTGTCGCTTTCACAATACTCTCAGTTACTGTATGTTACTGTTTTGTTGTCAATGGCTGCATGGCTTAGTTGCAATCCCACCTGCAGAGCTCAACCTATAAGTTGCTTGGTCTTTAAGTGCTACAAGAAAGATGAAATAGGCAGCAGAAGGTGTGGTGTCACATGCTGATGATGTCATCAGAGTACAATGGCATTCCAAACATGCAGGCCTACCCAGGGAGCAGAGAAGTGCAAAGCTTGCAAACTTCATTCCACAACATACTCTATGAAGTTTTCCAAATTCATGAAGTGTGAAGTGCCAACTTCACGAAGTTTTTGGCAGGTGAAGTGGCACCTTTTTCAGGCGAAGTTGCCGCTTCTCCATAACTCACCTGACTTCATCATGAAGTGCCATTTCAAGGGAAAGTCGCTGTGAAGCAATGAAATGGACAAGACACTAAGTTATTAGTAAGGCAAATGTTACAGTTTCACTGGTGAAGTGAAACTGCAACATCTCTACAGGAAGGTCTCACCAACTCCAGAGCACTGGCAGATTTACTTAGTAGCAGCACTCAGAGAAGCGGAGTGACTTCAAGAAAATGAGACCCCAACATGGGTGACCGTAATTCCTGAAGCTCTTTGGTGTTGTATAATCAACCTCTTTATGGAGTACAAAGTCTTTGAGTGAACCAAAATTAAGTTCAATATTTAGAATCTGTGACTTAAAGTGATCAGCCCATTAAGTTGAAGATGAAAGTCAACTGGCAAGCACAAACATTCTGTCTCCATAATACTGGGAGGCCTTATCGTTGCAGTGTTCTGACCAAATGGCAAAAGACAACCCAGGAACAGGTATTGCAGATGTTAGTAACACATTTTAATACTATCCCTGAAATGTAAACATTTGTTACCGCTCACCTAGACGGGAGCCCAAAAGATCTCTGTCTACCCAGAAAGAATGATGAAACTCAGGCGGAACACAATTACACAATATTATATACCTAAGATAAGACTACTGGTTACTGCAGTAATGGCACATTTGTACATAGCTAATAAGTATCTCACTGGTCAGTTTGATGGGCATCTCCAGCTGGGATAGGGTTATCTTAGATATTCATTTCTTGCTAAGTTAGGCACTTTGGTAAAACAATAGAGTGATTCTGTTAGGTATAAATATATATATATATACTGTATATATACATATATATTTTTATGGATGTGTAAATAGTTATATTTACTAATGCCACAAGATGGTGCCCTAGACCATGATTATACTGTGGATTTCTTACAATAGCTAAGCAGTAATTATATCATAAGCAAACGTAGTTATAATAATTTCCCAACATCTTATAGTGATGGTATATGGGGAACCAGAGGGTTAGCAGGCCTACAGTAAGCACAGTTGATTAACCAATCAGGTAGTACCACAGGTGGAATTTTTGTCAGAGAACAATAAGCAGGTGAGAGCTGACTCCAGGGATATTGGTGTTGTGGCTTCAACTCACAAACAAACCTTAAAACAAAACGATGGTAGCCAAAAAACACATATACGCACAACAAATGAAGATGCAGCTGAAATCTAAATGTATGGGTGCAGTGGCCTTTGAGCCAATCAGAGTCCAGCATTTTGAAAGCCCATTTTCTAAAGCTGGATACAAAACTCCCTTCGTTTGCAATACTCAGCATAAATGCACATGGCAAGCAACAGGAGCCCAGCAGATCACCGTATTTTTTCGGTCGTTTCTCCCTTTGCTGTGTGCATGGTTTTGGGTGCTGTTTTTTGATTTTGCAATTCTTAGCAGAGATAAACAATTAGCCCAGAAAATTTGTTGTAACCCTTACAATACTCGTTGACAGATCATTACAGCCTTGGCTGTGCTAGAGATGTCTCTAAATACAGAATAGCTGCCATATTTGCCTGTATGCAGCCACTGCACTGCAGAAATAGGATTTATAATTCTGTGACACATACCACTCAACTTCCTGTCCTGCAAATCAGGGACAGAGCTTAGAAAACATCAGGGACAAATGACTAAAATCAGGGACACATCTTACAAAATAGAGATGTCCACTTAAAATGTTGCTGTATTGTGGGGTGTAGTGTGAAAAGCAGTTTGTGAAGGAGAAAAGACTGTAGCATTAATGTCTGACAATAGTATCCCTACTTTTAATGACAAAAATGCTATATTTATGAAGTACCAAGAGATTTTTTTTTTTATCAAAATGGGGATATCCCTGAATATCTGGGATATTTGAGAGGTATAATGTGACATGCATACTGGCACAGGTACTGAATTACAGAAATACCAGTACATTGGTGGATTAGTCCAGTCATGCACCATTCATGGTACTACTCCAACCAGAACCAGCAGGTGTACGATAGGCTTTGGCAGTTCCATGGTGACGCTGTTTCCAGTGGGTACCACTGTGCATATTATGCAACCGCAAAAAAGAGAAAAAGAGGCAAAATGGGGAAAAGGAGAGAGAAGAAAGGAACATCCCATTTAACTCTTTCATTTTTCAGTCCCTAGAAGAAGAAACTCACAGATGAGGAGGAACAGGAGAAAAGGAAGAACAGGATGAGGAAGAAGAGGAGGGAGAAGAGGAGGAGGAAGAGATGGAGAAAGAGGAATTGAAGGATGTTGATGGAAAAAACAGTGATGAAAATGGGAAGGAATAAGAAGAATGACTGTGCCCTAGTGATTTGTTACATACACACCAACCCTCACACAGAAAATGATTTTTTAAACGAATCTTCTCTGTTTAATAAATGTTAAATCTTATGAGATACCGCATGGGAGCCTTATAAAAAGATGGTTGGTATGCACCATCACACTTCTGCAGTGTGTTCATTTTAATTTATTAATTGCAAGCTCCTCATGATGACAGTCTGAGATTTGACACTTGAAAAGATATTGTCTAACAAATGCAGCTCAGTCAAGCAGAAGCCACTTTTCTTATTTTTCAAATGGTAGTTTCCTTTTTTCTTCTATTTACAGTGTCCCTTTAAACAGACTATGAGTCTCCTCGGTTACTTCATCATGTGTTTAGCGCTACATTTTGTACACAACCTACTGAACATTTGGAACAGCTGGTCAGACATTTTATTGCAGGGTTGAGGATTAGCATGATACAAATGATTGTCAGTGGTCATCTGCCCAGAGTGCTTTGATGGGAGGGGGGGATGAGTAGACTGTGATGAGTCATGCATAGTGATGAAAACTTATAATTTAATAATTATGAGGGGAGTTGTAAACCAGCCTTGTGGCCCACTGGGCCTTAGCCGGTTACAAAAAGAATAATATAAAATAAAGTACCTGTGTAACACCCCCACACTTGTACTACCACTGGAAGTCCGTAGAACACAAACCACAGAAACAAGGGAGATTCAAAGTCAACAGGCAGAGGTGGGAAAAGTGTCACACCAAGTCAGATGAGGTTGAATAATTCATGAAACACATGAAAAGTGCACTGATATCCAGGTCACCCTGAAAACAGGTATTGGTGCCTAGTGGGCCTTACCTGGTTACCAAAGCATTAAAAAAATGATCTCATATTGGTCTGTTGGGCCAACTTTTTTTGGCTTACTCAGTCTTTCCTCAACGCATCAGCCAGTGGCCATTGGGTGTGCAGAGGATGCCACTGGATTAGAAAACAATTTCTTTCTTTCTTTCTTTCCTTTTCTCTCTTTCTTCTCCTGTTTCTTCAGAGTTTCGCTATCCTCCTTTTTCCCCCCAGAACATTGCCACTTGTTTACCGGTGTTCAATGAACTATAAATCTTACTGGAATTAAAGTATGTGTTCTCCTTACCCAGTACAAGGAAGTATAGCACTACTGCCTAACACAAAACCAAATCAAATGAGAAGACCAGACTTTTCCCTGCTATGCATGACATGAAACTTGGTGATGGATAAATTGACAACCCTGAGACCGAACAACAAAGTAAATGGCATGGTTTTGGGTTATAGGTGGTATAATTATCATCCCACAGTTTATTCTCATTTATTGATTAGTATATCTTCCTTGCTTAACAAACACCACTGCCATAGCAAAGGATCTCCATCATTTATTTTCACCAGTTAAGAAATTTAGTGGCAACTCTGGGTCTAGTGGTTCCATGTCATAATGGTGATCACAGAATAGCGATCACAGTTACGGTGAGTGTGCATCACCAAAAATGAATTTCGGCTATGCACACTCACAGTGAGGATGAAGTGACGCCCAAAACCTATGAGTGTTTTTTTTTAATGCGGGGGGCTGCACAACCTGCACCCCATACTAATGGATTCTCAGCTCCAGGGGGGTGCATGATGAGGGGGTGAAAATCTTTTTGTAAGCACTCAATCACGGTCACCTGTACACAATATACTGGGTCTAGTAATATTTGTTTCACAAACTACCCAAGGATGATTTTTATTTCACCATTAAGACTTTGAGGATATTTTCTATTTGTCCCTAGTGAGTTAAACCTCTGCATGCCAAAGGTGAATTTTATTTTTTTATTTCTTTTTATACAACTTTTTATTTATAACTTTCAGATATTTCTGTGCAACAAGCAAACATTCCTCCAGGAAACAGGCCAACTGTATGTGCATAAATACAAAGAAAAGTAATTGCATTCCCTAAATTTTGCTGTTTATTTATTTATGTTATTCTATTTGCTAACTGAGTAAGTTCTCTGGACCAAATGTACTCAATTTCAGAAACCACCCAGGCCTCTGGGCAGATATACAGGAGTTAAAAAGGTAATGGTAGGAACATCTTCACAAGGTATTTCGTATCATAACAGTTGCATTACAGGAGATAATTTACAAAATCAGAGGGTACATTAGATTATAATACAAAGAGAATAAAGTATGGGTCGGGGTGTGTAACAAGAAGTTTACACACACCCGAGGGGTTAGATTCTACATAAACCCCAAGAGCAAGCTAGAGGGGTTATGACTAGCATCTAACCCCTCGGGTGTATGTAAACTTCTGGTTTACAAACCCCGACCCATATTTTATTTTATATAATTGCTGGGTTTTCCTTTTTTGACCTCAGCAATTGTATAAAATAAAATGTTGCTGTGCAGCCACGGTCTGGTTAAGTTGAAGTGCGTAGCCGCAGTTTGATTACTAATTAAATTTTTTCTTATCTTGTGCGTGGCCCTGAGGGTTAATTTTAAATGTTTTGGCAGATTTGGGTTTTTTTTTACTACTTACTGCCTAGTGCAGGTGGTGGTTTACTGTCCCTTAGTGGTTCGGCAAGCAGACACGGTGGTGAAGCGACGAAGTGCGACGGGCAAATGCGCACAGTGGGGGAAACCGTGCGCATGTTTGCCGTAATGAACACTCCTTTATTACAACAAATTATACAGTGATTTCCCTTTGGGAAAAAGGAAACCATTAATTATACATTAATGCTGCACAGTGCAAGAGAATATGCATACAATTAAACAGAGAAGCACTTTTATTCATGTACATCGTCACTACAAATTTTCCAAAAGATGGCATTTAAGTCTAGCTTTCAACATGAGGTGACTTGGAGCTGTGTGCAGGGAAAATGAACTATTCCATAGTTTAGGAGCATAGTATGAACATGTTCTGCATCCCATCATTGACATATTGTGGGGTCCTTGTAAAAGACCCTGATTTGAGGCTCTGAGAGCCCATGGGTTCCATTTACTGTAAGTAGCAGCATCCCAAAAAAGGTGATGCCGGCTAGGAAATCCAAGACTGTGAACAAAACAGACAAGAATAACATCTCCACCTTATTCTGGAAAAAAAAAAACAATCTAACAAAGAGTAAAGATCACAGAGGCAATATCTGTTGTTAGCACATGTTATTTGAGGGATAGTGCTAAAATCAGACAAAATATTACGAATGGTAAATTAGAATTTTGCTGTGTTACATGGCTAATGAGCTGCACAACCTGTCAATTTAAATCCAAAATGAGTTGTAGCTAAGTCTAATCCCATATATTTATTTATTTATTTAGATTTTGGTAACTGGTAAGCCCACTGATACCAGAGGTCCCTTTTCAGGGTGACCTGGAATTAGTTACAGAAAAGACAATTTACATTTTTCCTTACATTAGTTACATATGTTGCACAAATAGACATCAGTGACAGTATACTGGAGTAGAGTAAGGAATTCACAGTACAGTCTCAAGCATTAATTACAATAGTTACATTAGATATACAAGTGTAGTATAGAAACAGAATATATTATGATGTCAAGTTTCATCACCAATTTGTAAGGAGGAGACACCAATAAATTGGCAATCAAGATTAAGAGATACATTCAGGAATGAAGTGAGGTTCAAGGCAGTGCAGCAGAAAAGAGGCCTGGGCTAGGGAGCTAACAGTTACAGCCACAGAGACTGAGATTTAGAAGATATAGTTTGAGTCCAGACTTGAATTGGGTAAGGGAAGATGAGTCCATCAGGCTGGATAGAAGGGAGTTCCATAGTTGGGAGGCAGAAAATTTGAAGGAGTGTTTGCCTTGGTTGAGAGAATCCTGGGAATGTTAAGGGGATGATTTGCAGATGACCGCAGTGTTCTGGTTAGCTCTTTGGGAGAGAGTAGCCCTCTTAGGTGGGGAGGGCAACCAAGGGTAGTGAACTTGAAGGCAAGGCAGGCAATGGGGTAAGCTAGCTTGTGCCGAAGTGAGGGCCAGTTTAGTTCCTTAAGCACCTCACAATGATGCCTCCTAGGAGAGGAGTTTGTGGCGAAACGAGCCACATGGTTATAGAGCACTGAAAGCTTGCTGAATTTGGTCTCACGGAGGAACTGCAGTAGAGGAGCCCCGTATAGGAGAGAGGAAAGGAAATTGCAGCTAGCAATTGCTCTTCGTGCAACCAAGGATAGAGAATTCCCCAGATGGTAAAGGAGGCCAAGTTTTTGGTGGGTGGACTTGGTTATGGAGTCGATATGGGGTTGGTAGGTCATTTCTTGGTCAAGATGGATCCCAAGGTATTTGAAGCTGGCCATGACCTCTACTTTTTTACCAAGGTTTGTGTAGCTCTGGAGCAGCTGATTCCTGTCAGGGCCCAGTCGTCTTGAACCAAACAGTACGGCTTTAGTTTTTTTCCTCATTGAGTTTAAGGGAGTTTGCAGAGAACCAGGCCTCAAGTGTTGAGAGACTATTCTCAAGTTTCATAGCTATGACACTAGGTTGGGGATCACTGCAGTATATGACGGTGTCGTCCACATACAAAATGAGTTTGCTGAGGGAGCAGTTTCCCTCAATGTTATTGAGGAAGAGTGGAAAGAGCAGGGGACCCAGAATTGAGCCCTAGGGTACCCCTGCCCTAACGGATCTAGGGACAGACTGGGTACCCTTTCAGCGGACATTTTGGTACAGGTCACTCAGATGCTCTCAAACCATGAGAGTGAGTGGTGATCCAGTCCTAAGTGCAAGAGTTTTGATAGAAGGAGATTATGACTGACCAAGTCAAAGGCCTTAGGCAGGTCAATGAAGAGGGCACCCGTTGGGGAGCCTTGGTCCAGAGAGGCAAGGATGTCCACAGTGAGCCGTATGAGTACAGTATCTGTACCATGGCCCTTTCTAAAGCCATGCTTTACATTAGCCATAAGAAGGTGCTGCTCGAGGTAGTCTTGAAGTTGGTTAGAGACTAGTCTTTCCTGGATTTTCCCAAGGGGACTAAGTAGGGAGATTAACCTATAGTTCCCCAGGGTGTCTCGGGACCCACTTTTGTAGATGGGGACAATGGTCGCTACTTTCCACATTTTTGGGACAACAACTTCCAGGAGTGATCTGTTTATGAGTAGGGAGACAGGACAGGCAATTGCCGAGGCGGCAGCCCTCAGTAGGCGAGGTTCAAGATGGTCATGTCCTATGGAGAAAGAGGGGTTAATTTTGTGTAGGAGAGGTAGAACCTCTGACTGATTGACCAGCTTTAAGTGGAATTGAGGCCGAGGGTGCACCCAAGTATCTCCAGGGAGATGGGTAGACCTAGAGAGGTCAAGGGGGGGAGGAACACTTGGGTTAGTGAAGTAGGCACCGAATGCCTCTGCAACTACTAATGGGTCATTGGTCAGTGAGTCCCCCACCAGGATGGAGTCCATTTGAGTATTAGAGGAGCCTTTGAGGAGAATATTTATGTGGCCCCAGAATTTTTTATGGTCACATAGGTGCCTAGTTTCTTTTTTACACTGGTTTCTCAGCTCTCTGTACTTATCCCAGTCAGATTGGTTGCCAGTGGATTTAGTTTCCCATGCTCTGTCTCAAGGAGCATGGAGTGCTGAGGACAGGTTCAACCATTGATGGCATTTTCCTGTACCTGGAGCTTTTTATGGGAGCATGCTTATTTGATGCTGACAAGCAGATTTGAATGAAATATGCAAGAGCCTCATCAAGTAAGGGAAAGACATAATAGGGGTCCAGTCGATGTTCCACAAATCAGAGCAGAAGTCAGCTGGTGCAAACCTACTGTAGTTCAGCGCTTCAATGACCTTAGAGGAAATTTTTGGAGGCTTGTTGGACCAGACGCAGAAGATAGGCTGAGTGATCACCAGGGCATCAGCCATAATCCCTGCCGACAGAATACAGCCTGGCAGGAGATGAGGATCCAGTCAATTAGAGTGGTTTCTAGTCTTGGGATTATGCGTGTGGAGATGTCAATGACCTGTGTATATGAAGAGCTGAGCAGTGGGTTTTTAGTAGGGAATGAGAGCAGGGAAGGCCAGTGCAGATTGAAATCCCCAAGGAGTATGGTTTCCCCAAGATGTTGTCCTCAAGGAGGCTTGCTAGGGATTCCAGAGAGGAGGCAGCAGATTGGGGAGGGAGATAGATACCCCCTAAGGTAAGGGGTTTAATGCCTTGCACAGTCCCAAGTGTTAAATTCTAATTAAGATAAAGATCCTAGGCAGCGATTGTGAATTAAACCAGTCTGTTACTAAGCATACAAAGGCAGAATTAATTTTGTGCTCTGGGGGCTGGATTTCTGAAACCTTAGACAGCAGCAGTACACTTACATCTTTCAGCACCTGCTGCATTAATCTCCACCGAGACACCAGCAGTACACCAACATCCTGTAGTACCTGCTGTGTCTATCTCCACTGAGATACTGGCAGTACACATGTCCTACAGCACCCACTGTCAGTCTCCACTGAGATGCCAGCAGTACGTTGTATGTCCTGCAGAACCCATTGTTTTTATCCTCACAAAAATGCAGTGGCTGCAATTTTTGAATCCACGGCCAACAATTTCCAACAGTTGGATGTGGTTTCTAGCAGCTTGTGATCAACTGAAGTTGCAACTGTCAATCAGGACTAATTCTGTAGACCAAAACAAATGGTGCAAACAGGCTTAGTCCTTGCACTGGCCATGCCCACAGCTGGATACACAACATGTACCATTGATGCAAAGGGGGTATGTCACCTTCAAAAATCTGGCCCCAAATGTCTACTGAAGCAGTGAATTAGTAATTGAACTAGTCTTCTTTTTTCTTTTTTTTCAATGTTATGCCCTCCCCGGGTCAGCCAGATACTACCCCTGTCCCTGTCACAAACCTTCTCACTGACCTACTGCATATTCACTACCTGCACAGAATCCACAGGATGGGTTGCCAGCCATGTTGGTCATGTGAGAACCAGTGAAGTGCTGGCTGGGAGCAACCTGGCATCTTTTCTCCAGGTTTTCCTCCCTTGGGCTGGAGCGGGAGGATGTGTGCACCAGCATGTCATGCTCCTGTCCTACCCTCACTTGCAGGAACTCTCATTGTGCTGTCACCTGGACTATGCCAGGTGGTAGTACCTGCAGCAGGAGCAGGTATCCCCTGTCCACTGAAGGAGAGCTGCCTTGTGCGCTTGATCCTTCCTCACCATGCAGACCCACTGAGCAACCCACTTCTGTCCTGTAATCAGGATCACCGATGTGGAGGGCGGAAGCAGAACTGCTCCCCCATTTTGCTGACAATTGAATGATTCTTAATATAAAAACTGATTTACATAAATCACAACAATCTGCAGGGTCCAGAAATAAAGGACATGATGATCTAGAGGTTAGAGTATCATCTTAGGTTCCGGGGGAGTGCAGATTCTAAGCCCACCAGGGCTAAATGATCGGTGTCCTTCAGTAAGTCACTTATGCTCTCAGTGCTCCAGACCATATAGATGTGGAAAGGGGTAGAAGAAGAACCATACATGGAATGAGAAATGGGACCAGATTTTCAAAAGCAGAGAATCCCACAAGCCCTGGATGCATCAAGGACATGGGGCAATGGGTTCTGACTATCTAAATGGAATTTTTGTATTTCTTGTGGCAATTTACACTTGCTAAACCATCTTTTTTGTGGTCCAGCTTACATCAATAATGAGGACCATTTTAACTGAGCTTGCACCCGGGCTTTTGTGCAAGCTGCATTAAATCATGTCGACTGTTATAACTGCTCCTAAGTTTATAAAATTGGGTGCAGTTGCAGCAGTCTGCAGTGCTGCAGCTGCAGCAGTGCCAGGGTTTGATGCAGGGCTAGATGCAAACCATGTATCAACCTTTAAAATCTGTCCTATTGTATCTCAACTGGGCTATCCTGGGTACATAAATTGTAATGTAAAATGCTCCATCAAAGGCTTTATGGCAGTACTAGTCTGTATTATTAACAGGAAATGTCCCTAGAGAGGGTTGGAAACATTACCCTTCTGGGCAGTGAGTGGTACTTACAGAACATGAGTGTAATCCTGGTTCATGGGATGCCTAAGCAACTATTCTGTCTGGGTTCCTCCAGAGGTAGTGCTGGTACAAGGTCCAAATTAAATTTTCATCAAACATTCACAAACATTTGTAAATTCTGTGAATATTCCCCAAATTCCTGCCTTGGTGAAATCAAATCCTCTGAATGTGTTCTGTGAACTTTTTCTTTATTCTGTGGTATTTTCTGACTGAACTGCTGAATGATGGAATGTAAGTCCCATGGAGTTCAATCTGCAAATTTAATACATTGATCCACAAGACACACAGTCCTACCATGGTTCTATAAATAACAAAGTAGCTGTTAAGGGAATTCCTGTAATGCATTGATCCATAATAAATACATTCTCTGCAGTTGAAAGTGAAGTAAATTTGACTTTACGGAAAGTGCACTAAGGAATTTTTATTTCGCGACAGCACTATTCTGGGGTAGCACTGGGGTAAATAGCGATGGGCATTAGCGTACATAGTAACGGGGTAGGCAAAGACTGCATGATATAACTTGACTTCAAGTTTCTCACAGCCAATGACTGGAACATTTTGCTAGTTCTTTGCTTGTATATAATAGCTACTGTACAGTATAGAATAAATGGTTATCCATTGTTCTATATAAAATCATCCTGCTCAAAATCCTTATTGTGCACATTCTAAGCTATTGTGCATTTGAAAGTATTGTTGTGCACATTTCAAGTAGTTCAAAGGTCATAACAGTTTTCATTTCTCATTCAACCTATGTCTAGTTGCTTACTAACTACCCTGTTCCAAAAGTTATACCTTTTAACTTGCACACTTCTATAAATTTAATTTTGATCATACAATAGTATATTTGTGGGAAGGGGATGCTTCTGTGGCTGCTGTGTGAAAGCATATCCTATAGAAATAGAGAATACTGGATGGCAACCATGCTGAACAGTGTGTTCTGCCACAGAGGTTCTGATTCCCAGTAACCTCAAGAGGAAGCTCATGAGGTCCTTGGGAATAAGAGCCCTGAGGTGGCAGAAAAATTGTTCAATGTAGAGTTGCCCTTTCAGTATTTTTTATAGTGCATGGTGCCACCTTATGTCTGCATGAGTGTCCGTGTCATCACAACATCAGGTCATTTTTTCTGATTCAAATACAGCTCAAGCTTTTTCTTAAGACTGAGTAGAATGTTGTTCTGCATATAAAGGCTGAACAGTGTTCTATGCACTTTCATCTGTGGCTGAGCAACTTTCAGCATGGATACAAACTGAGGTAGAACAATGTTCCACCATACACTATAATAAAATATAGGTCACTCTGCATTGGTTCCATCTCCAGGCTGAGATGATAGCATGGACCTCTTGAGCTTTACACTTGAGGTTCATACGTTGTCATTTCAGTCCCTCAATGGGAACACTGCCTTGTTTAGTCCGGGATATTATTCTATCTGTGTTTTGAGTGAGTAGTTGACCACTTAAAGGTATTTTGGTCAGGATTAGAGATGCTGAAGATTGAGATTTCACCAGTGAAGTGGGTAAAATTTGACTTCATAAAGCTTTGCAAAGTTTCCACAGATCCTAGGAACTTGCCCACCAAAATTGTGAAGGTTTTACCACAAAATAGCTGTTTTCATGGCAAAGCAGCCACTTTGCATGCACTTTTCTAGTCGATTCACTAAATAAATGCAATTTTACTTGTCACAATTTTGCAAATGTGCACTTTGCAAATTCTGCCAAATTCACGAATTGATTCATGAAGGCAGTTTCAACCATGTTGCCTGACCTCCATCAGGATTTAAAGCTGGGAGTGTATAGTGGGTGGTAAACAGGAGGGAAGATCTCCATAAATACATAAAAACATAGACATTGATGGCAGATAAGACCACAAGACCCATCCAGTCTGTCCATTTTCCTACCTTATGAATGTGCCATAGGCCTTAACTCTGTCAAGGGTCTATACAGTATATTCATACTCATCTATATTGATCCCTTATGCTTACCCCATGCCAGTTTGAAGCCTTGTACTGTATTCATATCCAACACTTCATGAGGTAGGCCATTCCATGCATCCACCACCCTTTCTCTGAAAAAGAACTTCTTAACATTACCCACATCCCTCAGATCTCATGCTGTGTCCTTTTGTCCCGCTATTTTTCTTATATTCAAACATGTTAGACTCTTTCACCTTGTTAATGCCCTGAAGATATTTGAATGTTTTGATCATATCACCTCACTCCCTTCTTTGTTGTAGGATATACATATTGAGCTTTGTTAATCTGTCCTCATATGTTTTCTGATGCAGTCCCTGCACCATTTTGGTTGCCCTTTTCTGGACTGCCTCATTCTGTTAATGGCATGCATTACTGTACGCAATACTCCAGATGGGGCCTAAACAGTGTTTTGTAAAGAGGATTATTACCTCCTCTACGACTTCTGATACCCTACTAATATGCCCCAACATCCCTCTAGCCTTACCTACTGCTTTAGTGGTCTGCTTGTATGATTTCAGGTTCTCTGTGATGATGATGTCCAAGTCTCTTGCTTCTCTTGTGATTGCCAGCAACTCCCCTCCCAACCTATAGGTTGCTTCAGTGTTTCTCTTCCCTATGTGCATGATCTTGCACTTCTTTGCGTTAAACCCCAGTTGTCACTCTTCAAACCATTTTGCCATTTTTTTCCAGATCTCTTCTTATTCTGTCCACCCCATCTGGATCATCTACTCTGTTGCAGATATTGGTGTCATCTGAAACAGGCAAACCTTATGCTCCAGTCCATCTGCAATGTCACTGATGAAGATATTGAAGAGGACTGGCCCCGGGACTGATATCTGAGGTACCTCACTCGTGACTTGCAACTCTTCTGACTGGTATACCGTGACATTGGTGACCGCAATTGAGCAACCCACGAAAGGCATTTCAGAGCAGCAATCCAGGAAGTACAGTGACCGGATGGGGTGGGTTGGTAACCTGAGCAACCTGAAGCCACTACAGATACACAAGCAGGGGAGTAGGAGTGAGCACGCTGCTACAGGTATGCACACAGGGGGGAGCGAGCACAGTCGGTGAGGGGTGGGAGAAGATTTGAGGGGTGGCACTGCTGCACACAGCTGAGCTAGTCCCATGGTGTAGTGGGTCAGCTCACAGCTTCACTGTGAGGGTGCTGGGTTTCAGTCTGGGTGCAGGATTGTTTTTGTTGAGCCCGTCCTGAATTAAAATTTTTTTAGGTTTAGCCCCCAACACGCACCCTCCTGGAGTTGAGAATCCTTAAGTAGGGGAGTGAGGCACAGCCCCACATCAACATCAAAAAGACATGTCCCCAGTGCCATTTTGTGTGTGCTGAGAGAGTCAGATCGCCAACATTGATTTTCAGTGCTCTGACTTGGCCGTAATGGCGATCACACTTTAGCGGTCACCATTATCACATAGAACCCTTCTGACTATACCGTTTTACCACCACTCTGTTTTCTGCCCCACCAACCAGTTTGCCACCCAGTTTACAAATTCAGACCACGCCAAGCCCACCGGACTTATTAATCAATCTTCTGTGTAGAAATACTGTGCATTTATAAGGCCTACACTTGCACAGCTATGCAGACCATTCAGACACAAGCACCATGTCTAAATACTATGCTATTTAATTTCATAGTAAGGAGTGGAGCATAATTAAACACTAAGCAATTTTGCACCACCAGTAACCTTTACACACAACCTTCAGAACTGAGGCTCTACATTTTTTTATCAGAATGATCTGTTTTAGAAATGGTGTCTTGATTAGAGGTTTAATTGATTAAGAGATTGTTTTTCAAATTTATTTTGTGACCCGCTATTAGGTGGGGTCAGTAGTTGGCTGTGGGGTAACAATGGAGGCCCTTATGAAGTGGGTGAGGGAGCCATAAAAATTGAAGTCCTCCAAGAAGCAGTAAACCAAATGCCTCTATCATAGGGTATCAGTGGCATTTACCTTCCTGGCCTGGTTATGGAGGTTCAAAAGCTACCCAAACATGTGGAACAGGCGGAAAACTAAACCAGAAAACATTTTTGAACTAACTAAACTAAACCATGTATAATAGCAAAGGCTATATCCAGTGTTGCACATAGTATTCTACCAGCTTGGATACAATTGAATACATTTTGGTTGGATTTTAGATGACTTTGGATGACACCCCATGAAGGAGCTGATCTCCTGGGACCCACATTGATTATCCAAGGTATTTGTGGCTCTGACAAGGATCCAATGGGTACAACCATTGGATCTGGGTATCCAGTCATCAGAACCAACTATCCAAAGTTGAATCTGATGGATCTGATCTCAGATACCTGGATCCGACTGTAGATCCACAACTATCCGAGGTTAGATCCAAACTCTGACTTTGGTTGGACTGCATTTGGATTTGGATGTGAATACCAGCACTGCCTGATGGAATGTAATCAGATCCAGAAAAGCACTAATCAGGCATCAATAGCTGTGTCCCCTAGCTACCATGATTTTTTTTTAAAAGCAGCAGTGCAACAAAATTGGTCAAAAAATTGTGACCCTGCCGTTTTCTCTATAAAAGATTTCAGGCATCTTCCTGTGTTATTTGGTGGTAGAAGTTTTCTAATTCCACCAAAATTGGGGTATTTTATAAATGTTTTAATTCAGCTTTTTTCAAGAAAATAAGGTGGCCACTACATTTGGCTTAGAAACAGCACTGAAGACATGGCAAGGATTAGGATAGAAAAATAAAAACAAGTCATGGTGCATAACACAGGACATACCTAAAGGAGTAGTTTCAACAGACATGCTTATATTTTTATTAACTGTAACTAAAGCAGCATTTTGTAAAAACATTTTTCGTTGCATTGCTGGCTTAAGTAAAGACCAGACTGGACAAGTTTGTCCTATATTAACTTTTAGCTCTAGTAATTTAGTGGATAATTGACTACCAAGGCCATTTTCTCCACTCGGAACAACTGGGCTTCATAGTTAATCAGAAACTAATGATTACTATCACTGTCTCTATAGTAAAATGATTGCAACACAAGTTAAGCATTAAGATCTGACAAGGGACTGGGTTAATGTGCGATTATTGCCTTCTAAAGGTGAAGTGAGGCAAGAGACAAAGCGTGATGTCTTATAAATTTAAGAGGTGATTGCTTAAGTGATAATATGATAGTGGATTCACTGTACAGGCAATAATTAAGTTGTGGAGGGGTGGATAAAATATGAGGCCAAAGGCCAATACTTTATTTCCACAAGACAAGCAGAGTATTGCATGAAAAGTAAATCCACTATCATATTATTGTTATAGTTCATGTTATAAAAAAAGAATGTTAAGAGTTGTTTATATTTTTTCAGTACCCTCTCTAGTTAGAATGCAAGGTTAAGATGATAATGTCACTAATGTCAATTTGTTATCAGTAAAATGGCAGTAGTGGTGCACCTACTCTCATTTTATTGAGAGTAAAATGACTTGTTTGACTTTGCAGTAGGAAAAACTGTGTGTAGTCCTGCATTCTAATTGGAAAAGAGCATCAACATGTAATATCATTTATATTAAAGCAATCCCTGAGTGCACTGATGCACATTTTGAAATATGTGTTTTCCAATTTTTTTAAGATTTTGCAACATTGTTTTATTTCAAGTAAGTTATACAGTAGGTAAGAGTTTCCTGCCATTAATATAACCTCTTTGCAATATTTGAAATCTATGCCAGACAGTTTGTTTCCACAGCCCTTTACATACTGGTATGGAGAACCCCATTGATTCTGAAGTAGCCTTAGATCAATATTTTGATTAAAGGTACAGACTAATCATGTGATGTTAGATACTATGACCATAATCAGGTCACCCTTATATGAATGTTCCACATTGTAAACATCTTTGTAGAACACATGTGAAAGAAGTGAACAAAAGTAATGTTAATGTTGCAGAAAATACATGTATGATATTTCCAAAGTTGTTTCTGTACTATTACGAAGAAGGAAACTATGAAGGTTTTGTGGAAAACTGCTTCATGTATATTGCTTACTTTCTGTGAGAAAGTTGTAGACGTGCCAGTGGTGTGCAGTCTCAGTTTTACACGTGGTTGTAGTAAATGACAAAGGACAAAATGTAGCATATACACAACACAAACTTAGCGTATAGTTTACTGCTTGGAACTTGTATGTTCTCATGCAAAACCAACCATTTCTAGAGAAATTCTTCCAAAACTGAATCTCATCAACTTTTCTCCATTATCTTAGCTGTAGTATATCTTTGTAGTTCTTCACATGAAAGCTTGTGGCTTAACCTTTTGTTGTTTTGTTTTCAGAATGTCATCCCTTGCAGTTTTGTTTTGCAGTTTATTCACCTTATAAAATTGAAATTGTATGCTGTCTTGTTCTGTACTTTGCCAGCAAAATGTTTAGAGCTCATGTACACTAGCATCAGTCTGCATTTTAATCCTTTTGATGTTATTGTATCATCCATAAATATTTTTGTTTTAATAAACAATTCAATTCTAATGTTGGTTCAGTGAGTTTCTTTACATTTGTTTTTAGTTTTCTAAACAAATATACAAAACTGTCCACAAACAACTTCTCAGTAGCACTGCAGTATTTTTGTTTTAAGCATTAGATTATGGTATATGCTCTGATAACATCTAATGACATGTAGATTATGGTATATTCTTTGATAACATCTAATGACATGAAGATTATGTGCATGCTTTGATAACTACTTCTAAAGACATGTAGATTATGGTATACGCTTTGATACCAACTTCTAATAACATGCTAGGTGATAGGTTTAAATATTTCATTGGCAAGCATTTAAACTAGCCAAGGGGGGAGGCACCGGAAAGGAGTAAGGAAGTCCTAGCCTCTCCAAAAAAATCAGAGTAGTTAGTGATGTGAACACCAGGATAGAGACGTTGATATGGAGAAGGGCAGGAGTAAATGGAGAAAATGACAAAGGCAGTAAGGACAGGGATGGGGCAAAAAGGGGTAAGACCATTAAAAAATGGAGAGTAATGAGAACCAATACCCGTAGTCTGGGCAACAAACTCCTGAACTGGTGACCTTGATAGAAGAAGGATGCCTGGATATCGTGGCAGTGACAGAAACTTGGTGCACAGAGAACCATGACTGGGATGTTAACATACCAGGGTACACAACCTACAGGAGAGACAAGGAGAGTAGAAGAGGGGGAGGAATAGCTCTCTATGTAAGGGAAGGGATAAAAGTAATAGAACAAAAGAGGAAACAGGGAGAAGAGGAGGCACTGTGGGTCACCTTAGAGACTGAAAATGGCACCACAATCCACAAAGAGGTTGTATACAGACCCCCAACTCAGGGGGAGAGAATGGACAAGGATATGATAGAAGGCATCCTTAGGATGGCAGAGAAAGGAGAGATATTGTTGATGGGGGACCTGAATATGCCAGATGTTTACTGGAGCACCTTTGCTGTTGCCAGATCCAAGAGCAGGGTCATTCTCAATGCCCTACAGGAGGTATGCCCCAGACAGTTAGTGTTGGAACCCACTCAGGAGGTAGAAATCTTGGATCTTGTACTCAAGTGACCACCAAGCAGTGTGGTGTATGATAAACTCAGCTGCAGAGTCAAGCCATACAAAAGTGAGGGTACTGGATTTCAGGAGGGCTGACTTTGTCAAAATGGGAGAGTGCCTTAGAAAAGCACTGGCAAACAGGCAATAAGAAGTGGTGGAGCAACAATGGGGAAACATCAAAACTGCCATCAAAGAGGCAACAAGCCTTTTTGTGAAGTGAATAATCAAATCAAAATGAAAGAAAAAGCCATTATGGTTCTAAAAAGAGGTGGTGGGGAAGGTTAGGGAGAAAAAGACAGCATTTAGGAAGTATAAGGAAACACAGAGGGAGCAGGACAGAGAATTGTACCAGTTAAGGCAAAAGGAAGAAGGGAAGACAGTCAGAATAGCAAAGTCTCAAACTGAGGAAAAGATAGCCAATTCGGTTAAGAAGGGGGATAAAACCTTTTATAGGTACATTAGGGAGCGTAGAAAGACAAAGGGACAGATAGTGAGGCTGAATAGAATGGATGGTGGGTGGGCAGAGAGGGACAGTCAAAAAGCAGGGATACTGAATGAATACTGCTCAGTATTCTCAAAAGAGGAGGAGGGGGAGGTGCCTAATCCAATTAACATAAGCACTCTGGATAAGGGGGTTGCTCCCAGTCCTTTCACAGAAGAAAGGGTTCTGAAAGAACTCCTAAAACTGAAGGTGGAAAAAGCAATGGGGCCTGATGGGATTCACCCAGAATTCTAAAAGAATTAAGGGAGAACTAGTGACACCACTAACTACCATTTTTAACAAATCATGGGAGGATGGTGTGGTATCTGAGGACTGGAGGAGGGTGGATGTGATTCCCCTTCACAAAAGTGGGAGCAAGACAGAGGCAGGAAACTACAGACCTGTCAGTTTGACCTCTGTGGTATGGAAAATGATGGAATCACATCTGAAGGAAAGAATTGTTGAGTACCTAGAGGCCAGTGGGGCATAGGACCCAAGGCAGCATGGATTCACAGTGGGAAAGTCATGTCAGTCGAGTCTAACAGAATTCTTTGACTGGGTGACAAAGTAGTAGACCAGGGAGGGGCTGTGGGCATGGCCTACCTAGACTTTAGCAAGGCATTTGACATAGTCCCACACAAAAGATTAATAAACAAATTATCCAGCCTTGGAGTGGGTCCCAGGGTGGTAGCCTGGGTAAAACATTGGCTGGACAACAGGACACAGAAGGTGATAGTAAATGGAGACCACTCTGAAGAAAAGGGGGTTACTAGTGGGGTACTGCAGGGTTCATTACTGGGTCCAGTCCTTTCTATTGTCTTTATAAGTGACATTACAGAGGGACTGGAAGGAAAAGTATGTCTCTTTGCAGAGGACACAAAGATCTGCAACAGGACTGATACACAAGTGGGGTGGAAAGGATGAGAAGGGACTTGGCAAGGTTGGAGGAATGGTTAGACGTATGGTAGCTTGGATTAAATGTAAAGAAGTGCAAAGTAATGCACCTTGGGAACAAAATCCCAGGGGGAGAGTACACAGTGGGGGAGGAGGTAGCAAGAACAACAAAAGTGGAAAGGGACCTAGGGATAATCATATCAGGTGACCTTAAGGTTAGCAAGCAATGTGAGAAGGTAGTAGGGAGGGCTGGTGGATACTGGGATGTATAGGGAGAGGCATCACCAGCAGAAAACAGGAAGTTGTTATCCCTCTGTACAGACAATTGGTGAGACTCCATCTGGAGTACTGTATCCAGTTCTGGAGACCCCATCTCTGCAAGGATGTAGACAGGATGGAGGCAGTCCAGAGGAGGGCAACTAAAATGGTGCAGAGTCTGCAAGAGAAGCCATACGAGGAGAGACTAAAGGAGCTTAATATGTATACCCTTGAGAAAAGGAGGGAGCGGGTGGACATGATTGAAACTTTTAAGTAGCTCAGTGGAATCAGCAAAGTCCAAGGGGGTAGCATCTTTCAGCAAAAGAGATGTGCAAGAACAAGAAGACACAATTTGAAGATAGAGGGGGCACGGCTCCTGGGGAGGTTGTGGGGTCTTAAACTGTGGGAGAATTCAAGAATGCATGGGACAGACATAAGGCAATTCTTGTGGAGGGTAGGAAGAAATAGGCTGTTGGTTAACTAGTATCTGCAGCTTATCCAGTAGGTAGGGAAATGAGCAGACTAAGTGGGCGAAGTGGTCTTCATCTGCCATCAAAGTTTATGTTTCTATGTTTCTATGCAGATTATGGTATATGTTTTGCTAACTTCTAATGACATGTAGATTATGGTATTTGGTTTGGTTATGGTATATGCTTTGATAACTTCCAATGACATGTAGATTATGGTTTATACTTTGACAACTTCTAATGACATCTAATGTTAATAAAACAAGTATTTGTGTTACAGAATGTTATACATACAGTAATATAAAAGATGTAAAATAACTTTAAACTTCCTAAAGAGTTTGACTATAGAGTTTGAAGGAATGACACTGCCTGTTCAACATCAAAACATGTACACACACAGGGCAACATTTTCATAGTGGTTGATGCAGCACTTGTGTCCATATTAAGGACGGCTGCTGTGTCCACCGAGATGTGTTCAGATGTCTGCATCCTACTCACAGACATCTGGACACATTTGCCACAATTCCTGCAGCTTATGGCAATATGTGCTACAACCTGCAGGAATGGTGCTTGTTTTTTGAATGCAAATGTGGAAATCCTTTAGGAAAGTTAGACCAACTTTTCTTGGTCTAACTTCCCAGGTGGATTTTGACATCAGTGTCTGCAAAACAGGTGCAGGGGCTTTAAACATGTTGCTCACAACCTCAAAATGTTTTGAGTCAACCATTAAATCACATTTCAGGTAAGAATTACAAGGTCACACTGATATTATCATGAGGTGGAGTGACAATTTGGCCTCAAAATTGCCGAAATTTGTCAAGACAGGAGCAAAAGTGAACAAAAAAGTGAAAACAATTTGTGTCCACGTATATGTGCAGTACACTCATTTTAGGGCTTTGAAATTTTCCTTTTGATTATTTTCCTGTTTTTCTTCCCCAAGTGGTCCTGAGGCTCCAACATGAAGCAACGGTTCCATGAGGCACAACCATGGATGAGAGGCTGGTTTTGTTTAACACCTTACATAGAGCAGTAGATCTGAAGCTTCACAGCGGTTGAGTCAGCACTTGCTTCATGCATGGTCTGCACTCAAATACCACAAAACTTGGAAATGCCCCATGAGGGGTGTTAAGCCAATGCCCACAGTGGAAATGTACAGTAAGGACCCTAATCCCCACCCCTCCCCTACCCTCATGACCCAAGGTCAGCTGCAGGTCTGCACTTGTGCCACGCAAGTCTGGTTTGTCATACAGTAAATAGCCTATTAATCTGAGATTTCCAATGAGAATACTTGATCAGCACAGCTGTAGAGGCTTACATCCATTCATGATGTCTAGCTGACTTTGCATACAGTATTGTAGCTCCTACACAATGCAGTGGACATGATAACAAATTGTAACTGCTATACCCATTGCACACTTGTAACTTGTTTTCTTTATGACACATAGTTGGCAATAATCATAGTAAGTTACATGTGTGGGACATCCATACTGTTTGACACAGGGGGGCTTGAATTTCAAACACCCTTGAATTCTGCAAGTCTCAGGTGCACTGGACATATGGTGCACAGGGCTTGTGGCATTCTCCTGGCCGGTGACCTGGAGTTTCAGTCCTGTGCACCAATTGCCATAAGTTAGACCAGTCATATCTGGTCTGGCTAGTGGCAATCCCGGGTACCCTTTTTACAGAGCTTGCTCCAGATGTTTGTCCAAAACTGCTATAAATCAAGTAAAGTGTCACAACTACACCTAACTTAACAAAATCAGATGCAGTTGTGGCAAAGGTGTTTGGTGCTGCTGCACCAAGGACAGAGTTTGATATAGATGTAAGCCTTGTGTCAGCCTTTTAAAATCTAGTCAAGGGTCTTCTAGCTGTACAAAGCAAGCTGCAAGTGAAAGTTACTTTTTATGTTTGCTTGCATGCATGTGCAAGAAACATAGTGCCATCATCTGAGTTTTTGTAGGTGTGGCACCCTGTCTTCCAATTCAGTCAGTGTGTTTGCAGGCACAGCCACAGTTCACCAATGAATGCTGCAGCTGTCTATGACAGCAGTTGAAAATGCGGTGGTGTACAGTTGAAAGGGAGAGACCACTTCAGTGAGCAGCGATAAGATAGTGTTGATTAGCATATTGCCGCAACCCTGCTTGTATACATCTCTACTTTCTCTTCCTGGAACATAAATTCAGTTTGAAGTGAACTATGGCCAACGAGGGTGCTGAATCCACCATCAGCTCAGTGCCCCCCCAACACACTTCCAGGTGCCATGCTGGGAGCCCACCCCAGTGTGGCAAATGTCCTCTGCTAGCCCCCAAACACACTTCCAGGTGCCATGCTAGAGCCCCCCAGCATGGCAAACATCTGTCTGCTGCCCCCAAACACACTTCCTGGTGCCACGCTGGGAACCCACCCCAGCATGACAAACCTCTGTATGGCTGATGGGGGTGCCCAATCCCATGTCAGCTCCACTGCACCTCCCAAAAACAAAGGTTCCAGCTGCCATGCTGGGAGCCCACCCCAGCATGGCAAAAGTCCCACGTTGTCTTCCTAAAAGCAAAAATAAGACCTAAAGACAAAAAAGATCCCTCATTGCTTCTCTTGCCCCTCCACCCAATCATGCCCACCCTCAGTGCACCCTGCCACCCCACACCCTCACCTCACCCCATACTTACTTCTGAAGTCTGGCACGACGATCTTCGGTTGACCAGAAACACATCTGCACTCTTCAAAGCCGACTGCAAACTGAGGAAATGCCGGTAAGCTGTATAAGGGAATAAATAGTTTTTTTCAACTTTGATGCCTATCTCAGGCATTTTTTGGAATTTTGGCACCAAATTTTCAACATGGGGTTTTTGGGATGCCTCCTCATGAATTCTGGCACTGTCATGGCGTTAATCCACTCTGAAAGGTGATTTTGCGGTCACTGCATGAAACCACCTTTTGGGACCAATTTACAAAATGTCAGTGTCACAGTTCATGAGGTAGGCTGTAAAAACCCTATGTTGAAAATTTGGTGAAAACATTCCCAAAAATGACTAATTTATGAGCATGCATTACGCAGTTCCTACACACGCTTATAAGCTTGCGAATTTTTTAATATTTTCACTCCAGATTCTCAATGTTGACATTTTACCACACCTCCTTATGAGCAATACAGCTGTCATTTTTCACATCTCACCCAAAATGTATTTCCACGCATGTAGCGCACAAGTAAGTGGTCTACTGAGTAATATAGGATATTCTTGTCTCAGAACAGGACAATCAGGAGCTTAAAGGGCACACAGGCAGAACGTAAGGAGAGAGAAAAAAAAAGAGGAAAGAGTAAGGATTGCAAACAGTTAAGGGGCCAGAAATAAGACATGATTGGAGTGGTGCAGTGCAGTGGCTATGGAGCAGCAGTCTTCCGGGAGATGTTCTGGAGGATGCAGTGTTGTCCCATCTGCAGGTACCTCTCTGGGCTGAGGGAGGAGGTTGCTCATCTCCAGGCTGAGTTGGCCAGGATTTGTGGGACCTCCTCTTCCATCCATGGACCACCAGTGCCACTGCCGTTACCACAGAGGTTGCCAAGAAGGAGGAGCGGTTGGACCACAGTGGGCTCAGGGAGGGTGAGGGTGGTGGAACAGAGGCACATCCCTTCAGTTGTACTTCTCCACAATTCCTATGCCATTCTGACAAAGTGTGGTTCCTCTGTGGAGGCACCTACAGTGGAGACCAAGGAGGATGCTGGGAACCTCCACAAAGGAGACCCACAGGAGGGTGGCAGGGGACCCTGCAGGGGAAGGAAACAACTCCTGGTGGGGGACTCCATTGTTAGGAAGGTAGAACTGGGCAAGGAAGGGGAGAGGGAGGTAAGGTGCCTGCCTGGTGCCATGGCTTGGAGGGACAGGGAGCGAATCCTCAGGATTGCCGGAGCAGCTGCACAGGGGAGGGAGCTGGATGTCATTGTCCACCTAGGAACAAATGATCTGGCTAAGAAAGGGATTAGAGAAGTGCAGGAACAGTTTGTGGAATTGGGGAGGGGCCTTAGTCAAGTAGCACACACGGTAACCTTTTCGGAGGTGCTACCCATCTATGGCATAGGAGAGGCTAGGGTGTTCCGTACCATGGGATTCAATCAGTGGTTGAAAAACTGGTGTGGAGCTCAGGGATTTGGCTTCATTGGGGACTGGGGTCCACCTGGAGTGATGCAAGCCTATACTGGCATGATGGGCTGCATCTGTCAGGAGGGGAACCAGGATCCTAGGTGATAGGTTTAAATGCTTCATTGGCAAGCTTTTAAACTAGCCAAGGGAGGCACTGGAAAGGAGCAGGAAAATCCTAGCCCCCCAAACAATCATGGTAGTAAGTGTGCAAACACCAACATGGAGAGTCGATAGGGAGAAGGGCAGGGGTAAATGGAGAAAGTGACAAAGGCAAGAAGGACAGGGATGGGGCAAAGGGGTAAGGCCATCAGGAAATGGAGGTAATGGTACCAATGCCCGTAGTCTGGGCAACAAGCTCCTGAGCTGGTGGCCTTAATGGAAGAGGGATGCCTGGATATTGTAGCAGTCACAGAAACATGGTACACAGAGAATCATGACTGGGATGTTAACATACCAGGTACATAACTTACAGGAGAGACAGGCAGGAGAGAGGGAGGGAGTTGCTCTCTATGTAAAGGAAGGGATAAAAGCAACTGAACAAAAGAGTAAACAGGGAGGAGAGGAGGCACTGTGGGTCACATTGGAAACTGGAAGGGCACCACAATCCGCAGGGGTTGTGTACAGACCCCCATGTCAGGGGAAGAAATGGACAAGGATATGATGGAAGGCATTCTTAGAATGGCAGAGAAAGGGGAGATACTGTTGATGGGAGACCTGAATATGCCAGATGTTAACTGGAGCACATTTGCTGCAGCCACATCCAAGAGCAGGGCCATTCTTGATGCCCTACAGGCGGCAGGCATTAGACAGCTAGTTTTGGAACCCACTCGTGAGGGAGCAATCTTAGACCCCGTACTCTCAAACAGGGGCAGTGAGAGGATCTCAGATCTAGAAGTGGGTTGCCATCTGGGGACAAGTGACCATCAAACAGTGTGGTTCACGTTAAACTCAGCTACAGAGTCAAGCCATACAAAAGTGAGGTACTGGACTTTAGGAGGGCTGACTTTGGCAGATGGAGAGTGCCTCAGAAAAGCACTAGCAAACAGGCTAGAAGGAGGTGTGGAGCAACAATGGGGAATTATCAAAACTGCCATCACATAGGCAACAAGCCTTTGTGTGAAGCAAATAAACAAATCAAAATGAAAGAAAAAGCCACTATGGTTCTCAAGAGAGGTGGCTGTGAAAGTCAGGAAGAAAAAGATAGCATTCCAGAAGTATAAGGAAACACAGAAGGAGCAGGACAGAGAGCTGTACCAGTTAAGGCAGAAAGAAGCAGGGAGGGAAGTCAGAATAGCAAAGGCCCAAACTGAGGAAAAGATAGCCAACTCAGTTAAGAAGGGGATAAAACCTTTACAGGTACATCAGCGGCGTAGAAAGACAAAGGGAGGATAGAGAGGCTGAATAGAATGAATGGTGGGTGGGCAGAGGGGACAGTGAAAAAGCAGGAATACTGAGCAGAATATTTCTGCTCAGTATTCCAAAAGAGGAGGAAGTGCATAATCCAATTAACAGAAGCACTCTTGATAGGGGGTCGATCCCAGTCCTTTCACAGAAGAAAGGTTCTGCAAGAACTCCTAAAACTGAAGGTGGACAAAGCAATGGGTCCTGATGGAATTCACCCAGAATTCTAAAAGAATTAAGGAAGGAACTAGTGAAACCACTGGCTACTCTTTTTAATAAATCATAGGAGGATGGTGTGGTACTCGAGGACTGGAGGAAGGCGGATGTAATGCCCTTCACAGTGGGACCAAGACAGAGGCAGGAAACTACAGACCTGTCAGTCTGACCTCTGTGGTAGGGAAAGTGATGGAGTCACTTCTGAAGGAAAGAATAATTGAGTACCTAGAGGTCAGTAGAGCACAGGATCCAAGGCAGCATGGGTTCACAGCGGGAAGGTCATGTCAGATGAATCTAATAGATTTCTTTGACTGGGTGACCAAAGTAGTAGACCAGGGAGGGGCTGTGGACATGGCCTACCTAGACTTTAGCAAGGCATTTGACACAGTCCCACACAAAAGATTATTAGTCAAATTAACCAGCCTGGGAGTGGGTCCCAGGGTGGTAGCCTAGGTAAAACATTGGCTGGACAACAGGACACAGAAGGTAATTGTAAATGGAGTCCACTCTGAAGAAAGAGGCGGTTACCAGTGGGGTACCACAGGGTTCAGTATTGGGTCCAGTCCTTTTAATGTCTTCATCAGTGACATTGCAGAGGACTGGAAGGAAAAGTATGCCTTTTGCAGATGACACAAAGATCTGCAACAGGGTTGATACACAAGGAGGCGGGAAGAATGAAAAGGGACTTGGCAAGGTTGGAGGAATGGTCAGGCGTATGGCAGCTAAGTTCAATGCAAAAAGTGCAAATAATGCACCTGGGAAACAAGAACCCAGGGGAAGAATACACAATGGGTGGGGAGGTAGTAACAACAACAAAACAGGAAAGGGACCTGGGGGTAATCATATCAGATGACCTTAAGGTTAGCAAGCAATGTGAGAAGGCAGTAGGGAGGGCCGGGGGTATATTGGGATGTATAGGGAGAGGCATCAGCAGCAGAAAACAGGAAGTTGTTATCCCTCTGTAGAGACAGTTGGTGAGACCCCATCTGGAATACTGTGTCCAGTTCTGGAGACCCCATCTCTGCAAGGACATAGACAGGATAGAGGCAGTCCAGAGGAGGGCAACTAAAATGGTGCGAGTCTGCAAGAGAAGCCGTATGAGGAAAGACTAAAGGAGCTTAATATGTATACCCTTGAGGAAAGAAGGAGAGGGGACATGATAGAAACTTTCAAGTACCTCAAGGAATCAACAAAGTCCAAGAGGGTAGCATCTTTCAGAAAAGAGACTTGCAAGAACAAGGGGACACGATTTTAAGATAGAAGGAGGGGCGGTTCAGGGCAATGTGAGGAAGTATTATTTCAAGAGAGGGTAGTGGATGCATGGAACAGCCTTCCTGATGAAGTTGTGGGGTCTAAAACTGTGGGAGAATTCAAGAATGCATGGGACAGACATAAAGCAATTCTTGTGGGGGGCAGGAAGATATAGGCTGTTGGTTAACTAGGATCTGCGGCCTATCCTGTAGGTAGGGAAATGGGCCGACTAGATGGGCCTAGCGGTCCTTATCTGCCGTCAAAGTCTATATTTCTATGTTTCTATGGCACAGCCAGTGTGCAAAATCAATGTTTGGGGCAGATTATGAAAATCACAGTGACACTGTTCTATTCATAAGCAGAAGTCTTAAAATGGCTGTGTTAAAAATTTGGTGACAAAAGTCCATAAAATTACTGTATTACGAGTGAGCATTGCTCAGTTTCCACGCACCCTCAGAAGTTAATGAATTTGCAATATTTTCAGTCCAAATTTTAATTGCTGCCATTTTCACACTTCCTTATGAACAGTACAGCTGTCATTTTTCACACCATGGCTGAAATGTGTTTCGCACTTTCAGCGCGAAATCTTGTGGTTGCTGTGGGAAATCACTGTTCGGGACAGATTCAGAAAATCACAGTGACACTGTTCATGAGCGGAGGTCCCAAAATGCCTGTGTTGACAATCTGCTGTAAAAACTCCCCAAACTAATTACATTACGGGTGTTCATTGCATAATTTCTATGCACGCTTGTGACTTCACCAGTTTTTTTTTAGTATTTTCACTGCAGATTTTCAACATTGCTATTTTTTACACCTCCTCCCACATCCTATTCAAAATGTGTTTTTGCACCTGTGGTGCCATATGGCGTAGTCGCTGTGCAATATCAGTTTTCGGCTAATGAACTGATATTGCCACTGTTCATGAAGTGGGGATCACAAAAAAAAAAATGTTGAAAATTTGGAGTGAAAATACCAATGAACGCCTTAGGCATTAGGGTTTCTGACCATAATGTCCCATCCTGTAGAGACTGACAGGCATCAGGGGTGTGACTTGGGATTTTTGCCTGTAGTGCTCATACCATTCCACCCCCACCCACACCCTGCAGCAAGCGAGAGGCATCGAGGTGTGTCTTGGGCTCTTTGGCCCCAAAGTTCACCCCATTCTCCTATACAGCACCCATCTCATTGTATTTCCAGATGGAATGGGGTGAACATAAGGGACAAATTTCCCAAAGCACACTGTGACACTTGTCGGTGCCTGCAGGGTAGGGTGTGGTGAAATGGCATGGTCATTATGCCTGATGACCCAAAGGCACACCCAAATGCCTGTCAGTATCTGCAGGGTAGTGGTGGGGTTGGCTTCAGTTCAATACTTCACTGCCATTCCTATTATGCAGATCTGTAACTCCTAGACTACCAATGCCAATGCCAGCAAGCACACTTTTGACATTGACAAATGCTTGTTTTTACTAGTCATACAGTTGTAACATAACTGTGCAGCTTAGTTTTAGACATTCACAGACTCTCATAAACATTGGAGCAGAGAGCCAGACCTGTAGCTTGGTCTTGGATCATGAAGGATGGGCAGGTGGAAGGGGGATCAAAGTAAGACTTCCCAACCCTAATATCAAGCACACTTACAAACTCTGTGAGCATTGGGATGACAACCATACTATTATATTTACAAACTGCGGGCAATGAGTTGACAACCTTAATAGGACATTTCCAACCTTTGTGGGGTACTAGTTTTATGTGGCAGCAACCCTATTAAGCATTATTGCACTGTAGTTTGCCATGAACTTCCTTACTTTTTGAGAAATTACAGTGTACTGTTAACTAGCTTTGCACCTAGCCTTTGAGATTCTGAGCAAAACAGAAGGTGACTTCTAACATACTTTGTGCAGGACTAGAGATGTTGCAAATATTTAAACCACCCACAAAGTTGGTGTGAATCCATAGAAATTTGCAATTCATGAAATCTGTGAGTTCCTCGGCAGACACACAAACTTTGCCAGCAGGTTTTTATTATTTTTTAATACTGAATCTCTGGAAAAAAAAACACTCCCCACTCACTGTGCTGTAAAACCACCTCCACCCAAAAATAATAGACTCCTTGATACCCCCTCCACCCACCCCTGCTTGCAGTACATCCTTCTTTCTCCCCCCCCAACCTGGTGAATTTCAGTCCTTCATCTTGCAGGATGCACAGAGTGCATCAAAAAAAGTAATCCTTCCTTGACAAGCATACCAAACAGATCCCCCACCTCTCCTCTGTTTCACATCAAACAAACCCACTCCCACCCCTCAACATCTCTCCAGTCCCCACCACCTTTCTCCCCATCAGCACCCACAAAATCAACCTGCAATAAAGAAAACAGTCCCCCAGTGCAGAGCATCTCCTCTGTTCAGTATCCGTCTTGTAATGGAGTGAATGAATGAATAGTGACATCTTTGCTCATAGTAAAACATGATTAACTGAAAATTCTACCAGTCAGGCTTTACTAGGAGCAGAGACATCAGTATTCAATAATTCATGCCATTACAAGATGGACATTGAACAGAACAGATGCTCTGCACTGTGAGACTGTTTTCTTTATTGCAGCCTTGCAAGTTGTTTTTGTGGGTGCTGGTGAGGGGAATAGTGAAGGGGGAACCAGAGAGGGTTGGATGCGGAACTGGGTGTGCTTAATAACACAGTGGGACTCTGGTGGAGTGTTGAAAGTAGTCAGTGGCCAAAGTTTAGTCACCAGTGACCAAAGTTTTATATAAGTTTATCAAAGGCAACATTTATATGTAGTTGGCTGACCAAAAGGTTGAAAACATAGAAAAGGCTTAGAAAAGGCTACAAGTGGCTAAGTAAATGAATGATACCACCCTGTTAGTTAATATGTATGTATGTGAAATACTTTAAAAGGGTAATGGTTGAAACTCTGTAAATGTAGAAAATAAAATAAATCAAAAAGCAAAGCCAAGGTCTAACTTGGAATTACCCTGTTCAGCAGAAAAACACTGTGTGCCAAAACATGCCTTTTTGAAGGTTACGGCTGAGATAAGAACACAGCTGCTGGTAACAGCGGCTGGCATTGACGATTGAAGTTTCTTATCTTGTGTGACTACTAGTGTTTAAAGATATGTGTTATAAGGAATTGATATAAAAATAACGATATACATAATTTGGTCACTGTCTGGTTTCTATCTGGAAGCCAGTTATTTAAAAAAACAAAGCAGCCACGTCCCCTCACATGTTTTCTGTATACTAAAACAAGTTATTTTTTTTTGATATCCCCTAAGCACTTGTTTTTCCATCTAAAGATGACCACATGTCTAGGCAAAGTGTCAAATGTATCTTATGACCGGGATAGCTCATGGCCATTGTACTTTTAAAACCTTGTCTCATGATGTTATTAAATGAGGTGATGTCTAGGCTAAAATTTGCTGTAACAGTTGGGAATTTCCACTATGCATTTTGATGTAAACAGTTGAATGTAAATACAGGACCGAAGTGTTCTGCCCAGTGTGTCCAAGAGGAGTAGCCAGCATGGCTGCCATAAATACATGGGTTCCCCAGAGGAATGAGGAATGTTGATTCATTCCCTCTGAACACCTGTAGCCCTGGTGGTAATAAGCCATCAGCTGTTTAGATTTGATCATGTTAGAGGTAAAATTGTTAGGGCTTATTTGGTATGAATAAATTGCAACTGATTTAAAACAACATTTGGTGGCAGGTGGCTTTATTGGATTACCAGGGACCACTAGCCAAGAACCTTATGTTTTTCAGGAAGGAGGCAGGGGGAGTGTATTTGGTGCATGGGTGGGTGAAAGGGATTACATTTTATGAAAATCAAAGAAAAAATGCAAAAATAAATTTTTGTGTTACTTTACTATGTTATTATGAACAAGCCAATTAACAACTACCATGTGTTTCAGCTGGTTGAAGTGTTCTTTTGATAAGAGTTGCATTGAAGAATGATAAAAGGGTGACGGGCAAGCCTGGTGAATCAGGGAATACATTTTTTTGATACACCGTATGCATCACCTAACATTGTCCTGCAATTCACCAGGGAGGTGGGGAAGAGGGAGAAAAGTGCTAGTGAGGGGTGGTATCAAGACATCTATCATTTTTGGGTGGGGAAGGGATGTAGAATGCAATTCACATTGGGATTCACCCACACATTGGCCATTCGCATTGATTCACCATGTAAATTTGGTCAATTTTGTTGTCTTCAACTTCACAAATTTGCTGTAATTTATGGATTTTTTTTTCATGAAGCAAATTTCGGCAACTTCATACACCACTTTGCAGGACCCTCTGTGCTTTCACAGAAAGCCAAAGGCAGTTCAAGCCCTGCATGTAACTCCACAGTTTGTGTGCACAGGGTCATGCATACCATACTGCACATGACCCGAAAAAAGCAACACATGAGACATAAGTACTGCTTTGTTCATGTATAGCACTATTCATAGTACAAAATGCAAATGATAGCTTTTTGGTCATTTCATTTTTTTATTTCTCAGCCTTGAGCATTTTGCTTGTGTAGTATTTGCTGTATAAATTTTTTCACTCTGGTTATGTTCAAATTCTTCACGTAACATGTAGATTTTCAAAACCTTCATGAAAGATTCCTTTACAAATGTTTTGGATTTAATTTTAAATGTATAGTTACTAATTACATAAAAAAGCATTGTGTGTTTAGTTATACTCTCCCTCACAAACACAAAGTATTAGCTTTAACATTTAAGTATTTAATACATTATTTTACATTAAGGTTTGCACTCTGTTGAACTGTAATACTAAGTAGAAATCTTCACACAGCACACATGCTTTCAGAATCTTAAGCAGAAATTGACTCTAACTTACTTTTTTCAGGGCCCTTTGCACCCTATAGAAAGTAGTGGTATCTAGTAAGGATGGAGATTGAATATGAGACACCATCAAAATGGCAACTCATATTCAATGCTTTCCTTCTGGGCTACCCTGGATGGATAGCAACCCTATGTGAACGTGAAGGTACTATAGGGTGATAGGAAGGGGGGATAGTGAAGGGAAGAGGAGGGATATGGAAGGAGTTTTAGGGGACTGGTGTGTCTGCTGCCACCGAGCTAGCTATGTGGGGTGGTGATGTGTGTGGCTAGCTCAGGTGTAGCAGATACATGGTTAAGGATAGGGTGCGGGAACATTTTGCCACTGCCAGCAGCTATGGCACTTAATTTTTTTTCAATGTAGGAATTTTGCCCCCTCCCTGACATGCCCCCTTCCCCGGAGTTGAGAATTGCTATTCAAGGGGGTGTGGGAGATGTCGGGTTTTCTGGGAGTGCATATCACCAATTTGCTTTTCAGTGATATACACTTGACATAATAGCAATTGCTATTTTGCGACTGCTATTATGACATGGAACCAAAAGTAACATTCACAAGGCTGTTTAGACTCTGCACACAAGTCTAGATTTTGTATGGACAAGGCCATGACAGACCTGCACAAAGCAACACAAGAGACATAAGCAATATTTTGTTCTGTGTAGATTTTTAATTGTTGTACAAAAAGTACACTAAGTTTTTCTTGATCACTTTTTTTATTGCTCAAGTTTAAAAATGTTGTAATACTAAGGACATTTCACACACTGGTTATGTTCAAGGTCCTCATACAGCCGGAGTATTTTCTAACCTTCATGAAAGATTTATTTTCAGAAATATTGGATTTTATTAAAAATATGTAATGACTAATTAACTTAAAAAACTCTTTGTGTGTCTAGTTTTGTTCCTCCCTTACAAAGACTAAAGTATCACCCTTAACATTTAAGCATTTAATTAATTATTTTACATTAAAGTTGTTGTTCATGTGATACTTTAACCCTTAGTAAAAACATTTGCACAGCATGTAGGTTCTCAAAATCAAAACTTCAGTTCAGCACATAGATTTTGAAAACCATTGTATGACAGGTAGAGTTTGAGAACTGTTCTGCAGCATGTAGCTTTTCTAATTTTTCATGAAAGATTTATGTATAAATGTTTCGAAAACACCATAATTTAACACATAGATTTTGAAAACTGCTGCACAGTATGTAGATTTTGAAACGTCATGCAGCACAATAATTTAAAAAAAATACCTTTTTAACACCTCACTAACATTTTAAAAACTGTCACTCACAGCCCAAAACCATAGTGCAGCACCAATAATTATAAAACCTATTGATAATATAAATGTTGCTCTTCAGTCTTCAAACAATTTGTGAAGTATTGTTGTGTGAACTTTTTCTCCTTTTAATTAAAAATAATTGATTAGTAAAAATAAATTAATTAGTAATTCATTTAAAAAATACATGGTGTGCCTTGTACTACCCCTCCCTCACTAACAATAAAGTGTCACCCTTGACTTTTTAGAATTTAAAAAGCTGTAATACTGTAGTTGCATAGAACTTTAACATGAAAACAAATCAACTCATTTTGCAGGAAAAAACTTGAAAACTTCAAAAGGGGCTGTTCCTCCTTAACATCTAACAAACCTGTAAGTTTCTAACCTATACTCTTTGTCATTTTTTATGTTTGCTTGTGCATGTGCAAGCAACATGTTGCGACAGCTTGCTAGAGTAGCAGGTTATGGAGGTGCAGTCATGTTGTGGCCAATGCCCCTACTGCTTTGTGGGGCTTGTCTCAGTAGCACCAATACATGAGCATGCTGTCTATGACAGCACTGCAAAATGTGCCACCAACTTGAAATATTTTCGCTGCTGCAATGAGGGAGTGCCTCCTCATTGCAGGGCATGTCTGGTATACATTTCAATAAACATGGCATCTGCTTTTGCTGTCCACCTCTCACAGTGCCCAACAAGCAGAAGTGGGCATGCCCCCTCCCCAGTTCAACTGCATGGGGGAGCCCAATCCCCATTGGCATAACACTCCCCATATTATAGTTTGTATGCCCAGGGAGATGCCCAGTCCCCTTTGGCATCATGCACCCCCCCCCACACACACACAGACAAGTTTTCTGTGCAGACGGTGTCCAATCCCATGGCTCTAGCCCCGGTTCCCTAAGAGTTTAAGTTGTCCTTGTGATTCTGTCCCCACCATGAATGCACTGCCAGAATCAGACCCCAACTGTAGGGCTGGAGATTCCATAGCAGATTTGAGGCTCTGAATTCACAGTCCATTAAAATAAGAGGCAGAGGGCTGGCTGGCAGCAGCTCATTCGGAAGGTTCTTTATCCATAGAACAAATAGGGCCCCACCTTTATGCATTGTACCAGGTAGTAGAAAGCAACAAGGAAACCAAAAGATGTGCCTGTGTCACAAGTAAAACATGTATTTAAATATAGAGTAACTGAAAGATTAGAGGACAGATGTAGCAGCACCTTGGGTCGATCGCAGTAAATTCTGATTTGGTGCTGCTTGGACCCCCCAGTTGAAGGTCAAAGGTATATCTTGTGGGTTACTTACTGTGGCAAAATAAATTAATTTGAATGCAGTATCTGCCTTGACCATGGGAGTGCAAAAAAAAAAAAAAGAAAAAAAAGACAAATCTGCCCCATCTTTCACTTTATTCTTGTGTCTTGTTCTCTCTCTCTTATTCCCCACAGTGAAACAGCTGTACATTAGAAAAATAAACTGAACAAGTGGTAATATTCAAATGTAAAGGACAATGCTGTACTCCTGAGCCATGTTCCTAGTTTGCCTACATCTGTGGTCAAAAATTACAGGTCTTAAAACTAGGGCCAATCCATTTATGGGGCACATTGTCGATTGTCATTTTTGTTGCCTTTTTTCTCAGAAATATGTGCTCCAAGTAACAAAAATACAATCTAGTCAATAATTTAAATGCCATCTACATGGATTAATGACATTTGTGGTATAAATGCCTGTTACTTTCCAGGAGAGGATTGAGAATTTTATGTGTGCTATACAGTACTTAGGAAGTGCCCTTCTGATTATTCTGAATAATGGTACCCAATCAAAAACTGAAGAAGACAGCAAGATCGCAACTTCAAAGCAATGATGCTTTCTAGGGGAAAAGTGTGGTACAAAATTAGAGAAAAAGTTATGAACAAATAATTTTTGGGCAACGTTCAGACTGGGGATTTAAGCACATGAGGATTCTTGCATATTTATCGTATTCATGTTAAAATGCAGGAGAATCTGGCAGATTGTAATAGATGAGCTCCCTTTGATCTCAAAGCCTTGTTTGTTGTACCCACATTTTACTTTGGTAAACATAAGCAATTTTTTTTGTAAGGACTTCTGCAGTAAAATAAATCAATAAAAATACATGAAAGTTTTGCATAAAAAGCCTGGTTTACAATTTCAAATCCTATTAGTGCAGTATAAGAAAACAAGCATTTGTCAATGCCGAATGTTGCTTGCTTGTATGTGCTGTTTAGGTTTTGGAAGTGATAGTTCCATGCCTTTCTCCCAAGACATGCACTTGAAAATCTGGAGTGCAAATATAAAAATATTTGTAGAATTACTAGGGTGCATAGGAACTGCGAACGCACGCTCATAAAACAGTCATTTTTAGGAATTACATGTTTGCTATTTAGTAATAAAAATAAACAATTATTAAACATTTACATTTTCTTAGAACCATTCCCTGTGGGAAAGAGCTAGCTATATATGTGTGTGTGTGTGTATTAATAACTCTTCAGTTTGTATGCATATGGTCGCATCTTGTTGCGCCTGAACTTAGTGTAGGAGAAAAAAATGTAGTATTTTTTTAGATGTTAAATACATTTGAAGCCAGCTAATAGCAGGGCTCAGATGGACATGTGCAGCTCTTGGATTTAAGGCAGTTGGAACTATCTCTGCACATGTTAATAGTCATAGCTAGGCAGAGGGATTTACATCTGCAGTGCCTTTTTTAATCTGCCATCCTTCGCGTGTTTAAATGACTATGGACTTTTGTAATGAGTTTAAATAGATCTCAACAGAAATTTACCGTAAACAACTGAAAACATAAATGAGTCATATTTTTTAATTAACATAACGCACTTTAAAAGTTAACAAATTGTAATTCAACGCTTGTGGTTATGTAGATTAATCCCGAAACCTTTCTACTTTATAAAACCTTTAGATTTCCTCACAGTCAAGACCATCCTCATAGCTTGCACACTATTTAATAATTCTCTATGAGAGGTGTATCTGTCTGTAGTTCTAATTCAGCAAACTATGTAAATTAGGGCCCCCGAGCTGTAAGAATAGGGACATTATATGTGATGGGAATGCATTAATTTTAGAGCTGCATGAGACTATAAGAGACCACCTTCAATACTACATACAGTAATTTGTTACTGTGAAAATAGTGACATGCCTCCCATAAACATTTTAGTGGAACCTATTCCTAATTTTACATTAATGTATACATAAGTGGCATGTGGATAAGTTTAAGAAATGTCTGTTTATTTCACCCCAAAAAGGTAAGAATAAATACAGTAGATGAAAATATAGAAATGCTGCTACAATAATAGCAAATTAAGATTTTGTTTGGGAAAGTAATTCCATTAATGATATTTTTTTGAATTCTACATGAAGGTTTTGATGCTTCAAATATGGGCATTCAAAGTGCAGTGCCCTGCTTGCTCTTAATGAAAATATGTCAACTCATCAAATTATGAAAATGAAAGAAACACATTTGCAATTACATGTTCAGATTAAATCTATATACAAAGTATTAAGAATGTGATGCTAGTAAAATGTTGAGCTGTTTGCATAGAAGCTTGTGGAAAGCTCAGGTGATTCCCATGTGCATTGGTTATGGTCAAATTTGCAGCAGATTTAAAAGGGACAAAGGACACACACACACACTGGCACGATCAAAGTGATGCATGAATCTAGAACAGGCACTTGGAAATCGGCACAAAGTATACAGAGTTCATCATTAAAAACTGTCACTTAACTGTGTTATTTAAAACCTTGTAACAAAGATGAACAACTGTTATTTAACAGAAATAACAGCATTATACAAATGAGAAACAAGCCCTTCAAAATCCCATGAATTGTACAAAAGAGAAACAAGTCCTTCAAAATGCTCTGAATTGTTAAAATGAAGTAATTTTAGAGGATTGAGGTAAATAATTGCCAGACTTTTATGTGAATGCATTTTATCAGTGTTTAATGTGTTTAGCAAAACATAGAACAGTGTTTCCTGTTAAAAATAAAGTGCATGAAACACAAGGAAACAGGCAAATTGTCACAGAGCAGAGCAATAGTCATGCAATTGGGTATAATATAAAGTTCTAACAATTTAGATTACAACTGAAGTGCCTTGCGTCAATTGTCTGTCACACCCTCTATGTCGCAGTATTTGTATGTATGTGTGTGTGTGTGGGGGGGAACACATGAGCATGCGATCTTATTGCTGCTCACTGAAGCATAGCTCTCCCTTTCAACTGTATGGCACTGCATTTTCAACTGCTGTTATAGACAGCTCCAGCATTGATTGGAGAACTGCTGCCGCACCTGCAAACACACTGACTGAATTGGAAGAGGGCTGCCACACCTCCAAAAACTCGGATGATAGCACTATGTTTCTTGCACATGCATGCTAGATGGTACATGTTTGACACATGACATGTCACTATTTTGAGTTTTACACAAACAATGATTCAATAGGATACATACATAAATGTACATATTGAACTCTATCAGCAAATGACGGCGTTGTTCAGGTGTATAGCATATTGCAATAGCTACCAGGTGCAGGTCTTTCAAGTTATTTTCATATGACATGGAACAACTTTGTAAACAAGTCTTCCAGCCCTAACAGTTATATCCTGTATAAAAGTAAAGGTTTTACTGCTACTGCTATATATTAGCAGTAAAAAAATGTCCTGTAAATCGCATAAAAGTAAGTGAAATAAATGATATATAGTTTGTTTTTTTATGGGGTACCTAAATAATCCTGATAACAACTGGCCTTGAAAAACTAAAGTTCACCCATATAAATCTTTCTGTGACTAAAAAAAGGAACAGGAGATCATCTGGCCCTGCAGACTTATAAACAAACAATGTTGGAAACAGTACCTGTGCAGAGGATTGTTCTTTCACAGACAGGGCATGACCAAGGGGCAGGATGATTTCAAAGTGTTAAAATATATGTGGTAATTTAAAATAATACTTTGTTCAGTAGCATTCAGCATGCTAATATACATTGTGTACTTCGACATTTTAAACTACAGTGTAACCCCGCTTACCCGAACATGCAGGTGGACATCCAAAATGTTCGGATAAATGGGGTTTCGGATAACCGAGAAAATACAATGCTGCTCACCTTTAAGCTAATGTGACTGAACAAAAGTAAAGTACTGTATTGCATCTACAGTATACAGGTACTTTATTGAAGACAAGACATAACACATAACAAAGCATTCTATTTTCTATGCCAGTTGAAAGAATCACTTTGTTAGAATTGCAGCGAGGGAGAGAAAGAGAGACAGAGTGCTTGCTACAACATGGAAGAGAGAGCGAGAGTGCTTATCTGAAGCTCGAGTTCTCTCCCCCACTATTTTCCTCAGTCTCATTGAGCGTGACAAACTGCTATGGTAGTAAAAAATTATTGTAAATGTACTAAAGCGGTCCTGGGATGAGTAGGGAGGCTGTTTTTAAGTAAAATCAAACACTTTTGTTTAGGAGTTTCAGAAGCAGCAGCAGCTTCTATTTCACCGCAAGTGCCTAGAATAAGCCAGTTTGAAACCTGTAGCATACACAACGCGTTTTAACAGCGCTTTGGATAAATTAATATGTTTTACTCTATTCTTCTATTTAATGGTACTTTCATTCATGACATGATAAAAATGAGGTTTTTTTGTTTAACAAAAAAAATGGGAACAAAACGGAGTGACTTTTATCAGAAAGAATAACTGCAGTTACAGATCAAGTCTGCTAAATGGAGCTACAGGATCTAAAGGCTATTGTTACAAAAAGGTGTGATAAGCAATGCAAGATTTCACATCTTTATCAACAAACAATAACGTTTCTGTAGCAGACTTACCAACATGGTTGATACACAGTATGCAATTAATGTTTGTGGTGAATTTCAAAGTGACAGCATAAGTGATGGGAACAGTGGAGACAGCAGGCAGTTTCGATAACACGGAGATCGGATAACACGGAGACTCGGATAAACAGGGTCACACTGTATTCGTTGTATTTACTGGAATATTATGTATTTTTGTTTGTTGATATCAGTCCTAGCTGGAAAAAGACATTGTCCCAGTCCACCTACTGGCTAAAAATAAATGAAATGAAATACAGTGTGTGAAGAAATCACCGATGTTACACAGTATTACCACATATTGATGCAGCTGAAAAAGGCATAAATGCAAGTGTGCTTGGAACTGAAACATTTGTAAGGTGATTCATATTCCCCAAGTCACTGTGAATGGTTTAGTATACTACTGCAATATACCAAAAAAGAAAGGCCATATTCAGTGCAGGCCATCTGGCTGTCACTGTATCAGCTAGAATGACAACTCCGCAGTCCCTTAGCTGCCTGATGGCCTTCTCCTGTGCAAAGCCTCGTAATGTCAACCCCGGGCTCATAGATATGTTAGTATGTGCCTTTGTAACAGGCAAAAAAAAACAACACAAACCTGGATGAATGAGCACTAGAAACTCTTCTGGCTGCGGGCTGTGCCCATAGTTGAAATCACTGTTTTTCTTAGGATAGAAGCTGTATTACACAAACCTCACCCACATCTTCCAAATTTATCTATTACCTAAATGCTGAGGGAAGTAAGCGAATCCTAACTGATTTAATTCCAAGGTATTTTCAGTATCGCTGGGCTTACTGAATGGCCTGAAGCTGCATTTGGAACTAAAGTTCCTGTCAACCTTCGAATGCCTCTGTAACATCTTGCGATTAAACTAGTGTGTGTGTGTGTGTGGGGATCCTAAAATCAACACTTCTCATTACTTCACTTATTACATGCCCTGTCCAATGCTAACCCCAAATCTCTGTTTTTGGGAGTCCACCAGGCTGTGTACATCTGAGGTGCACTTGTGACTTGTTGCAAGCAATATTTCTTTTAACAACTTCAGTGATAATCTGTGTTTGGAATCTCTGATTTGTTCTACTTGCGGAACTTCAGGATTACTCCTGTGTACATCACAGCTCTTCTGTCATTTCTTCACAGCAGCCCTGCAAAAAGAGATACCGAGCTGCAGGATATGTCTCCTCGCCGAGCGCCTTTCCTCGCATGTCTCGGACAGTTTGCTGAAACCACTGAGTTAGGGATTTTATTTGAGCTGGCCCCCTGACTAAGGTGCTGCTGTGCATTGCAGAACCTCCTGTTAATGCTTAGGAAGTGGATCTTGCGGTTTGGGGCTGAACTCTTGGGAGTTACAGAAACTGAAGTGTTTTCGAAGTCGGTACTCGAGGCAAGCTCTAAACTTTACCGTTTGCCTCTACTAGACACTTATCACCACTAACCTGCCTTGACACTAGCATCTGTATCTGTGAACTGTCCTGTGCACCTCATGCACTCAGCGGGTAAGCAAATAACTTTTGACACTGTAATGGGTATACCATATATTAAACTGTAACTGCATGGGTCAGTTTGGGGGTGTAGTTGCACTCGCTGCCCTCAGGTTGTAGAGATGCAGATTGTTCTGAGCTGCCAGGGCTAAAATGTGCAAGGCCGGATGAATATGGGCATTCAAAGTGCAGTGCCCAGCTAGCTTGTAATGAAAATATGTCAACTCATCAAATTATGAAAATGAAAGAAACACATTTGCAATGACATGTTCAGATTAAATCCATACACAAAGTATTAAGAATGTGACTAGTAAAATTTTGAGCTGTTTGCATAGATGCTTGTAGAAAGCTCAGGCAATTCCATGTGCATTGTTTGTGGTCAAATTTGCAGCAGATTTAAAAGGGACAAAGGACACACACTGACATAATCAAAGTGATGCATGAATCTAGACCAGGCACTTGGAAATCAGCGCAAACTATAGGAGTTCATCATTAAAACTGTCACTTAACTGTGTTATTTAAACCTTGCAAATTTTATGAACAACTGTTATTTAACAGAAATAACAGCATTATACAAAAAAGAAACAAGCCCTTCAAAATCCCATGAATTATACAAAAGAGAAACAAGTCTGTACTCCCTGGGGAGAGGAGGGAGAGAGGGGATATGATAGAGACATACAAGTATCTTACAGGGAGGAACAGGGTGCAGGAATAAACTATTTTTAAGCAAAAAGGATGTTCCAGGACTAGAGGGCATGGGATGAAGTTGGAGGGAGGACGATTCAGAGGAAACATGAGGAAGAATTTCTTCACAGAATGGGTGATGGACAAGTGGAACACCCTGCCAGAGAAAGTGGTGGGGGCTGAAACAATCATGGGATTTAAGAATGCATGGGATAGACATAAAGGAATTCTGGAGGTCAGGGGTAAGGGGCAACAGACTTCTAGGAAAAACATAAACTGAACTTACGAGCTCAAATTAGCAGAGTGGGTGGGCATATAGGCCCTTATCTGCCGACATTGTCTATGTATCTATGTAAGTCCTTCAAAATGCCATGAATTGTTAAAATGAAGTAATTTTAGAGGATTGCGGTAAATAATTGCCAGACTTTTATATCAATGCATTGTATAAGTGTTTGATGTGTTTAGCAAAAGGTAGAACAGTGTTTTCTATTAAAAATGAAGTGAGTGAAACACAAGGAAACAGACAAACTGTCACAGAGCAGAGCAATAGTCATGCAATTGGGTACAATATAAAGGTCTAACAATTTAGATAACAACTGAAGTGCCTCACATCAATTGTCTGTCTGTGGCAGTATGTGTGTGTAGGGGGGGGATAGCGTGCATGAGCACGCGATCTTATCGCTGCTCACTGAAACATACCTCTCCCTTTCAACTGTATGCCGCTGCATTTTGGGCTGTCATAGACAGCTCCAGCAGGCATTGGAGAACTGTGGCCACGCCTGCAAATACACTGACTGAATTGGAAGAGGGCTGCCACACCTCCGAAAACTTGGATGATGGCACTATGTTTCTTGCACATGTGTGCAAGCAAACATAAAAAGGAAGTACATTTGGGGAATTCCTTCTTTTTTTCATGGCACTGAAAGTCTATTCATTTTCCTGAGCATTTATATTTTCTAAACCAGCCATGACACTAACTGATTTTCCAAGTAAACAAATCCTGCCAGAGGGTCTCATCTAAACCATGGTGTGTGTGTGTGTGTGTGTGTGTGTTTTGCATCTGTGGTCTGGTCATTTGCTAATCATTTTTCGGTAATTTGACAAAAAGCCTTCTTCATGGATTGAGACTTATTTTTTTGTTTTATTCCTTTCAGTACACATTTGATCTCAATAGCTTCAGTAGCTGCTTATCGTCATCTGTCTAGAATGAGAGTTGCTCTTTTTGGTGTCGACTGTTTTTTGTAATGCGACTCATTTTGCTGATAGCCTCCAGTTTGTTTTCTTAAAAAAATATTTTATAGTTCATCTAAATGATGTTTATTGTCTTATTTTATTGAGGTTTCTTTCCATTGAGCATACACTTACTTCAAGAAGAAGAAAACTTACATTAAATATACAATACAGACTCTTTTCAGTGGCTACCCTGCTGCCTTTTAATTTCACATTTATTTTGAACTATAAGGTATGGGCATATGTAGTTGCTGTTGTTTTGACTTTGTTCTTTTTTACACCAATTGAATTAGTATTTCTTACTTAAAGAAAAATCAAGAAAGTAATTCCACATCCAAGAATATGTCCTGTTTGCATTTATGGTCAATTTGCATTAGTATTCAAGTTCTAGTACAAGAAGTATGATTTTGAACATCAAACTCCATTGAACGTGTGATACATTTTAGGTAGCATATGGGTCATTCATAGTGCTTCTTCCCATCAAATAGTTAATGTCAGTAAAAATAGTTTGATGGCACTTTCAGTTCTATTCTGGACTGTTACAAGAATTAGATAGTATAGTTGCAGGCAAATCCAAGGCTGAAAATATTCCATTGACATTTGTTTGCGACACAAAGGAAAGAAAAGAAAAAATAAAGGGGCAAATGATGCAATCAACCTGTAAGTTGATGCTTCAGGCTGAGCAGTTTATATTATTTTTTAGTTTACCCCCCCCCCCGCACACATACGCACACACTCTTCAGATCTGCAGTTCAGTTATGTGCAAGTACTTGGGACACAAAGTAAAAAAAGGTTAAACAATGAAACAAATCAGTAACTTGATGAGCTGAGTAGTTTATAACATTTTGTGTGTTATTTTTTGATTATTTTACACATACACACACTGCTAGATGCATGATTCATATACTTTATCTCCATCCTTCCTCTCTGTTGTGAATGATGCGACTAACCATACGTAAAATTTTCTTCACAGCCGTTCTTGGTTTACTCCTTTGTTTAGAGAAACCCAGGTCTGCTATATGCTTTCCTTTTCTACTGATATATATATATATATATATATATATATATATATATATATATATATATATATATATATTCTGTCAAAGGGACACCAAACAGTTTTATTTAGCCCACTTCTCAAACACAGCTTCAACCTCAGTGCCTTATTGTCCATTGTGGGCACAGACAGCCTGGACTGATTGCTGTAGTTTTGGATCTTTCTAACAAAGGAGCCTGTATTATTGTTATTTATTTATTTCTGTTACAATTTATTTACCCTGGCTAGCCAGGTTGACAAGTAATATGTATGTTTCAGTGGGAACTTACTTGTACCCATTACAGCACCTGTGTGAACTGAAGCATTGAAGCTTAGGTACTTTGCTCAAAGTCACAGAGTAAGTAATTGGCTGTAGTGGGTTTTTAACCTGCAATCTCATGGTTCCCTTCCCAAGAAAGTAATCTTACCAGTAGATCACGTTGCCTCCTAACACCTCAAAATATCTACCTCTTCTAAAAAACAGCCAAACATCGTGTTCCTGGGGGGGGGGGGATGCAGAGAGAGTGATAGAGAGAGGGGCATACATTAAATATGCTCTTCAGACCTATTCTCTTGTGTGTACTACATATTTAATTTATGTCTCTGGACCTGCCATTATCTCTGAGTCACTCATCTTGCCACAACTGTATCTGATGGAGAGTAGAATGGGTTGGTTCCATTACGGACAAAATACAATAGCACCTTTAGTTCTCTATGACACCTGGTTGCATAGCCCTTGACTATTTTATTTCCTATCTATGCTTTCCTTTTGTTCTGTTTTACATCTGGGACCACCTTTTGTTTATTATTTAAATGTTGTTTCTGTGTATAACACATGTTACACATGTGTTGCATTTGTTGTATGGCAAGGGAACCAAATATCCCCTAAGCTTTTAGAAAGTCGCTAACAAAAACAAAATACTTTAAAAAAAATGCCACTTCTTAAATTCCAGGTAGGAGGTACTCCATTTCATTCCTATTTCATTTTTGGTAGAAGGATCATTTTGCACTTTCCACATATTATAATACATCATATCGTATGCAGTAGGATTTCTTATGGTGGAATAAATGAGAGAGTTGAAAGTGTACAATGTTCTGGCCACACAGAGGCAGTGAACGCTAATAGAACAAAATGTTCAGTATTAGTCTGGAGCCATTCTGCAGTACACAATACCATCTTTGGCATATTGTGCAACACCCACATGTTTCCTGTTGCCCATATGGAACAGACTGCCCAGCTATATTATCCAGCCAATGGAGACACCCAGCTTCCTCTGCCCTGATGGTGCAACTTATGCCTTCATATAACTTGCATCTGGAGTGAAAGAAGGGCATGGGCCTGAGATTTCCTATAAGTTTTATAGATACTATATTCAATTATTAAGCCTGAGATGAATATCGAGATCCAGATTCGAGGCACTTGACTGGAAGATTCCAGTGGTGCCTGCACTCACCTCACCCCATAATCCTCAAAATAAACAGGCAACACATAGAGGATGACTGAATTATGGGATAAAACCAGGAACCATCAAGGACAACTTAAGTTCATGAAGTAGTTTTCAGGGCATCTGAATGTTTTCCCCAACCTCCTTTATCCATAGTGTATTTTATGTTGTCTTGTGCACAAGTACAAACAGCATATTGGAGTCACAGGTATTGGGAGGTGCAGCTGAGTATGCCATTGGCGCCACTACATTGTCGAGCTGGATTCTGTGGCACCAATGAAATAGCATGCTGTCTATGACAGCACTGTGAAAGCATGCCACCATCTTGAAATGATTTCACCTCTGTGATGAGGGAGTCACCTGTCGCTGCATGTGGCGTGCCCTTGCCTGGGGTAACATTTCAATATACATAGTGGCAGTTAGCCACTGACCACCTTCACAGTCCCATGAAAGCAACATCAGGGTGCACATCCCACTGTTGGCATGCCCCTCCCAGTTCATTTGCTGACAGGGAGACCAACCTATTGGCATAATGTCCCTCTATTTTAATTTGTCTGCCGAGGGGTGCCTAACCTCTCAGCATCATGCTTCCCACTCCCAAACATAGACACATTTTCTGTGCTGATGGGGGCCCAATCCTGTTAGCTTCAGCCCCAAAAAATGGGTGGTACACTGGGAGCCCACCTCAGTGTGCCAAGACAAACCTGTAAAACAAAAACCTTCCCACGATGTATTTATGTTTTTTTTTAATCTGTAAAAGAGAAAATGGCCCCTTTTTGTCTCCAGTACCCCTTCCCCAAACTGCACCCACCCTATGTGCAATGTTGAATTAATATTTTCACTCCAGATTTTCAACATTGCCATTTTTTCACACCTCCTTATGAACAGTATGGCTGTCATTTTTCGCATCCTGCCCAGAATGTGTTTTTGCACATCTGGCACATGATGCTGTGGTCGCTGTGGGAAATCAATGTTCAGGACAGATTAAGAAAATCACAGTGACACTGTTCATGAGCAAAGGTCCTAAAATGCATATGTTAACAATTTGGTGACAAAATTCCACAAAATGATCATGTTACAAGTGTGCATTGTGCAGTTTCCACGCACACTCGTAACTTCCAGAATTTTTATTTTCACTCCAGATTTTCTACATTGCCATTTTTAAAACCTCCTTATGAAAAGTTCAGCTGTAGTTTTTCACATCCTGCCCAAAATGTGGTTTCGCACATCTGGCGCATTATGGGCGCTGTAGCTGTGTGAAATCAACATTCAGGACAGATTAAGAAAATTACAGTGCCACTGTTCAGAAGCAGATGTCCCAAAATGCCTATGTTGAAAATCAGTTGTAAAAAATCCCCAAAATAATTGCATTATGGGTATGTGTTGTGCAGTTTATACATACACTCAAGACTTCACCAATTTTTTTATATTTTCACTCCAGATTTTCAACATTACCATTTTTTTACACCTCCTCATGAACAGTACAGCTATCATATTTTACATGCTCTTCAGAATGTGTTTTCGCACCTGTGGTGCCAAATGGCACAGTCGCTTTGCAAAATTACCTTTCAGCTAAGGAACTGATAATGTTACTATTCATGCAGTGGGGTGACAAAAAGCCCATGTTGAAAACTTGGAGTGAAAATACCAAGAAATACCCAGGGTGTTAGGGTTTCAACCTGTAGGCATTAGGGGTGTGACTTAGGATTGTCAACAATAATGCTCACGCAATTCCACCCCCACTCTGCAGTCAGTGACAGGCATCGAGGAGTGTCTTGGACTCTCTGGCCCCAAGGTTCACCCCATTCTCCTATCCTGCACCCATTTCAGCATATTTACTTATGGAATGGGGTGACTAAAGTCAAACACACTAAGGCAAACCCCAACACTTGTTGGTGTCTGCAGGGTAGGGTGAGGTGAATGGCATCAGTGTTATGGGTGACAAACCAAAGATACAACCTCAATGTCTGTCCATCTCTGCAGGGTGGAGGTGGGGGTTTCTGTTACTTCAATACTTCACCGCCATTCCTATTCTGCATCTGACTAACTCCTGCACTTCCAATGCTAATACCAGCAAGCAAACATTCCGCAATGACAAATGCTTGTTTCTCTATCCTTTGACAACATTTTTATTCAGAAACAGACACACATTTGTAAATTAAGCTTTACGTTACTTGATAACAGACAGATTTTTACACAACTTTCCAAGTTCATAGACCCTAGAACTAACTAAGAAGGTACAGTACATGCAACATTTCACAGTTTCAGGGTCTAAGAAATCTGGGTTTTAAGATTAGAAAGACAAGGGTTTAACAGAACCCCCAACGCAATCCTAATATAGATGAACTATAATACCCCTATAAATGGATAGACACACAGCTAACTAGTTAGACAGACAGATGGGCCAATGGACGGATTCACAGATAGACAGACAGATAGATACAGTAGATAGATATTGTCTGTCACTTGGTAGGTAGATAGATAGACAGACAGATAGACAGACAGGAGTATGTGGATAGACAGATACTGTCAATAGATGGATACTGTTACTAGATACTGTAGATAGATAAATAAATAGACAGACAGACAGACAGACAGACAGACAGACAGACAGATAGATATAGCTAGACAAATAGACAGACAGATAGACACATAGACAATGATGGCACAAAAAGACCAATGGTCCATCCAACCTAGGGACCTACCATTCATCCAGGGTCCTGGCCCTCTCTATGATCTCCTCCATTCTCCTTCCTGATTCTGTCACCCTAAAGGACCACTGTACCCTTCACTTTGTCCCAACTGTGCTTGAAACCAACAACTATTTTGGCCACCACCACCTCGGCTAGTTGTCTGTTCCATGGCTCCACCACCCTTTTTTATAAAGTAATACTTTCTCATGTGCCTCCTGAGCCTCCCTCCCATCAGTTTTCATTCATGGCCCAATGACTTTGAACTAGCATGCAGCCTGCAAAGTTCCTCACAGTTAAACTTGTTTATTCCTTTTAAGAACTTGAAGGTCTGTATTATATCTCCCCTCTCCCTTCCAGTCTCCAGTTAGTATATGTTCAGTGCCTTGATGCGCCCTCAAGACCTACCCTGTTGGCCCTGAATCATTTTTGTCACCCTATGCTGCACTGTCTAGCCTGTCACTATCCTTCATGAGGTGACAGATCCAGAACTGGGTGCAGTACTTAGGTGAGGCCTCACCAAAGATCAAAAAAAGTAGCATTACCTCTTTCCTCCTGCTATCAATACCTCCTTCCTGTACATCCCAGCATCCCACTTGCCTTACCATAGGCCTTGTTACATAGGCTCAATTGCTTGAGTGTATCACTGAGGATAACTCCTAGGTCATATTCCTCTGTCAGAGTGCTAAGTCTCCCACCCATCCAGTGCCCTGGCCTGGGGTTCTATTCCTAGGTGCATACTTTTGACTTTATGGTGTTAAAGTTTAACTGCCAAACCTTAGACCATTCTTCTAGCTTTTGCAAGTTATTCTGCATTTTCCTGATTCAGTTATCACTATCCCCTCCCACATAGATTAAAGTCATGTAAGAGCCACAGCCTACTGCAGATACCTTTCCAGTGTCGTTGATGAACATGTTGAAGAGGATTTGCACCAGGACAGGCCCCTGTGGCAACTCTGTGGTGACCTCCCATTCTTCTGATTTGACCCTGTTGACCATAACCCTCTGCTGCCAACACTTCAGCCAGTTTCCTACCCAGTTCACAATGTGCTTAGCCACACCCAGATTCTCCATCTTCCTCAGCAAGTGCCTAAGGGCACCAAGTTGAAAGCCTTGCTGAAGATGAAATAAAGCAAATCCATGGTATGGACCCAATCCAATTCAATCACTCAGTCCTAAAAACCATCAGATTTGCCTGACAGGACCTCCCTGCCATGAAACCATGCTCCAGGTAGTCCACAAGATCTTCCTTAACCAGTGACTGCATCAGCTTACCTACAATGGAGGTCAGAATGACAGATCCACAGTTCCCTATTTGCTCTTTGTTCCTCCCCTTATGGAGTGGAATTACATCCACCATCCTCCAGTCCTTCAGAACTACTCCTGTCTGTAGTGATTGGTTGAATAGCTCTACCAGAGTTTCAGCCAGTTCCTGCCAATTCCTGATGATTCTTAGATGTAACCAATTTGGGTCCCATGGTCTTATCTATTTTAGGGCTGTCACCCTTTCTGAACCCTGTCATTTTTAAATACTGCTGTTTCATCTCCAAAACCCGGATGTTTCCTGCTTTGATGTCACCTCAGGCAAGGGTCAGACTTCTCCCTGGTGAAAACTGAGCAAAATAATCATTATGATGGCAGGTTTGCCCATCCTATATTATCACCCCGACAGCCTAATGATGCACCTGCTTTCTTTTTCCCTAATATATTGGATGAAGTGTTTTGCTGCCATTGACCCCTTCTGCAATATACAGCTCATTGTCTGCCTTTGCCTCCCTAACCACCCTCTTTGCCTTCTTACTTTTCAGTAAATATTCTCCCCATTTCTTCTCCCCTGTTTCTCTTCATACTAGAAGGCCTTTTCTTAGCCCACCACTACCCTGACTTTTGCTAAGAGCCATGATGGTCTCTTGAACTTACCCTTTTGATTACTGTTTTCATACAAAACTTTAGATGCCTCAAGAATGACCCTTTTATTATCCCCAACTCTTCCACTCCATCCAAATTGTTTACCCCAACTTAGTTTTCCTAACCAGTTCCCCAGCCCACTGAAGTTTACTCCTCCTAAAATCAAGGACCACAGTTCTTGATTGGGGTTTCCAGTCCCTGGGACAAGTTCAAACCAAATGGAGTTATGGTAACTGTCTCAGTGGCCCCAGTGTCCTGACACCTCCTACCACCTCCAAGTTGGTAAGCACTACATCCAGAATGGCAGTCTGCCTGGTGAGTTCTGTAATGACCTGTTCCAGGAGACAGTCCTGGAGTGCTTCAAGCAAGGCCTGACATCTAGTGATCCTGGCCACCAGAATATCCAAATTGATGCCCAGCAGGGTCAGGTCTCCCTTATTACTACTACTTCCCCTTTGCTCTTTTCTCAGAAGAAGCCAGAAGGGGAAGGAAACATATTCAATTGAGTGCTTTACAGTAACTGATAATTGCTATTTTTCTTTTAAACTTAGATTGTGGGCTTTTAGTGACACTGTACTTTTTTTGTTGTCTTTACTTAGAATTGTTTTTGGGCTGTTGAAAATTTAAAATGTAGTGGTGGTGTATTTCTTTGCTGTCTTTAATTGCTGCAAATTTTCGCCTCCCCCCTTCCCCCAACTATTAATCATATGCCCTGTTAAATCTGATTGACAGGAGCTAAACACAGGGTATAGTAAGGGGTGTGGAGTAGGAGGGCATAAGTGTGAAGAAGCCCACCTTAGCATGACAAGTGTTTTGATTCATTTATTTATTTCTTGGTTTATTTTCTTTTTAAAAGAAAAGTATCTAAGGATCAGTGGCAGGATTTTTAGGACAGTAAATTAATCAAAAGGGAACTAGGAGAGCTTCAGTAGCAGACAGGTGTGGAATAGCAGTATAATGTGGGGGTGGTGCAATGCAGTGGCTGGGGCAGCTTGCTTATTCAGGCAGACCTCTGGACACTGAGGTGCTGCCCTATCTGCATGCATCTCTTTGGACTGTGGGATGAGGTAGCCAGACTCAGAGTGGAAGTAAACTGGGTCAGGAGTACTATCACCCCTATCCAGAGACCACTCAGTCCAATGTAACTGCCTCAAAGGATGCCGAGAACGAGGAGCACTTGGATGACAGTGGGCTCAGGGAGAGTTAGAGCGGTCAGGCAGAGGCACATCCCAGATCCTATTCCACTCAAGAACTCATGTGCCACACTGGCAAATGGGGACAACCAAATAGAGGTACTCAGAGAAGTGGAAGGAAAGGATATGGAGTTTAGCCAAGGAGGTGACCTCAGCAGGGAAAGCAGTGGACCCCAGAGGAGGAGGAAGTGAATCCTGGTGGGGGACTCCATCATAACAGGGATCTAGATAGGAACACAGGAGGGGAAGGGATAGCGAGGTGAGGTGCCTCACCAGGTGCCAATGACATGGAGGGATGGAAGGAAGATTCTGGGGATCACTGGGAAGGCAAGATGGGAGGGTGAGCTGGATGTCATTATCCACCTATGTAGTAATGACCTGGCAAATGGGAGCCAAAGGAAGTTCAGGAAGAGTTTAGGAAATTAGGGGGGTCTCAAGGCAGTACTTCTTCTGTCACTTTCGAAGTACTACCTGTGAGAGGCAAGGGAGGCATAGGATGCATGCACCAGGGAACTTAACTCATGGTTGAAGAACTGGTGCTGTGAGGAAGGGTTTGGATTCATTGGTGACTGGGGACCCACCTGGAGAGACGGAGGTTTGTTCAAGCCTGATGGCCTGCATCCATCTTGGAGGGGAATCCAAGCACTCAATGATAAGTTTAAATGCTACATTGACAAGCATTTAAATTAGCAAAAGGGGGTGGCAGGCCAGCAAGGAGGGTACCTACTTGCTCACACCCCACAGCTAGCAGTGGAACCAGTGAACCAGAGGAGTGGCTATCTCTACAAAGCAGTGTGCAAAAGATGGAGATTAGCACCCAAGAAGTGGATAGACAGAAAAGGGGCAAAATTCAGCAGAAGGGCAGACAACAAGGAGAACCAGGGATAAAGGACAACCAAGGAAGAGGCTAGAGTAGAACAGCAAAACAGTCTAGGGAGATCAAATCATGGAAAGCTATGTGTGCAAATGCCAGGAGCCTTAGCAACAAGATGGAAGATCTGGAGGCTGTCATGGTGCAGTCAGACCAGGACATTGTGGTCATCACTGAAATCTGGTGTAATGATAACCATGACTGGAAGAAGCTGCCACCTGGCTGCTAACATATTCAGAAGAGACAGGGCAGGCAATAAGGGAGTAGGAGAAGCACTGTATGTGAAAAATGACATAAGGGCCACAGAGATCCAGGAGGAAATGGGGCCAGCCATATGCACAGGTGTGGTCTATATACCACCAGCCCAGGAGAAAGAAACAGATAGAGAGTTGATGCTAGCCATCCAAAGACTGCAGACAGAATTGGAGCTAGTACTGGTTGGAGACTTCAATATTCCAGATGTGGACTGGAGCATCCAAGCAGCAGCATCAACTAGGGGCAGATTTATCCTGGACTCCCTTCAGGGTGCCTTCCTCAAGTAACTGGTCATGGAATAAACTCGACAGAAGGCAATACTGGACCTTGAGCTCTCAAACAGGGGCAGTGTGATGGGGATAACAGTGGGGGAGCACCTGGGGAACAGTGACCACCAGTCATTGTGGTTTGAAATCACAGAAAGAGCAGAACCAAACCACACAAAAACGTGTATCCTGGATTTTAGTGGGGCAGACTTTGGAAAAATGGGGATATACTTGAAAGAGGCATTAAGGGAATGGGGCAGGAAACAGGAGTTGAGGAACAGTGGGAGTATTTAAAATGGGGATTACAAGAGCAACAGAATTATGCATTGTTGGTTAGCAAGAGGAAAAGGAAGAGGAGACCATTGTGGTTTTCAAAGTGGTAGCAAAGAAAGTGAAAGCCAAAAGATTGCATTCAGGTAATACAAAAAGACACAGGCAGAAGGGATAGGGAGAAGTACCAGGAGAAGCAAAGGAGGAGGGAGGTAAGGAAGCCAAGCTCAGACAGAAGAACACATTGCAAAATCAGTGGGTAGAGGGACAAAACGTTTACAGGTACATAAGTGAAAAAGAAAGGCAAAGGGAGGATAGTAAGACTGAAGGGGAGGATGGGAGCCGCGTGGAGGAAGACAACAGTAAAGCTGATATATTGAACAGGTATTTCTGCTCAGTCTTTACTGAGGAAGAAGAGGGTAATGGGTCTGAAGGGAGTACAAAGGGTGTGAATGGTGCAGAAATGGACACATGTCCCTTTACACGAGAAAGGGCCCTGAAGGAACTGGAAGTAATAAGAGTTGATAAAGTAATGGGGCCAGATTGGATGCACCCAGGGTCCTTAAAGAACTAAGAGAGGTGGTGACTGAACCTCTGGCTATCCTGTTTAGCCCGTCACTGGAAACAGGGGAGGTACCCAAAGACTGGAGGATAGCAGATGTAGTCCCCTATACAAAAGTGGGAACAAAGAGGAAGTGAGGGAACTACAGACCAGTCAGCCTCACCTCGGTAGTGGGGAAGATCATGGAAGCACTACTGAAGGAGAGATTGGTGGAACATCTGGTTGTCAATGGACTACAGGACCCAAGGCAGCATGGTTTCACCAGGGGGAGGTCATGTCAGACCAACCTCGTTGAATTTTTTGACTGGGTGACTAGGGAGGTGGATCAGGGGAGGGCAGTGGACATGGCCTATCTGGACTTCAGCAAGGCCTTTGACACTGTGCAACACAGAAGACTATTACACAAACTGGGGAATATGGGTGTGGGCAGGACAGTAGTGTGGTGGGTAGGTAACTGGCTGGGTGGCAGGACACAGAGGGTGGTGGTAAATGGCTGTCACTCCACAGAGGGAAGAGTGATCAGTGGGTACCACAGGGTCAGTGCTGGGACCAGTCCTATTCAACGTCTTCATCAGTGACATTGTGCAGGACCTAGAAGGCAGAATTTCACTGTTCACTGATGACACAAAGCTCTGTAACAGAGTAGACACACCAGAGGGTATAGACAGAATGAGAAGGGACCTGCAGAAACTTGAAGAATAGTCAGAGGTTTGGCAGTTGAAATTCAATGCAAAGAAGTGCAAGATAATGCATATGGGGCACAAAAACCCTGGCACAATATATCAGTTGGTGGGGGTGAGTATATAGCTTGCACCAAGCAGGAAAGAGATCTTGGGGTCATCATCTCTGATGACCTCAAGGTAGGGAAACAGTGTGACAAGGCAGCAGGTAAAGCAAATAGGATGCTGGGATGCATAGGCAGGGGCATCACCAGCAGGAAAAGGGAGGTCATAATTCCACTATACAAGACACTAGTGAGGCCCCACCTGGAGTAGAGTGTACGGTTCTGGAAACCTTACCTATGTAAGGACATAGACAGGGTAGAGAAGGTTCAGAGGAGGGCAACAAAGATGGTGCATGGATTGCATCACAAGTCCTATGAGGACAGGTTGAAGGAACTGAACATGTACTCCTGGAGGAGAGGAGGAAGAGGGATATGATAGAGATATCAAGTATCTTACAGGGAGGAACAGGGTGCAGGAATACACTATTTTTAAGTGAAAAAGATGTTCCAGGACTAGAGGGCATTGGATGAAGTTGAAGGAGGACGATTCAGAGGAAACGTGAGGAAGAATTTCTTCACAGAACGGGTGGTGGACAAGTAGAACATCCTGCCAGAGGAAGTGGTGGGGGCTGAAACAATCACAGGATTTAAGAATGCATGGGATAGGCATAAAGGAATTCTTGAGGTCAGGGGTAAGGGGCAACAGACTTCTAGGAAAACATAAACTGAACTTTCAAGCTCAAATGGGCAGACTGGGTGGGCCATAGGCCCTTATCTGCCGACATTGTCTATGTATCTATGTATCTATGCTACCCCTTTCTTTTCCCTTTTTTCTTTATGTACTTTATTAGTTTTTCTTTACTGTTTCCTGAACCTAACCCACACATCCCCGATACAACACATGCATGTGGAGGCACGCATACATCATGACCTGTGGGACACCCCAGTCTGCCTGTCACTCTGTTACTTAATACACCAGCCACCAGACCTCCATCTGGTGGTGGCTGGACTATGGACAGATGACCCCCCTTCCTGGGAGAGGAGAGCCAATGCTCAATCCTACTCCCACCATCCCCCCCATGCCAGCACCCCGGCAACCCTGAGATAGTTTCCGAACCCAGATTGCTGATGTAGTGCAAGGTTCAGCAAGATGCCTCAACCCTCAGTGTCACCAGGCCAGCTGCTACCTCCTTTCAAGTTTTTCCATGAATTCTCTGTTCCTGTCTTCCCCTTTCCCTGGAGGTCTATAGACCACCCCAAAGCATAGCTTCTTGGCCAAGGCTGTCATGAGTTGCTCTCACAGTGACTCTGACTCACTATCCTGATCCCTGATACACCCATCCTCCACCACAACACAACCTTGACACAGAGGGCTACTTCTTTCCCTCTACCTTTCCTTCTATCTCTCATGAGCAATGAGTACCCAGGAACCATAAAGTCCCAGTCATAAATTCCTGTTACCCATGTTTCCATGATGGCCACAATTTCCACCTCAGTGTCTACCATCAGCACCAGTAGCTCACTGATTTTATTACCCAGACTCCAAGCATTAAAGCATACTCCCTTCCATCTGACCCCTGGATCCACTTTGCCATTCCTCTGACTATAACACTTATGCTTGCCATGCTGCCTTAGTCTCTTGTTTTTCTTGGTATTTGCAAGTTTAATGTTCCCCACTCTAATGTCCCCTCACATGGCCCAGATTGTACCTCTTTCCTTTTTATATTCACTGAGCTACTACTAGCCTCCAGAAGTGGAGGAGTACTAGCTTGGATCCCCTTCTTCTCACCTGTCGCAGTGATTCCCCAAGCCCCACTCTGCCCATAGTCTGATTAAACATGCAATATAAACATCAAACTTCTGCTCCAGTATGCAGGACCTTTCTCTTGTCGGGTGGAGTTCATCACCCATGAAGAGTTTCCTGTCTCAGATGGTACCTCTTCCCCTCACACCATTCCTTAAGCCAACCATTAAATTCCTCTGTCTCATACCTCATAATCATATCCTTCTTCCCCCTGTGCCCCATACAGGGAGGACCTCAAAAGAGGCCAGTGAGGCTGAGTGTGCTGCCAATCTGTTGCCCAGTCTAAAAAAGTTCTACTTCACCATCTCCACAGACTGGTTCACCAGTTCATTGGTACCCAGGTGTACCAGCACCCCCATCTTCCCCTGTTCCCTCTTTGCCATCCTCCCTATTCCATCTATATCCTGCATGGCTGACACACCAGGAAGGCACAGAACTATCCCCATCCTTTCCAATCCCCCACCCATCACCCTCTCCACACCCCTAATCGAGTACTCAACCAGCAAGACTATCCTAACAGACTTGTTAATGCTTGTCCCCTTGCATGCCATCATGCTGACTTGTGCCACCTCACTACTTTAACTAAGCATACCTCCTAGCAGAGTCAGGTGCTTGAACCTCTACTAGCTGTAAAACTATTTTCCATCTGGATAGTGTTACGCTGGACAACCTCTTGTGGCTAACCCTGCCTCCTTCCACCCTCCTCACCACTCTCCACCACCCTGGGCCAGTGAGCCTCTGGGGAAGTGAAGGGGCTGGTCTGATCTCCTGTTGAGCTGATGATCCAGCTGAGATATTTCCATCTTTGCTGCCACCAACAGAGCATGCAGCTCTGTTATGGTCCTGCAGATGGGGAAGCGCCCCCTCCTCTAGAACATATCCCTATAGAAGAGTATCCTACAGCTCCCACAACTTACTGTATTTCTCTGTACTCCATACCACTACCTTAGGCAACTATTTTAGTCAATCACGTTATCATCTTTATTTTATCAGGTGAAGCATCATGGAGACAGACTCATTTACAAGGTTGACCTGGATTGGTGAAAACAAGCACAACAAATAGTAATACAGTAAGGAAGCAGTTTGGTAGTGCAATAACAGGTGGCATAGCTAACAATAAGCATGCACAGTAATCCACAACATCTACTTGTTCAGGGCAAGTAATAAATATTTAAAAACATTTCCAAAACAGTAATTTACAAGACAATATATACATAAATTACACTGGCAGCATGGTTTTGTAGAGGTTATAGAGGACTGGGGATATTGAGGTGATATTGGGGTGGTAAATGGGGGAGAACCAGCAATAACTAGTGGGAGAATGGGATGATGGGGTAACTGGAGACAGGGAGGAGATTAAAAAGGTGGGACCCTGGAATGACTAGCATGAAAGATTGGCAGGAGCTACAGAAGGGTTGGCCACTCTATGAGGAGCTTGCAGGGTTTGTGGTGAAAAAGGCACTTAAATATGGCAATCACAAGATTCACTGAGTTTACAATGGATCAGTGCCTTAAAGAGGACCATGCTTACTTGCTTACTGGTGTTGCAAGCATTAGTGCCTTTTGCATATTGTTCCAAATTACTGATAGAGCATGACTTATAGCTGCAACACCAAATCATGTCCTGACTTTTGGGTCAACCAAGGAACTGTAGGAAAGACTTCTCAGAATGTAGCAGACCACAGGGGAGACGGGCAAGCTAATAGAAATGTATTGTGGGAGTTCTTTGATTTTTTATCTCCAGTATATGTCCAAAGGACTGCATTCTTGTGGCATCTGAGGCTGAGAGAAGGCCAGCCAACAATGGTGTAAAGTGTACAGTGGTGGATGCGATATGGTGCGCCTTAGTACTGAGTTACTCTCTGTTTAAAGATGGAAAAAGAGAAAGAGAGAGAAATAGACAAACATATAGATAATGTCTTTAGATAGAAGACATAGACAGGCAGACAGATGAATGGATAGATAACTGGAGAAACAGACAGACAGACACATGGGTGAATAGCTGGAGACAGACAGACAGACACAGATAGATAGATAGATAGATAGATAGATAGATAGATAGATAGATAGATAGATAGATAGATTGATAGATTGCTAGATAGACAGACAGACAGGCAGGCAGACAGAGATATACAGAGATAGATAGATAGACAGACAGGCAGATAGGTCAAAGCCTCACGCATCTTGGCAAATAAATGCAGTGTTGGCATTTCCTAATATTGGTACTGCCAAGTCACACAAAGTAAATGATACAGCAATACTTGCAGTGATAGTGCCTATAAGGTAACACCATCCCTACATAGCTGGATAACAGACATCTTAGGGACCACCACAATATGAATTTGCAAAGGTTTCAGAGGCTTTATACCCTAAGTTAGAGTGTGGTTTGCATATAAACATTTTTTTTTTCAGAATATTGAGGAATTAAAAAAGAAATTGCCAAAAAAGGTCTTGTGGAGGTGGAACTGCCAGTCTGCATGAATTCTGCATCCCACATGACTCTACTTTGCAAGGGTGTTGAGGCCCACAGGGCATGGGCTTTTGAGGGTGCCACTCTTCTAGGTAGAAGTCAGTAGGTGATTGGTCTTTTGTGGTGACTGCTCCTGCCCTTCAGAACTCATCCCCCCAATAATGCCCGTGGTTCCTTAAGCCCAGGTTTGACCTGCAAAGTCTCACCTTATTCACTGCAAAATTATGTGGATGATAATACATGACAGAGTGTGTGGTTTTAAGGGAATGATGCACACTTCAGGATGGTTGTTAGGTACGAGGCATAGCCAAGTGCTGCAACCACACAAGAAGTGCAATATTCCCTTATGAGCACACACCACAGAGAGTGTTATCTCATTTATAGTATGGGGTCTTATTTGTGAAAAAAAACTGTTCTTCCAGTGAAGTGTGCAGTTGTAAAAATACCAAGTCATGTCACATGTTTCGATCAATGAGGTTACAGGAATTTCATGATTGATTTTATTACATACTGTAATGCATATGAAATAAGTTCACTTCACATCAATTTGTTGTAAAATTTCCATTTATTCGAAATACTTTTTTTTACTGTACAAAATAAAATCCTTATGTTCTGTGTATTGTTAAGTTGCACATTCTTTCCAGTCTCACTTCTTCATTTCTTTTCATACTCCGCTCCTTGTCAGTTCTTAAGGCAAGTCCTGCTTAAGTGAAATTAGTGTGTTTTTTCTCCCATTTAAAATCTGGGGGATACCAGTTTATTTTATTTTATTTTATTGTTTGGTCAGAAGATGGGTGAAACTATTTTTCCTTCATGCAATTTCCTTCATTTTCACTTTGTCATACTGATAACAGAATAGGGTGCAATAAATGTTACTTTTTTACAAACTTTATTTTCTTTCAAAGTAATATATTTTTATGCAGTGTATCTCTTTTTACCTTAGGGCATGTAGTCCCCCCAAAATAATTTTACACAGAGATTTAACAATAGAAAAGAGAACCAGCAGCAAATGGTCATTTCAAAGGTAATTGTATCAAGACAGCACACATAGAGTGGCACTGAGAGTGAAGAGACCAAAACTGTTTTACAACAAATATTTAAAGCAGCAGTGCTGTGAAAATATTATTCCAAATGGCTAGTTTCAGATACAATTAATAAAAATGTTAGTATACCTGTCAAATCTATATTTCTAGGTACTTTTTATGCTGCATACCATGAGTTGTTGTTTTTTCAGTCCTAACCCTTGACAGGTGTACAATATTATTTCTCATTCAATTTGTGCATCTATCTTTTTCTTGAGAAAAAAACTAAATAAAAAAAAAATATATATATATATATATATATATATATATATATAGTATTCAGACTATGGTGGAAGTAGAACATTTCACCTACAAAAAAACCTGAAAGATGCCTGAAATCTTTACTAGTGAAAAAAGGTAGGGACAAATATTTTGCCAAGTGGAATGCATTATTACTATGATGTACGTACAGTATTTAGGAGGTGGGGGCACTTTGGAGTGAACAAGACAAGGATATCCCTGAGGCTTATACCTCTGCTGTGGAACTTATAAAGACTTCTGGTTCCTGCTAATGCTCTATATAAGCTGCAGGGGCAAAGGTCTCTGCTAGTTTAAAATGAACATCCATGAAGCAGCTGCTGAGTGGTTGTCATAAAAATAGTTTCCATTCACTCTTGGCACTTCAGGCTAGATATTGCTTATGAAACTAAAGCTGCAAACTTCTTCATTGCTCTAGAACTACAGAGGGAGTAAATACCTGACTGCACATAAAATCAAATGTTCCTTGACTCCCCCCTCCTGCTGCTGCTGCAAAACTGCAGTTTGCATGAAACTGTTTTATGTGTTTCATTATATTCTCTTTTCACCCCTGCTGCCTGCTTTTATGTTTTGTTTCCAGATCCCCCTTAAAGGTGTTATGTTTCATTTTATGTATAGTCACCATGGCACAGCTTACAGTTTGGGGCCCAGAATCAGTGTATTTGTCCCCAGTGTCCCAGATATCAGAAATTATTGCATTCTAGTTCACCTTAATCACAGGAAGAGTGTTGATTTCACATTGCAGGAGTTTGAAGACAGCTAGAATACTGATACAAACAAGGGACAGCTACAATGTGGATGGAGTTCTCTCTTATTTCAGATCTAAAGGAAATTCTTATTCAGGCACAAACGAATGGTATCTTAACGAAGTGGTGAAAAGGGGCAATCTTGAATAATAAACACACAAACCACATTTTGGCTGTAAGATGAACTGCTGCTTTAAGTGATGCAGCCCAAATGTAAACAATTTTGCAGTGATAGTAGCACATTGACCCACTCTAACATCCTAAACTAGAAATCTGTTTGTGTGCATTACCTTCTTTTTAAACTTCACACTTGGAGGTAAAGGTGCATAAGATAGCTAGCAAGACTGGAGATCAGAACTGTTTATGCAGTAAAGTCAGAAATACAGAATGGGTATCAGTTCAAACATTATTGCAATCTGCTCCACTAGAGGTTTCCTGTGTATCATGGTCAGTAGTACTCATTACAGTGCTAGTAAGGAATTGTAAGAAAAGTGTTTCAGTTTATCTAGGGAAGTATTGTTGGTGGGGAGGGGGTAGTGGCTTGTGGTCATCATCTTGAGGACTGGTGTTTGAACATTGGCTGCATTGACATGAAACTGCTTCTTGATGGTGAGAGATACTTTTCTACCATTTGACATGGCAACTCATAATCGACTTCCTTCAATTCCATGGCTGAACAGCACCTGCACTCACTCTTCAGGCCCCAGAGCTCATCCCATTTCATGTCAGACCGCAATATCCCCACATGTGGCTGCTATCACCTGTGGAACAGAAGAGAGTGTGAATGTTGATGTGACAATAGCAATCGCCCTTGAACTTTACTTGTCTTCAAGTTTCAAATGAAACCAAGTCTCTCCTGTCTAAGTAGTGTGCACTGTTGTACTGTATATGAGAGCAAGCCAATCAGAGTTGCAGCAACTGCTAATGCAAGAGAATTGATATCATGTGACTGACATTTACTGTATTTAGACTTAGCAGGAAAAAGCACAAACTTTATTAAAAATAATTAATGTGGACATGGGGCTAAGCAGAGGGAGGGGGAGGATTTTTGTTCAGGAGGTTGTGAGGGGACAGAATTATAATGGATTCAAGAGCTGGATCAGGCTGTGTGTGTGAAACTGGAACTAGAAGGGAAAGGGAGCAGGTGAGACTGTAGGCATCTATATTGTGAGCATAGAACCAGAGTGACCAGCTTTGGTGCTGAGGCAGGAGACTACTGTTCATGACCCAGTGCTTCACTTGCACATGCTGATGAAGGGATCCATGGGCCATGGATGGGGGTTCCCCAGCTTAGCACCGAAGCACTTTGGTCAAACCTCACCTTTCCTGGAGCCCTAGAGACTTAATAAAAAAATCTTCGGCATGGACTGCTCTTGGCACTATGTCAGGAGCTAACAGCATCTTTTAAATTGCTTCCCCACCCTAACTGGACTGCCCCACTCCCCAAAGACACACAATCATAGTCTTCCAACACCCTTTTGAGCATGATCCTTAATTTGGGAGGCTAGTAGCAAGAAACCCAACTAGCCTGTTGGGTCTCCCAAAGTGCACCGCTGCCCAGCCTGCATCATACCACTGTATGTCTGCATTGAATGAATGGAGCTAGTGAGCAAGTAAAAAGCATGCAGTCATGAGGGAAGGGTGGGCAGCAGCATGTTTTGTGATGCTAGACAGTCTGACCCAATCAGAAGAATGAGATAGAGAGAGAGAGAACAATCAGCGATGCCTTACCTTGGCAGAACACTGTCCAGATGTTAGCTGCAGCTCTTCATAGGTCACTTTGCATTCATCCTTCTTCTCCTCTGAAATGAAAAGAAACATTAAAAAAAACAGGATATTAAATAAGCCCCAAAATGATTAGCAGTTGTGTGTGCTAAAGTGCTAATCAGCTGTGAAAATGCTTAGCACTTGGCAGAAGAATGGTTAGCAAAATCTAAGAATGGTTAGCAAAATTTGAAATATATATATTATTTTATTAATTCTGTTTACTGTGCCATGGCATCACTCAAAAATGGTTAGCAGTCTACTGCTCCTCGTTTCTGGAAATGGTTAGCATTACCCCATGTTTTGCATAGTGTTTGCTAAGCTGTACCAGCTATTTTAGTACACTGCAGAACAAGCATTTGTCAATGCCAAATGTTTGCTTACTGGCATTGGCAGTGGTAGTGTAGAAGTTACAGAGCTGCGTAATAGGAATGGCAGTGAAGTATTGAACTGAAGCCAACCCCACCACCACCCTGCAGAGAGTGACAGGCATTGGGGTGTGCATTTGGGTCGTCAGGCATAACGGCCACGCCATTTCACCACACCCCACTCTGCAGAGACTGACAAGTGTCACGTGTCTTTGGGGTCTGGCACTTATGCACACCCCATTTCATTAGGAAATATGGTGGATGGGTGCGAGAGTAGGAGAATGGGGTGAAGTTTGGGACGAAGAGTCCAAGGCATACCGATGCCTCTCAGTGACTGCAGGGTAGTGGAATGGTATGAGCATCACAGGCAAGAATCAAGTCACACCCCTGATTCCTGTCATTCTATATAGGGTTGGGCGATTTAGTTGAAAAGTCTAATACCTCAGGCATTCATTGGTATTTTAACTCCAAATCTTCAACATGTTTGTTTTGTGACCCCACCTCACGAACAGGGGAATATCAGTGTGGTAGTAAGCTGCTTATGCACAGTGACTACGGATTTAGCACCACAGATGCAAACATATTCGAACAGGCTGTAAAAATGGCAGCTGTACTCTTTCATGGGGAGGTGTAAAATGGCTATGTTGCAAATGTGTAGTAAAAATATTTAAAAAATGGTGAAGTCACTGAATACATAGAAACTGTGCAACGACACCCATATATAAGTAAGTTGGGGATATTTTATAGCAGATTGTCAACTCAGGCATTTTGGTGCCTCCGATCATGAACAGTGTCACTGTGATTTTCTTTATCTGTGCCGAACAATGATTTCCCATAACGACCACGCATCTCTCACTGAAAAGTGTGAAAACACACTTTGGCCATGTTGTGAAAAATGGCAGCTGTACTGTTCATAAGGAAGTGTTGAAAATGCCACTAGTGAAAATCTGGACTGGAAATATTACAAAGTCATGAACTAACGAGGATGCGTGGAAACTGCACAATGCTCACTGTAACACAGTCATTTTATGGACTTTTGTCACCAAATTTTCAATATAGCCATTTTAAGACCTCTGCTCATGAACAGTGTAACTGTGATTTTCTTAATCTGTCCTAAACATTGCTTTGCTTTCAACAGCACCATTGTACGCTACATGTCTGCGATAACACATTTTGGGTGATATATGAAAATTGCAGCTGTACTGTTCGTAGGAAGTTTAATAAAATGGACATGTTGAAAATCTAGAGTGAAAATATTAAATTTGCAAACTAACGAGCATACATAGGAACTGTGCAACGCACGCTCGTAAAAGTCATTTTTAGGCATTTTTTCACCAAGTTTTCAACATAGCCATTTTAAGACCTCTGCTCATGAACACTGTCACTGTGGTTTTGTTAATGTGTCCCATACATTGAGGTTGCACACCGACTGCGCCATTGTGCGCTACATGAGCGGAAACACATTTTGGGCAGGATGTGAAAAATGACAGCTGTACTGCTTATAAGGAGGTGTGGAAAAATGGCAATGTTGAAAATCTGGAGTGGAAATATTGAAAATTCGCAAACCTACGAGCATGCGTGCGAACTGTGCGACGCACACTCGTAAAACAGTCATTTTTAGGAATTCTGTCACCAAATTTTCAACATTGCCATTTTAAGATCTCTGCTCATGAACAGTGACATTGTGATTTTCTTAATATGTCCCATACATGAGTTCAAGACAATGATCATGCCATTGTGCGCTACATGGGCGGAAACACATTTTGGGTGAGATGTGAAAATGACAGCTGTACTACTCATAAGAAGGTGTGAAAAATGGCAATGTTGAAAATCTGGAGTGGAAATATTGAAAATTAAAGACCTATGAGCGCATGTAGGAACTGCGCAACGCACTAAATAAAACAGTCATTTTAGGAATTTTTCACCAAATTTCAACATAGCCATTTCAAGACCTCTGCTCATGAACAGTGTCACTGTGATTTTCTTAATTTGTCCTGTACATTGATTTCATACACCGACTGCGCCATTCTGCGCTACAAGGGTGGAAACACATTTTGGGTGAGATGTGAAAATAACAGCTGTACTACTCATAGATGGTGGTGGTGAAATGGCAATGTTGAAAATCTGGAGTGAAAATATTGAAATTTCGTGAACTTACGAGCCTCGCGAGGAACTGCGCATGCATCGCCTTAAACAGTCATTTTTGATGGACACATCAACATGGTTTTAATTACGAATGATCACTGTCATGGTGGTAGTTCAGTTCGAAGGTGATTTCGCAGTCACCGCGCCGAAATCACCCTTCGCCGAGCCTGAATAACGCCATGACAGTGACATCATTCATGAGAAGGGTCCCAAAACCCCATGTTGAAAATTTGCAAAATTCCCAAAAATGCCTGAGATATGCATAAAGTTGAACCCTCCCTATCTAGCCCATTATACAGCTTACCGGCATTTCTCAGTTTGCGGTCAGCTTTGAAGAGTGCAGACCTGTCCCGGTCCACCGAAGATTGCCGCCCGGAGTACGTGGAGGTAAGTATGGGGTGAGGGGGTGTGGGAGGCTGGGTGCAGTGGGTGGGTGCGGGTTGTGGGAGGGGTTCGAGAGATGCGCCTGGGACAGTTTTTGCTTTACAGGGTAAAAACAAAAAGACGTCATGATCAGCTTGCCATGCTGGGGTGGGCTCCAGCGTGGCACAAGGACTTTGGGGGCGTCACAGACGGGATTGGGCACCCTGGGCAAAAAACAAAACAAACAAAACTCAGACCGTTTGCCATGCTGGGGTGGGCTCCCAGCATGGCACAATGACTTTGGGGAGGGGTATTCAGCCGATGGGGGATTGGGCACCCCTGTCGGCAACATATCCGATTGCCACGCTGGGTGGGCTCCCAGCATGGCAGCAACTATTGGGAGGAGGAGGCAACAGTTCAGCCGATGGGGATTGGGCACCCCGTCGGGCTATACGCTGTGTGTGTGGGGCGTGCACGCTCATGGCTGGGGGGGAGCTGCATGAGCAGCTTCTTATCACTGCTCACTCAAGCGTAGATCCCCCTTTCAACTGTATGCCACTGCATTTTGGAGCGTGTCATAGACAGCTCCAAAATGCATTGGCTTACAGGGGCCGCGCCTGCCAGCACAGTGCCTGAATTGGAGGAGGAGGTGACACACCTCCAAAATCTCTGATGAAGGCACTATGTTTCTTGTACATGCGTGCAAGCAAACATAACAATGAGTCTGGAGGGTCTCGACCCAGTTTCAAGTTAAACATTAATCAAGTTCATACCTCCCCCCAACAAAGAAATGCATGCACACACACACACACACACACACACACACACACACACACACACACACAAGTTTTCATAAAATGTCATGCAATCTATAGCAATTATGCTCAAAAGATGCCCAGGATAGACTGTGAACAGAGAGTGAATTATCCTCTCAGACAGTGAACCCATTGGAGACCCAGCTTCGTATCAGATGTTAATTAGAGTAAAGTAGATTTCTATGAATTTGACTCAGATGATTACAGTCCCTCCGAGGAATGCCTGATATGTGGATGGGACCATGGCATGGTGGAGGGGCTATATTTGAAGCTAAACCTAACTGGCACATGTCTAGCATATTGTCCCCAGACAGCACTAAGAGAACTGTATGAACAGCCAGCACTCAACTTCCTGTTGGTATCAAAACTCCTGTTTCATGAGCACCCTGTTCTAGCTGGGGGAGGAAAAATGCAGCATACACTTCAGACTGGTTTTGAAAAATGCACTTACTCTACACAAAAATGTCATAAGCTTTGTGGGAAAAAACACTCCATTTCCAAAGTGAGATATCTTTATCAAGTGGAATAAGAACTCTTTGAAATTGCAAATGTAAAAGGACACCTATTGTACCACTTGGACATTTATGGTGCATCTTTGGAAAATTCACAGTTTTAATAAAATGTGGTATGGAATAATTTGTAGGCACTAAAATTGTGCATTTTCAAACTAAAATGCTAATATTGGGCATGCTTGGTATCGTTAGTGCAGCCTTATTGGTATTCATAGTAGGATACAGTCACAAAAAGTGCACTTTGAGTACAGCATAGCAATGCACCAAATTGAAACTTGACAACATTTTGGTACAATTTTGCAGGCTTGCATGAAGAGAAATAGGCTGAACTAAATTTAAAAATGTTTAAGATACTCAAATGTTGTTGGATATAGAAAATTCTACCTCCAAATAAAACTGGAAGATGCCCTAGAGCTGATAAAACAGGCATCAAACTTTGACTAAACTCCCCGGACATTTATGGAAAACAAACCTTTGTAGTTTGCAGAGTGTGAGGTATCTTGTGAAATATTTGTTTTCCTTATATTGGAATTTACAGCTGGGAAAAGCACAATGATTTGAAGGTGATTTCCAGGTGCATCCAAGGAGCACAGGGAGGTTGAGCGACTTTGTTTAGGTCACACAGCATACAAGTGACAGTTGAGGGATGCAAACCCAGGTCTACTGGGTCTTCAGGTTCACAGCACAGTGCTGTCACTTCTAGGCATCAGCAAAGTGACAATGCTGATCACCAGTGGCATAGTTTAGTTGCACTATTAACAAGCAGATTGGCACTGCATGTGGACTTGTTGGTGTGATCGAGGAATGTAATGGTAGTTGGATGGCGTGACTTGTGGGAGGTGCAATTGCGTTATTTTATTTTTAAAAAACTGTCATTTGATGGACCCATGTTTCATAGCTGAAGTGAAAAGCTGTGTTCACCATTGGGCAAGTCATAGCCAGCTGGGGAAGGGAGCTGGAAGGCTTTACAAAAGTTTTTATTATCCAAACCTGCAATGCATAGCGAATAAGCAAAACACAGACATCAAGATGGTTTGGCCTGAATAAGAACACGTATGCCAAACAGTAAGGAATGTAAGGAATTTGCATACCCCAGTGACACACTAATACAGTAAGTAGCTCACCAGCTTGACTTTCTTTCTTCTAAAACACATTTTGTTTCAGATTTGAGAACAGTAAGTGATGCCCAGAAGGCTATCAGCACACTGGAAAGCATTCATATCTCATAGAGGTTTGCCCCAGCATTTCATTGTTTCTTCTGGGAAACCAGGAAAGATTACATGCATTAGTTCATGCATTCTGCAAGAGAAAACACAGAAATGGTTGCACTCAGGGTACTATAGTACTGTAGTACCAACAGTGGCAGAGTAAAAGTAAAGCCACACAAATATGTGACTGCAAAGAAGTTTACTCAAAAGATAGCTGGCTTACATCACAGAGGCAGTGATAGCAGGGTTTTTGTGCTACCGATTTCCATGTAAGCCAGCTATCTTTTGATTTGATTTATTTATGCAGTCACATATGGTAATGGCATTTTTGCTTTACCTTAAGCCTGCCATAGTTGGCACTATAGCACTATAGTACCTCAACTACATCCATTTTTGTGTTTTCTCTTGCTGAGATTTTCACAGCTTGTACCAGACTCTCAATCCTGTATGCACTTGGCTCCAGCATCTTCATCCATATAGTCTTCCCTCCGTCTGCGCACCATGACATCACATTCATTATCATGGCTGTGACATGGGATGGCAAAATGTTTGCTTATTGTCTCTTTCACATGACCCTTAACCCCTGGGAGCCCTTGCTCATTTGTACTGTAAGAAGTCATTTATCCAAATTACAGTAAAATGGGCTGCTGTGATAGCTTATTGTATTACCATTCTGACACATTTGCATTAAACAAACATACCACACAGCAGTCTGGGGCAGCACTGGCCTTCTTCATCAATGCTCACAAGTTTTTCATCACTACTGCATGTTGGCACCGAGTTACACTTGCATTCTGGGGGAAAGAACAGAAGATTAACAGGCTATTGAGGAGTTATTCTTGTCCCCAAAACAAACACACTATCTTCCCCATCTCATGGGAGTAGAAAAGGCCATGGCAGCATTTTTGAATCTGTTGTACTTGAGCTGGTGATACAGGCCAGGAAGCTACGACATACAGTACGTATACGGAACAATGTATGGAAACTGCACATAAGGTGATGTTTCCATCAAGGGGTGGGATGACATCATAGACCTTGTGAGTGAAGCTCAAGTGCTCTCTATAATGTCATCTAACCAAGATGGAAACATCGGCCTTTGACGTACATTTGTGCAGACATTATTTATTTTATCTACAAGGGTGTGGTATGCATATATATGGAACCCAAACAGAAGGGAGAAAAAAGTGAGTGACTTTGCTGGGATTTAAATCCAAGCCAATTAGCAGAGCTTTCCACTGATTTTTCAACATTTTCCAGGTTAGTGTCCCACATACAGTACAGTAGTGCTGAGTGGAATATGGAAGCACCCTAGCAGAGTTACAGTATAATTGCCATTCCATTTCTGGAACACTAGGCTGAACAGTACATTCTTGTGGGTTTTTTTTATATATCGGTTTTTATCCTCTGTGGCAGGTATGGGTAGTTGTTTTCAGCCCCATCCCCATCAGCCTCAGCCGTCCTGAATCTCCTTCAGTGTCTGTGATGTAATAGGAATTTAACATACTTATTAGACGGTCCCTAAGGTAAATGTAAGAAGCTGATGATTTGTAGACACCCCCTAGAGTGGGGGGTGTTATGGGAAGTTTGCTTGGCTGGAGTAGTGTGTTTGAGATGGCTGCACAATAAAGATGAGTAAAATCTCATGCCGATTTCATGATTATTAACAAGCAAAACATGGTGTCAGAAGCAGATAATCAAAACCTGAAAAGATGGAAAAGAACATAAAAAAGAACTCAAGAAGAAGATAGTCTGGTGAAAAAACCGAGAGAGAAAAGAAAATGGATAAACTAAATCCTCCATTGGGTATGCAATTTTCTGGATATGTAGCTGAAAATTGGAAGAGATTTAACAAAGGTTTAACATTTATTTAACCGCTAGTGGCGCTGAAAGCGAAGATGGCGAAACAAAGGCCTCGATCTTTCTACATGTAGTCAGGGAAGATGTGTTAGACATTTACAACAGTTTCCAGTTCAATGAGGGTGAACATATGGATCTTGATGTAATTATGGAAAAATGTGAAGAGTACTTTGTATCGAAACTAAATGTAACCTACAAGAGATATAAGTTTTTCACATGTGACAAGTAAGTAAAAGGGTGATAGCTTTGATCAGTATTTAACAGAGTTATGTTCGCTCTGCAAAATGTGCGAGTTTGGAGATCTGAAAGAATCACTGATTAAGGATAGAATTATATGCAGAATCACGGGCAATGGGCTCAGAGAAAGACTGCTTAGAGAGCAAGATTTAACTTTGGACAAAGCTATAAACATGTGTAGAGCTGTTGAAACTACCAAATCACAGGCTAAAGAGCTGAACAAAGAAAACAAGGGCACTGTGTATGCACTAAAGAAGCTTGAGATAAACAAGAAATATTTTTCCAAAACAAAGCAGTGGAAGGATTAGCAGCCTAATCGGAAAACATGTGGTAGATGTGGAAATAACCATAACCGCAAAGCTTGTCCTGCCTATGGGAAGTTCTGCAGTAAGTGTGGCAAATATAACCATTTTGCTAAATGCTGCAAAATGAAAAGTGAACAAAATAAAGTTCACACTGTTGAAGAAGATGAGCCGGAAGAGTTCTTTGTAGATTCCATAGAGCTGTGTGTTTCTGAAAAAAAGGAACGGATTGTACCTTTAACTGTGAATGAGACTATCATACCATCAAGCTTGACGAGGAGCAGAGGTGAACCTGATTCCATTGCAAAACTATGAAATTCTGTATGTAAAATCTAGAATTCACCCAGCCAAGATAAAAGTAACTAGTTACACAGGAGAGAGTATTCCAGTAAAAGGGAGCTGCATGGTAGCTCTGAAGCACAAAGGCCAGCAGTTCAAGGTGTCTCTGCTAATTGTAGAGAAGGATGTGCAACCAATTCTAGGCATAAGTGCCTGTGAGAAACTCAGTTTACTGATGAGTGTTTGTCATGACATCGCAAGCTGAAGCTAAATGTGAATCATTATTTTCAGAGTATATGAATGTGTTCAAAGGTGTAGGATGTTTGCCTGGGGAGCACAAAATAAACATAGATGACCAAATGCCACCCATAATAGACCCCTGCAGGAAGGTGCTATTCACACTGAGGGGCAAACTGAAAGAAGATCTGAACTGCATGGAAGCCACAGGGGTAACCAAGAGAACTGATGAACCTACAGACTGGGTGAGTTCTTTAGTCATATATGAGAAGAAAAATTGCCAGCTCAGAATATGTCTTGAGCCCAGTGACTTAAACAGAGCTATAAAAAGGGAACATTTCAAGTTACCTAGCCAAGAAGCGATAATGTCACAGTTTGCTGGTGCTGAATGATTTAGCAAACTGGAAGCTTCTTCTGGATTTTGGTAAATGAAACTAGATAAGGCTAGTTCACAGTTATGCAAATTTAATACTCCAGTAGGAAGATACAGATTTCTTTGTCTGCCGTATGGGAGACTGTCTGCTCTAGAAGTTTATCATAAAAGAATTCATATGATTTTGAGCACATTCCAGATGTTGAAACTATCATGGATGACATCATTTTGTGGGGTTCCACAAAAGATTAACCTGACTTCACATTGAGACAACGCTAGATCTGACAAGAAAAGCAAATCTTAAAGTCAACAAAGAAAAGTGTGAGTTTTGTGTAAAGCACTGACCTTGTGGGTGATATTGTTACAGATCAGGGCATTAAACCTGACCCTAAGAAGACATCTGTGATAGTGAATATGCAAAAGCCCAGCTGCAAAATGATGTCAGGAGGTTCTTAGGGATGATCACTACCTAGGGAAGTTTATCCTCAACTCTCAGCATGATCAGCCCAACTCAGATGGCTGTTGGAGCAGAAAAATGAATGGATGTGGTCACTGACAGGAGCAAAGCTGGAAAATCTGAAGAAGGCTATTACAGAAGAACCAGTGTTAAGATTTTATGATCCTGCTAAAGAAACAAGAATATCAGCTGATGCTTCACAGTTTATCTTGAGCTCAGCACTTCTGCAAAATTATGAAGGAATCTGGCAACCTGTAGCATACGCTTCCAGATCCTTGACGAGTGCTGATACAAGGTATGCCCAAGTAGAAAAAGAGTTACTAGCAATAATTTACACTTGTGAGTGATTTCATCAGTATGTGTATGGTCAGGCCTTTACAGTGGAAACAGACCACAAGCCTCTAGTAGCTATAATGGGCAAGTCTCTAAATAACTGTCCAATGAGAATACACAGAATGCAAATCAGATTACAAAAGTACGATGTTCAGTTGATCTATAGTCCTGGAAAGTACATGTATGTTGCAGACACACTTTCACGTGCTGTATGCAAGAGTGAAAGCCTGGAAAGTCAAACAGACAGAGAAATAAAGGCATATGTTGACATGATTGTGACCTCTCTTTTCCTGTATCCAGCGAGAGACAAGAGCAGATCAGAAGAGAAAAAGAGGCAGATGAAACAATGATAATCCTGAGAAATACCATATTAAAAGGTTGGCCGAAGGAGAAAAGTGCCTCTCCATTGTCTATTCATGATTTTTGGATGTGTAGAAGTGACCTATATATTGTCAACGACATTATTTTCAAAGGCAACAAATTTGTTATGCTAGTAAAACTTTGCAAAGAAATGCTATGCAATTTACATGAAGAGCATTTAGGAGAAGGAAAATGTAAGCAAAGAGCCAGAGAAGTAATGTATTGGCTGAGAATGAATCAAGATATTGCCCAGGTAACTGCAACCTGTAAATTGTGTCTCACCTACAGACCAAAGCAGCCAAGCCAGCCGTTATGTCCTCATCCAGTGCCAGGCAGACCATATCAGAAAGTAGGTGCTGACTTGTTTGATTGCAATGGAAAACCCATACAGTTGTAACAGATTATTACTCAAATTATCCAGAGTTAGCAACACTGCCTACAACTACCAGTAAAGCTGTAATCACCTGCATGAAGTCAATCTTTGCAAGACATGGTGTTCCAAATGAAGTGTTCACTGATAATGGTCCACAGTTTTCCAGTGCTGAGTTTAAACAGTTTGTCTATGAATGGGAAGTCATAAACAGTACTTCAAGTCCCAATTTTCCAAGATCAAATGGACTGGCAGAGGGCTCAGTAAAAACTGTGAAAAGTCTCATGAAGAAAACACATGATAGAAAAAAAGATTTTTACAAAAGCCTATTGATCTACAGAAGTGCACCATTACAGAATGTGCTTTCTCTAGCACAAATGCTTATGGGAAGGATGATCAGGACAAATCTATCAATCCATAAAGAGCTTCAGAAGACTCATGACTCAGAACAGGTGAAACAAAGCAAAGAAAAACAAAAGGAAAAGCAAAAACAGTTACATGACAGGAAAGCAAGAAACTTATCTGATTTAAGTCCTGGAGATCAAGTGCACCTTAGAGACTACTACAAAGGAATGTGGCTGCAAAGGGGCACTGTACAAGCACAAATTGCACCAAGGTCATATCAGATTGAAACAGAAAGAGGATCGGAGGTAAGACAGAATCATATGGATTTAAGACTTCTGCCAAAGGTTGAAGATGCCAATTTGACTGAAGTTGACTTACCAACCTTCACAGCAGTCAGTCAAGACAACACCAAAGAGACTGATAGTAAGGACGATTTGGAGCAGTGTGCATCCACTGAAAAGTCACCAGAGGAAGAAGTGAGACCCAAAAGAGAAACTCGACGTCCAGAGATACTGATTGAAACTTGTTAGATAAGTACAGTGGAGTGAGTGGTAAAGACTCACTAGAGAGTGAAGTACTAGTGACCTCTCCTCTCGAGATTAGGTTTAGTTTAATTTGAAACTTCAGTTTGTAAGAAGTTAAAATAATAATAATAATTCAGCCAAGTTACTGTAATCCAGTAATTCAGTTTGAAAATAATATAGAACTTTTCTTTAAGTCAAGAAGATGTGATGTTATAGGAATTTAACATACTTAGTAGACAGTCCCTAAGGTAAATGTAAGAAGCTGATGATTTGTGGACAACCCCTAAAGTGTGGGGTGTCATGGGAAGTTTGCTTGGCTGGAGCAGTGTGTTTGAGATGGCTGCACAGTAAAGATGAGTAAGAACTCATGCCGGTTTCATGATTATTAACAAGCTAAACAGTGTCCAGGACCATTACCCCCCGCAGATTGAACCCCGGCAGTGGGGCAGAGAAGAGAGAGCTATCCTCCCCCACCCAGAACACAAATCTACACTGTTCTGCACCCAGAGAGATTGGGCAGGCCAAGGCATGGCAGGCAGGACTTCAGGAAGCCCACCTTCCATTTTTTCTCATTATTTCCCTCCCCTTGGTTCCACGAATGTCCAATGAGCATGTTGCATGTGCTCTACCTCAGCAGAAACACCCCATGGTTCTGTGAACATGGGCCATTCCCATCTAGGTGACTCACACACACCACCACCTGGATTCCTCCAGGTGGTAGTTGAGCAAGGAGTCATGGAATTCCCCCTTCCCAAAGGACGAGAGCAGTCCTACAGATGCTCAATTTTCCTCCCCGATTGACCACTATGTGACCTGCATCCATTCCTGAAGCCATGTCGCCAGCATGGAAAGAGGTAAGGCCCCACAGGGACTTATCCTCTTCACCACTGGGCCAGCTCAGAACATTCTTGTTTAAATTGAGGGTTTGTGAAGTGAATCTCAAAAAATACAGTCACCTTGGGGTGGAATGGATGAATGGTTTTCTGCAGTTTACACTGATTATGATAGTAGTTTTAAATGGCAGAATTCAGCAACAGTTTCTAAAATGATAACTGACCATCGAAACACACGTTGGAATTCCTTATCAGCTGTTAAAGGCCAAGCACATGCTGAGTGAATGTGTTTAAAATCATTCTCAAAACCATTTCAAGCATGATATTCAATGTAAGAACTGTCCTCCGATACCACATTGTCCCAAGCAAGTTCCCGCACCTCAGTGGCACCAAAGTAAGGTCACTGCAGATGCTTTTGTGCATCTGTGATACTTGTAATCAGGACCAATGATGGAGATGATGGAAAATGTGACTGCTCTATAGATTAGCTCAGAATAAGATTATCAATGAGTTTTAAAATAGTATTCAGGGGTGTAAGCCCAGATTTGATTGGCAACAATGGCATGTAGCCCTTAACATGAGTTAAATAAATGTGTTCAGCCGCACTGCTATTATATTTCGGTTTAGGAAACTGTGTTGTTTTGACTCTGGGTTCTAGTCTATCTCCTAACAGGACTAGAACACAAAATGTGCTGCAGTCTGGACTAAAAGAGTAAACATGGTTTAAAAGGCATAATGCATACAGGACCAATAGGCTATCAGGATGCAAATGCGAGCATTCGTGATGGAATTCACCTACTTGCTTCAACAGAATTCCATATAATGGTTTCAGAAATGTGTTCAATTGATAACAATGCCAAACTGCTGAATTTTGAGGCAAAACTGTGGAATTTTGATCTATCCATTGTGTGATTCTGCTATTCCACTTCTGATGGAATTAAGCAGAATTAATCAACATTTATTGTGCCTTCAAAATTAGAAAATTCAGCTCGTACTAGTCCCAACTCCCACATTACAACATAAGAAAGCTAAGAGATACAACTCTGATATTTAGGTCCCAAACCTCATGTTCAGCTGTGTGGCACTGGCTGAAATATTGTTTGCCCTCCAAGTGCCTTTGAGGTAGATCCATTTTTACTACCATAGCTCCTTAGATGATTACAGTTTGCTTGTATGCATACATACATACTTACCGCACTTGTAGATTGGACAGCACTTATTAAATGGGTTTGGCAATTCTTTCAAGATTTTGCCAGCATGACAAGTTTCCTTGGGAGGGCACTGCACATTTTCACATCCAGGCTGGAAAATGGGTTAAAAAGCCATTGTTAACAATAACATCCATTTAAAGCACTAACATATCTTTCTAAACTGGGATGGAAAATCCGTTCAATAACATTTGACTTCCTTCTTGCTCCAGGCTAGTTATAAAGCTTTAAAATAAATTGAACTGCAGGAACTGTTTGCTAGGAAGAATTACATTGGTATACAAAAAGGTAGTTAAGAAATATTGGTACCCCAGCATAAATTGACTGGGAGAATGAAAAGTAGAGTTTGAGTTGTCTTCATTTCCATGTGCCCTCATATGTTTTCATTTCTGATATGACATCAACCATCTAGAACAGCTGCTCCTTCTGCTCATTGCTACTCCCTTGGACCCAAGGACATAAACCACATGACAGGCCTATACCATATGAATCAAAATACAAGTGAAAACACAAGTGCTCAACAAGCAGGGAGTCTGGTCTAATCCCACACTCAATTATTCTGAAATCAATGTCGCTTCCACCACCCAATAACTTGTGGCCACTTATGCGATCATCTTCATCATCATCATCATCATCATTCTCAGACATTACTCATTCAAAAAGGAGTTCAATGGTCAAGTTTCACTTTTGGTATCCCACTTTACTTCATCTTTTCCTTGGATCAGACATTTTATGGGGTTCCAGTACCAAGAATAGTTTACACAAAAACACAAATGAATATTATGTTTGCACATGCGAGAAACATGTTGCTGCAGCTTGCTGCAGAAGCAGGTTGTGGAGATGCGGCACTGTTGTGGCCAGTGCCCCCCGATGCCTTTTGAGGCTTGGCCCACTTTCCCCAATGCAGTAACACGCTGTTGCTGACACTAGTTCAGCCAGCATGCCACCACCTTGAAAGGTTTTTGCCACTGCAATCAGGGTCCGCCTCCTCATTGCAGCGTCAGTCATTCCACTGCAATGAGGGAGTGACCCATCATTGCAGGGCGTACCTTGTGGTCCCGACACAGTAATTTGCTGACAGGGAGCCCACTCCCCTTTGGCAAACTGTAACCTCCCCTCCCCCATCTGTTGTTTGCCAAGGGGGTGATCAATCCCCCTCGGCTTCATGCACCCCCCACCAGGTCTTTCTTTGCCAACGGGGGGCCCAATCCATGTCGGCTTCAGTCTCCCTACCCCCTTGTTAAATTTGCTGACAGGGGCCCAGTCCCCATTGGCTTCAGTCTCCCCATTAAATTTGCTGACAGGGGAGCACACTCCTGTTGGCATAATGTCCCCACCCCCATTTGTTGTATGCTGAGGGGGTGCCCAACTCTTGGCTCTTCCCCATATAAAAGCCGACAAGTGGCTAACTTCTGTCGCTACAGCCCCCAAAACCACTCAGGTGGCATGCTGGGAGCCCACCCCAGTGTGCCAAATGACCCTAAAAGGAAAAAAAAAACAGTCCAGAGATGTTTTATTTTTAACCCGTAAAGAAGAAAGCGGTCCCTTGTTGAGTCCATGGCCCTGTCCCCAACTTGCACCCACCCTCTGCACACCCTGCCTTTTCATACATACACCCTCACCCCATACTTATCTCCGGAGCTCAGCTGACGATCTTCAGTGTACCAGGAACACGTCTGCACTCTTCAAAGCCGACCACGAACTGAAGAAATGCCAGTAAGCTGTATAATGGCATCAATAGGGATTTTTTTTTTTACTTTGGTGCACATTTCAGACATTTTTGGGAATTTTGGCACCATATTTTCAACATGGGTTTATTGGAACCCATCCTCATGAATTCATTCACTGTCAGGACATTATTCAGTCCTGAAAGGTGATTTCACAGTCACTTCATGGAATCACCTTTCGGGACTGATTAACAAAACAACAGTGCCAGTGTTCATGAGGTGGGCTCTCAAAAAGCCTATGTTGCAAATTTGGTGGAAAAACTCCAAAAAATGACTCTTTTAGGAGAATGCATTGTGCAGTTGTTACGCACTCTCGTAACTTTGTGAATCTGCAATATTTTCACTCCAGATTTTCAACATTGGCATTTTTCCGGACCTCCTTATGAACACTTCAGCTGCCATTTTTTACATCCTGGCCAAAATGTGTTGTTCACCTCCGGCGCAGAATAGAGCGGTCGCTGTGGGAAATCAGTGTTTGGGGCACATTAAGAAAATCACAGTGACAATGTCCATGAGCAGAGGTCCTAAAATGCCTCTGTTGAGAATTTTGTGATGAAAGTCCATAAAATGACTATGTTATGAGTGTGCGTTGCGCAATTTCCATGCACACTTGTAACTTTATAAATTAGTATTATTTTCATGCCAGATTTTCAACACTGGCATTTTTTCACACCTCCTTATGAACAGTACAGCTGTCATTTTTTACATCCTGGCCAAAATGTGTTTTCGCACTTCCGGCGCAGAATAGCACAGTCGCTTTGGGAAATCAGTGTTTGGGACAGATTAAGATAGAGTGAGTGAGAGATGGGGAGTGAGCTAGCTCAACAGAGCTCTATCAGGACTGCTGTGGATTTCTTTGTGGGCAGAGAAAGGTGCCAATGCAGGCTATAGCCCAGTACAAAAGGGCAGCCTGCAGCGCCAGGAGAAACGGAATGAGTGAGTGACAGAGGGGGAGTGAGCCAGTTCAACGGACCTCTGTCAGGACTGCTGCAGATTTCTTTGTGGGCAGAAAATGACATCCATGCATGCAGGAGCACAGTACAAAAAGCAGCCTGCAGCACCAGGAGAAACGGAATGAGCAAGTGAGAGAGGGGTAGTGAATGAGCTCAGCAGAGCTCTGTTGGGACTGCTGCGGATTTCTTTGTGGGCAGAAAAAAAGCACCAACACAGGCTGGTGCCAAGTACAAAAGGGCAGCCTGCAGTGTCGTGAGAAACAGAATGAGCGAGTGAGGGAGGGAGAGTGAGCGAGCTCAACGGAGCTCTGTAGGGACTGCTGCCGATTTCTTTTGTGAGCAGAAAATGAGTCAGTGCAGGCAGGGCCCAGTACAAAAGGGCAGCCTGCAGTGCCGGAGAAACAGAATGAGCGAAAGAGAGGTTAGTAGCTCAACAGAGCTCTGTCAGACTGCTGCAGATTTCTTTGTGGACAGAAAAAGGCACCAATGGATGCAGGAGCCCAGAACAAAAGGGCAGCCTGCAGCACCAGGAAAAACAGAACGAGCGAGTGAGGGAGGGGAAGTGAGCAAGCTTAACGGAGCTCTGTCAGGGCTACTGCAGATTTCTTTGTGAGCAGAAAAAGGTGTCAGCCAAAGCAGGGGCCCAGTACAAAAGGACAGCCTGCAGGGCCGGTAGACAAAAAATGAGTGAGTGAGAGAGGGGGAGTGAGTGAGCTCAACAGAGCTGTAACAGGACTGCTGTAGATTTCTTTTTGGGCAGAAAAAGGTGCAAGAGCAGGCAGGTGCCCAGTACAAAAAGGCAGCCTGGAGCACCAGGAGAAACAGAACAAGTGAGTGAGAGAGTGGGAGTGAGTAAGCTCAACGGAGCTCTGTTGTAGCTGCTGCAGATTTCTTTGTGGGTAGAAAAAGGTGCCAATGCAGGCAGGAGCCCAGTACAAAAGGGCGCCCTGCAATGCTGGGAGAAACAGAATGAGCGAGTAAGAGACGGGGAGTGAGTGACCTCAGTGGAGCTCTGTTTGGAAAGTTGTAAACTTTGTGGGCAGAAAAAGGCACCAACACAGGCAGGATCCCAATACAGAAGGGCAGCCTGCAGCACCAGGAGAAACAGAACGAGCAAGTGAGAAAAGGGGAGTGAACAAGATCAACGGAGCTCTGTCGGGACTGCTACGGATTTCTTTGTAGGCAGAAAAGCAGGAGCCCAGTACAAAAGGGCAGCCTGCAGGCCGGGAGAAGTAGCATGAGTAGTGAGAGAGGGGGAGTGAGCAAGCTCAATGGAGCTCTGCTGGGACTTTAGAGTTGCCCACCCCCTAGGATCCTCTGTGGTCCTATATTACAGCAGGATCTTTGGAGTGGAGGCAAAGCAATGATTGGATACTTTTAGGATTGCTGTAATAATACAGATTTAGTTGTTCTGTTTATTTCTCTAACTGAGCTAAATACCTAGCTATCTTGTTATGATTGCTGTAATAATACTTATTTATTTGTTCTGTTTATTTCTCTAACTGAGCTGAGTAATGCTTGGAGTGCTATAAGATTTCTAACTGGGCTAAGTGAAACTATATGACAGCTGAGAACAAAAAGTATGGTAGCTGAGGGGTGAAAAATGGGCAAGGAGGGTTTAGGATTGCTACAGTAATATGTTATCTAATGGATGAGATCTGGGACTGAATTAACCCAGTCAGCATGGGGGCAGTAGGGGACTAATATGGGGGGACCAGGAATTTGACTAAATAGGGGCCTAACAGTTGTGGTAGGGTACAGAACCTGGGAGTAAGAGCCCGTAACATAAGAAGGGGGCCAAGATGGGGCAGGTGCCGCATGTCAATAGGGCAGGCATCATTAAAGGGTGATGGGTGTATGGTGTGTGTCCGCTTATGATCCTGGACTGGCTTGGAGGATGGGGGATGCATAGTCTGTAGATAACTGGCTAGTTTGAGGGAGGAACTGTGGAGGTTAGGGAGGAGTGTAGGTGGCAGGGCAGATGAGTATGGTAGGCATCCTGGCTGGGGGTGAGAATAGGGGATGGCAAAGGGGGAAGAAGGAAGAAAAACTAGGGAGTGAACCCAACCATGGTATCAGTGGCACTAGCAGAAAAGAAAAGAGAAGAGAAGGTAGGGGGTGCCCGAGGTGAGGGGGGCCCCCTGATAGGGGAGGAAGAAACCATGAGAAGTACCAGAGGAGAGAGCAGATGGCTGCGGGTAGGGAGGGACCAGGGGTTGGACCTGGGGTGGCACGGAGGGGAACAAGTAGGAGAAGGGAACTGATTGGGGGAAGAGATGTAGGAGGCTTATCAACTAGGAATAGATTCAAACCTCTGCAATGGGGGAGAGAGAGGGAGAGCAGGAACATACTGAAGGGGGGGCGGACAAGCAGGACATGAGAGGGATGGCAACAGGTAGGGGAAGATATAGCGAGGATGAAAGGGTAGAAGGCGGCTAGTAAGGAAGAAGGGGTGGTGACTGGAGGAGAGAAGGCTATGAGAAGGGGGAAGGATGGGAGGGGCATCACTATCGGGGTAGAAGAGACAAAACAGTGGGGATAGGAGAGGAGTTGGAAATCAGCAGGGGAGGAGGAGAGTTCATCATGGGAAGCCCAGTAGGAAGTAATCAGGCTGGGAAATGGGATGGGAGGAATGAGGCAGAGAAAGGGGTGAGGTGGAAGTAGGGGGTACAGATACAGAAGTCACAGAGGGAGCAGCTGGCAGGGTAAGGACAGGGAAGAATGAATACTGGGGTGATGGAAGGCATTAGAAGGGAAAGGGGTGAGGACATGAAGGGTACTCATCCTGGGGATTCTATACTGAAAGGGGTGAGATGAAGTGGCAGGGGGGAAAGGCACAGCCGTATTTGGGTTGAAACTATCCCCAAGTTGACTGCAGGAGGAGCAGGGCAGGCACTCCTCAAGTGTGCAGCGAGGAGGAGGAGGAAAACCTCATTTACTGTAGCAGGTGGGTGTGAACGACTTGGTGGGGGGGGACTGTGGAAGTAGTGAAAGGGAGGTTCGAATAGTTGGGCAGGCAGTGTGAGGGGGTGGGTTAGTCAGTGGCATTCTCGGAGGTACTGCCGGTACCATGTGCAAGCATGGGGAAGAAGAGTAGGCTTGAGGAGTTCAATAAGTGGCTGAGGGATTGGTGCCACACCAAAAATTATGCGTTAGTGACTAACTGCGGTAGGGTCTGGGGGAATAGTGACTTGCACACGGGGGACAGGGTACACTTGAGCAGGAAGGGGAGGGGAGTTTTAAAGGCTGGATTAGAGGGGTATATCTCTACTAAGGTGGATTTAAACTAGTGGGCGGGGTGGCCAAAAGACTGAGGTTGGTAGAAAGGTCTGGACAGGGGAGCCTAATGCGCTCACCCCCCTCCCCCCCAGATATAGGTAAAGGCAGAGGAGTAGTAACCATGGGATTGGGCAGGCAGAGTGGTCTGAGTGTAATACAGAAGGCACCACCTCCCGATAAGAATAAGGAGGAGAAAGGGTGTGGACTACCAGGAGGAGGGACACAGGCCAAGGAGGAGAAGAGTGAGGAGAAGGAGAGGTATGGGTTTAAGGTGGTCTTACTAAATGGATAGACAACTGGTAACTAGGGAGAGTGCAGAGGGTGGTGGTGGTGGGGTCGCTCTTGGCATCAAGAGCAGTGACAAGTGGAGTGCCGCAGGAGTTAGTGCTGAGCCCCATGCTATTTGGGCTCTTTATCTCCGATATAGCACATGGACTGGGGAGCAGGATTAGTCTGTTTGCACATTATACCAAATTGGGGGTGGGGGTGGACCAAGAGAATGGATGGGAAAAACTGCAGGGGGACCTAACCAAACTACAGACATGGTCAATGGAGTGGCAGTTAGGATTCAGTGCAAAGAAGTGTAAGGTGATGCACTTCAGGGCTAAGAATCAGAAGAGGGACTATTGGGGATCACAGAGGAGGAGAAGGACCTAGGGGTGTTGGTAACTGGGAGCATGAACAACTCAGTCCAGTGCAAGAAAGCAGCAGTGAAGGCAAACAAGATGCTGGGATGCATCGCAGGGGGTTCTCATCCAGACACAGGGATGTGATCCTACCTCTACAGATCAATGATCACACCATACCTAGAGTACTGTGTGCAATACTGGAGGTTATACCTGAGGAGAGATATAGTTACTAGAGGGGTGTAAAGAAGGCAACAAAAAATGTTAAAGGGGATGGAAGGAAAGGAATATGAAGTTAGGCTGATGGAGCTGAAACATGTACACACTGGAGGAGAGCAGGGATGGGGATATGATTGAAGTGTTTAACTACCTGAGAGGAAATAAACCTAGCACTCAAGGAGTTTTTAAAATGAGGAGTGGAAGAGAGTGGAGGAGGCACATACTAAGGTTGGAAGGGGGACATTTCAAGAGGTAAATGAGAAGGCATCACTTCTCTGAGAGGGTAGTGACTAGTTGGAATGCACTGCCAGAGGGGGTGATAACACGTAGGACAGTCAATAGCTTTAAAGAGGAGTGGGATAAAGCAAGAGAAAGAGTCAGGGAAGGAGAGGGGTTGGGAAAAGCGGGGAAGGAGGCTGGAGCAGCTGCAATCTAGGGTGCTAGCTGCACACTCGGGCAGACTTACATAGACCAATTGTTGTGTTCTGCTGGCAGATTCGTATGTTCATATGTTCATATGTATGCTTTTATGTAAAATCACAGTGACAACGTTCATGAGCAGAGGTCCTAAAATGCCAATGTAGAAAATTTGGTGACAAATGTCCATAAATGACTGTGTTATAAGCGCTGCACTTTGCAGTTTCCATGCAACCTCATAACTTCACAAATTTGTACTATTTTCACTCCAGATTTTCAACATTGACATTTTTCCACACTTCCTTATGAAGAGTCCAGCTGTCATTTTTCACATCCTGCCCAAAATATGCATTTATACATCTGGCACAGAATACCATGATTGCTTGGGAAATCAATGTTCAGGACAGATTAAGAACATCATAGTGACAGTGTTCATGAGCAGAGGTCACAAAATGCCTATGTTGAAATTTGGTGAAATAATTCCACTGTATGACTGTGTTATGCACATGTGTTGTGCAGTTTCCATGTACACTGGAAGTTTGAGCCTTTTAATAATTTCACTACAGATTTTCAACATTGTCATCTCTTCACACCTCCCTATGAATGGTACAGCTGCCATTCTTCACATCCTGCCCGATCTGTGATTTCCTGCATCTGGCGCACAATGGTAAGGTCGCTGTGGAAAGTTAAATTTAGAGACACATTGACAAAATCACAGTGCCACTGTTCATGAGAAGAGTTCCCAAATGCTTTTATGAGGTAGGGGCCACAAAATGGCCATGTTGAATATCTGTACTGCAAATACCAACAAATGCCTGGGGCGTTATGGTTTCTAACCATAATGTCCCACCCTTTACAGACTGACAGCCATCAGGGGTGTGCCTTTGGATTGCTGACTGTAATGCTCATGCCATTCAACCTCACCCCTCACCCCCACCTCAGCCACTGACAGGCATTTAGCTGTGCCTTCGACTCTTCAGCCCCACAGTTCACCCCATTCTATATTGCACACATTTCAGCATATGTCCTATGGAGTGGGGTGACTTGTAGATGTAACACCCAAAGCACACCTTAACACTTGTCAGTGTCTGCAAGATAGGGTGAGGTGAAATGGCATGAACGTTATGGGCGACAACACAAATGCATACCCCAATGCCTGTCCATCTCTGTGTGGAGGTGGGGTTGGCGTGAAGTTCAATACTTCAGTGCCATTCCTACTCTGCATCTCTTAACTCCTGCATTTCAATGCTAATACCAGCAAGCAAACATTCAGCATTGAAAAATGCTTGTTTTGAAATTGGATTTGGGTTCTGTGTTCATTTTTCTTTCATCAGCTATTGCTTTACAGGGCTCACTGTTAACTCTTTTCATGCCATGTTATCCACTATACCACATACTGTAGTTACATGAATGAACCAATATGCTGCTCAGTCATAGAGGCTGGGCCACGTGGCATGAAATCCAATATATAATGGGATCTTTGTACTACTGCAGTTCTAAAAGATGTACTGCCGGAACCTGTGGGGAAGGAAGGTGTCTGAGTTTCAGTTTAGAACTGGAACACCCAAGAGGTTTAAAGGGTTGGAAATGCTGTGCTTGTTTGCAGATGGTTGTAATGCTCTATTTTCAGACATTATATTCATACCCTTTAACTGTACCATGTACCTGACTGACATTTGATGTGAAAACAATGTGTTGTCTTGTTTCTCTGCTATGGTAAACATAAACACATGCAGAAACAAAGTGAAGACCCCAGATTCTTGATTCCATGGAGAAGACTGTACAGAACTATGTGCATAAAACTGCATTTCTTTAAGTGTTACTCATCCACAGCTACATGCTTTGTATCATTCCAGCTTGAAGTTCCAGCCTCCTAAACCATGTAATTGGACTTAACCTTCTACAATATACTCAACACCAACCCTTGTGCGTGGTTTCCTCCAAACATCAACCTTGCAACTAGAACGTGAAAATACAACCAAGTCCACATTGCTTAGACATGGACTATGGGTGGGGAATGTATGGCTACGAATGAATACCACTTGCAGAAACACAGTTACAAGTACCAAATGTTATCAAAACTGATGGAGCGGTAACTAAAAAAAGGAAAAATGGGAAAAACAGAGTGGCTCCTGGTGTGCCTGATCTTCTCTGTGGAAAAGAAAGATCTGATGGTTGCAGGGAACTGTGTGCATTTGTGGAGTAGGCTAGCATGTGATTTCTTTGAATCTGATTGGACAGTTCCAGGTGCTAACTACTAGAGGCAGAATGATACAATGTGTGTGATGGCTACAGATGAATCTGTACTGTTAGATGTACTTCATTACTACAGTCAACCCTATTTTTTTTTGGTTTTGTTTAAAGTGGGTCTTGCTTTGCATTCATCTTCTGAGGTCATAGCAATCAGAAGGAATGTTGTCAGGATTGCATTTTGAATGCACATTAAATGGCATTAAGAATCTGACCTTTCGGAGTTGAGAATTTACATTTCATCTGATAAATACGCAATTGATAACACCATTTTTAGTTCCATAACTTCTAAAAATTTCTTTAATTTATTGGACTTATCTGTTTTGTTTGTTTGATTTTCTAGCTGCTTTAAACATAACTTATATGACTGATTCATAAAGCTTGCCCACAATTTCCCTGCCTCCAGTGTCAAGAGCAATATTGGCTGCATTGACCCTCAGCTAAGGAAGGCAGGTGGTTAGCTTCTGAATGGTTTCCTATGCAATAACTTGCTGCCAAGGGAATAGTTGCACAATGCTGCTGGCGCCCTGAGACTTTTTTCCAGAGGGCAGACTCTCTTGATCAGTAACCCAGGTGGTTGCTCCAAGTGCTAGATTTGCCCAAGTCCTATCTGGCACATGATCCCACAAAATAACAGTAATGAAATAAAAATCACACCTAAAGCCCAAAATAAAATAGTTTTTTTTTAACTTACTATAAGAGGTGGAACTGTTTTTATAACAACTGCAGGAGTTTCTTCTTTGGGTGATGATGTATTCTCTGGGGGAGCTGGTGTTGGGCCACCCTGCGGTTCATAAGGTGGTTTTGTTGTTGGCCCAGGAGGATTTTCCCCTGATGGAGGAGCTGCTGTTGCTGGTATTATGGGTTCATCCACTGGAGGATGTGTTTCAACTTGTTCAGGTGGTGTTGGGTAGACTGGAGGTTCCTGAGGTGGTGGTGTTGGGTAGACTGGAGGTTCTTGAGGTGGTGGTGTTGGGTAGACTGGAGGTTCTTGAGGTGGTGGTGTTGGGTAGACTGGAGGTTCTTGAGGTGGTGGTGTAGGGTAGATTGGAGGTTCCTGAGGTGGTGGTGTTGGGTAGACTGGAGGTTCTTGAGGTGGTGGTGTTGGTACAGGAGGATTTTCCTTTGGTGGTGGAGCCGCTGTTGCTGGTATTATGGGTTCATCCACTGGAGGATGTGTTTCAACTTGTTCAGGTGGTGTTGGGTAGACTGGAGGTTCTTGAGGTGGTGTTGGGTAGACTGGAGGTTCTTGAGGTGTTGGTACTGGTATTGGTATTGGTACTGGAGTATTTTCCTTGATTTCCATTGGTGGAGTAGCTGCAGTTGCTGGTGTAGTGATTTCTTCCACTGGAGGCTGTGTTCAACTTGTTCAGGTGGAGGAGTCTTCATCGGGTGAGCAGGTGTCACTGGGGAGACATGCTTCTGATCCTGTAGGACTTACATTTTCTGCAGGAGGTCCTGTTTTCTGCAAAAGATTTATTGAAACATGGTGACATCACAAGGATGTTACTGTTTATATTATACAAGATCAATAGTTTAACAACTAAGATGATTCTACCCTCCCTCCACAAACTACTATAGGAACTGAATCTATTCTCCAGTTTTGATGGAAACTTAGGATGTAGCCCAACTGGTCCCATGTGTGCTGTGGCTTATTTGCATACTGCAATATGACAGGCCAGTTAGGCCCAGACCCTATTGTGATATCCAAGCAAAAGCTGCATGACTTGCATCATTTTTACATTCTGTTTATATGTTGTTGTTGTTTATAGAAACAGAAATTTCTACAGTTTCAAAGTTTTATACCCAGTTAAATGCTATGATCAAAATGTGCTACATTATGCCAGACATCACAGCTCCATGGTTGGTTTAAGATACTTAGCCTTGTCTTATGACATACTACTAAAGGTGTGATGATATTAATAATAATCTTTATTTCTTGTGCTTTTCAAAATATCAAGGAGCATTACATTGAAAAGCAGAAAATAAATAACTTTATATTAAATATTCAGTAAAATCCAAAATTCAACATTAAAAACTAGGATAAGCTCTGGTCCATAAATAAGTCTTTAATGCCTGTTAAAGCCCCAGTCATGCACTCCTGAAACTGACATGGTAGAGAATTCCAAGGGCTGGGGCCACATATATGAATGCATGGGCCCCCAAAGATTTTAGAGATACCCTTAGAATTCCTGGAATCAGCAGAACAGAGCAATCGCTTGGGGGAGTAAGGCAACAGAAGCTCTTTCAAGTCGTCTAGGCCAAGTCTGTGTAGGGCTTTGTAAATCAGTAATCTGACTTTAAAGGTGATCCACCACTGAACTGGCAGCCAGTGCAGTTTGCACAGCACTGGTGTGATGTGACATAAACGGGGCATCCCTGTCAACAACCGGGCTGCAGTGTTCTTCACCAGCTGCAGGTGGCAGATATCAACCCCCAGTAGCCCAAAGTAAAGGGGGTTGCAGTAATCAAGGCACGAGGTCACAAAGACATGGATCAATGTAGGCAGGTCACCAAACAGAATAAAGGTTCTTGATTCTAGCGATGTTCCTCAGATGGTAAAAGGATGACTTGACGACTGCCAACACCTGTGATCATAGTGTTAGCCCATCGTCAAGCAACATCCCTAGGTCCTGCACCAGTTCAGAGGTAAGAAGCTGGGAGACCCCCAGGAAAAGCCCCTTGGGCTGACCGCCCCCAACCCCTCATCCGTTGACCCGGATCCACAACCATCAACTCAGTCTTCCACGAGTTCAACTTCAACCAGCTGGAATCCATCCAGTCCTGGATTTCAGTGAGGAAGTTATTAAAAACTGAGAGTACACACTCCTGGTTGGGTGCAAAAGACAGGCAGAACTGGGTATCATCAGTATAGCAGTGAAACCTCAGCCCATACCATTTTACAATGTCTCTGAGGGGCAGCATATACACCGTGAAAACATGGGGACATCCCTGAGGAAGAAGATAACTAACTACTCTTTAAATCTTGATATAGGAAGCAGAAGTAGGGTCCTCAGCTGAGACAGACAGCAGCTAATGATAATTGCATGCTCGATTGAGCAAGTAAACAAACGTGTCCATTAGAAGATGATAGCAATGGAGCGATACTGGCCCCCACTTGGGCTAGCAGGAGTGACTGGACCTCCACATAGGTCAGTCAGAGGTATGAGTGGCAAATGGAAATTGAGCTAGGCCTACACGTAGGCTAGCAGGATTGGCTGGGCCTCCACATAGGTCAGCCTGAGAAAGGAGTGTAAGTCGGGTTAGCCTCCATGTAGGCTAGCAGGACCGGCTGAACCTCCACGTAGGTCAGCCTGTGGCAAAGGGAAGATGAGTCAAGCTAGGCCTCCACGTAGGCTAGCAGGACCGACTGGACCTCCACGTAGGGCAGCCTATGGTATGGTAGAGATAGTGGATATCCAGCTAGGCCTCCACATAGGCTAGCAAGAAGGGCTGCACCTCCACATAGGTCAGCCTGAGAGGGGCTAAGAGAGGTGGAACCTCCATGTAGGTCTGTCTGAGAATTGAGGGGAACTGGCAATGTGTCATCGACTGGTTGACTGTCGAGTAAGGATGGTTGGGTAGTAGTCTATATGCATGGAAGGAGGGAAGCACAATGCTGTGAAAACAGCTATGACCACAGGGGAGATAGATTAAGCAGGGAAAACATGATTAAGCTGCATAGCAAGGGTTCAGAGGGAGCCTGGGTTAGGAAGGAGTTCGAATCAGGTGAAAACAATTAGGCTTGATAGCATGAGGAGCAATTAGGCATATAGCATGGAAAACAGCTTTGGTTTGTGTTAAAACACAGGTACTGGGTAAGAAGGAAAAGTCTGCAAAATGGATCTGAAGAAGCAATGGTTTTATCACATGGATAAAGGGCTAATCCTAGAGCTGAAAGTTGAATGCCTGAAACAGAAATGAATATCCAGGCTGTCAAAAGGAGTGACTGGTAGGAACAGGAGTATCATGGTGTAGCCCTGGAATCAAGCCGGCACTGTAGAGATCCACTGTGCTGACAGAAACATTGAAGAGCAGGTGAATTGTGACTCTATGGAATTGATAGCCCGGAAGGAAATAGCTGAGGAGTACAGTACTAATGGGTGGTATGGGATAAAGTTTGAAACATAACTAATGAAAGACTGCAGGTCAGGTAGGACTGAGGGCTCATGGATAGTCTGGCTGCACAGGGGAAAAAGGAACTGGTTTTGGTAAACTGAGTTATCCGAATGATATGGTGAGGATTGTGGTCTGTTAACTGAGCAGAAGGCGAGATACCAAGGCAGAAGTAGAAGTCTTTCAGTTCATGCGGAGCTCCGTAGAGCTTAACTGGTGCAGAGCGCTAGGAAATGAGGGAGTACTGTATTGCTGGCAGGTGGACAGGCAGAACCATTCCCAGATAGACAACAGGCTGATGGAGGATAAGAACATAAAGGAAATCTATGGGGCTATGAACTGAAAAGTGGAGGCCTGGGAATATCAGGCCCGAGGAGTAACAGGGAGAACAGGGAAGGTAAACTGGTGACACTGGCAGTAGCATTCTGAAGGACTAAAGGATCCCGAGGGATGGTGGAAGGCAAGCTGAGAAGGGAAGCAGGAAGCAACATGACAAGGAGGAGCTGGAGCACTGCATGCTGTGGAGGCCTGAGGTAGGAGCAGTGAGTGAGTAAACTGGCCTCCAGTATTTGAGGGAGCTCTGTACTAGAGAGACAAATCCTGTTGTTACTATGGAACTGATCTCTACTTGATTCCTTGATCGAGACCATCAGATGCTGGGACCCTGAGCCAGACTGGAATAGCTGACATGCCCAAGGCTGATGAGGAGCTTACTGAGGGTTGAGCGCTGAGATCTTGCACAGGGCAGATGGCAGGGAGCAGGGTAGTTGTTCACTAAAGCAGGGTATTTTAGTGGGTCAGAGTAACCATAGTCGGACCAGCACGTAGGTCAGTAAGCAGTAGGGATAGCAGACCTGCAAGTTGGCCTGCAATATAGTAGCATGGAGGAATATGAACATAAGTGGGAAAAGCAGCATTTTGACAGCAGCGTAAGCCAGCCAGACATTCAGCTTCTGTTTATGTATTACATGAGAGGGCTGCCATATCTCTAGGAAGCATTACTCACTAGTGTCTGAATAGACTGACCACAATAACTGCAGAATAGATCTTTGCAGGAAGGAGGGATGTGCAAAGTTTCACCAAGCCTCAGGGGTGTTAAAATAGAAAAGCTATAGTGGTAATACTTTGGTTCGGATACAGATGTAAATACCTACATTCTAATTGTCCACCTTTGGTCAAGTACTTGTTATGTCTGGGAATGAGTGCTGAGCATAATAGCAGCTAATAGCATTCAATCATCAGCTTTGTTCCTTGAATAAATTGAGCACGTTTAGAATTCAACAACTTTAGCTAAAACCCACTTTTGTGATCTATTATTTGAGTAGATACAGCACTTTATTTATTCACGCAACAAAATTACAAATCAAATGGTAGTAATTTGTAAATGCAAATATACTGAAAAACATAGTTGATGCTTTCTACACCGAATCAGTAAAGATATAGCTGATGGTTTCTGCACCTAAGCGGTAAGTCCATGTGTATCTTCAGGCAAATCTAAAAGGAGGCTCCTTATTAGTATGAGTGAAACTGTATCCGGGCCTGGTGCTGCACAAGAGCGAGACATGGAGAAGACCATTGCAGGAGTCAGTGGTGCAAGGCTTCTGCTGCTGTGGCGTGTTCAGAGAGCAGGATTATTCTAGGGTTGCCTGCCCCATTGAGAAACAAGGAACAGCAGGGAAACACGGCATGGTGGCGGCATTCTGGCTGCTAACAGAAAATGCTGAACTGGCTGATAGAACGTACGTGTGGGCCGCGAGGTGAATGAAGGGAACAGAGTAAAATGGAGTGGGTGTGTGGAGCACAAATGACACTGTGGTCGACACAGAATGTTACTGGTGGCCGGAGCTGGTGAAGAAGGAAGTCCCACAAAATAAAGAAGCACAAGATATGAACAAGTGGGGGGAAGGGGCAGAAAAGAACCAAGGACATGGGAGATCGAGGGCAAAGAGAAGGTGGAGGAAGAGGGAGGGGGGGGAGGAGACAAGGACCAAGTAAGGGACAACAGAGAGGGCACCAGAGCAGAAGGGAGTTGTAAGAGCCAGCCCAGCCACATAGCACTCTAGTGTGCCTCGCCTGAGCAGAGCTGGCATTGGCTGGATGTTTATGAAGGGATGGGGAGTAGCTGCCCCCCATAGATCCACAGGCTATAGCCTTTCAATTGTTTACATTCTGTAAATACTGCTGAAGTAGCTGGTTGATTCTGATTTTTTTTTTTTCTTTTAAAAGTGAAAAACAGACAGCTCACCATGATAGTGTTACCACACAAAAACTTGTTTGTTTACATTCCTTGATCAACTGCCACTGCATCTTTTCTAGACATAGGAAACACCCCAGCACAGTCTAGCTACTCGTACAGCAGGAGTTTAGGAAGCTGTTATATCATGTGTGGCTGCACTTTTTCGGGATGTTTGTAATTTTCAGGGCATAGTCAGTAAAAATAGATCCAGGATTTGAAACTAAACAAGGCTGTTTATAACTATACATTAGCATGCATTTCAGTTCTACTAAGCAATGAGGCAGATAAAGCAACCAGCAACATTAATGAATTTTAGAGAAAGTAAGCAATCATAAAATGTGGGTTTCTAACTAGAAATTATATGATGCAGAACAGGTTGACAGTGTCCCTTTAACCGCCTGTTTTGACTCCTCCTCTCAGCACCACATCAGCCCCCCTTCACAGTGGCACTGTGCACTTTTTGAATGTGCCCAATTTGCATGGATGATTTGTATGCTAATTCATTTTTCCTCCCTATGACGTGTTTTGCCATTTTGTCTGTACTGCACTCAATGTATGCACTTTATGTCATCATCCTTGTAACCTCATCACCTGACTGGTTGTATTTCTTTGTAACTGTGTGCTCCACTTCTCCTCCTCTTTCCCCTTGGTCGCTCCTGAAAACAAGACTTGGCTCAGTGTACCTCTCCCAGTTACCAGTTTTTGAAATAAATAAATACATTTTCAAAGTTCTTACTAAGGCATTTGAGTTTGGAGTGGATCAGTCAGAAGAAAAGGACAGCCCGAAATGGAGAGGTTTTTGTTTACAGGAAACTGAGCATTGCTGGAGGGACCCTGGATCAGTGGGGTGTGTGACAGAATTTGCATGGCACATTGCACATGCTCAGTAGTGTGTGGGACAGATTTAGTTGGGAGTTGAGGATGGGGAAGTCTTCTGGTTTGGAAATGTGCAGACACAAACACACACACGCACATCAATTTGTAACATTTCTGACAAGTTGTAGACGATCTATGAACATTTTGCAGCAATCTGTGGTAAAAGTAGAATATAAAAAAGAAACATACTACCTAACAATAGCATTTGGAGGGATTGGACCGTGGTTCAAGGGGAGAGAATAACTCCTCCCCCTAGCACTATTTAGCATGCCTCCAAAACTCACGCAAGACTTAGTTCACTTTGGACACCCTCCATCCTCCCCACCTCCTCCTTCTTGGCACTCTTCTTATCCCTTCTCCAGGCTTTAAAAATTCCAGTCCAATTTCCCAATACAAAAAGGGGTGAGAATGAGTAAAGTCACGATAATGCACAATCATAAGTTCACATAAGCACGTTATTCCCTCACATTGAACATATGGTAAGACTTACAGGCACATGAACAGGAAGTGTAGGTGCAGTATAGATAGGGGGAAGTACCGTTGGTCCCACTGGGTTGGTAACGTCGGACGGCAGTCTTGGGGTTGGGTGGAAGTGATCTGGAGGAACACCATATCCAGCACCTAAAACAAATTGGAATTTAACTTACAAAGAGGCTTTCTAAAAAATAATCTTGAACCAACAAATCAGAAAGCTTGATAAACTACAAACACAGCCAGCGGTGGCCAACACTGTCCATGGAGAGCATAAAGAGTTATGAATTCCACTGACTAAGAACAGAAGGGAGGAGGCTTTCTGAGTTTTTGTTTGTTTTTTTGTTTTAAATAAAGGTTTTGATGCTCCTTGGCTGACCGGGCAGCTGTTCAGTCCTCTCCCTGGGTGCTGTTGGCTGGCCTACTGCCTCTCTGTCTGGGGTTACATGTGCCACAGATTCTCCTACAGCAGGGTCAGGGAATGGAGGGCCTTCCTCCCCCTGGAGTCTCTCATCTAGATGTCCTTCACTGGAGTGGCAGGGTGGGCTGTTGTACCTCGAGCCAGGCTTAGTGAAGCCCAATCCCCTTTCCATTTTCCTCCTAAGTTTTTCTCCCTTCCTGGAGTTATAGCAAACACAGAGGATGCATGCATATGGAAGTGCGCATGCACTCCAGAAACAGCAACCCTGTTCCACCCACCTGACTCATTTGTCAGCCACTGCAGCATCACCAGCACCACTAGACCTCCACCTAGTGGCAACCAAGAGCCAGGATGGCATCACTACCCCAATATGGGAGAAGAGAGCTGCCATGCTGCTGCTTAATCATCTCCCAACCCTCCCCCCGACCGACCCTTGGCAACTTGAGCTTGTTCCCGAATGTGGATCAGTGGTGTGAAAGAGGTAAGGGGCATTATAGCACCTCATTCCTCTGTGCCACTGGGCCAGCTGAGGCTTTCTGTTTTGAGAACAAAATGAGTGGTGTGTCAGCATGTGTACTGCATATCAAAAATGGGGTTAAAGTGTGTGTTACTTTATTGTTAAACGGACTCTTGAGGAATGTAATTGTTCATTATTAATGCAATCTACTGCTTCACTTGTCTCTTGAGCCCCCTGGATGTCTTACAAAAATGGTTTACAATCTGCATACGCTCTGCTTTTTCTGACTTCTGCATGCAGCTGTTCTTCTGTTGACATCAGCATTTACAGAGAGGTGGAACAGAACCACTGCTGTACATATTGCAATATGCGCTGATGACTCCAACCTCAGCAGCTGACAAACTGACCCCACAGCTGTTCATGTCTTTAGCCTGTTTACGCAGCCGCCTGGCTTTGCATGGCAGTCCATTTCAGCATCCCTGACCTCAGCCGATTGCTTCATTTGTTAACATGACCACTCTCAGTGCCGATGCAAAATGTGCTGAAGAGAGGCCACGAGTCCACAGAGGAAGATGCTGGGAGTCACAGGGGGATGCTGAGAGTCCTTAAACATCAGAGTGAGGAGGTAGTGTTTCCACAAGGCTGCTTACACTTGTTTCGGAATATGTCCTAGTTTTGTAGCAAATCAAGGAGAGGACAGTGGACCAAGCATGCTGTGATAAGTGTCCACATGGCTGCATCTGCACCACAGCTATGCTTGGGTTGGCCTTTTGTTGCCCAGTGCTGGCAGGATTGTGGCAGGGAATAAGTACCCCAATAAAATCAGAATTTGACACACTCTCTTCCTCAAGTCACTAGCACCCACAGTGGCATGCAAAATCATTTACAACTTTTGTCGCCATGTGTTCTTATCCCACTTTGTTAGTTACCAGATTTAAGATTAAAGTGTAGTCAAGCTTGACTACTAACATCAAGGTAATCCCAAATAAGCCATGTGCCTTTGCTATTTTGTATTTTAACTTGCTATAGTGAGCTGCTCTGTCTCTAATGCCAAAACACTCTTAAAGCTAGAATTAGTTGTGAATGCATACAGCTCATCCCATGAGCTACCACTAGCAGTTAGGGAATATGCTAGATGAAGAGAGCAAAACCTCCCCCTAATTAAAAATGTATTTATTCATTTAACTTGATAACTGGGAGAGGCACACTGAGCCAAAGCTCGATTCCAGGTGTGACCCGGGGAAGGGCTAAAGGAGTACAATACATACATAAGTGAGAAGCAGACAGAATAACAGTGGTACTTGCAGGCAACTTGCAAAAGTCTGGGAATAAAACAGAATACACTATTATAGTAATACAGTATTTACAGCAGGCAGGCAGGTTACAAGGTACCTGAGGAGATAACAGCCAGTACCAACCATAAATGGCAAAAAAAGCAACCTGGAATATAGAATGTTCAAATCAGAGCCTTTAAATATTAGAATGGATCAATTTCAGCTGGACCACTGGCACAGAGGTAGTGCTACCACTTGTGACTCTAACCACCTGGGTTCAGAAGTGAGCCTGGGATATTGGATGGCCAGCTTGGGGAGAGGATCGAGCATTGGTAGGACTGCTCTCTTCCTCCAGGGGAGGGTGGGGAAGAGCTCAGTGCTCAACTGGCCCCTGGCAGAAACTGGGGAAGAGGCAGCCTCAGCTCGAAGTTTGTGGAGATGTGGCAGACATTGGCTTGTGTGCCAAGATGTCATTGCATGCCACATCTCCTATGGGACAGAAAATGGGGAAAACACAGTGGCCACTGCAAGGATGATTGCCATCCTCTGGTGACTCGGACTCTTCCCCTGAATCTGGAGACAGATCTGGCGGGTCAAGGGACTCCTTACCACCCTGTCACAGAGGGCAAGCCACGGGGGGACTACAGGACAGGTAAGCCCTGAGAGATGCCGGAGTGACAGGTCTGGGATTACCAGTGGGATCGAGGGCTGGCCAGGAAGATGGAGGTATTAAAAAAAAAGTAAAGTTTAATTTTATTTAGTTTTTAGTTTATTTAAATTTGTTACATGGGTACTACAATGTGGCTAATTAGTCATACCAGAATTCAGCCCCCCCTTATCAAGTTCCAACCTGAATATGAATATGTAGTTTTCAGTTTCCAGATTTCAGACTGAAGTGTTGGCAGCATAGCATAGATACACGGCTTATTTGGGTAACCTTATTTGGGTAACCTTGATGTTGGTAGCCAATCCAGATGTAGAGCTTTATTAATTGTAGCAGTTATGCATTATTCCATTTTCTATCTGACAATACTATAAATCCTATCCCTGTCCATAGAATTTTGTAGATGGCAGGAATTAAAAATCTTCCTTACTATAAAATGGCAAGGATAAATCCAGAGACCTCATTGGATTACAGCTGTCACATAACCGTGCATTAAAATACTAATGATGCACAGTCAGAAGCCATACCTCAATATGAAGGCTAGAAAACTTCATAACATACAGTGTGCCATTTATATGTGGAATGCGTCACTCCGTAGTGTGTACTGAAGGACTGTCACTGCACTTCCTATGGTAGTAGGACCCTCAGCCTCTGACCGTGTGTCATATTATACCCTAGGCATGCACTGTTAATCCTTTAATATACACTCTACCATGACTTATTGCTTACTTATATTGGTGATACTGTGATAACTTCCTCCTGATGCTGCTGTATAAACAAACACAACTCTTGTGGCATCCCAGAACTAGGGGTGCTTACAAAGCAACCATCAAAGTTGGATACCAGTGGCTACCCCCTTTTTGGGGATTTTGGATACCATTGGATATTAATGACATCTGACCATGGATCCAGTCACAGGATCCCATATATGGATTGGATCAGAATCATTGGATATGACTGGATCTGATGGTTAGATTCCATTCGATCCAACTATCCAGGGTCGGATCTAAAAATCCACCCTCAGATCCAAAATCTGAACTAGATCCCACCATTTAACATCAGATCCCAAAGATCTGACTGGGCATCTGAAATCTTAGCTGGCTCAGAAAGAGTTAGATTCAGAGACAGATAGTGGACTATCCAGTGAAGGACACTGGGTTCCAATAAAGGCACTAGCCAACATCACTACCTAGACCCCCCATGGCTGATGTCAATAATGAGAAATGGCTGTGGAAAGTCCAATTGCTTGCCTCAGAGAGGGTCCTGCTCTGAATCCCAGTCAGACCATATTTAAGAGTATGGATCCAATTTAGAGCACTAATATCCTGAATCTTTGAAAATTCAACTTGGATATTCCAGGTCAGTCCAAGGCACCCAGCCTCACCCATCATTCCTTTCTAAATTAGAAATTTAGACCATTAAGGAGATTAAAAATAAGACATGTATACTCACAGTCTTCCAAATAGACACATCGGTGTGTTGCCTCATCAAATACCATGCTAGCAGAGCAGTGTGGGAAACATCCTTCAATGCTAAAGAGAAAGGGGGAAAATGATGGTGGCTGTAAAGATCATTGTATGCATGGAGACTAAATATAGCCAAGGCACTGCAACCACATAACTGGGACAGACCCAAGGTTGAACTTGTTCAGAATGTCTACACACAATGTTCTATGGTCACACCCCAACAAGATCACAGTGCCATGACTAGGGCAACACTGACAGATCTTCTCTTGCATCACTGCAATGGCATACACTGTGTGTTACCATTACTGAGTAAAACATTAAACCTATTGGGTGAGTGCATTTCTAAATTGTTAATACAACACTGAAGGCTGCAGCTGCCTGGATGGCAAAAGATGAACATGATAGGCCCTTGGTCTTTTGTCATCTGGCCTTTTCTATGTTCCTCTATCATGCAGTCAGGCCCTGACAAGACCTCACATCATCGGGATACGACTAACTGTCTGGGTCACATGTGCATCACTAGCCTATCAGGTGGGTTGGGAACCCAATAGGTAATGTCTGGAGTGTTATGGATGCAACTAACACAATCAACTTTACCAGGTAAGTAACCACTCATTTATACACATAGTAGACACATCATGCTCTGTTTATGTATACAGTAGACACGTCAGCAGCTCTCAGCACCACCCCCCACCCATATGCCTACCAGTGCTACTTTCAATTAACAGGAATTTCCAGTCTCACAATCCTACAGAAAAAAAAAAACTACTACTTTCTGCCAGAATTATTAAAAAAAAGAACACTCTGACTTGTTTTAAAATCTTTCTAAAGCACTGTACCTTTCTTTCCTGGGCTTCATTTTATAGGTTTTTCTGTATCTCTCTGCTGAAGATCGCTCTCGCTATCTATACATCCAAAATGACTAATGCACATTCAGGGTTGTTCAGTTAAACCACAACCAAACTGTTCTTTTTTTGAACACCTGACAGAGGAGGTAATCCACTGCTGCAACTTCACTCCTTTGATCCTGTTTAAACACAGATTCCTCTGTACAGTTCCTTGGTTTAAGGGCTATAGTACGCAACATCTTCAAATCTTAGTTTGGGGGCCAGTCTGGTGGCACATCAGGAGTGATGCTGCCTGCAAATCTTGAGACCCAGATTCACAGTTCAAGTCCAGGACAATCAGTGGATCTGGCAAGGGATGGAATGAACATTCCACATGGTGCTCTTTTCCACCGGATGGTGGGTGGGGAGTTCCTACTGAAGCATGGCTGGGTGTTCTGTGTCAATGAGGCAGACTGAGGCCTGCAGGATAGGTACACAGAGGGATGGGTGAAGGACTGAGCATGGCCCTGGGAAGAAGATGGGAGAGGGTCAGGGGTGACACTGGAGGAGACAATATGATAGAGGTTAGTAGCAGTCAGCAAGGTCACCCCATCCCCTATGTCCACATATCAGTCATCAGGGCCTTGCTTTCTTCCTGACCACAGCCACATCCTGGTCAACTGCAGCCCAGAGTCAGCCAGGGCATGCTCCATGCAATGGCTGTGAGACTTTGAGTAAGACCAGTGGTGCCTCTGCAAGTGTGCCTGACAGGAAATGAAAGCAAGGTGAATTTCAATGTTTGTTATAGTTTTGGACTTTGAGAATTTACTATTATTTTTGCAGGGTGACTTCAAGCACCTTCTGCTGATTCACTTCATACTTATTGTCATAAACTAGAAAAACTGAATTGAAAATATGAGTATTCCTAACTTTAGGCAAATGCCTACCCCATTCATACATTTTGCAACATTTGCTAATTAAGTGCTCTAGTTCCTAATTCTCTCTCCTCTCCTCTCTTCTCCACAGCCAAGGTAGTAAGCCTAGTTCACAGGCTCACTATACCCTTGGGAGAAAAATATTTTCTGATGCTTCTAATCCTACTCCTCTTATAGCCTTAGTCAGCACTGCCTTGTTCTACTATTCAATGTCTGCTAAAGAAACTTCTCAACGATTGCTGCATCCATCCCCAATACTACTACTATTGAGCTCACAATCTATTCTCCTGTGTGAATATACATAGAAACACAGACTTTGAAAACAGATAAGTACCACTTGCAGACCTAGTCTACCCTTTCTCTACCTATTGATAAGCTGCAAATCCTAGTTAACCAACCGCCTCACTTCTACCTACCCCCACCAGAATTGCCTTATGTCTGTCCTATGCATTCTTGAATTCCCCCACTGTTTTTGACCCCATGACCTCCACAGGAAGGCCATTCAATGCATCCACAACCCTCTCTGTGAAAAATACTTTCTCACATTGCCCTTGAGTCATCCCCCTTTATCTTCAAATTATGCCCCCTTGTTCTTGCACATCTCTTTTTCTGAAAAATGCTACCCTCCAGGACTATGTTGATTCCCTTGAAGTACTTGAAAGTTTATGTCATGTCCCCCCCTCCCTCCTTTCCTTAAGGGTATACATATCAAGCTCTTTTAGTCTCTTTTCATACGGCTTCTGGTGCAGAACCTGCACCATTTTAGTTGCCCTCCTTTGGACTGCCTCCATCCTGTCTATATCCTTGCAGAGATGGTGTCTCCAGAACTGCACTTAGTACTAGATGGGGTCTCACCAACTGTCTGTACAGAGGGAAAAACATATTATTTTCTACTGGTGATGCCTCTTCCTATGCATCCCTGTATCCCCCAGCACCCTTACTGCCTTCTCACTTTGCTTACTTCCCTTTAGATCATCTGATATGACTACCCCAGGTCCCTTTCCATTTTTATTGTTGTTAGTGCTCCCCCTCCCCATTCACGCTTCCCTGGGTTTTGTTTCCCAGGTGCATTACTTTGCTTCTTTGCATTGAATCTAAGCTGCCATCGTTTGACTCATTTCTCCAACTTTGCCAAGTCCCTTCACCCCTCCCCAGTGTATCAACCCTGTTGCAAATCTTTGTGTCATCTGCAAAAGGTATATTTTTCTTCTAGCCCCTCTGCAATGTCACTTATAAAAACATTATAAAGGACTGGACCTAGTATGAACATAGTGGTACCCACTAGTAAACCCCCTTTCTTCAGAGTGGACTCCGTTTACTATTACTGTTTTTGTCCTATTGTCTAGACAATTTTTTACCCAGGCTACCACCCTGGGACCCACTCCCAGGCTGGCTAATTTACTTATTAATCTTGTGTGTGAGACTGTGTCAAATGCCTTGCTAAAGTCTAGGTAGACCATGTCACAGCCCTCCTGGTCTACTCCTTTGGTCACCCAGTCAAAGAATTCTATTAGATTCATCTGACATGACCTTCTCGCTGTGAATCCATGCTGCCTTGAGTCCTGTGCCCCGCTGGCCTCTGGGTACTCAACAATTTTTTCTTTCAGAAGTGATTCCATCATTTTCCTTACTACTGAGGTCAAACTAACTGGTCTGTAGTTTTCAGCCTCTGCTTTACTCCCACTTTTGTGAAGGGGAATCACATCTGCCCTCCTCCAGTCCTTAGGTACCACACCATCCTCCCATGATTTGCTAAAAAGGGTAATCACTGATGTCACTAGTTCTCCCCTTAGTTCCTTTTGAATTCTGGGGTGACTCCAATCAAGGGCCATAGTTTTGTCCACCTTCAGTTTTAGAAGTTCTTTCAGAAGCCTTTCTTCTGTGAATGGACTGGTATCGACTTCCCTATCCAGAGTGCTTCTACTGATTGGATTAGGTACCTCCTCCTCCTCTTCTTTTGCGAATACTGAGCAGAAGTATTTCTTCAGTATCCCTGCTTTTTCACTGTCACCCTCTGCACATCCACCCTCCCCTTTATTAAGCCTCACTATCCCTCCCTTGGTCTTTCTTCGCTCCCTAATGTACCTATAAAAGGTATCATCCCCCTTCTTAATCGAGTTGGCTATCTTTTTCCTCAGTTTGGGCCTTTGCTATTCTGACTGCCTTCCACACTTCCTTCTGCTTTAACTGGTACAGTTCTCTTTCCTGCTCCTTCTATGTTTCCTTATACTTCCTAAATGCTATCTTTTTCTCCCTTCCCTTCCCTGCCACCTCCTTTGAGAACCATAGTGTTTTTTTTATTTGTTTTTATTTGTTTATTTGCTTTACACAAAAGGCTTGTTGCCTCTGTGATGGCAGTTTTGATGTTTCCCCACTGTTCCTCCACACCTCCTTCTTGCCCATTTGCTGGTGCTTTTCTGAGACACTATCACATTTTGACAAAGTCAGCCCTCCTAAAGTATAGTACCCTCACTTTTGTATGGCCTGATTCTATGGCTGTATTTATCGTAAACCACACTGTTTGGTGGTCACTTGTTTCCAGATGGCTATCCACTTCTAAATTTGAGATCCTCTCTCTGTCCCCATTTAAGAGTACCAGATCTAAGACTGCTTCCTCCTCATTGGGTTCCAACACTAGCTGCCAGAGGCACACCCCCTATAGGGCATCAAGAATGACCCTGCTCTTGGATGTGGCTGCATCAAAGGTGCTCCAGTTATCATCTGGCATATTCAGGTCCCCCATCAACAATATCTACCCTTTTTCTGCCATCTTAAGGATGCCTTCTATCATTTCCTTGTCCATTTCCTCCCCATGAGATGGAGGTCTGTATACAACACAAGTGCAGATTAAGGTACCATTTCTTGTCTCCAGGGTGACCAACAGTGCCTCCTCTCCTCCCTGTTTATCCTTTAGTTTCATTGCTTTCATCCCTTCCCTTACGTAGAGAGCTCTTCCTCCTCCTCCTCCTCCTCCTCTTCTTCTACCACCCATGTCCCTCCTGTAGACTGTGCAACTTGGTATGTTGACATCCCAGTTATGATTCTTTGTGTACCATTTTTCTGAGACTGCCATGATATCCAGTCATCCCTCTTCCATCAAGGCCACTAGTTCAGGGAGCTTGTTACTCAGACTACAGGCATTGGTACTCATTACCCTCCATCTTTTGATGGTCTTGCCCCTTTTAACCCCATCCCTGTCCTTTCTCCCTTTGCCTATTTCTCCATTTACCCCTGTCCTCCTCCCTATCAACTACTCTGTCTTGGCTTTTACCTCACTAACTACCCTCCTTTTCAGTGCCTCCCCATCTTGGCTAGTTGAAATGCTTGCCAACGCAGCATTTAAACCTATCACCTAGAATTCTGGTACCCCTCCTGGACAGAAGCAGACCATCGTGCCAGTATTGGCCTGTATCTCTACAGGTGAACTCCCAGTCCCCAGTGAAGCCAAAACTCTGAGCTTTGCACCAGTTGTTCAACCACTGATTGAATCTCATGCTACAGCACACCCTAGCCTCACCCATGCCATAGACAGGTAGCACCTTTGAGAAGGTTACCATGCATGCTACTTGTCTAAGGCCCCTCTCCAACTCCACAAACTCCTCCAGCACTGCTCTGATCCTATTCCCAGCCAGGTCATTTGTCTCTAAGTGGACAATGATGTCCAGCCCCCTTCCCCAATGCAGCTGCTCCCGTGATCCTGAGGATTCACTCCCTGTCCCTCCAAGCCATGGCACCGGGCAGGCACCTTTAATATTCTAATATAATAATATTCTTTATTTGTTGTGTGCCTTTCAAAATTGTCAAGGTGCATTACAGTAAACAAGAAAATAAAACAACTTTATAAAAAATATTCAATAAAATCAAAAAACCAGCATTAATAAATAGAATAAGCTTGGGTCCATAAATACATCTTTACTGCCTGTTTAAAATCCCCCATGGTCATGCACTCCCTCTCTCTCCCTCCCCAGTTCTACCCCCTAACAATTGTCCCCCACCAGGAGTTTGTTTCCTTCACCTTTGGAATCCCATGTCACCCTCCTGCTGGTCTCCTTTGTGGGGGTTCTCAGCATCCTCCTTGGTCTCCACTGAGAGTGCCTCCATAGAGGAACTACGTTCTGCCAGAATGCATATGAATTGTGGAGAGATACAACTGGAGGGGTGCACCTCTTATCCTCCTCCCTTACCCTCCCTGAGCCCACCATTGTCAAGCACTCCTCTTTCTTGGCAACCTCTTAGGCAGTGGCATCAGCCCTGGTGGTCCCTGGGTGGGAGAAGTGGTTACCCAAATCCTGGTCAACTCAACCTGGAGATGAGCAACCTCCTCCCTCAACCCAGAGAGGTGTCTGCAGATGGGACAACATTACATCCTTCAGAATGCCTCCCAGAAGACTGCCGCTGCACAGCCACTGCACTGTACCACTCCCATCATGTCTTATCTGTGGCCCCTCAACTACTGTTTTGTATGCTTACTCTTTCCTCTCTATCTGTTTACTTTTTTTTACCTAAATGTTCCAGACTCTCCTAATAACCATACGGAAAACAAATATTTTACATATAGCACAAAACAGTAACTTTAAGGGAGGATGAGTCTCTTTAGGGATGATGCAAAGGTTTGTAATAGAGTGGACAAGCCAGATGGGATGGAGATGATGCACAGGGATCTGGAACAGTTGGAGGAATGGTCTGCAGCATAGCAACTGTCATTCAATGTGGAAAAATGTAAGATCAAGCATTTGGGCAAAAAGAATGGGAGAGTTGAGTACTCACTGAGAGGAAGATCTCTCCAGGTCACTGAGAAAGAGAGGGACTTAGGCATCATCATCATTTCACAAGAGCTGAAGGTGGGAAGGCAGTGTGGAGGGGCAGTGGCAAGAGCTAGCAGAATGTTGGGTTGCATAGGGAGAGGGTTCAGCAGTAGGAAGAGAAAGGTCATAGTACTTCTATACATACAGTTGTTCAGGCCACACCTGGAGTATGGGGTCCAGCTCTAGAGGCCCCACCTCAGAAAGGATGTGTAGATGGTGGAAAGAGTTCAGAGGAGGGCAACAAGGATTTTGAGGGGCTTAGAGCACTTGCCATATGTGGGAAGACTAAGTGACCTGGGCATGCACTCTCTGGAGCAGAGGAGAGAGAAAAGTATTGTAAACCTGGCAAAAGTTAGGATCAAAAAAATTAAAAAAGACTTATGGTGCACAGTATAGGAGGTACCTAGACAAGTACACTTGACAGGTGTGCTAATACCTTTCTTTGTTGTGGCTGAAGCTAGCTTCTGTGGAACAACAGTTTTCATTGCACTGATGCTTTAGCATTAAAAGTGCCTAACCTACAGAGTCTATAGTTGCATGGTAGTGCCCTTACAATATTGTCCCCAAATCTAATAGAATCATAGAAACCTGGCAGCAGAAAAGGGCTCACCAGCCCATCTAACCTTCCCCTTATCCCCCATTACTCATCCCTCCCCCTTCTGGAACCCCCCTTCCCCTGCTATATAGCCCCATATGACTGCCCCATGCTCTCTTGAATCCCTGCACCATTGCAGCCCCCACCACTCTCCTCTGGAAGCCTGTCCCATGCTTCTACCACCCTCTCCATGAAAATTGTCCCCTCACATAGCCTCTGTATCTTCCTTCCTGAAGTCTTAGGCTATGCCTCTAGTTACAGCCCCTTCCTTCCTTTTGAGTAAACACTCTTCCTTTACTTTGTTGATCCCTTGACATATTTAAAAGTTTCAAGCATGTCCTCTCTCTACCTTCTAGTCTCCAACATGTACAGATCCAATTCCTTACATTCCTGCTTGTATGTCTTCCCTTACATACCCTGCACCAACCTGGTTGCCCTTCTCTGAATCTCTCAATCCTGCGTATGTCTTTTCATAGATGTGATCTCCAGAATTGGACTCCTTACTCCAGGTACAGCCTTACCATGTCTTTGTAGAAGGAGTATCAGTACCTCCTCTCTTCTGCAAGTGATGCCCCTGTCAATGCATGCCAGCATCCCATTGGCTTTCCCCACCATCCTGCTACATTGGTTTCCCACTTTAAGGGTACATGATACTATAATTCCCAGATCCCTCTCTTGCTCCATATATTTGATGTCCCCCCCCCCGGATGTATTTTGCTTTCAGAGTCCTGCACCCCAAGTGCATCACAGCACACTTTTTGGCATTGAAGTTCAGTTGCCAAGTCTCTGCCCAATTCCTCCAGAGTCTTCAAGTCCTGCCTCATGTCCTCCATCCCCCCATAGTGTCCACCTCATTGCAGATTTTCATAGCATCAGCGAAGAGGCACACCCTTCCCCTCAGCCCCTCAATTATATCACTGATGTAGAAATTAAAATGGAGAGGTCCCAGCACTGACCCCTGGGGCACCCCGCTCTTCTGCTTTATCACAGTCCCCTTCCAGTTGTATCCCTTCCTTCCCCCTCAGCCTTGAAATCTCCTGCATTGCCTTCTCCCCCCCCATATCTAAAAAAAGTTTTGTCCCCTTTGGACTGCTTAGCTATTCTCTCTTCAATGTCCACTTTACTTATGATATGCTTTATTGTATGTAAATATACACTTTAAATATATCGAAAGAGGCCAATTTTGATAAAATTAAAAACATACAGTTTTGCCCTATACAATATGAAACATATAGTTAATTTCTGGATGGTATAAAACTGTGACTCATTAATACCAACCCATTTTCCCAAACCGTCATTTTAAACTTGGGATGAGCGTGCCCCAGAATGGTGCAAAATGCAAAATTCCAGCAATGTAATTCATGCAGAATAGCACCGCCACTTCCAAAATACTTTTTGGAATTTCTTTTTAAATTCCGCAGAATTCCAAAAAGCATTTATAGTGAAACAGTGAAATCACATTCTGTGAATTACATAAATTACAGAATATTTTCCACAGATTGTAGAAAAAGGAATCTGTGGTTTTTGTTAACTCATCTCACTTTTGAAATGTTATGAATTCCAGTGTCAATGGAATTCTGTGGAATTATATTGAATTTTCTGATGTCTGCAGAAGTCTGTGCTTTCAGAATTTGAAAATTCTGAACAGTGCTAGTAAGCCTTTTCTTCTTCTGTTTGGACCTCAGTGCTTTCCATCCTTAGTAATTAGCATATATTTGCATATTTACAAGTGCGACTAGAAACTCAACAAGTCCATACATCCCAGCATAAAGTACTTTCAGGAGTGTGCTATGGTACTTATAAAGTGGCCTGTAATTGAAAATAAACTGACTAAAAAGCTAGAGATTAGGTCATGGATAGTCCTAGGTGAAATTTTTATAATGCTTATAAAATTGCTCAAAATTATCAATTTTGCACTGGCGCAATTTTTGCAAAATTGTTTCAAAATCTGGAATAATTTCACCAACACTTATCCAAAAAGCCACATTTTTCTCTATATTGCACATTTCTAAAAATGTGAGCTCTTAAAATGCCCAATTTCAGCAAATATTGCCATTTCTTTCAAACTGTACATTTTAAACATGTGAGCATTGATCATTTTAAATACACTATGCAAAATTGGCACAATTTCATGTAGAGTGCACAAAACATTTTTTTTATTTCACCATGTGCTTCTCAAGTGTGTAATTGTACTTGGATAATTACAAATGTTTAGAATCCTGCTGTTCAATCAGATTGCTTCAACTGACCAAACTATTTCATTTCTGTCAATGACACATAAACGGCATATTTGTATCTGAAAATACTGGAACTATTTTTTCAATATGTGGTTCTTTCTGGTTCTAAATCTTAGAACTGGCTGAGTTCTAGTTGCTTTCTTTTTCGGTACTGGTTTCACACATTATTATTTTCAACATCCCAGACTTGTAGCCCCAGCTGAATGATCTCAACTCGACATTGGGCTTACTAGATGTCTAGAGCACAGCTGGTCCCCAGTGGGTCTCTGCAGGTACGGATGCATGGATTTTCACAGGCCTGGTATTTCCATGTGCACATTGAGAAACTGGGCAAGCCAAAGGTTTGCTCTGTGGATTTAAATAAAAGATAAGGAGAGAGAAAGAAGGCAGTATCATTCTGACTGGAGATTTCATATGCAGTATATACAGCATATCTATGCAAGACCCACTGAGGTTCCTCAAGTAGGGAAAAGGCCACACCAAGCACTATAATTTACATGTAGGGGAAATTAGCCATTTTGGGGAGCACCCCAATTGATTTAGGGGTCAAAGTTAAACGTGAGAAGATCTTGGTTCTACAAACTAAATGAAAAATGGTTCATTAGCAAAGGACAAAGAGTCCTCAAGTTCTAAAGCCTCTGCAAGTAGCCAGAGTTGCAGCTGAGTTGAGTGACATCCGACCCTCATGTATGAGTCACCTAAGCTATCCCTGTTTGTCTCAAATTTATGCTTCTTTTGTCAAAAATTCTTTATGAGCACTCCCTCCCAATTTGTTCCAGTGTAGCCATCTCTTACCTCCCATGGCTCTCTGCTTTTTATCTCTGGCCCCTTTTGCTCTGGTGATCTCCCACTACTAATGTTGACTCCCTTATGCAATGTCCCCTTCAAAAGCAGCCACAGGTGCAGAATAAACCTGGTATGAAGCATTATCCAGTTATCAGTGGTACTGGGATGAGCACCAGCATTATTATACTACATATCAGCTTTAGGGGGGTGGACACACCACCATTTCTTCAACATGCAGTGTGTTCCCACATATATCAGAGTGGATGGGGGACTGGCTGGTGAAACAGCTTATTGCAAATTCTGCAGGAAAATTTTTATTTTCAAAGCCAAACGTTTGCTGCAACTCAACTCTGTTTTCTTCTTCAATACCAGGATCATTTGTAGACATGTCTCCTCTGTCATCTGCTGGCCAGATACAGTTTGACATGATATGCAATGGACATTAGCATGAATTTAGTAGTTTTTTAATTTTATTATTCTTACTAGAAGTATTGTTGCTATCTTCATACCATAACCTTCAGGACTGACACCATCTCATGGACTAATGGAATAGCTGAAATAGAAGCATGTGTGATACTTTTTCAGTACCACCACTGCCTGACAGGGGCTAACAGTAGATTCAAGGTCAAGGAACTTCCAAATCTTATTGCCCTCATCCTTCCCATGTATTTTAAGTACTGTGCTTCCGTAATGCAGCCAGAAATTTGTATGTGTAGCATATCTACAGAGTTTATGAAGACAATGTTTCCCAAAAGGAAGAAAAGCCAGTGGAAGAAATAATTATCAACTGGGAAAGTTAAACAAGAATCTGATTGGCTAACAGAGATTCAACATCAAATTCCACAGCAACACTTCAATGTAAAAAGGGAATAATGTCTTTTGGTGAAATTTAGGCTATATAATAATAGCTAAAATATGCTAGAGTGTATTATTATCTGAGGTAATGGCACTTCTCAGGTACTTAAATGCACTTGGTCTATGGCCTTATGTCCTTATTCACCCCAGGTATGGTGTTATCCAATGATCACACACACACACACACACACACACACACACACACACACACACACAGAGTTGTTTACTATTGTTTATTCCTTATAAGTAGTGATTCTATTTTGTTTTCAACTTTTATTTTAAAAAGATTATGGCAGAAATATTAACTTCAGCCTCAGCCCTCACTTGAGTGGTATCCCATAGTCAGGCAAAATTTAGAACAGTTAATCAGCATGTTACTGAGTATGACCATGGAGTACCACAGTTATGCAGAATCTATAACAGTTAATCTGAAAATTACAAATCATGACCATAGGACACCATTGTCATGTGGAGTTTAGAACAGTTAACCAACATGTTACTAAGCATGACCATGGGACACCACAGTCACACAGAGTTCAGAACAGTTAATCAACCAATTACCAAGCATAATTATGGGACACCATGGTCATGCAGAGTTTAGAACAGTTAATCAACACATTACTAAATGAGACCATGGGACACCACAGTCAGGTAGAATCTAGAACACTTAACATGATACTAAGCATGACCATGGGACAACATGGTCATGCGAGTATATAACAGTTAATCAGCAAATAATGAAGCATGACCATGGGATACCATTGTCATGGAATTTAGAACAGTTAATCAATGTGTTACTAAGCATGACCATGGGACATAATGATCATGCAGAGTCTAGAACAGTTAATCAACACAATACCAAGCATGACCATGTGATAACATAGTCAAGAAGAATTTAGAACAGTCAATCAAGATTTTACCAAGCCTGACAATCAGACACCATGTTTGTGCAGAGTTTAGAACAGTTAATCACACTTTATGAGCATGACTATGGGACACTATGGTCATGTGAAATGTAGAACAGTTAATCAACAGGTTACTAAACATATCCTATTAACACATGTAAGCAAGGTTGTATAAATGTGACACTATTTTGTGCAGTATTGAAGGATATATTGTAACAGATGAAAACACTACTTTGATCACTAACCTTCCATTCTGAAACTCATGGACATGCCCCATCCATTCCTGAACCTAGTCATTGTCAGGCTGCCATCACCCTTCCCTGTGGAGAGGAAGTGCTCGAGTCATGAATGACTCCAACGCAATGTACCCTCTGTAGAACTTATCTTTCCTCAAGATGAAGGTGGCGTACTTGCGGAAACTGGCACTTGGCTGCCACTGTCCCAGAGTAACACTTCCATCCTCATCATATTGAACAAAGTAGTTGGGATGTTCCACGGACTCCAATGAAACCAGTCTCCAGGGACTCTTTGCAATGGCAGAAAGAGGAAGAGTAATTATTTGGGTTATGGAAAATCCTGTATGTGCATTATCTACTTTGTATATAAGTACTGTAACACAAAATTATTCAACATGTTCCCCACCCAAGGAGCACAGCTTCTTTAAAATAGGATAGAAAAAACAGAAATTGACTGTCCCAAACAATAATTGTTTAATTTAGGTACAGAAGTGATATCAGAATGCATTCTAGAAGTTTATATGCCAAAACACCAAAAGCTCCGTTCTGGGGTATGCCCCCCAACAGTGACACCAACACAGCAACCTACATTGCTGTTGACAAAATTGGCAGCTTGCTGTGTTGGTGTGCCCAAGACAGGGGCACACTGTTTCCTGGTCTTGCACCCCCTCTTGAATCATCTCTGACTCAGTGCTGAGAATCTTTAGTATAGGTGGCAGAGCCCCAATAAAGAACCAGGACCAGGAAGATTTGAGATTTATGTCTACCAACTTGCAGTTGACATAAATCCCATCACTGTGATGTCGGCCAACAAAAGTGTTGTCAAATTGTATCATAGATCCCATTCTATTTATTTATTTTGTAGTTGTGATTTGCACTACAATTGTGAAAACATGCCTCCATGAAAATTGCAATGGTAAAATCTTGGCTGTAAAATATCAACATGATTGCAACATGTGATCAAGCTTCTGCCACTTATGACATGGAAATGCTTATGCTCTATGTTACCAAAGCTATTATGATAAGTTATAAATATAAATCCTGTATCTTTAAGAAGGTTAAATTTTGGAATATTATAAGAACAAAGACTTAAGTACAATAGCAAATTCAACATTTTCTATCTGAGTAAAACAATGATTGCAGGCAGCATTTCAGATTATATTTGGATTTTTTGGAGGACCCTATATGCAGGAAAACATACAAAATATAAAATGGGGCTGTTTGAATCTAACATCTTGACTGGTAGATTTACCAAGTCATCTAACTTGGAATACAAGCTATGTAAAATGTAATAATAAACAAGGAAGATCTCTTGCATGTGATGCTGTTTTGCTACTGGTATAACAAGGTGAGGAAATATTTGATCACTCCTATTTTAGTTCAGCTCAGCTTACAGATGAATATATGGTTTTAGTAATATTGTTCACTGTAGAAAATGAATATATAATCACAAGGGTTGCCCAATATCTGGTCAGCAACCAGGAAGTTAGGAGGAGGATGACCTCAAAAAAGTGGTTTTAAAACATTGTATAATGATTTGTGAATTTGGAGCCTGGATAGCAGGTATATTTTCTTTCTTTTTAAGAACTGGTATTTATATATTGCATTTTTTGTTTGTTTGCTTGTTTCGTTTTATCCTTGTCATATTACTTTTTAGTGTTTGTACATCTTTTAAATGTTTTAATGTACAGAATAATTGTAATGACCATTTTATTATAGATTAACAATAAACTTTACTACTACTACAACTACTACAAATACTCAAGCAATATGTTTTATGCAATACATAGAGAGAGATTGGTGATGAGGACTTTGAAAATTATCGTGAACATTGTTGCCTCAGTACAGCTTAGAGCTCACCAGGGAACTCAGTGATGGTGCAGTTTACAGAACTGCAACCCCAGGCTTTGAAGGTTGTACTCCTTTTTATAGCTGCATGGGCGGAGCTCTGCAGATGTTATGCCATCACTGTAGGAGAACAGGGGGTCAGCTCCAGAACATGGCTGTGTTCTCCTACAGTGATACGGAAAAGTCATGACCATGCTTCAGTCTAGGCAATTGTCCTCCATGATGGAGCTCCCCTCCATAACATGATCACTCCGTCCCCACAGTGCACTACTTTGTAGGCGTACTTCTGCATTCACTGCGCATGCTTGAGTATCACGCATGCAAAGTGTTGCTGCCACCACCATCTTTTGGATGGCAACTGTCACCGCTCACCACTGCTCACTCCGTGAGTGGCGCTGATGCTGCCACCCACTCCTTGACAGGCTCTGATGCCACCACTGATGCCACCACTGTCCAGCCAGGTAAGAGCTCGGGTGCAGCCATGTCAGCTCTGACTAGGATTTTTTTTTTTTTTTGCTAAGCATAGAGGATATCATCAGTGTCCTGGCCAAGGCTCCCTCATCAGAAAAAAAACAGATCCATGTAATTCACCCACCAGGACACACCTGGGAATGAGATGTCATAGTCCAGCTGGCCTTTCCTGGTCAAAAACTTAAAATAAAGAAATAATGCAGTTTAGGTCATATGGATCTTGCAGAAGGAGTTAAGTCCCAGAAGCTGGCTAAGGAGTACTTACTCTGCGGGTCTTTGTAGAGGCCCTGGGTCAGCATGAAGCTCATCTGTATTGTATTAGATGGGTCATACTCAGCTACATGAACTTGCTTCTTGATGTGGTCTACCAGCAGGCGGAGGCTGGTTGGAGTGATGAAGTGGTAAGGTCCATCCCCAATTTCTGTTGAACACAAACATTCAAGGAAAATCATAAGTTATCAAGACTGGCAGGGTAAAAACAAACAGAAACTTAGTGGGCAATAAATGATGCATCAAATCCTGCCCTCATGGTCACTTGACCTGAAAAAGTAATGAAGAAGTGCGAGGATTCCCGTTCTCACAAATCGTAAAACAATGCAAAAATAGTGAGTGCTATGACTGATTCCAGCAAATAATATCTGATATTAGTTTTATTTCAGTGTCCAACCTGTTGTACATATGCCAGTGTTTCTCCAGATATTCATCTTTTTCAAGGAAAACAGGATCTGAACACACAAAATTTAACTTTTATATAATCTCTGGTACATGTTTAAGTCTTACATTTCAAAGAAAATTACATCCCATAGTGTACTCTGTCACTTTTTATTTCTTAAATCTTTACTACGTATCTTTACATATGGTGGAACTCTCATATGGTCATGCATCTTCTTCCTCCGCTGCCTCAACCAGTAATAAATGATGTGATCTAACTGGGAATTACACTCAACAGCCCTCCACCGCTGAAATCATTATACATTGGTTCCCAGTGTCAGGTTTCCAAATTTCAAGATTTTGAGATGCTACTATCGCTGTGTCCTCAATGACTGTCAGTCATAATGTTTGGAAACACTAGCTTATTAAGCAATTAGCATGTGATGACTCTGTCTGTTCTTGCCAGTTGGTCACTGAAGAGCCCACCTGGCATGACTAGACAAGGAGGACCCTAACACAGGATACCACTTTAGGTGCCATACCAATTCAGCTACCAGAAATTGTTGTCAAATAAATAAAAGAAATGAGCAGAAAAATATTTCATAAATATTATTGCACACAGCAAAAAATAGAGCACCCAAGTTGGAGGATCACTTATAAATATTTATTAAAGCAGCAGTATTTGTCACTTAACCAAAAAAATTGTCACATAGTTTTTTTTAGCAAAAAATGCATTTCTGACACATTAAGATCCATGCTCAATATATTTTTAGTTTTCTCAAATACGGTTAAAACAGCTTCTACAGCTCATTTTAGTTAATGACTCTCATCATTGAAGATGGCTACCACTAGCTATTTTTTAAAAATCTCTTCCACTGAGGTACCTGTTGTTTTTTTTTGTTTTGTTTGTGGACTCTGTTTCTTCTCCAGGATGGACAGGGGGGAGAGTACCTCCTATACAGCACCCAGACTGCTCTCCCAGCATCCCCCTCCAGGCCATCCAGCTTGATGGCAATGCAGCTTTCCCCCTATGGCAGAGATGGCTGAGGCAGCTGGGGGAGAGACTGAGATCCACCAGAGGCTTACACCTGAGGCATCATTTGGGAGGTGGTCCAGTGACTTCACAGAACTCTGTAACCAGGTGTTTTTCCTTGGATAGCCCCATGAGTGCGGACGTGCAATGATGTCAGTGTGGGATGGGCGCACTTCCACACCCATCCCACAGATGTCCAGCGATGCTCTGCTGTGCCAGATGGTCCCAGCTGCTGGACACCAAGTCTCCAATTGGTGTCATTAGTGTGCCAGGAAGCCACAATCCTGCCCCCTCCCAGCAGTGGAGAGCTGTCCCTGGGATACTCATCTAGCCCTCCCCAGCCAACCCTCTGACACACTGTGCTTGCTTCCAAACATGAGTCATCAGTGACACAAGCAGTAGCGCTGCTGGGCCAGCCATGAGGTACCTGTTGAATGTACATTATAGATTCATACAGTAGATGAATTAGGATGGTGCTACCACATGTTTCACTAGTAAATAGCACAATACTATATAAATATATTTACTCTTTTAATGACAGGCATGGCATGGGAGTGGCAATTTTTAAAAACTTCAGTATCCTTCATCTTGGCTCAGGAATGAAAGAAAATGAAAAAAAATATGTATCTTGATATTTTTGCCAGGTGAACCATACTGCTGAAAAATGATATGGTTACTAACAAATACTGCTGCTGTAACATGCCATAATATTATTGATTAAAAACTCATGGCTGTTCACTAATAGCTGTTGCCGCCATAATATTCATGGACAGCCATGCAGTTTTAATATATAGCACTATGGCATTTTAATAAGTATTTACAAGTGATTTTCTGCTTGGGTGCTCCATCTTTTTGCTGTGTGGTTATTTGTTCATTTAGAAGTACCAAGTCACTCCATCTGTGCAGCTGTTTGTGGTCTGTTTGCATACATTTTTTTGCCTAACCATACTGAAGATCCATAAATCATTCATATATGGCAAAAAGTATGTTTAAGTATTTCCAAACTGGCTTGTTTTTGATATATTTTAAATATATGACATAGTAGGAAAGCATGTCCCATATAGATGAACAACATGTGTATAATGCATTCTCAAAACATAAAGGGTAAATGTATGTGATATATATTGTTCATGTATTGCACATATAACTTATGTCATATTTTTTCCTACTACTCCATATATTTAAAGCACCTTAAAAGTTTACTAATTCTGAGATATGTTAAATACATTAAAAAATAAGGTCACATATTAGATCAGGTGACAAAGATCACAAGATTACCTATCTTCCCTGAGTGTTTTGACACCAAATTGAAATGTTTTCAGCTGTTTTTTATTACGTGTTGTTCAATACTGGGGAAGCTGTTTACTAATCTGCAAATCAGAATGAGCACTGCCTATTACAAGCAGCTCAATCTGGGGGACAGTTGAGGTAAAAGAGCTTCTCCAGTTATACTAATCCATTGATGTCCCTGCTCTATCATTAGCAAATATTGAAATATTGCCCAGCTTAATAACATAGATCCGGATGTGTGGGAGGGTGTGTGTGTGTGTGTGTGTGTGTGTGTGTGTGTGTGTGTGTGTGTGTGTGTGTGTGTGTGTGTGTGTGGATGCACCCTATGGTATGGCTTTACTTCACTCCATTTAGGAAACATTTGACTTAAAAAGATATGACATAAATGCCTCCCCAAATAAAAGGGAAGGAATTATTTGACTCCCAAGGAAAAAACTAAACTCGTACTACATCCAATTTTGCAGGCATGGAAGTAAATAATCGGAGAATTTATCTGGCAAATGGACATTTTTCATTATATTAGCAGTAGATATTTTGGGCTGGATTTTCAAAGCGTGGTGCAGGGCTTACACCAAGCCCTGCATCATGACGCTTAGGTTCTGGCAGTGTGCCAAACCCATCACCACAACTGTGCCCGATTTTACAATCTCAGACGCAGTCACGACAGTTTTCATGATTTGTGGCAGCTTTGCACCAAATATCTGGGCAAGCACTATAAAAGGCCCCTAGGATTGCTGCAAGTTAGACCAGAAAAACTAATCTAACTTGTGGCAATTGCTGCTGGGATGAAACTCCTCTTAGATCTCCGTATTGTCGCCCATCCATATCATCAGTGCAAACAAGGCTTGCAATGATCTATTCTAAGCCATTTGAAAATCCAGCCCTTTGTATTAACTTTCAAACACTTATGTCTCTCAACATTCAGGATTCCAGAGACTGGGACTTGGGAAGTATTTAACTTCTCCAAAAAACTGAACCGACTATACAATTTGGACCCATGCCAGGCTGAGTCCTCTCCACTACCCCGTTCCTCACCAAAGATGAACCGAACCCCTCATGACAGGCATACATATGGAAATTCATACACTTTGTATTGAATTTAGAACAGAGCATATCATTTATTTTGTTTGTTTTTGTTTTTTGAGAGGCTCTATTTTTCCCAACCTGAGAGGAATACGTTAGCATTATCTTTTTGCCATGTAGTACAATAGGATTTTTGTGCCTTATCTGAACTATGGTACTCACAGTGAAAATTCACAGAGAAATTCTACAGCATTTTCTTTTGGTACATGCACTTAAGGACACCAAGTCCGTGGGGGCAACAGAGCTAGGTATAGTATCCAGCACAACCATTTACAGAAACATCACAAAATTACAAGGTAATAAAATAGTTTAATCTCCAACTATACCCATGTGTTAAGCCATCACTTCAAATTATCATGATTATCAGTTCTCTAGTCTAATCTGCAGTACTCACACTTATAGGAGGCAGGAAGAAGTGATCAAGTCCCTGTTATCTCTTTAAAAATGTAAATGAAATTACAAAATCCAGGAATGGGAGGTTTATGAGACGATTAGTCTGTCATGCTGTCAATACACACTTCAATGTTAGGGCTTCACAACTAGAGTTTAAACAGTTTACTAACCTCTGTTGTAATATTCACATGGCGCAGCTATAAGAAAAAGAAAGAAATGATCAGAAACAGACTCAGATGTTATCAAATGTGACATTTTGCACCATCTTCTGTATAAGTTCAGTCTACAGCAGAATTCCTTTTTAAAATTGCCAGGATGCAGAAGAGTATCATAACCTAGTTTCCAACAGGCCATTTCTATTCTCATAAAAGGAAGTGCAACTTATGTTATAAATTATCAGCCAACGTTGTCAGACCATGGAGTGAGTCATTCTTGTTAAGCTAGAGGAGCACATTATTAAAATTAATTTACCAACAGGCTGCCAGTTTAGATTCTGAAATAGCTGCAGCACAACATTGGCCCTGGTGAAATTAGCAAAATTGTAAATGGGCTCTTAACAGCACTAATGAAGGGTTAATAATGGCAGATGTACTTGCCAATTTTACCAAGACTTTTCACCTTGTGAGCAATAGAAAACTGATCAAAATATTTGTTTTCCTAGGTCTCAGAAATACTGACATATTCTGACTTGAAATAGGATTACTAGGAACCCAATTAACAGAATTGGATTAATTGGATTCTGATCTGTTTTTAGGATTTAGGAGTTTTGGAATTTAAGACCAAAAATCCAAAATATTCTCGAATTGGACTCAGAATCCAAATCGGGTTCTGAAATCTAATTCCAGAATCTGAAATTTGATTTTGATTGCATGCAAGAAATGCTTTTCGTCTAATAGGATTTGGATTCCAATTCTGAATTATATATTCCAAAATTAAAAAAGAAATCATATCGGAATAGATTCTGGCAAATCCAAACACTCCTCATTTTAAAACATCACCAGAAACAGGACACAATTTGTTAGACTAGGAAACGGCCTATCTCAGAGAACAGGCTGAAGCTTCAGAGGGGCAGACACAGATGCAACTGTAGTCTGCTGTTGCATCCACGTCCAAATTAGGGATTGATTGAGTCTCAGTTTTAAAACTGCACCCATTTGCAACGAAAAGTAATTTGTAAACTAAAACTTAAAACTGTACAGCAACAGAAAATTGAAGCACTCACAACTGGAAAAGAAAGAAAGAATCTGCTAGCTTGTGCAAAATCCTTTAATGAAGTAGTGTCTTGGATAAAAAAAAAGAGCCTTAGAAAAAGTATTGTGATAGAATAAAATGTGCCAGGCATATAGGTTTGAGAGGAGCCTGACTTTCTCAACTTTTTTGTATCTGAGACACCACTTCAATAAAGAATTTTGTACCAGCTAGCAGATCCTTCCAGTCTGGGAGAGGGGGGCAGATGGACGGAAGGTCAGAGAAGGGGATCTAGGGGAGATAAACATGTGGCTCAAGGGCTGGTGCCAGGAAAAAGGACACAGATTTGTAGGGAATTGGCAACAGTTCTGGGAGCAAAAGTTATTTAAATTTGATGGACTGCATCTGATTAAGGTCAGAGTCAGTGCATTGGGGCAGAAGTTTGATGTCTTTGCAGAATATTTAAGCTAGCAAACGGGGAGGGGGCGCAGCACCCCATACGTCGAACGGGAAGAACACCCCTCCTCCCTCAGGTAGTGGTCAAACAGGGATTCAGCATGTTTGCAGTTCATTTGCATCACCAGGTAATAAAAAAGGTCCGTCTCCCCATATGATGCACAGAGGACATGCCAAACCTCACCCAAGAACTAACACACCGAAATCTGCCCAATGGAAAATCATGTATACAAATGCTCACAGCCTGGGAAATAAGATCCCAGACCTTCAGGCAATAATGTCAGAGACTAAACTGGACATAGTAGCAATTAGTGAGATGTGATTCACCAGTAACCACACTTGGGAGACTTCAGTACCTGGCTATGTGCTGTTCAGAAGAGACCGAGGTGCAAAAGGGGGAAGGGTGGAGTGGCCCTGTATGTCAATGAAAATTGGTCACCCAGGACACAGGAAATGGGACAGCCATAAGAACTGGAGTTGTCTGCAGGCCCCCAGACCAGGGGGAGGACACAGACACATTACTGTTAGAAGATATACAAAACATGACAGCTAAAGGGGAGGTTCTGATAATGGGAGACTTCAACATGCTGGATACAGATTGGTCAATACCAGCAGGGACATCTACCAGAACTAGACACATGGTGGATTCTCTGCATGGGGAGGGCCTCAAACAACTGGTACAACAACCCACAAGAGACAGGGCTATCCAAGATCTAGTACTGACTAACAGGGAAGGGATCACAGATCTCCAGGTAGAAAGGTCACCTGGGGCCAGTGACCATCACATGGTATGGTTCAATTTGGCCACTACATCTAAATCATCCCTTCCAAGGCAAAATATGGGACTTCAGAGGGCTGACTTTGATAAGATGGCTAACAGAGTTAAGCTAGCCCTGGCAAAAGAAACACAGGTGAGGGGTACAGGCAAAGTGAGCAAGCATTAAGGATGCAACACTTGAAGCAACATCCCATTGTGTTAGAACAGAAAAGGAAGTGCAAAGAAGAGGAAACCACTTTGGTTCTCAAATACAGTGCAGAAAAGGTCAGAGCCAAAGGCTGGCCTTCAGGAAATATAAGAAGAACACAGCGGGATGAGAATGGAGGCATGCAAACTGCCCTAAGGGAAGCAGGGAAGGCATTAAGGCAGGCAAAGTCCCAAACTGAAGAAACACTAGCACAAACAGTAAACGAAGGTGACAAGCCTTTCTATAGATACATTAGTGAAAGGAGACAGTCCAGATGGGGTATTGCTAAGCTCAAAGGAGAAAAGGGGGCATGTGAGGAGGAGGACCCTGTAAAAGCATCTATCCTAAATAGATAATTTTACTCAGTATTTACTGTAGAGAAAGTAGGGCAGGGCCCACAGCTCAATACCATGGACACAGGGGGGAAGGAGGTGAGCACTACTCCCTTCACAAAAGAAAAGGTCCTACAAGAGCTCGCTAAGCTCAGGGTGGACAAGGCAATGGGACCGGATGGGATACATCCCAGGGTACTTAAGGAGCTAAGAGTGAAACTAGCAGAGCCCTTAGCAGAACTGTTTAGTGAGTCTCTGAGTACAGGAGAGGTCCCAGAAGACTGGAGAAGGGCTCATGTGAACCCGCTCCACAAGAGTGGTAGCAGGGAGGAGGCAGGTAACTACAGACCAGTCAGTCTTGCCTCAGTAGTGGGCAAGATTATGGAGGCACTCCTTAAGGAAAGGACAGTGCAATACCTGAATTCCATAGGGGCAGAGGATCTAAGACACCATTGGTTTAGAAAAGGAAGGTCCTGACAAACTAATCTGACATATTTCTTTGACTGGGTAACCAGAGTGGTGGGCCAAGGGGGAGCAGTTGATGTTGCATACCTTGACTTCAGCAAAGCTTTTGACACTGTTCCACCTAGAAGATTGATAAATAAGCCAGGTAGGCTCGGGGTGGGTGAGAAGTTGGTCAACTGGGTGGCAAACTGGTTGACGGACAGAAAACAGAGAGTGGTGGTAAATGGTACACAGTCAGAAGAGATGCAAGTCACAAGTGGGGTACCTCAGGGATCAGTCAAGGGGCCAGTCTTCTTCAATATCTTCATTAGTGACATTGCAGGTGGACTAGAGGGTAAGGCTTGTCTGTTTGCAGATGACACCAAGATCTGCAACAGAGTAGATGATTCAGATGGGGTGGGCAGAATGAGAGATCTGGATAAACTAGCAAAATGGTCAGAAGAGTGGCAACTGGGATTTAATGCAAAGAAGTACAAGCTCATGCACATTGGGAAGAGAAACCCTGAAGCCACCTATAGGCTGGGAGGGGAGTTGCTGGCAGTCACAAAGGAAGGAACAGACTTGGGCATCATCACCACCGATGACCTGAAATCATCCAAGCAGACCTCTAAAGCAGTAGGTAAGGCTAGGGGGATGTTAGGGTGTATAAGTAGGGGTATCACAAGTCATAAGAGGGAGGTAATAATCCCTCTTTACAAGACACTGGTTAAGCCCCATCTGAAGTACTGTGTGCAGTACTGGAGGCCACACCTTCACAAGGACATTAACCAAACTGAGTCAGTCCAGAGAAAGGCAACCAAAATGGTGCAGGGACTGCATCAGAAGACATATGAGGACTTATTAATGGAGCTCAATATGTATACCCTTGAGCAAAGGAGGAAGAGAGGTGATATGATCAAAACATTCAAACACCTTAAGGGCATTAACAATGTGAAATAGTCTAACATGTTTAAATATAAGAAAAATAGCAGGACAAGAGGACACAGCATGAGAATAGAGGGAGGCCAATTAAGGGGGGAATTTGAGGAATTTTTTTTTCACAGGAAGAGTGGTGGATGCATGAAACAGCCTACCTCAGGAAGTGGTGGCTATAAATACAGTGCAGGGCTTCAAACAGGCATGGGATAGGCATAAGGGAGCAATACAGACAAATATGGACAGATAGGTAATTGACAGTGTAAAGGTGTATGGCACATTCATAAGGTAGAAAAAATGTACAGACTGGATGGGCCTTGCGGTCCTTATCTGCCGTCAACCTCTATGTTTCTAAGAGTGCTCTGATTTTTTACTTGCTGTACAGACTGCTCCCTCCTGAGCACTTCATCCCATGGTGCAGTATGTTTCTCTTTGTCTGCTAAAACTAAAAATGAACTAAATGTTCTCTCTTACAGTTCATAACAAAATATCTTTTTCATAAATTGATTAGAACTTGCACCCATAAATAGTAATCTCTGTATGTGTATGGGTGGACAATAGGCGAAGAGTGAAAAAACAAAATGTGTGCATTAAAAAAAAAAACTATTTGTGGGCTTCTCAGATGCACAACCCTTGAATGTGTCGATCAGTGAGAAAAAACAACCGAAGCAGATGAGATATCAGAATTTGGTTAACTGCAGCCAGCTGCACCAATTTTCTATAAAGAAATAATAAGACAACATGGAATATCTTTAGCTTCTGGGATTCACAATATATGGATTGGAAAACATGAACATTTTCGATTAGACAATAAAACCTTTTGGCTCAGGCCCAGTGGCACAGTGATAGCACTACCGCTCATCATGCTGATGACTCAGATTTGGGAGACAACTCGGGTAAGCGGGTGTCAGCTGGGTGGGGGAGAGGATCAAGTGCGCAATGGACTGCTCTCCTCTCATGGAGGGAGGGAGGCTTTTTCAGCCCCATCATTGTGTGCCACCACCTGGAGACCTTGTGATTGTACAGGCTAGGGTGGCACATAAAAGGGATGGGCCACCATTTTGGCATGGTGCGTGTGTGGCTCTGCATGGCACATACCACTGGCTCTCCATGGCATGGGTAGGAACACTGGAAAATGGGGGCTGTGTGGACAATGAAGCCCTGCCTGCTTTTCCTCAGCCCATGTCACCAACGGACCACCGACATCTGGATTTGTTTCATCTGGGGTTTGAGGATGGCCTTCCCTGCCCTGGTCTTCCCATGGTGGGGAATCCACGGGGGAACTCCTGGTGGATCAGAGCAGTGATGGCAGGTTCTATGTCATAATAGCGATTGCCAAACAACGATGACTATTACGGTGAGTGTACATCACCGAAAATCAATTTTGGCAATGCACACTCGCAGCGCAGACAAAAAAAGTACCTGAGACCTACAGGTCTCATTCTTAATAAAGGGAGGGCTGTGCTCCCACATCCCCCTTACTTATAGATTCTCAACTCCAGGGGGGTGCATGTTGAGGGGTGAAAAACTAAATATACCTGCCATCTGCTGGCAAAAAAAAACCCCACACCGCACAGGACCGGATCCCTGTACCCTGCACCTCCCAGCCAACCACCCTCCCCATGATGCCAGCATTCCAGCTCAGCAGCTGCCCACCACACCCCCTCCCACACACCATCCCTCCCCCTGCCTCTTCTTCCTAGCAGTTTCACGCATGCGTATACCAGCAACTTCCCTTACCAGTTTTTGGCCACTCCAGTATCCTGTCACCCTCATCCTTGGTAGCCATGAACACCGGTGCCATAACTGAGTCGCTGTTTTTGTAGGCACCCAATTTCAGTCGCTTTGTTCATTGGCTACCATGCAGGCCAGTTGAGGGAAGCAGGGACTGGGCCATCCATATAGCCTCCACCAGAAAATAAGCTATATGGGACAAAAAAGGGACCTAGATTCCCTATTCACAGTTGCAGATGGAGGACACAAAGTGGTTGTTGTAGACACTTTGTACTTATGAATGGCTTGTGCTACATTGAGCTATAGTCAACAAGGATCCCAAATCATCACAGCATTTGAAAAATCACTTACACATGTGTGGGAAAAGGGGGTAGAAGGTGCATGGCTAATCAATAATCCTGGTTGGGGCAGCTAGAAGTCCTGCTACACCTTTTAGAACAGGCAGGTGCAAGGTGTGAGGGGATATCAAAGCTTTAACTGGGAACAGTTGCACTGCAAAGTAAGAGGTAAGTCTAATAGATGTGGTCCACTGGACCACTGTACACCAACCTGACTTAAGGAAGAGCTTTGACCAGGCACCAGGAAGAAACAAGCATTTGTGAATGCCAAATGTTGGCTTGGTGGATTGGTAGTGCAGGAGTTAAAAATTCAAAATAGGAATGGCAGTGATGTTTTGAAATAACGCCCCCCAGAGACAGAAAGGCATTGGGAGTGTGAGTTTGGGTCGCCCATAATGCTGATGCCATTCCACCTCACCCCACCCTACAGAGAGCTACAGGTGTCAGGGTGTGCATTGGGGTCTTTGGCTTTCATGCTCACCCTATTCCATAAGGAAATAAGCTGAGATGAGTGCAATATAGAAGAATGGGGTGAATGTTAAGGTGATGGAACCCAAGGCACTCTTACACTTCAATGTCTGTCAGTGGCTGTAGAATTCTGCCAACATTATGGCTGACGAATCCAAGTTACGTCCCTGACATGTGTCAGTCTCTATAGGTGTGGGTGTGCATGATTGGAAACCTTAACACCCTGGGTGTTTGTTGGTATTTTCACTCCAAATTTTCAACAGTGGCTTTTTGGGACCCCATCTCATGAACAGTGGTGCTATCATTTCGTTGCTCAATCCTGAAAGGTGATTTCGCACAGCAACTGTGCCACTGGGAGCCACAGGTGCAGAAACACATTTTGAGCAGGATGTGAAACATAATGACTGTACTGTTTATAGGGAGGTTTAAAAAAATGGCAATGTTGAAAATCTGGAGAGAAAATATGAAAAATTTGCAAACTTATGAGCGTGCATAGATAAACGCACGCCCATATTACAGTAATTTTTAGGATTTTCTTTACCAGATTTTCAACATGGGCATTTTGGGACCTCTCCTCATAAAAAGTGGCACTGTGCTTTTTTACTGTGTCCTGAAAGTTGCTTTCACAGAGCGACCTCACCCATTGTGTGCCACAGGTGTGAAAACATGTTTCAGGTAGGATGTGAAAAATGACAGCTGTACTGTTCATAAGGAGCTGTGCAAAACTGTCAATGTTGAAAATCTGGAGTGAAAATATTAAAAATTCTCAAAGTTATGAGCATGTGTGGAAACTGTACAATGTACGCTCGTGACATATTCATTTTTTGGAATTTTTTCAACAGATTTGCAACATACGCTTTTTGGGACCCACCTCATGAACAGTGGCACTGTCATTTTATTAATTGGTCCCGAAGGTGATTCTGTGTAGTGACTGCAAAATCACCTTTTGGGAATGAATAACCAAATGACAGTGACTAATTTCATGAGGTGGGGTCCCAAAACCCCATGTTGAAAATTTGGAGCCAAAAGTCAAAGAAATGGCAGAGATATCCACCTAAGTTGACCCTCCCCCCATTTATGCCATTATACAGCTCACCAGTATTTCTTCAGTTCGCGTTCAGCTTTGAAGAGTGCAGACATGTTCCCACTCCACCAGAGATTGCCTCACTGACCTCTGGAGGTAAGTAAGGGGTGAGGGGGGGGGTTGAGGAGGTGGGGGAGATATCTGGGACTGAGGCAAGAGAGAATGAGAGGTTGAGCAGGGAGGAGATAGGCAAGGTAATGGCAGGTGCAGAGAGTTGCAGGAGCTTGAGGTCTAGCCCATTAGGGCTCCCACCTTTCTGAGGGTTGAGAGCCAGGAGGGCTTTCAGAGAGGAGGCTCGAGTATCTGGCAAGAAGGACAAGGGAGACAGAGGGATGGACGAGGGAGAATGATGAAGGTGGGGAGTAACTGGGAGAGCAGACAGGAGTGAGGAAGCACAGACAGTGAAATAAGAGTTGAAAGTTGAGGTGACAGAAGGAGGGTTGGAAATGGTGCAGTCACCCACCTTAAGGACAGGAAAAGAGGACTAGGTAAAGGTGGAGAAGAGGGCATGTATAACTTTCCAGAACATGGAGGGGTTGTTAAGATTGTTTTGAAATGTGAAGGAAAAAAATTCAGCCTTAGCCAATCTGGTGGCTGTAGTACAAAGAGTTCCTCAATGCACGGTACTTGTTAAGGTTAGCTGGAGTACCAGAGGACTTGCAAGACTTCCAAGTCAGATCACATGCATGGAGGCAGGCTTGAAGTTCAGCCGAGATCCAGGGACAGAGAGGAGCATGCTGATCCAAGACTATTAGAAATTTAGATTTGAAATATTGTAGAGCTTGATTGATATCAGTGGTCTTAGAGATAGGGGACCAGTCAGTGGCAAGCAGATCAGCGTCTAATAAGAATAAGTCAATTGATCGGAAGGACCTGATTTGAATAATTTTCAGTGGTGCTCTAGGATGGTAAATTTTGTGCACACAGTAAACCAAATAATGGTCACTGAGTGCATCTGGGAGGGTACCTGCCTCAATGATTTGGTGCAGGTGAGAGGCGAGTACCAAGTCCAGAAAAGAGTGGTTCTGGGAATGGAGATTGTGATGGTTGGGGACAGAGATGAGTTGTATAAGACACAGGGGGCAGGATTCACAAAGAAGGCCCAAAATCCTGCAGCTGCAGAAAAAAAGCCTGCAGCATTGTGGAAACGCAGTTGCATGATATTCACAAAGAAAATCCCACAACTGTGGGAATTCCGAAAAAGGTCCTGCAGCTGCAGAATTCCAGCAGGTGCGGAAATCCTGCAAGTGCTGCGAATCCACAGCTGTGGATCTGCAGCTGCAGAAATTGGTGAGAAGGCACAGCAATAGTACAGCTCAGTAGCTGAAGCAGCAGATTTTAACACTGCTGCCATAATATGAAGCTGACAGCGCACACAAAGAGACCTGTAACCAGTCCCTCAACTGGGACCACTGCAGCACCACAGGTACCAGTGATATCTTGACACCACAGTGGCTGACTGTCACTGCTGGTCATCCCTCCCTGGGTGTTCCTGTTGCCTGTGGGGGTAGCACTCACTGCAGGCTGGTCAGGCTCTACTGCCTGTGGGGCTCCGTCATGGGCTGCACTGGATCTGGTGGTTGTTGCCTGATGTAATATCATGGCAATGTGTGCATCTGTTGCTGTACCAACAGCCTCTGCTATACTGTCTGGGATGCTATTACCTGTGCCTCACCTCCACCTTAATTGATTCCAATTGTAGGTGCACTACTGCAGCTCGCTGAGGGAGAGTTGCACCTCATTCCACTGTGTGTAACATTTTTTCCATGACTGCAGAAAAAACCTGGCTGAGAATAGCCTTTCAGGGTCTGTGCCTTACTTATCTATCACCTTTTTTTTTTTTACTCAGGGATGTCCATAGCTGTACTTTTTTCCACAGTCCGTAGTGTTTTTTTCCACAGCTGTGGAGGTTTTTATGAATAGCATTTAGAGCAATCTTCCCTTTTTTTCCATAGCCGAGGCAGTTTTGGTGACTTAGGGAAGGTTTTGCACCTTCTGAAAGCTTTGTGAATCCAGCCCTGGGATTTTATATTTTGATAGAGTTTAGAGTTTTTTTGGTTTATTCATTGGTAACCAGGTATGACCAATTAGGCAAATGTGCCTATTTCCAGGGGAGACCTGGGAGTACTGGGGTGGTAAGTGGCTTGTTCTGAGTCATACAGTATGCAAATGGAAGTTGTGGGAATCAAACACAGATCTGCTGGAAGTACCAAGCTCACACACAGCTTGTTACTTTAACCTCCCTAGGCTATACTGGAAGCCTGAAAATTAAAGTAATTAGTCAGAGAAATGATACAGGGGAAATCTACTAGGCATCTGATCTTCAGAATCTGTAAGATTCTACATGAGTAATCCAAACCTGAAGAGATCAATAAACAAAATAGCAAAGATAACTGTCCCTGGTTTTTGAACTTGTTAGTAACCGGTTGCCAATAGAGGGACCATACATTGTTTTTTATAATGTATAGTCCCATGAAAGATTATAAAGAGGGCTCCTTACTTTTTAAACAAGTCACCACAGCGGCTGTTCAGTCATTCCATCACCACTGTGTGCATCCATCAGTTCCTGAGAGAAAAAATGTGTGCACATGTGCAGATTGTTCCCAGTTGTTAACCCATCGATGTGACACACAATCGATGGGTTAACAAGGATGAAACGTCACATCAATGGGTTAACAACACTGGGAAATGATGATTTGTGTGGATTAACAACGTTCTACCATACATTATAAACCAATTACTGTTATCAAGTTACTCTTGTTATTTTACAACTGGACTACATTGATAAGGTCTCCTTATTTCCAATGTATACAGTCCTAGGGCCAGATTCTCAAATTGGTGGCCACAGATGCAGACACGGGCCATCTCTGCTTCTGCTCAGTTGCATTGGATGCACTTGGTTTTCACAAAAGCATCAGCGAGTGACAAAAATACATGCCTTCAATGTGTTTCTTTTTTGTTCCTGCACAATTTAGATTGAAGACTGCAATTGTTTGACCTCCTTGATAATCAAACAGTTCCAATGGCTGCAGATACAAGTCTGCATTTGAAAATAAGGGCAGGATAGATCCCAATGAAAATCATGTTACTAGTCTCTCTAGGATATCTGCTGGAGTTAGGCAGAATGTGCCATTTAGCTCTCAGAATTCAGACAGAATGGTGAATTCTGCATCTAAAATGCTTTTTTTGGAATTTTTCATCAAATTCTGTGGATTTATGTAACCATACAGTCCCCTTGGATTACTAGAATACCATCACTGTTAGACATAGGAAGGTAGTGTGCAGCTGGTAGAGGGTTTATTAGATGCTCTCTACAGATGACATCATTGTTTATTCATCTAGACTGCGGAGAGACTGGATTATGTCATTTAGAACTCTCACAGCAGCCTGAACCATTTTGGAATCAGCTTCCTGTGAACAGTTTAGAATGTTGGGACAGGAGTCAGTGTAGTACAGTAGTTCTGAAGTAGGAATCAGAGCGAGCAGGACTCAGAGTGTAGAGGTGCCTGCCAGCCTGCCCTGAGGCTGGGTGAAGGACTTCTGGTTGTTTTCTCACCCTAGTGAGTGAAAATAGCAGCCATACCACAGGAAGTGGTGGAGACCATTGCCAGTAGGACCCCAGTGGATCATGTCTTACAGAGAGAATGGGATTGATAAATTCAGTGTTTCCAAGGGGCAATCTGCTGAGGAACGAGAATTGTTTCCAACTGCCCAGATCAAAGATAAAACTATGGAAGTGTATTTTTCTACACCAGTCTGATGTTTGTAACAAGGGACAAACAGAAATGTGAGTACAGAAACAGAGACTAGTTCTTTTGGTAGTCATCTGGTGGTGTATGTGCCCAGAGAAAAGGCTAGAATACACCACCCAGGGCCCCCGTATCAACATACAAATGTGCTGAATGTGAAGATGCAAATGTGTGGATGCCTTTAGCAATCTGATGAGATTGGAGGATACAATTTGTGTAATCTCAAAGGGATGGCAGGGGCTGGCTGGGGTAAGGGTGGGCGGATCATAGATACATAGATACATAGACAGTGTCGGCAGATAAGGGCCTATGGCCTACCCAGTCTGCCCATTTAAGTTTGTAAGTTCAGTTTATGTTTTCCAGGAAGTCTGTTGCCCCTTACCCCTGATCTCCAGAATTCCTTTGTGTCTATCCCATGCATTCTTAAATCCCGTGATTGTTTCAGCCCCCACCACTTCCTCTGGCAGGGTGTTCCACTTGTCCACCATCCGTTCTGTGAAGAAATTCTTCCTCACGTTTCCTCTGAATTGTCCTCCCTCCAACTTCATCCCATGACCTCTAGTCCTGGAACATCTTTTTCGCTTAGAAATAGTGCATTCCTGCACCCTGTTCCTCCCTGTAAGATACTTGTATGTCTCTATCATATCCCCTCTCTCCCTCCTCTCCTCCAGGGAGTACATGTTCAGTGCCTTCAACCTGTCCTCATAGGACTTGTGATGCAATCCATGCACCATCTTTGTTGCCCTCCTCTGAACCTTCTCTACTCTGTCTATGTCCTTACATAGGTAAGGTCTCCAGAACTGCACAGTGTACTCCAGGTGCGGCCTCACAAGTGTCTTGTATAGTGGAATTATGACCTCCCTTTTCCTGCTGGTGATGCCCCTGCCTATGCATCCCAGCATCCTATTTGCTTTACCTGCTGCCTTGTCACACTGTTTCCCTGCCTTGAGGTCATCAGAGATGATAACTCCAAGATCCCTTTCCTGCTTGGTGCATGCTATATCCTCACCCCCCATCTGATATATTGTGCCAGGGTTTTTGTGCCCCATATGCATTATCTTGCACTTCCTTGCATTGAATTTCAACTGCCAAACCCCTGACCATTCTTCAAGTTTCTTCAGGTCCCTTCTCATTCTGTCTACACCCTCTGGTGTGTCTACTCTGTTACAGAGCTTTTTGTCATCAGCGAACAGTGACATTCTGCCTTCTAGGTCCTGTGCAATGTCACTGATGAAGATATTGAATAGTACCGGTCCCAGCACTGATTCCTGTGGTACCCCACTGGTCACTCTTCCCTCTGTGGGGTGACAGCCATTTGCCACCACCCTCTGTGTCCTGCCACCCAGCCAGTTACCTACCCACCGCACTACTGTCCTGCCCACACCCATATTCCCCAGTTTGTGCAATAGTCTTCTATGTGGCACAGTGTCAAAGGCCTTGCTGAAGTCCAGATAGGCCATGTCCACTGCCCTCCCCTGATCCACCTCCCTAGTCACCCAGTCAAAAAATTCAATGAGGTTGGTCTGACATGACCTTCCCCTGGTGAAACCATGGATCTTCACCTGAAATTCCAGTCAGGGCTAACTGGTCACTGGAAGGGCACAAGTTTACCCTGCAGATGTTAACTAAGCCCATCAGGTCAGGAGGATGTAAAGTTTTAAAGTGTGTGGCAACCCCAATGTAATAGACAGAGAGAGAAAAGAAATGTTGATGTGAAGTGTGTGGCAACCCCCACATAATAGACACTTTTGGGAAAAGAATGTCCTTGTAGGTCCCAAGTACAGAAGGATGGATCGGTCATAGTTTGTGACAGAGGGAAAATGTGCAAAACCCAAGAAATGTTGTTCTGGAAAAAAAAAAGAATACTTGTGTGATCCTGCAATTTACAGTTTCAAATCTGGGGGACCACCAATTCTGTTTTTCCATCAATGTCACAATAAAGCCATACTTTATAATTCCATCTATAGTTTTGAACATTCCATCTGTGCTTCCTAGAGTGAACTTGTTTATGGGCCCCCTCGAAAGTTAGACTTAGCACAGTCCTAGCACCTCTCTCCAAGAACTCATAGTAAGGGCAGACTAGATGGATCTTTGGTCCCCATCTGCAATCAAGTTCTATGTTTCTATGCTTCTGAACATAAATGTTTATTTTGCACCCTAACTCCCTGACCTCTTAGATGGTGAGGCAGGTATTTGCCCCAGTGCTAAGGGTGATGCCTATTGTGTGCCAACTTGTGGTTTGTTGCCTTGTCTGGGTACAGGTTGGAGGAGGTCCCAGTTGCACATACCACTCTTGGCCGGGGCAAGAGTTGCATTTACAAAAGTCATTTAAATTAAACAATAGATTAGATTTCCATAATTTGTGGAAACAATCTACAGTTTATATAACTCACAAATTATAAATCCATGGTTTAAATTCTACTTCTTGCATTTCAGACTTCTACTTCCAATAGAGTTCCATGGTATCAGTCATGATTTTCCAAAATCCCACGGAATTCCATTCCATGGGAATTAGACCATTTTACTCAGCATAAATACCTGCATTACTCAGTGCTGTTCCAGTCCATATAGAGGATACTATATGCTAAGCCATACACAACAAGCCTGTGTCTGCATTGAGAGGTTTCTTTGGCAACCAGGAACCTACAGAATGGAGACACAGGCTTGTCTGTATGTGGATCCCCCTGCATTATCTTTTATAGTGTATGGGCATCAATGCCCTTTTCAGACACTCTGCTTCCTTTCAGTGAACTGGGGGGTGGAGGACGGGGAATTTAAGGTTGGTGGCAGGCTCAAATTACTGATTCAGTGTGCTGCAGCAGGGCTAGTGCTGGCTTTTTCATTTTTTTTACTTGCATCAATATGTTGGCCAGAATATATTTGTTGTGTCGTATGGTTGACTGGATCAATTTTCAACTGTTTTTAGTAGTATCAAACAGTGTTAAAAAATCATCATTTAAAAATAAAAAATACTTTTGTCTCCAATGGCAAGTGGCAGAGCAAGTCTTGTGCAGTGCTTTCTGTAAGTTTAAGTTTAAACATTGGATAGAGGAAAGCAGCTATGTGGCAAGATTCTAAGTTGAACTACAGTAATGATGTCACTACTGCAGCACAACATAATGATGTCACTACTGCAACACAATATATTGATGTCACTACTGCAGAAGAACAACATAATGATTTCACGGATCTTCAACTGGTTGTGGACAAAAATTTTATTGAATGACCTGACAGCAAAACCATCATGTCGACTGCTTTTTGCAGTCAGCATACGGTCTCCAGGTCACTAAATTGTTCTCCTCAGGGTGCAAAGACCCCAAACCCTCCATGCAGGGACTATGCCCCCGCACTCCTCCACTAAATATAATCAACTCTGAGTCAGAGCTGATTAGGGGAGGGGGTGCAAGACCCCCCGAATATAGTGCCTGGGTCCAGCGCTGACACTACAGCGACCTGGTGCTGTAGTCACTGTAGTGTCGGTCGATGCTGAAGTTTCGACATCGGAGGTGTATACCATGATGTCACTACTGCAGCACAACAAGCATATTCCAGGTATAGATTTCCATGCCTGGAGTATACTTGTTGTGCTGCAATAATGAAATCATTACGTTGTTGTGCTGCAGTAGTGATTTCACTACTGCAGTTTAATAATTGAGAATGCTGCCACACAGTTGTGTTCCACTATCCAATTAAAATGTTTGTTTTTATTTTAAACTTGAATTTACAGAAAAAGCTGCAGCACCGTGAATCAATAATTTGAGACTTCCATCAACCCTCAAGAGACTCCCCTGACTAATTAACTGAAGGGAAGTGGAGTGTCTGAAATAGGCATGGATGCCCATACATTAAGAAAGATAATGTATGGGCATCCATACACTGACAAGCCTGTGTCTTCATCTTGAGTTTTCTATGGCAACCAGTGAAAGCATTCGCATTTCACTCTTGAGGTTTCTGGTTGCCAGATAAACCTGTCAGTGCAGACACAGGCTTGTTGTATGTTGGGAGGCAGTATAGCGCAGTGGTTTAAGGCTCTGAGCTGCAAATCTAGAGACCTGGGTTTGGATCCCACAGCCTCCACTTGCATATTGTGTGACCCTGAGAAAATCATTTAACTTCTCTGTGCTCCCACGTTGCACCTGTAAACAAGCTTTCAGCTTAGTGTGTCTCACCCGGTTAAACAATTGGAAAATGAAATGGCTGCCCATTCATTATCCTCCATACTGAGGGGATCAAGCACATCCTCTACCCATCTCCTCCTTTCTTAGTCCGACTTATCTCCAGCCCTTGCTGCGAACCACATCTTGGGTCATGCAAATAGAATGTGTAAATCTGCCAGTGTGGAATTCACATGGAATGGCCATTCCACTTCCAAAATGCTTTTCAGACTCTCTTGGTTCAATTTTGTCGAATTCTGCAAAGCATTTCTATGCAAATCACAGAATACTATTCCATGGATGAAGTAATCTACAGACTGTTATTCTGCGGTTGGCAGAAAAAGAATCTGCAGTTTACACAAATGGACGATGACCATTCCACAGTCTATATAAACCAGAAATCAACCACTTTTGAAATCTGGGAATTCCTCTTCTGGCAAAAGTCTGTGGAATTAGGCAAAACTGCCAAAACTCCACAGACTTCTGGCAAAAGTTGAATTTGGAAACTCTGCAAGCTCTGCATGCATCCCAAATAAAGCAGCTGTAAACATTTGGCTACATGAAAACTGCAATTGGCCTGTAGGTTAGACAGAGCTTTTGACATCATGCTTTGCATTCTCAGCAACCACGACGAAAGGTCTTCATCTCTCTCTCTACTGCAGGACACTGGCACTTGCAGTTTCTCAAATGGAAATGGCCCTGCTTTGCGCAGATTGCACATTTCACCTATAAAATGGGCCATGAAAATTGTGTAACCTCATTGGTTGAAACAAGTCATATGGCCATTATTTTCCAACAACTGCACACCTCCCCCTGAACTATATATTTTTTCAATAAATAAAAATGCATTTTATATATAGAATAATGCCTGTATAGGAGGTTATAATGAGAATTTTACACCCCTGAGGTGTGGGATGCCACATAAACCCTGAGAACTAAGCTTGAGGGGTTCATAAAAAGCATCCTACGGCAAGGGTGTGTGTACAATTTGAGTTTTGCACCCCCTACCCAGCCTTTATTTTATGTAATTGCTGGGGATTGTGTTTTCTTGTTTTTTTTTGGTATATACTTTATTTCCGCTGTCAGCGCTGGAACCTCAGCCCAGTCACGGACCTTGCCGCTCCCACTCCCACATGAGCCACAACTCCCCGATACCCCCTGGCTTACCCCCCAGGGTGGGGTTGTGGCACAGGCCCCTAAGTGCTCAAAGCATCAGGATAGGTTGAGAAGTCAGCCTGGGAACTAATCGGAGCGGCAAAGCAGGCATCATCTAGGTAGAAGGCAGCAGCATTTTTTCCCAGTGTATGGGGGGGTTGGGATGTTCAATGATTACCATAATCTGCCATGCCCCTGAACATGTCAGCATCAGTGCTGATGCATGCAGTACACCCAGCCTCCGCTAAGCTTCCACATAGTACTGAACACTCTGTCACTCTCCACCTGGAGAAGGAGAACAGTAACTGGATGCTCAATCCTTCTCCCCATGGTTGGCCCTCCAATGTCCCAGATCCATTCCTGAATCTGGGTCACTGACATCGCAGGTCAGCACCCCTGCCCCATGCTAGTGGGCTGGCTGGGGATCATGTTTTTACCACAGCAATAGAAATCACTCCGGATCAGTGGACCAGTTGGGCTTCAGAGTGGTCCACTGCTCATGATAAAAAAAAAAAAGATTTGTTTTTTAATTAACTTACCACCACTGAGTCCAAGTCCAGAAAACTGTGGAACAGTGGTGCAAGAAAAATGGTTTACAGGAGTGGAAGAGCTGTGGCTGTGCATGCTCAGTATGAGGGAAACCCAGCATGCGTTTGCGATTATAACCAAATGGTTATAACAGCAAATTGCAACCAGGTTTCTGTATGGGAAAAAATGAGCACCAGTTATTATAAGTAGAATAACACACTCTAGGTTGTGCAGGCATAACAGAATAATACACTTCTCAAGTGGTTTGGGCACTTGGCTATGCTTTGTGTTTCACAAACCCCTGAGGAGTGTCTTATTCCCTTATAACTGTCATGTGTTATCCATTGCATATAAACTATGTTAAGTATGAAACAGTATTCCTTTTGTAAAAAGATGTTCTCCTTACGGCAAATGTCAGGTCCTCTCCAGTCAATTGAAATCCCTTTTCTGCAGCAAGCTCTGGTATACGCTGCAATTGCAGAGCAAAAGCACAGGCAGTCCTCCCCTTCAGTACATTGACCAGTTTCTTCCACACATGCATCATAATATAAATTAACAGGCACCTGCAGAGAGATCACATGATTACTGAAGGTTCAACCCAGCTTACTTGACCTCTGGCTGGGAGGTTTTGTTTTGTGGTGGCCTCTGTAGTCATTATGAAGGCAGGGTTTTGGAAACTCAGCTAGGGAGGCTAAGAGAGCCAGAGGCCAACACCCTCATTTTGATTTATCTGTCACATACCTAGAGGTGGGTGTGATGGAAAAGGGGACCAGAGCCATGTATTCTTTTGTTTCATTTATTCTTTTCTGAATATGCATCTGCTTCAGGTCTAAGATGGCTACCAGATCACATGATCAAGTAGTATATGACAGCTTATGCCAGCCAGGGTGGAGGGGCTGATGTTCTCATGGGAAAGCTAACAGGAAGGCTAGGAAGGAGGCAATAAAGCAATAACCCCAGAGAGGAGTCCTTCCTGGAGATGTCCCCATGTTGGACAAAGGACCCAGGTGCATGTCATAATGTTAGCAAAGAGGTGCTAAAAGGTGGACACACACACACACACACTCAAAGGGGGCTGGGACAGCATATAACTGTCACTCAAAGGGAATGAGACCCCTCCCCATAGGAGGAAGAAATAAATTGAGGGGCTGTAGGAAATCTCGCCCTCTTGGACTTGGAACATCTGAAATGCCACAGCCCTGTAGCTAGAGTTCTATTAGGAAAGACAGCTTAGGGAATAGTGTTTCTGTCAAATAGCAGCAGGTAAATGAATAGGTTTTTAAAGTGAGATTAGCTCAGATGCTTCTGTCTGCAACCTGTCTTGTATAACTTTGATTTATTTTCATTTCTAGTAAACTATAATCGTTTTGTCTGACAGTAAATAAATCCTGCTGTAAATACATAGTCTTTTAGTAGAGCTTCTATTTTTATAGAATCAGTGACTGCTTGTTTAATCTAAAAGGGTAATTCTATTATTTATGCTGGACTCTGTTTGCAGTCCGTCTCTGAAGAGGCACTCTGCCCACAGCTATTGTGTTGATCTTTCATGACCTCGTGCAAAGGAGGAGGTAAGAAGCAAGTTTTCCCTGGTTTCTGTTGATAAAATCCATGGTGGTGGTGGTGGTGAACTTGAAGTCCCTGGTGAGGGATTTGTGTAACAGTGAGACATCCAGGAATGTTTCACCAAAAGCCAAGCCAGAGTTGAGCCTGGGGTCTGGCTTTACTGTACGAGCCAAAGCACAAGCTGAGCCATGGATGCTGCAGGCTGTCCTCTATGATACTGACCATGTCCCTCATGAGTTTTGGCCACTACCCTAACTGATTGGTCTGATAAAAAGATATGCTTGCTTTGACCATAACTGGCTCAGCTTCACCTTCACTATCGAGGATGAGCCAAGTCAAGCCCAGCACAAGGCTTGAGCTGGGCTTCAGTCTGCTCTGGCTTGCACACCTCTACACATATCCTCAAGCAGGATGCATGGAACATGGATACTTTTCCAATGCTGTGCTGCCCCTGACTCTGCGAGAATGCTGTGCACTGCTGTTGCATCTGCAGGACGACAAGAACTCAAATCTTATAATGATCACTATAAGTGTTTTGTTTAGCCAATCAGAAAGGCTTATTTCTATATATTTCTGATCATGTTCTTTTCAGAGTGCCTGCTTGTGATGGGAGCATTAGTACTCTGGACTTTTAAATTCAGTTTGAATATGTCATGTTTCTCACCAGGTGTTGAATATGTCAATAACATGAAGCATGTTTATTTTAATAAATGCAGTTATTCAAAAAACGAAGTTTAAAGATTTATAATATTACTGGCTGTCCAGTATCTTGTGGAATATGAGTGTGTTCCTGCATTTTGGGGACAGATTAGATGTCAAGACGCTTGTAAAACTCCTGGCTTAACACACATTTTTAATTTGTTCTACAACATGGGTGGGCTGGGTGGCAAGCAGGCAGTCTGCCTCCTCGGTGATCAAGTTCGCCCCCTTTATTAAGACCAGCAACCTGAAGATTGCACATCACCCCAATTAAAGCTCGGTGGCCAGTGGGGGCACCATGAGAGTCGAGACATCACCACTATTCCCCAAAGTGACATGTTCTCTACAGATCTTCCTTATCAAGCTCCCTCCTTCTTAAACCTTTAGGTATAAAAGAAGTCCCAGATAGCTACAAATTATCATAGGAAACAATATAATTTCCACAGATCCTCTGGAGTGCCTTTGGTTAACAGTAGCCACTTCAGATCAGATCTCCACCCCCCCACCCATTACCACTAACAATTTAACAGTGTTTCTGCAAAATAATCTTGGAATTCAATTAGAATAAAGATTGCATTTTTTGTCAGTGCCTGTAATGGCAGAAAGGCATTGCCAGAGCAGTTGGAAGGGAGCCTGTGACTTTGCTAAACCCTTACCTGGTCTAATAAATAAAGTGAGTTTTTGCTTCCCCATGCCACTACTCCATCCTCCTGCCCCGCCCCCAATTTCTGAACTCGAATTTTATCTATTGATCGTGAATGGGAAGAAACGAGAGAGAGAAATAAAAACAGCTGGGGTTGTCTGCATAAAGCAATGCTAATCAAATCTTGGCAACATTAATAAAAGCTTGACTCTGCACAGTGAGTACCTCAGAATGGCAGGCGGCAAACACATCAGTCTCCAGCAGCCCACAACGGCTCTCTATGTACTTCCGATTCTTATCATCACATTGCGGAGCATGGATGGATTCATTCATGCACTGTCAATAAGCAAAACAAATACAATGGGTTACTGTTAGAGTAATACTGTATCTAAGGCTGAAAGCTACGGCAACTGTAAACCAGTACCTGGGGCTCACCAGGTCAAGGTATCATTATGTGATGGTTGGTTCGTAAAAATTGAAGTACTTTGTGAATGTCAAACCTGACAGCTGAACCAGACATACTGAAATAAGCACCTAACATTGTGAAATTTAATACTGGTGTTCATTGAAATTATGTGATACTCCCATTTACTGGTGTTCAAACCTTACATTTTGTTAAAGGAAATAAATGAAAGATCCCAACCTAATATGAAAACTGAGCATAGTATTTAAAAAAATTGAGCTGACATTTAGTGCAATTCAAATCAATATATTTTTTTTAAGGTTAAGTGACATTTGGCCCAGTAAATTGTAATCCACAAAGCAAATATTTTGTGAGATTCAAACTAGACTTGTTATGGGATTCAGACTTGGCTTTCTGTAAAAGTTCATCCAACATATTCTTAAAGTCAAGTCCAATATATTATGAAATGCAAAAGTGGGACCTGATTCATGGAGGTGGATGCAGAGCTTGCATTAAGCCTTGCATCAAACCTGTTCCTTGGTGCAGCAGCACCAAACACATTGCTGCAACTTGTGACTGATTCAAGAAAATCGGGTGCATTTGCGACACTTTTTTTCACTTTACTGCAGCTTGAGCCAAATGTCTGGTACAAGCCCCATAAAATAGGTCCCAAGAGTACTGCAAGTTAGACCAGTAAAAAAGGTCTAACTAGCAGCAGTTGGCACAAGGGACTGAGAATCCCAATTGCCTGCCAGGAAATGCCACAAGCTCTGTGCGACACATATTTGGCGCACCCAGGGCTTTTCACATTTAAAATAATAAAAGGGGTGTTCCTTTTAATATGGCTCAAACCAAGCTTTTATCAGTATTCTCAGCTGTTTTTGTACACCTGCACTCCCATAAGGTTATGGAATGGAGTCTACAGCGTGTACTTCATTTTGGGCACATGAAAAGTGATCTGAAGCAATGGGCATTCAAAAACGACAGAGAAAACATTTGAGAGCAACAATGCTCCATGGTAATTTTTGCTTGTTTCCAACATAAAGTGTTCCGCTAAGGTGAACTAAGCACACAACTGTTTGACTGTATTATAGGCATACCTCTCAACTGTCCCTGATTTTCAGGGATGTCCCTGATTTGGTCTCAAAATTTTCCTCTGTCCCTCATACAGTTTGTGTTTTTGGGACAGAACAGTGTGAATTAAAATCACAAAATATTGTCAAACATTAAAGTTACAGACTTCTTCTTCAGAAAACTCATCTTAACACAGACCCCCTTATTCTATCAGCTTTCTGAGTGAATAGTATCAATTTTTAAGATGTGTCCCTGATTTTGGGTCTTTGTCCCAGATTTCTTTAAGCCTTGTCCCTGATTTATGAGGCAAGAGGTTCAGAGGTATGATTATAGGCCACTTTTGTGATTTCAGTCAATCAACACTTAGAAGTTAGAACCGCATGACCTCATGTCCTGCTGTGTTCAGTTGTCAGCTCATATGGCAATGCTGAAGTAGAACACTCCATTTCAGAGGTGGGAAGGAGAAGTATTGCACTCTTCTTTTTTTGTAAATTATGTTTTTTATCTTGATTTGAAGGAATAACCTTATAAACTATACTGTGCAAAAACACCATGACAAATGTGAATTTCATCTAAATCATTACGGTAGTACAGATGAACTGGTGGCCCAGAGATCTCACATCTGAGATGCAAATGTTCAAAGTGTCCACTGCATAAGCAAAAGTCCCAACATAATAAGGCACCCACAGTGTATGCTACAGCCACCAAAAATAATAGAAAATAAAAGTTATGAATCATGCTGTCTTACTCGAGTGATTTATAAGACATTTGTACATGCTCTGAGAGACATTGCATGGTATAAGAACAACTTTTCGCCCTGTATAGGCAGACAGAACCCCTCAGCTTCACCTTTTAGAACTAGTACACCAATAAAAGCAGCAGTATGTGATAGTCAGCAATCCATTTCATCATATATATATATATATATATATATATATATACAGTATATTTTATTTATACATAACTATTTGTGCAACTCTGTACCTTTGTCTGTTCTGTAAATGTAAATGTTTTGGCGCGGAACCTTTGTAAAAGAGGCCTGGCTCAAAGGTATTAATTCCTAGATTTTACAATAAACAATAAACAAACAATATTTAGCAAAAATTTATTTCTGACATCTGTAGAGTCATCCTTCGTGTACCTTCCACTTTCTCTAATATTGTTAAAACTGCTTTTGTAGCTAACATTGTAATAAATGACTAATGTCATAAAAAATGACTGCAGTTTGCAGTTTTTTTTAAATCTCTTCTGCTGAGGTTATCTGTTGAATGGACATACTAGATTTATAATGTGGATGTATTATGATGGTGCTGCCTCATGTTTCTGATGGGAAACAGCACAACTCTGTACCAAGATATTACATTTTTTACACTGCGGGCATGTCACAGGGGTGGGTACTTTTAAAAGCTTCCAAATCCTACATTATGGTTTAGGAATGAAAGAAAAAAAAAGTATTTTGATAATTTTGCCAGGCAAACATTATTGCTTAAAAAAATAATAAATAAAGTTATATGATGACTATTAAATACTGTTGCTGTAAAACAGAAGTTTTCATACCCTGATAGGGTAACATTTTGTGGTGGGATGTCTTACCGTGGGGTTTAGATATTGCATTCCATACTGAATCATGTTGCCAAAAGCTGCCTCACTTTCGGTACTTTCATCAGCATTTCCACACATCCCATTCATGTTGCCCTGAAGGAAAAATATGAAAGTGAGACATAGTAAAATGGTCTTTTATTTTGTTTGGAAGTTTTATGTTCAGTACTGTAGTATGTATATAACTGTGATTTTTTTTTTTAAAGAATAATACCAAACAGGTAGCCAGCCTAGGGTTGCAGTCTATGTATAAATATACATGGCGAGGCATCTCTGAACTTATCAGCGGTATCCTCTTGTGCATCCTTTTGGTGAAAGTTCTAATGCAGTAAGGAGACCAAGACAAAACTCTATGAGAACATAGGGGCCTCAGTGTCCATATTACTAATATGTTACACAAAATATCATCTGATATATATACCACACCTGGGGTAAAAAAAAAATATGTTTTTAGACAGCATAAAAATTGTCAATTAGAACATGTTATTTCCCCTTAGCATCCGGTAAAAGAATACAGAGAACAGTTGCTCTGATACAGAGTTTGCAATGTTAAGAAATGCAGTTCTAAGCTACAACAAGGTAATACACTGCTAAAAGGAGTGTGGATCTCTAAATATAGGTGTAATTCCACTGCAATTCACTATGTGTTCACATTTATAAAATAATTATACAGGTAAAAACATTTAGGAAGAATATTTTCATTTTCATTTTTCATTTTTTTACCCTTGTGAGCCTGATGAGCAAACTGCCTGTTTTCACAGGCGACAAGCATTACACATCAAGCACAGTATGAAAAAACATGATTAGCATTAACAATACATATACAAGACATCTTATTCAATACAAAATCAGAAAAACTATCATCAGTTGCAAAACAAAAGTTAACAAATACATTTCTGAGAACTATGAAAAAACATAAAAAGTTTATGTTTGAAGTGCCCAATAGTTTTGAAATGAAACAAATTGGTGGGAAGAGTATTAAAACATTTAGGAGCCCTATACAGGAGTGATCTCTGACCGATGGACCTATGAAAAAACAATATCTGAAAAGAGTGAACATCTTGTGAACGAGTGCCACTACCATTAATAAACCTTGGAAAAAGTTGAGAAATGGAAAAAGGAAGGAGACCTAACATAAATTTAAACAGCAACATGCAATATTTAAACAGTATCCAATGGTCAAGTGATAAACACTTATAATTCTGAAGAAGAGAACAGTGATGATGAGTACGATATGGAACCTGGAGCATAAACCTGAAAACTGAATTATATGTAACCCTGAGTGAGTGCAGGATATTTTTACAAGTAGATGAGTAAACTAGTAAACCATAATCCAGTTTGCTAAATAAAGAGCTATGAGCAAGCAAAGTCCTAAATTCTTTAGTGAGGCAAACTTTAACACAATATAAATTACAGAGACACCAGTGAATGACTTTCCTAATGTAAGCAACATGATTCACAAAAGATAATTTTGAGTCTAAAACTAGCCCCAAGTATTTAAAATGATCAACATGCTCAATAAGGGTACCTTTTAGGTCAACAAGAGGAATGAGATCTTCAATGCTAGGTTTATTGGAAAAGATCATAAGTTTGGTCTTTTGAACATTCACTCCCATATGATTACAATAAAGCCAGTCTTGAAAAGATTTGAAATCAATCTGGACTTTAGAAATAGCATCATTTTGTTTAGGGGAAGAACTAAATAACACAGCATCGTCTGCGTACATGAAGATTGAGATCTGGGTACAAATACTGGGAGCAATGTTCATGTATAATAACAAGATCAATGGTCCCAGTGTCAAACTCTGAGGGACTCTGCAGACAATGGGGCAGATGAAGAAAGAAAACTATTAAAGGACATGGCATGGGAAGGAATACTAAGGCAATTCAAAAACCATATAACTACTTCAGAAGAGAAATGCAGGCTTGACAAAATATTTGGTAACAATAAAATATACTTCTCTTTAATAAGTGGAACAATCCACTTTATCAGGCCTTGCGTATCATGGTCTTTCTTGATTTTAAAAGATCCTCATGCAAATGTAAATATGGGTGCTGATTATTTCAATAAAGCTGACAATTATAATTTGCATATAGGTAGTAAGTAGATGCTCAAGTCAGATGTTCCATGTGCATGCAAGATTAAAGCAAGGAATTAATTAATTTATTTATAATATACAGTATGGTTGCCTTAACAGATGAGTCAGCCCAACCAAGAGTCCTAATACCATCTTTCAGCTGTCAGGAATCCATAATACTATTGACGTGATATCAAAATGATAGTATTATAGAATCAAATGACGAAGCCTTTAGCCAGCCTGGTGGCACTGAGGGCTGAGGCACTGGAGTCTTTATCTCACACTACGGTGGCAACCTGTGTTTGGGAGTGACCTTGGGTCATTGGAGTGCCTGCATGGCGGGAGGTGAGAGCAGGATCGAGTGTTGGATCTCCTTTCCTGGCGGTGGGAGGTCTCCCGGTCCATAGTCCCACTGTCACCAGATGGAGGTCAGTGGGAGGTGTAGACAGTAACAAGTGACTGGTATGATGGGGGGGTCTGAAGGGAGTGCATATGTGTGCCTCCACATCGTGTGTCATGTCGACACGCGGGATCAGGATGGGGAGAAAAAAAACAAAACAGTACAAATTACCTACAGAAAAAAAATGACGAAGTCTCTCATATTCAGCTGTTCTCAGCACTCGCTTATGTCACAGCTTTCAAACTTCATATTGAAAGTGACAGGAGTGGCACTGATGGCTGACAGGTGGGAGTTCTGTTAAAAACAACCACTGACTGAGTTAGTGAAGGGACCAGCATATGGGAGAAAAAGCAGAGAAAGTGAATCTGAGGGGAAAACAGCAAAAATATATTCCAAAAGACAACAGATGGGCACCCATCTGTTACAGTTGCTGTGCTCCTGAGGTTTGTGGCATCATAGGAAACCCTCAATGGATTAATGGCACTGTAACAAACGGGTGCCTATCTGTTATTCTATTTATTGATTTATTGATTTACTTATGTGTGCATGTGTTTATGTATGTATATATGAGTGTGTGTGTGTGTGTGTGTATGTATGTTGACCTGGATAGGAGGGCTAGGCATTAATGCTATTTTCAGCCTCATCCTGAGGGGGGGGCAAATACAGAAGTAAACTATTTGCAACTGAACCTGATTAAGCTGTTGGTGATAGTTTTAGTGATTACTTTTCAGTGACTATGATTCATGCTTGTATCAAATAATTGCCAAGTGGTGTAATATATCATTAGTAAGACATGAGAACCACCTTGCCACCAATTTAGTAAAGTATAGGAGCAGATATTCAATCCAGTTTATAATTTAATAATAACTAGCTATGTGTTTTTGTAGCCCCAAAACTGGGTTGTAATTCTTCATTATACACATGTGTGAAATCATTCTTGTGTGTAACAGAGCAACAGATAACTACAACCCATCAATTAAAACTCACATTTTGTTTTCTGTACCACATATGGAAACATAGAAGCTGATGGCAGAAAAAGATCATTGGTCCATCTAGTCTACACGTAAGACCCTATCCTACCCCTGACATATATTTATTTATTTGAAACGTTTCAGCAAGAAGGCTATACAGAGCTTCAATAGCTCATTACCAGATGTATCCTGGGGGAAAGGGGAAAATGGGATACATTCAGAATATGAAGTATGATAAACAAAGAGCTGAAATAAACAAGAAAATCATACATAAGACAAAAATTGAAACACGAACAGCAATAAACAAAATCAAATTGCAGCTAATAAACAATTTGTATGACATGCACGGAAAGTCAATAATGCTAAGGACAAAATACTGTACATTCACTACATGACAAAGGATGGAAACTGTGATGCTCAGGGGCAGAACCACACAACTGAGTAAACAACAGGAAGCCCATTTAGCCAGTACATGGGGAAGAGTCTATCTAAGGAGGTGGAGGAATTGGAGGAGATAGTGATATAGAATAAAAAAAAGGGAAGCTGGCCCTGTGGTGCTGAGGGTTGATGTGCTGGACACTGCACCTCGTGCCACGCTGGTGACCCTGGTTCAAGAACGAGCCTGGGCCATCGGGGGTCAGCAGGGGAGGGAGAGGATTGAGTGTCCAAAGTACAGCTCCCCTCTCCAGAGAGGGAGGGGAGGACACACTAGGCACCTGACTGGCCTCAGGTGGAAGCCAGAGGCATAGGAAGTGCACAAGCGTAAAGAGATGGTGGGAGTGAAGGATGTCAGTGGAGAAGCCTTGGCATGTGGGCTCACACCACTCCCATAGAAAATGGGAAAAAACACCCTGCAGCACTCCAGATAGATAGAGCACCAGGCCTTGATCCCCAGTGCTCCTGCCTGACCCAGTACCAGCATCCAGATGAGAACAAGAAGGAGTTCGGGGGTGCCCCTACCCTGTGCCCACCTGGGGGACCCAGCCATGGCTACATGGGGGATGCACTGCACCGGGCTCCAGGTAAGATTGTGGGGATTAGAAGGCCATAGGTGTCTCTCAAAGAGTGGGAGCACTGTGGACAGGGGAAGTATAAAGAGTAAGTAAAAAAAAAAGAATAAGAAAGGGGAAAGAAAAAAACATAGGGAAGAGGGTAAGGGATTAGGTGGGGAAGAAGCTGAAGAATTAAAAGAAATGAGTAATAGGGACAGGTATATGCTCAAGAGCAGGAGCAAGAAGGGGAAATGTGGTTACATGCTCCCTGAGCTGATGGCCTTAATGGAAGAGGGATGCCTGGATACCATAGCAGTCACAGAAACATGGTACACAGAGAACCATGACTGGGATGTTAACATACCAGGGTACATAACCTACAGGAGAGACAGGCAGGGGAGAAGAGGGGGAGGAGTAGCTCTCTATGTAAAGGAAGGGATAAAAGCAACTGAACAAAAAAGTAAACAGGGAGAGGAGGCACTGTGGGTCACCTTGGAGACTGGAAAGAGCACCACAATCCACACAGGGTTGTGTACAGACCCCCATGTCAGGGGGAAGGAATGGACAAGGATATGATAGAAGGCATTCTTAGAATGACAGAGAAAGGGGAGATACTGTTGATGGGAGACCTGATTATGCCAGATGTTAACTGGAGCACATTTGCTGCAGCCACATCCAAGAGCAGGGCCATTCTTGATGCCCTACAGGTGGCAGGCATTAGACAGCTAGTTTCAGAACCCACTCGTGAGGGAGCAATCTTAGACCTCATACTCTCAAATGGGGGCAGTGAGAGGATCTCAGATCTAGAAGTGGGTTGCCATCTGGGGACAAGTGACCATCAAACAGTGTGGTTCACATTAAACTCAGCTACAGAGTCAAGCATGCAAAAGTGAGGGTACTGGACTTTAGGAGGGCTGACTTTGGCAAGATGGGAGAGTGCCTCAGAAAAGCACTAGCAAACAGGCTAGAAGGAGGTGTGGAGCAACAATGGGGAATCATCAAACTGCCATCACAGAGGCAACACGCCTTTGTGTGAAGCAAATAAACAAATCAAAATGAAAGAAAAAGCCACTATGGTTCTCAAAAGAGGTGGCTGTGAAAGTCAGGAAGAAAAAGATAGCATTCCAGAAGTATAAGAAAACACAGAAAGAGCAGGACAGAGAGCTGTACCACTTTAGGCAGAAGGAAGCAGGAAGGGAAGTCAGAATAGCAAAGGCCCAAACTGAGGAAAAGATAGCCAACTCAGTTAAGAAGGGGGATAAAACCTTTTATAGGTACATCAGCAAGCATAGAAAGACAAAGGGAGGGATAGTGAGGCTGAATAGAATGAATGGTGGGTGGGCAGAGGGGGACAGTGAAAAAGCAGGAATACTGAATGAATATTTCTGCTCAGTATTCACAAAAGAGGAGGGGGAAGTGCCTAATCCAATTAACAGAAGCACTCTTGATAGGGGGGTCGATCCCAGTCCTTTCACAGAAGAAAGGGTTCTGCAAGAACTCCTAAAACTGAAGGTGGACAAAGCAATGGGTCCCGATGGAATTCACCCCAGAATTCTAAAAGAATTAAGGGAGGAACTAGTGAAACCACTGGCTACCTTTTTTAATAAATCATGGGAGGATGGTGTGGTACCCGAGGACTGGAGGAAGGCGGATGTGATTCCCTTCACAAAAGTGGGACCAAGACAGAAGCAGGAAACTACAGAACTGTCAGTCTGACCTCTGTGGTAGGGAAAGTGATGGAGTCACTTCTGAAGGAAAGAATAGTTGAGTACCTAGATGCCAGTGGAGCACAGGACCCAAGGCAGCATGGGTTCACAGTGGGAAGGTCATGTCAGACGAATCTAATAGATTTCTTTGACTGGGTGACCAAAGTAGTAGACCAGGGAGGGGCTGTGGACATGGCCTACCTAGACTTTAGCAAGGCATTTGACACAGTCCCACACAAAAGATTAATAGTCAAATTAACTAGCCTGGGAGTGGGACCCAGGGTGGTAGACTGGGTAAAACATTGGCTGGACAACAGGACACAGAAGGTAATTGTAAATGGAGTCCACTCTGAAGAAAGGGGGTTACTAGTGGGGTACCACAGGGTTCAGTATTGGGTCCAGTCCTTTTTAATGTCTTCATCAGTGACATTGCAGAGGGACTGGAAGGAAAAGTATGCCTTTTTGCAGATGACACAAAGATCTGCAACAGGGTTGATACACAAGGAGGTGTGGAAAGGATGAAAGGGACTTGGCAAGGTTGGAGGAATGGTCAGGGTATGGCAGCTAGGATTCAATGCAAAGTGCAAAATAATGCATCAGGAAACAAGAACCCAGGGAAGAATACACAATGGGTGGGAGGTAGTAACAACAACAAAAAGGAAAGGGACCTGGGGTAATCATATCAGATGACCTTAAGGTTAGTAAGCAATGTGAGAAGGCAGTAGGGAGGGCTGGGAGTATACTGGGATGTATAGGGAGAGGCATCATCAGCAGAAAACAGGAAATTGTTATCCCTCTGTACAGACAGTTGGTGAGACTCCACCTGGAGTACTGTGTCCCGTTCTGGAGACCCCATCTCCGCAAGGACATAGACAGGATAGAGGCAGTCCAGAGGGCAACTAAAATGGTGAGGGTCTGCAAGAGAAGTGCATGAGGAGAGACAAAGGAGCTTAATATGTATACCCTTGAGGAAAGAAGGGAGGGGGGGACATGATAGAAACTTTCAAGTACCTCAGTGGAATCAACAAAGTCCAAGAGGGTAGCATCTTTCAGAAAAAGAGACTTGCAAGAACAAGGGGACACAATTTAAAGATAGAAGGAGGGCGGTTCAGGGGCAATGTGAGGAAGTATTATTTCACAGAGAGGGTAGTGGATGCATGGAACAGCCTTCCTGACGAGGTTGTGGGGTCTAAAACTGTGGGACAATTCAAGAATGCATGGGACAGACATAAGGCAATTCTTGTGGGGGGTAGGAAGAAATAGGCTGTTGGTTAACTAGGATCTGCGGCCTATCCTGTAAGTAGGGAAATGGGCAGACTAGATGGGCCTAGCAGTCCTTATCTGCCGTCAAAGTCTATGTTTCTATGTTATGGAGAAGATAAGATAGCGAGTTAGAGGATGGGGCAGAGTGGATATTTAAAGGGAGGGAGTTGCACATATTTGGGAAATTATAGGAGAAGGTAGCCTGTCCTGAAGTTGAAGTGCAGACAGGGATGGAGGGCAAGAGTCCTATAAGTGGATTTAGGGAGGGTGTAGGTAGGAGAAGTGTGTTGAGAGGAGGGCATTTAGGTATGGTGGAAGGGAGCCAAGCCAGAACTTCACAGCTATTGAGGCACAATAAGCAAGACATCTATCTGTAAGAGGAGGGAAGGAGAGGGCAGAGTAAAGGTCATAGTGATGTGTACATGGGGGACAGTTTAAGGCAAAGCAACAGAAGGAGTTGAAAAGCGTGTCCAGTATGGAAAGGGTAGACTTATGAGCAACACTGTAAACTATGTCTCTAAAGTCAAAGATTGGGAGGATCATCTTCTGGATGATCCCACAGCAGGCATGCAGGGGGATGCAGCAACAGTGTCTGTAGAGAGCACCAAATTTGGGATGCAGATTTTTGTGAATAGCATCCACATGTCCAGCAAAATCTAGGTTTTGGTCTAGCCAGAGCCCAAAATATTTAAAACTGTAGACATCCTGAAAAAGGGGACCACTCAAGAGTGTGAAAGGTAGGGAGGGCCGTAAGCCTGGCTAGCCTCTGCTTGGTGCCAAAAGTCATGAAAACCATCTTTCTGGCATTAAGGAACAGTTGATTTGTGTGAAACCAGCTCTAGACATTATTGAAAGCCAACTGGAGGCATGTCACCACATCCTAGGGGGAGGTACCAGAGGTATACAAGACAGTATAATCTGCGTACGTGTGGATAACAGCTGTTGAGCAGGCAGCAGGTAAGTAATTCAGAAAAATGGAGAAAAAAATTGGTCAACATCTCAGGAGGAGGAAATGGACAAGGAAATTAGAGAAAGTATCCTTAGAATGGCAGAAAAGGAGAGATATTGCTAATGGGGGATCTGAATATGCCAGATATTAACTGGAGTACATTTGCAGCAGCCACTTTTAAAAGTGGGGTCATTTTAGATGTCCTACAGGGGGTATGTCTTAGACAACTAGTATCAGAACCCACTCAAGACAGAGCAATCTTAGGCCTGATACTTTCAAATGGAGATGGCGAGAGGATCACAGATTTAGAAGTGGGCCGCCATCTGGGAACTAATGACCATCGAACAGTATGGTTCATGATAAACACAGCAGTATAGTCAAGCAATACAAAGACAAAGGTACTGGACTTCAAGACGGCAGACGTTGCCAAAATGGGTGAGTGCCTAAGGAATGCACTAGCAAATGGGCAGGAAGGAGGGGTGGAAGAACAATGGGAAATAATCAAAACTGCCATCACAGAGGCAACAAGCCTTCGTGTGAAGCAAATAAACTAAACAAAATGATGTAAGAAACCACTATGGTTCTCAAAGGAGGTGGCAAGGAAGGTTTGGGAGAAAAAAAGAGAGCATTCAGGAAGTACAAGGAGTCACAGAAGGAGCAGGACAGAGAATTGTATCAGTTAAAGCAAATGGAAGCAGGAAAGGCAGTCAGAACAGCAAAGGCCCAAACCGAGGAAAAAATTGCCAGCTCAGTTAAGAAGGAGGATAAAACCTTTTATAGGTACATCAGGTAGTGAAGGAAGACCAAGGGAGGGATAGTGAGGCTTAATAAAGGGGAGGGGGTGGACAGAGCATGACTGTGAAAAGGCAGAGATACTGAACAAATACTTTTGCTCAGTATTCACAAATGAAGAGGGGGAGGTACATAAACCAAACAATAGAAACACGTTGGATGCGGGGGTTGATGCTAGCCCTTTCACAGAAGAAATGGTGCTGAAGGAACTCTTAAAACTGAAGGTGGACAAAGCAATGGGGCATAATGGGATTCATCCCAGAATTCTAAAAAGAACCACTGACTACCCTCCTTAATATTTCATGGAGGATGGGGTAGTACCTGAAGACTGGAGGAGGGCAGATGTGATTCCACTTCACAAAAGTGGGAGCAGGGCAGAAGCAGGAAACTATAGACCTGTTAGTTTCATCTCAGTGATTGTAAAAATGATGGGATCACTTCTGAAGGAAAGAATTGTTGAGTACCTAGAGGCCAGAGGAGTGCAGGACCCAAGGCAGCATGGATTCATAACGGGAAGGTCATGTCAGATGAATCTAATAGATTTCTTTGACTGGGTGACCAAAGTAGTAGATCAGGGAGGGACTATAGATATGGCCTACCTAGACTTTAGCAAGGCATTTGACACAGTCCCACACAAAAGATTAATATACAAGTTGGCCAGCCTGGGAGTGGGTGCCAAGATGGTAGCCTGGGTAAAAAATTGGCTGGAGAACAGAACACAGAGGGTAATAATAAACGGAGTCCACTCTGATGAAAGGGGGGTTACTAGTGGGGTACCGCAGGGTTCAGTACTAGGACCAGTCCTCTTTAATGTCTTTATAAGCAACATTGCAGAGGGACTGGAAGGAAAAGTATGTCTCTTTGCAGGTGACACAAAGATCTGCAGCAGAGTTGATACACAATGTGGGGTGGAAAGGATGAGAAGGGACTGGACTTGGCAAGGTTGGAGGAATGGTCAAATGTATGGCAGCTAAGACTCAATGCTAAGAAGTGCAAAGTAAAGTACCTAGGAAATAGAAACCCAGGGGAAGAGTATCCAATAGGGGGTGAGATACTAACAACAGCAAAAATGGAAAGGGGCCTGGAGGCAGTCATGTCAGATGACCTAAAGGTGAGCAAGCAATGTGAGAGGGCAGTAGGTAGGGCTGGTGGTATATTGGGATGCATAAGAAGAGGCATCACTAGTAGAAAACAAAAAGTTGTTATCCCTCTGTACAGACAGCGGGTGAGACCCCATCTGGAGTACTGCATGCAGTTCTGGAGACCCAATCTCCGCAAAAACATAGACAGGATGGAGGCTGTCCAGAGGAGGGCAACTAAAATGGTGCAGGGTCTGCACCAGAAGACATATCAAGAGAGACTTAAGGATCTTAATATGTATAGCCTCGAGGAGAGGATGGAGAGGGGGGACATGACAGAAACTTTCAAATACCTCAAGGGAATCAACAAAGTCCAAGAGGGTAGCATCTTTCAGAAAAAGAGGTGTGCAAGAACAAGGGGGCACAATTTGAAGCTAGAGGGGGAACAGCTCAGAGGTAATGTGAGGAAGTATTTTTTCACAGAGAGGGTTGTGGATGTATGGAACAGCCTTCCTGAGGAGGTTGTGGAGTCAAAAACAGTGGTGGAATTCAGGAATGCATGAGACAGACATAAGGCAATTCTAGAGGGTGGAGGTTGGAAGAAGTGGGCTGTTGGTTAGCTAGGATCTGCAGCTTATCCATTAGGTAGGGACATGGGCAGACTGTGAAGGCCAAGCAATCCTTATCTGCTGTCAAATTATGTTTCTATGTTTCCAAGCACCCAACCTTGAGGGGCACTGATGTTGATGGGAAGGAGGTGGGGCAGATGGAGTAACCAGTTCTGACTGATTGGGACCTACCCATGAGGTTGGAACAAAACCAGTTAGTGGCAGACTCTGAGAGACCAGCCAATTCAAGCTTATTGAGGAGAAAAGAGTGCATCTAGCATCTGTAAGGGTTTTATGTGCACTCTACCCACCTCCATGTTTCCTGCCTTCCTGTTACACCCCTAGGTGACTATTGAAACCTTAATTCTGTCCCATCCATGTCTGGAGTCATTAATGGACTTGGTACCATCACCTGAGCTGGCAGGCTGTTCCATGACTGCACCACTCTCTCCATAAAAAAGAACTTCCTCACGTTCCTACTGAATTTCCCTCCTGCCAGATTCCACTCATGTTCCAGTGTTGTAGATGCACTAGTACTGTTGAGAAGTTCCTCACAGTTTACCTTGCTCATTCCTTTCAGGACCATGAAGGTCTCTATCATTTTGTTAATTCCAGTTTTATTGACCAAGTGGATGAGCAGTGTGGTTCAATTTAACTATTGTCTGCATTGAAAGCCATCAGTTTTACAGAGAATAATGCATAATTATTGTGTTACTCTGTGTTATGAACAGATCCAGAAGTAAATGATTTAACTGTTTATACACACCTCCACATCGGAGGTGTGTGATGTCCCATTAACCTCCAGAGTGAAGCTCAAGAGGTTTATGTGAACATCACACACTGAGGTGTATAAAAAAACTTCATAAGCACAGTTATTTATGTTTAGTTTTTTTTTTTATAATAACTAATGCAGGGACATAGCAATGCATGTGAAGTTTCCTGCCACTCAACGGCAAAAGGGAAAGTGAAGCACAAGTGCCAAAATCCCCGTAATAACTGGATGTGACATAATACCCTGTTACTATGGCTTTTAATCTCACTGATAATCAGAGCGAGAAAGGGGGGTCACCTGTTATTATGAAAAAATAAAACATCAGGAGCATGGTAACTTGTTTTTATGTCCACCCTTAGTGTGTAATGCCTGGTTAAGTGTCAAACAATGAAATAAGGGCCCACTCACTGGCATTACATTTCAGTTTTTTTATTCTTGTCAGCCATATCGTAAATCACATTAAGATGCAAAACAAGCCAGAGGTGGGAGGGGACTGATATGAAGGGGGAGTGACACCAGGGTCCCTCCTATCATTGCAATGTTTCATGACTTCTCACATTATTTCATCAGTATAGGCTCTATAATTGTTGTCTTTGCCCCTTCCACCCTTCAAAATGCTAGAAATCTTAATGAAAACCAAGTGTCTATCAATCCTGTATCTTTCTGTTTTTTTTGATGTTATACTTGTGTTCAACCTATTTTTAGGTGGATTTATAATTTTCATGACCCTGCCTGACTTTGCATCTGCTAACTAGCATCCTATTGGTGGGCTTCTTTCTCTTTTAAGGAATGAAGACCCATCCCAGCTCTTTGAATGTAATGCAATGCTGGTTAAACCACTAAATCTTTGCTCTTACGGGCTCAGTGACATCCTACTCCTTGAGTGTGTAAAACTACTTCATACATACTACTCACCATGTCTTATTCTATATAATGCACTCTATTCAGCCATTACAATTCACTTGCCCCTTTCAGATTTTGCAGTACACGTTGCATACTTTTGTCTGTATAGAAGGCTTTCAGCAAGATCTTCTGGCTCAGTTTACTTACTATGACATCGCTATGTTTACCATGACAACAGAATCTGATGCCATAAATGTAGTCACTGTGAGGTTAGTAGGGACCCAGGACAACTTTTTTTTCCTATTCATGGTGGATAAGAACAGTGTTAGCCATCTAATCTTCCCCTTTACCACTGAAAAGTCCTTTACTACAGAAAGGTTTGCCACATTAAGGTACTTCAATTCAGCTTTTCCACAGCAATACAATTCAAATGATCGCATTAGCTAAAGTGTTACTTTATTGCACTAACTCGGCACAATAAGGTACCACTTCTGTGTATGTGGTACCTTGAATGATGTGGCTGTAAATGGGAAGTGCTGTACTGCAGTACCTTAATGTGGTAAATCAGATTAGAATGGCTATCACTGCAGTTCATGAGAAACATGTAAAATGCTGGCCATATTACAGAGCCTCATACTGATAAAACATTACATTTAAATGAAACTGCTAGAATCGTAACAGTTTCAAACATGTTATTGCATACTTGCTCCTTACTTATTAAATTAAGGATGCCTTACCTTCAGGTGTGGCTGGATCTGAACCAGGACTTCTAAGTGTAAGTCATAGTACACAGCCAGTGAGCCTGGGAACTCCACTATGATGTAGAAGCCAGAATGATAAATGTTGACTGGATTTTTGATGTGATACTGGCTGCTGTAAATCATAAAAGCAGGAGAAGACATCAGTTCTCAGGTTGATGTTTGGCCAGAATTGTGTCAGTTGTTAAGTCTCAATGGACATCAGTCCCATGGATTAGGCCAGCAATAACACATGACAGGGTATACATTGTGCTAAATTGCCGCTCGGCCCAGGTGCGTTGTGACCGAGTGCTTTCAGCCCCCTGGGAAGTGTGGCAATCTAGCACAGCACATACCCTGGAGTGTGTTACTGCACTTATACAATGCCTCTTGATTTTTATATTTAATAATTACAGTACTTGTGAAAAAATACATAAAAAATATGAATGTTTACAATAACTATTGCTCAATCAGTCCCTCCACCTGTTGGAACTACTTTGTATTTACCAGAGTGCTTTAGGAAACCCTCAACAAAATACTGACTGGGTCAGTACTAATAAAGGAGAAACACGAGAGCAGTTTTAAGAAGGATAGGGAGACTTTGTGTAGTAAAGGTATTGTTTTTTTTTTTATTTCAAACGATGTTTCACTGTACCTGAGCTCTTGAAAACCAATTGTAGTGTTTTGAAAGTGAAAGCGCGAGCACAATTGCCCTCGTGTTTTTAAAATGGTAAACAAAAGAAATGTATTTACTATTAAATTGAGCATTCTGAAAAAAAAATTGTGAGATTAATCAAAATGTTCTCTTGGACCGGAACAGTTGTACACATTTTTTGTGCTTTTGAAAGTGAAAATGTGAGTACAATCGCAACCCCGCTCGCATTTTTGAAAAGGTTAAAAAAAGTTTTTAAAGAACATGTCACTTTCAAAAGCACTAAAAAAGGCTGTGCAATTGATTGGGTGCACTGAAACATCTTGATTTGTCTTATGACTGAGGTGGTGGACTGTAGGGTGTGCGCAAGGGAGGTGCACATGCACAGAGTAAGTAAAACCCGATGCATGTTCACTTTTACAACCAGCTGATTATAATGGCACATCATAATTGGGTTTCCCAAAGGGAGAAAATGCTCCTCACTTATTATAAAGTGAGTTAGAGGGTTGGTCTGCTAAGCAGAGGGGCCCAAAGGTGAGGGGTACTGGGGGAGGAGCAAAGAACAAAAAAAGTGAGTATTACTAAAATGAGTATAAGCCCAATCTACAAAGGTGTCTCACTGAAGCACTATTCAAGCCATGGAGCACCATACTCAGGGATCTATAGAATTAAGCAACATATCCCAAACAGACTGATTTGGGGGAAAAGAGACTAAATAATAAAGTGACAGTCCACAGCGCTCCATGCCATCTGGTATGGCTGGGGGCACATGCCAAAAGGGTTAAACTGACACAAGAAAGGCCACAGCACTGGCCTAGTGGATTTGCACAGTGGACAATTTGGCATTATGGCAAGCCCCAGAGATACTTAACAATGCCAGTCCTCACAAATCCCATGCACAGCACCATTTGGTAATCATGCATATACACATCCCTGCCCTCTGAACCAGACACATGCTTAGATGGGTAGACAGCTTGGGAGGGGTGCACATTTGACTTTGGGGCTGCCACAGAGTGCTATGCAGGTACACATCCTGCATGTTTGGGGCACTCAGCAGCTTTTCCTGTTACTCCACATCTGTGGAAGAGCCTAGATGCATTTCTGGATCAGGTCCTAAAACACAGTAACTGGCCAGACACAAAACATTGGTGATTTTATTTGTTTTTCCCCCATTCTCTTTAGGTAGTTTCAGGCACTTGTGGTGTATGAAAAAGACATAGGGCAGGATTCATGAAGCGTTTTGGGACTAAGTCCCACTTCGCAACCCCAATTGCACTTTGAAAGTGCCGCAGCTGCGGAGCAGCCAATCCACAGCAGCAGCAGTTGTGGAGGGTGTTATGGCAGGTCCCACAGGCTGTAGCAGCCTCCCACAGCTGCGGTGCTGTCCCTGGCAACAGCACCCACAATCCGCCATAATCCATGGAGCCGGTCATACTCCGGCTACACCTTAGTGAATACTCATTGCTGCGGGCGACCTGCGGATTCACAAGTGGCAACCCACTAGCGCCAATGTTTTCCAGCAGCTGTAGGACCTTCCCCAATGTTCGTGAATCCTGCCCTTGGTGTCTGTTGTCACAAGACATCATCTTATAATAAGTCAACAGAACTATGTACACAGAAAACTGCATTTACTAACACAGCTGCTTCTTATATCAGTCTAATGGTGCTATTTATTTGCTGCAGACAGGCTTCTGGGCAGGAAGTACCCAAATCTCTCAAAGTTCCAAAGCTCTTTTAGCTAATGGAAACATTTTAATAAACAAAGCAGAAGTATTTTATTAGTATAAGAAATGTCATATAGTCTTTTTTTTTATTCTTTCTAAAGAATGTATTTCTGGCAAAAACATCAATACACCCCCAATTTTTTCACTGTATTTCACTCTTGAATTAAGTTAGGGGTTTTAACATTCCTAAATGTCCCTGCTGTCTGGTCACTCCCACTATGAGTAAATTAAATATTTTGGTGCAGTGCTACTTACCATCGGAAATGTGTGCTGGTACATGGCTTTATGATGCCGGATTGACAACTAAGTCGTCGACCGCAATCACAGTGATGAATTTGTGTTGACCGCAACTTGTGGTTGACTTAAATCTGCCTTCAGACCCTGGCTGTTTTTTCATAGGCGGGGCTTTGCTCCCTGAACCAGGGGGCTCTGCAGCCCACACACCATGATCTCTAGGATTCCAACTCCGAGTTGGAGTTGAATTGGGGAGAGGGTGCAGGACCAGGAGAGAGTGGGCCAGGGTCTTGGGCTATCTCTTACAGTGATGTTGTCAGCATCAGCATTTTCACTGTAATGGTAACACCATCCTGGGCACATACCCTGCACCCTCCTAATATATCCACAGTATGAATCCAGCAGGTAAAGTCAAAAGGTAACCTCAAGGGAAGGGATATTTTTTAATATTGCAAGTGGTAGCCATCTTTAATGACTTGAATTGTTTATTATTAAATTGGTAATAAAAACTGTTTTAAAAACATCTTGGGGACATAAAAACATACTGAAGATGAATCTCATGATACCTTAACTATATTAATGCTAAAAAAACTGTATGATGACATTTTTGCCAGCTAACAAATATGACTGCTTTAAGTCACCTTTTTAGAATCTCTAAAACCACTTAAAGGTGAGAGGAAATGATTTCCACATATTGAACTGCATCCAGTTTTCCTTTCCTGCCAATGATGTATTCTGATATGCTTTGACCAATTTTTGATTGATAGATAAATAATCTAGCTTTGGGCGACCTCAGATCTACATAGAGTTCTACTCTCCTCACCGGCTTCTGGTCTTTCTTTTGGTATTTCTTTGACATTCAATTACACTATTTCAGGCTATTCATCTGAATGGACTGGAATTGTGTTACTGGTGCCATAGAATGTTCAGGTGGTATGAAAACAGAATAGCAAATTCTACAGAGAAAGGCATTCTTCTGAGCACTTAGAAAGACAGAAAAAATAGATAACTTCAGAAAAAAGAAAAACAGAACATCTAGAGGCGTAAAAATGGTTTCTTGGCACCTTTAAAGACACATCAATTACACAAAGGTTTTTTTTTTTTCTTACTCTCTGCAAAAGAAATGAAAAATATTTAAAGGGTTTAGTGAGTAGTTAGTTTGTATAGATGATTATAACTTTAAATACTGAACTACTGTTCTTACACATTTGACAATTTTCATTCTTTTCCTGTTTATAAATCCTCTTATACAACAAACTTCATTTTACAGACTTAGATGGTGAAAAAAATTAAAAAATGTAGTCACAGTGCACCTACCACATCGGCTGTGGAGCCGGTAACAATGACTTGGGTTTCTCCATAGGTGATGAAGATATCCTTCCGACAGAAAGATCCACCATATTCCTCACAGGCATTTCTGGTGACGGAAACTTGGAAATGAGGCTCTATCGTTGATTGCTTTGGGAGAAAAAAATGAAAAATATATAGTCAGTATTCATTGGTTCTTTAGCATTTTTTTAAATTGATTCTTGCTAGGACATACAAGGACTGGATTATCTGAGCACTCCCCCAAAGACAGAGCTCCCATGCCACAGTTCACAGTAATTTCTGCTGGGAAACACTAAGCAGTCCAGGAAGAATGAGCCCAAGCTCTGTGGTGCTGAGACTGGGGTTCATCTTGCAAATCCCACTATGAGAAATACTCAAAGCAGGGGCAAAGTGCTCACTCAAGCAGAGGAAAATAATTCACTCTAGAATAAAAGTACTTTTTGTTCTGTTCTGAGCCCTCCTCTGTCCTCAGGACCCATCCACCTGCCGCCCCCATGCCCAGGCTTTTCCCCCACCAAGGGGGCGTCCCACTCCCTAATGGAGATTGTGGGCAAGCCCCACATTGCCCCCTGGGTTGGAGCCATGGGAGGGGCCCCCCAGCAGGCGTCAGAGGTAGTGGGTGGTGGAGTGGAATGGATAGTCATGCTGGAGGGCCAACATTTGTTTTTGTTGCTTTTGTGCCCCAGGGGTGGGGAAGTGCAATGTAGTCCAGCATCTTCCCCACTCCCAACATGCTAGCGTCTGTTGCTTGTGGCACCCCCCAGCCTCTGCCAGGGGTCTGTCAAGTGGCAGACACTCATCCCCTCCCTCCCCCGGAAGTAGGAGGAGGGCAGTCTGAAGGATGCCTGATCCTTCTCCCCCTGCCAGCTGTCCAACTCTCCGGGTCCATTCGAACCTGGGTCATTAGCATCACAAGCAGAAATCTAACTGCTGTGCCGGTGGGCTGGCTGAAAAGTGCTTTTTTTTTATTCTATGCTCGATTGGCCAGTGCAATACAAAAGTGAAAAACACAGCCCTGTAGGCTACCCACCCTGATGCTTCACTAGATAAAGTTTTGTCAGAGGGCAAAAGCACTTTTCAGTATTCTAGAATGCAGCATTTTTCCTCAGTGACAGTGAGTGCTTTGTTCCTGGTTTGGGAAAAGTTCAGCTCCGAGAACAGCTGCAAGCTACCCCACAGACAAAACTCACATATCATAGACTATAGTTAGTCCCTTTTTTCAAATAAATAGTTTTTTTTCAAATTTTTATTTTACAATTTTTGGCCAGTAATGACACACTAAGTCAAGTCTTGTTTCCAGGTGTGTGCTGGGAGAACAAAGATGTTAAGTGACTTACTCATGGTCACACAGTGTGCAAGTGGGAGCTGTGGGATTCAAATCCAGTTCTCCATATGTGTAGCTCCATGCTCTTAACCTGTACGCTACACTGCCTACCTATCACGTAACAATACAACTACAAAAACATCATAGTAATAGCATGGGAAACCAATGAAACAAGTACACCAGCAGCTAAACCATTAGGGTGCAACAGCTCAACATAAGTGGAAGTGGGTATCACCATATTTTTACAAACTTGGGATTAATATATATGACATTCAGCTAAGCTGAATTTAGCCAGGTAAAACTTTCCCCCTTCTGAGTTTCTCCACACCCCCTTGGAGTTGATTATCATAATTCCAAGGGGTGTTGTGGGGCGAAGCCCCCACATCGGAGGGTGCAGGAAAGCCTCTTACGTTTGCCATTTCTTTACAGTGTGTCTGCGGCATTTTGTGCCGGTTGCTGTTTCACCGACCTTGTATTTTCTTTCAGCATTTTGCTTGCGCCATTGTCTGCTATGCTGTTTTTATTTGTGGGGTTATGACCCCATGCCAGAAGGACTATCCATTTAAGACAAGATGTTGACAAAAGGATCCATTTTTGCTCATTGTTATTTGAGTGGAACAGGGCAGAAGTGTCCATTTGTATTAGAATTCTGGGATCATCACCTACATCTACCTTCACTGGGAAAGTGAGGCTTGACGCAACTGTGAGCTCCCACTACAGACAGATCTCTACACCACTGTTGCTTCTTTTAGGAAAGGGTAGGACAGGAACAGCTGTGATTCCTTATATAGACTGTCCTTACACCATCTGTCTACAACTACTTCAACTGGGAAAAGTGAGGCTTAGAATAGCTGTGAGCTCCTCCCACAGACAGACCTCTGTTATTACAGTTACTCCCATTAGAAAAGAGTGGAACTGGAGCAGCTATGATTCCTTCTATAGGCTGTGCTTACACCACTGTCTACTGTTTCCTGTTAGAAAAAGTGAGGCTCAGAGCAGCTGTGCGCTCCCCCCACAGACAGACGTCTACACCACAGTTACGCCTGTTATAAAAGGGCTGGAATGGAACAGCTGTGATTCCTTCTATGAACTGCGCTTACACCACTGTCTACAGCTACTTCCATTGGGAAAAGCGAGGATCAGAGCAGCTGTAAGCTCCCCCACAAATAGATCTCTGACATAGTTACTCCTGTTAGGAAAGAGTGGAACTGAGCAGCTGTGATTCCTTCTATAGGCTATGCTTGCACCACTGACCACAGGTACTCCTTTTTGAAAAGCAAAGCTCGGAGCAGATGTGAGCCCCCACCCCCAGACAGACCTCCTACACCATAGTTATGCCTGTTATGATGTTATGAAAGGGTGGGGCAGGAACAGCTGTGATTCCTTCTATGACCTGTGCTTACACCACTGTCTACAACTACTCCCACTGGGAAAAGTGAGGATCAGAGCAGCTGCGAGCCCCCCTCCCCTGCTAGACAGACCTCCTACACCATAGTTATGCCTGTTATGAAAGGGTGGGACTGGAACAGCTGTGATTCCTTCTATGAACTGTGTTTACACCACTGTCTACAGTACCTCCTTCTTGGAAAGATTTAGACTATAACAGCTGTTAGCTCCCCCTACAGACAGGCCTCCTAACAAGAGTCTACAGTAACCAAGTGACCACAAAGAGTGAGGACCAAGAAGGAGGAGGACAGTGTGCAGGGGCATCTGCATGTAGTCTGCTGTTGTGCAGAGGACACTGCCTAATTATCACCAGGTTGCTAAGGTGCAGTAGGACCAAACCAACCTCTATTTTTAAGAACCATGAAGTAAGATCTAGAAAGACTGGAAATGATCATGGGTATAACAGCTGACATTTAAAGGGACACCGCCAACCATTTTGCATCATATTATTTCTATTTAAATGTCCACAATTTATGATTGCTTACCTTCTCTAAAACTTAACTCACTGATGTTCTTGGGTTTGATATGCTTCCTTTCTGCGTAGAACTGAAATGCGTGGGTATGGTGCAATTTTTCCCAACCTTATTTTGCTTCAAATCCTTGACCTTCTCTTACTACATACATCCAGAATATTAAGGACACCCCCAAGCAGTGCAGCCACTCAGGGTACAGTAGTCTTGTCTCCTTTCACAGCATTATGAGTGGTTAGATTGTGTTAGGAGCATTCCCAAGTGCAGGAAAGATACAGTAGAAGTTGATCGAAGAATCTCAACAAACACATTTGTGTGTGGTAACACCAGTATGGTGGGCAGTCTGTTTTTTACTTTAAAAAGGGGAAAAGGAATCAGAATCAAACTACCAGCTATATCAGCAACCTCTACAGAATGTGAGCAATTGTCTAGGGGAAATGTGAGGCCTGAGGAAGTTGACAGTGTCCCTTTAATACAAAGAAGAAGTATAATGCAATGCACATAGGGGCCAAGAACCTACAAGCAGAATAGCTGATGTGAGAGGGGGGGTAATGCTAGAGGGAATGTCTGTAGAGGGAGTCACACAATAGTGGAAAAGACACTTGGGACTGGTAAGGACATCAGTAAAAGCAGAGTGGGGAGAGAAATGAATGGCCACAAGGGCCCATACATTCAAACATAGGTAGGGTTAGGAAGATTCCATGGGCCACAAGTTTTTTTTTTTCTGTCAGCATCTTCTATGGGGAGGCAGTAGAGCAAAATGGTTAAGGGCACTGAGCTGCAAACATTGGGAATGGGGTTTGAATCCCACAACCACCACTTGCATATTGTCTAACCATGAGCAAGTCTCTGGGAACAAGTCTCAGCTTAGCAAGTCTTTCCTGGCCAAAAACAGTTAACTAAATTAAATTAAATGTGTCTTATCTCAAAGTGAGACAGGATGGGACTGGAGAAGCTGTGAGTTGCCCCAACAGAGAGACCTCCTACATCACAGTCTATAGCAACACCTGTTTGGTATGACTGAGACTGGGGCAGCGGTAACCTCCCCCTACAGGCATACCTCCCAGACCACCCACATCATGGTCTGTATTACCCTTGCTGTGAGTATCTGAGACTGAACCAGCTTTGAGCTCCCCCAACAGAAAGAACTCCTGCACTGTAGTGCTTTGCCACCTGCTGGTACAAGACTGGTTAAGCTGGAGCTCTGAACTTCCCACTGGACATAGATCCTATACTATGGTCTATAGTATGTACTGATAGGATTGTGAGAGGCTAGGATTGCAGTCACTGTCTTCTCTCCACAGACTGGGCTCTTAAACAGTTACCTGCAATGGCTTGCAGGGAGAGGCAGGAGTAGCTATAACATTTCCTGCACTCAGTAGTACTGTCATATGGTTTGCAGGAATTTTTCAGTGGAGAGACTGGAACACTGGTGTATGTATTTCACTGCAGCAACCAGTGCTCCTATGGCAGTACTTACTATACTGCCAGTTGACTGAGTTTAGAAAGGCTTTCAGCTCTCCCATAGTCAATTCTCTTTTACCACTACCTGAAGTGATTCCTGGCAGGAGCCACAGTGGCTACAGTACCTGACAAAGTTCCCCCACAACCAGTGCTTGAACACTATATTTTTTTTTGTAAATTTTTATTTTTTATGTTTCATTCCCCCACAGCTACCCCCATCCGCACACTGTCCTCTCTCTCAGCCTCATCCTCACCATTTCTGTCTCTTGCCTCGCCCCCCTCCAAGGTAGGGCTGTGGGGAATTGTCCAGTCTCCCAACCAACTATATGGTCATGGGGGCAGGTGGGCAGTTGGTGAGTTGGGGCCCGAATAACTGGCAGCCCTTCACCCCAAAATGCTGCATCGTTCTTTTTCCTGGTTTGCTGTCCTGCCCACTGGGAGACATCAAGCAGGGCTAAGCTCAGGCATGCACATGCTAAGCAGGGTAATGCAGCCTGCTAGCCAATCTGCAGCTCCCCCCCACACTGGTGCATTAGTCTGCACCATCAGCTCTGATTATCCAGGTGGCGGTCATGCAGCAGAAACAGGATCCCTCCTTTTCTGTGGTGGAGAGCATCCTCTGGGGTGCTTGATGCTCCTCCCTTAGCCATCCCTCTAATCACTCAATCTTATTCTGAAACCCGGGTTACCGGCATCATGAGGGGTAGTGCTACCGCTGCACTGATGAACCGACTTTTTAACACCATTTCTAATGTAGCGCTGCTCCTGCTGAAAGAGACTGAGACTGGAACAACACTGAGCTTGGTGATGCTAGTGTGTCATTTTGAACAGTAAGTGGCATCTGTTAACTAGGACTGGAAAAGATGAGCTCCACATGAGCTGTGCTCTAACACCATCGTCTCTGTGATGCCCTGACTCAAGAGAGACAGTTTCCTTTAGTGGCTAGAAAGCAGAGCTGTGAACCTGGAGACCTGGGTTTGTATCCTGCAACTGTGGCCCTTAAGCAATAACGCATGACAGAAAGTGTGCCATGATGGGCTAACATCACACCTCGGGTGGTTCAGCATAAGAACGAAGGATAAGTGTGTCCAACACACAAGAAATGACAGACATTATCCCCACAACAAAGGTCCTGAAGTGCATTATTGCAATTAAAAATGGCTTCGCTCGTTTGAAAAAAAAAGAAAAAAGGTGAAAAAATAATTTTTTAAAATACATTTTAAGCTGCTTTTGAATTGGAGTGATTCACTGTTGATGGTCAGCATTGACCAATCAGGTCCCAGGAATCTTTCTTGCCATTTCATAATTAATATTACTTCAAAAATAAAAAGTAATAAGGAACTACTTTTAAAATTATTAACATTTTGTGCCTGCTGTTTTTTGGTGTTACTGGCTCTTTAAGCATGGTGATACAAACAATGGGGAGATAGGTAAGGCTCCAAAGACAACAGAGAGAGTGAAGCAACAGGAAATTGAGTGACTTGCACAGTGTCACCTTTAGTTAAAGTTTTAAGTCAAAGTTTATTTGCAGGAAGAATAACTCTATTGAGTAAGTTCATTTGCAAAGAGGTCCTGAGACAGGATGTGTACAACTGGAACAATATAAGCAAGACAATATATATACAAACATGTATAATATAAGCAAGGCTGAATATATATTCAAGAAATGTACAACAGGAGGCTTCTCAGATGTTGGAAAAAAGTATTTGCAAAGAATAACAGTAAGGAAGTGTACATCAGGAACTAGACAAAGATGGCAGGAAAAGACTAATAATCATTCCAGTCTGCCTAAGTTCAATATTTAGCCCTGGGACTTACTGTCATTCCAAGGTCCTAGCCCACCCCTTTTCCCTATTCTTCTCCTCCCAGTTTCTTCTAACCAGAGTACCCACTATACCCTTCATTCTATCCTAACTATGCTTGAAACCACCAATGGTTTTAGCACCCACCACTTCAGCTGGAAGATTGTTCCACAGCTTCATCACCCTTCCTGTAAAATAATACTTCCTCATGTCACTCCTTATCCTCCCTCGTGTCAGTTTCCACCCATATCCATGTAACTGTGAACAAGTATTCAAGCAAAGTAGTTTCCCACAGTTCACCTTGCTAATTTCCTTCAGGAATTTGAAGGTCTTTATCATATCTCCCCTCTCCCTTCTTGTCCACTGTTGCTACATGTACAGTGCCTTGAGGCTACCTCATAGGACCTCTTCCTGTTGTCATGAATCATTTTTGTTACCCTGTGCTGCACCATCTTCAGTCTATCCCTGTCCTTCCTGAAGAGAGGGATCCAGAACTGGGCACAGTACACCAGGTGGGGCCACACCAGGGATTGATACAGGGGAAGTATTACCTCTTCCCTTCTGTTATCAATACCCCTCATGAGACATCCCAGCATCCTACTCGCTTTGCTATATGCCATGTCACACTGACTAGAGTGTTTGAGGGAGTCACTGATGATAACTCTAAGGTCCCAATCCTCAGCTGTAGTTCTTAGTCTCATCCCACCCACCGGTACTCTGTCCCAGAGTTCTTGTTACCTAGGTGCAGTACCTTGCACTTTTTGGCATTGAATTTCAATTGTCAAACCTTAAGCCACCCCTCTAGGTGTTGTAAGTCACTCTGAATTTCTGTGATTCCCTCATCACTATCCACCCTACCACAGAACTTAGTATCATCTGCAAAGAGACACAGCTTGCCCCAGATTCCTTCACCAATGTCGCTGATGAACATATTAAAGGACCCACAACAGATCCCTGTGGTAACCTGCTTGTGACTGCTCTGTCTTCCGATTTGATCCCACCAACCACAACCCTCTGCTGCCTCCACTTTAGCCAGACATCTACCCAGTTTACTGTGACTTTAGCTGCACCCAGATCATCCATCTTCATCAGCATGCACCTGTGAGGCATGGAGTCGAAAGCCTTACTGAAGTTGAAGTAGAGCAAATCCACAGCATGGCCCTTATTCATTCCCATGGTCTTCTAGTCAAAGAAGACTATCAGGTTAGTTTGACAAGGCCTCCCTGCCACAACTCCATACTGTTTACTATTCTGGAGACCATTGCTCTTCAAGTAGTCCACGAGATCCTCTTTGACCAGTGATTCCATAATCTTCCCTACAATAGAGGTAAGACTGACAGATCAAGCAAAATAATGCACGTTGGAAGCAAAACTGCAGGAGAGGATTACATGTTGGTTGGGGAGTTATTATTGGCCAGCAAACAGGAAAGAGATCTGGGCGTGATCATATCTGAAGACCTAAAGTTGGCCAAACAATGTGCCAAGCCTGTGGGGAAAGTCAGTGGGATGCTGAGGTGCACAGGGAGATGTATCACCAGCAGGAGAGGAGAGGTGGCGATGCCACTGTACAGATCATTGGTGAGACCTCATTTGGAGTACTGTGTCCAGCTCTGAAGGCAACAACTCCAAAAGGACATAAACAGGGTGGAGGCAGTTCAAACAAGGGCAATGAAAATGGTGCAGGGCCTACACCAATGATTATATGAGGAGACACAAGAGGTGCTCAATATGTATGCCTGGAGGAGAGGAGAGGAGAGGAGAGGAGAGGAGAGGAGGAGAGGAGAAGAAGTGAAGGCATGATAGAGACCTTTAACTCACTGTCTCCAATAGCTCCATTTGAAGTCCGAACTATCCATTGTTTACCTGACACAAAATGGCTGCCCAGGGGGTAATGGTTAAATACCTGAAGGGAATAAATAAGGTATAGGAGGGTAGTATATTTCCAAAAAGGAGATACTCTAGAACAAGAGGATGTGACATGAGATTGGAAGGGGGTAGACTGAGAGGGAATGTGAGGAAGTACTTCTTCATGGAGTGGGTGGTGGAGGGATGGAACAGCTTCCCAGCAGAGATAGTGGGGGCAAAGTTGGTGGGGGAGTTCAAAACAGTATGGGATAGACATAGAGGAACACTACTGATTCAAAAGAGGAGGTAAAGGCAAGAGATAAGGTAGAGTCTGAAGCACTTTTTTAGAGGCAGAAGAAAAAAAGGGTCAGACTAAATGGGCCTCTTGGTCTTTACCAGCTATCAAATTCTATGTTTCCATGTTTCTATGTCTGTAGTTCCCTACTTGTTCCTTGTCCCCCCAATGAAGTGGAACTCTGCCTGCAACCCTCCAATCATTCCTTACTGCCCCTGTTCTTAGTAAGCTGTTGAATAGACTTACCAAGGGTTCACCCAGTACCACTGCCAGCTCCCTAAGTAATGTTGGATGCAGCCCATCTGGTCCCAGAGCCTTATCTATCTTTAGGGCTGCAAGTTCCTTCTGAACTCTTTCACTTATAAACAGTGGCTGCCTCATCATCGGGACCCCCTTAGTGGCTATTTTGATGCCACTCTCTGACAAGGCCCACAATCCTCCCCAGTGAAAACTAAGCAAAAGTAATCATTAGGGATGGTGGCTTTTTGCCCATCCTCTTCTGTCACCCTACCACCCTCAGCTAGCCTTACAATTTCCCCTTACTATCTCCATTTTTTCCCTAATATTTGGAAGAACTGTTTTTCTCTGTTCTTGACCCCCTCCCCATATGCAGCTCATTCTGCTTTTGCCTCCCTAAGCACCCCATTTTCCCTTCCTATTTTTCAATATTTATTCTCACCATTCTTCTTCTCCCTCATCTTCTTATTTATACTTATAGAAGGTTTTTTTCTTTTCCCCTACCGTTTTCCCGACTCTTAAGAACATAAGAATGGTGTTGGCAGATGGAGACTACTTGATCCATTTAGTCTGCTTAAGGTGGTTACCCCCTTCCCCTCTCTTGCTGAGAACCAAAACAGTCTTGCACCTGTTCTTTTGGGGTATCATTCTCATGCATAACTTAAATGCCTTGAGAATGGCTTCCTTGATTATCACCCATCTCTCTTCCCCCCATTGTCTACCCCACCTAACTTTTCTCTGACCAGCTCCCTTCAACCTGTGTTGAGGTCCACTCTTTTAAAATCAAGGACTTCAGCTCTCAATTGAAGCATTCCAGACCCAAGGGCCAGTTCAAAACAAACAGAATTTAAGTCACTGTTCCCCAGTGACTCCTTTATTCGCACATCTCCTACCATCACTGAGTCGACAAGCTCACATCGAGCACTGCAGACTGCCTGGTGGGTTCCTTAACTAGCTGTAACAGTAGACAGTCCTGGAAGGCATCCAGCAAGGTCTGACTTCTGCTGTTCCTGGCCAATGGAACATTCCAGTCAATGTCCATCAAGTTCAGATCACCCACCACAGCTACTTTTTAATGTCTTTATAAGTGACATTGCGGAGGGACTGGAAGGTAAAGTTTGTCTCTTTGCAGATGATACAAAGATCTGCAACAAGGTTGATACACAAGGTTGGGTGGAAAGGATGAAAAGGGACTTGGCAAGGTTGGAGGAATGGTCAAATGTATGGCAGCTTAGATTCATAGAGATACGGGCTCAGGAGGCAAAAATAATGCCCTTAAGGAGCTCGCCACTGACTTGGTGGAATAATTCTAATGTAAATACAATATTTTTTTACTTCATATATAATTATCTAACTGTTTTTAAAGGATTCCAGGGTTTTAAATAATTGATTAGCAGTTTTTTTCTTGGGACTATACTAACTGTACAGAAAGTATTTATATAGATTTTCTAGAAGAGTTGTGTTTGTTAAACACAGTGAGGCAAGAGCTATGCATTTTCACAAAGATTTAGCACTTTCATGAGCAAAACGCTAATCAATTTTTAGAGTTAAATAAATCCCTGGATTCTATATTTACACTCTCCACTCGTTTCCCTGGCAAAGCATTCCATTGAGTCACCACCCTTTGTGAGAACCATTTAATCCTTTTTTTGTGTTTTACAGTTCACCCCTCTAAGTTTGTAACTGTGTGATCTTGAGTGGATCTTAGAATTATTCTTTATTAAACCTAAAGTTTCAAACAAACACTGGTCATTAATTGCTTTATATATTGTGCATAAATCTCCTTGTATTTGTCTATATTGTAAAGAAAAAGACCCACTTCTTGTAGTCTTGATTTATATTGTAAGGATCCAAGATCTCTAATTTTTTTAGTTATTTTCCTTTGGACTCCCTCCACTAATTTTTTTTTTTTTTTTGTGATTGGTCCACAAAAGGAAGAACAATATTCAAGTTGAGTCCTAACCATACTTGTATTGAGTAGTAGAATTTCTTTTTGGTCTCTGCTTTTAATATGTTTAAGAATGCATCCTATAATTTTGTGACACTTTTTTACTTTAACCAAAGTATGATTATCAAAAGTCAAGTTATTATCAACAAGAACCCCTAAATCTTTCTCAATTGTCATTACTGCAAGTTGAACAATATTAATTTTATAAATAAAATTGTGGTTTTTATGTCCAAAGTGCATGACCTTACATTTTTGTTCATTAAAACACATCTTATTTTCCATTGCCCAGTAGCAGGTTGCATTTAGTTCTTCCCGGAACTGGATTGCATCTTGTATATTGCTAACTATACAGCCAGGTCTGCAGTCATCTGCATACTTGGCCATCCAAACCTTATTAGATGATTTCATTGTTGATATTAATAAATTGAACAAAACAGGGCCCAAAACTGATCCCTGCGGAACTCCACTATTCACCTTTGCCCACGATGACAAATGTCCTCTGACCGGAACTCTCTGGTACCTATTCTGTAGCCAGAATTTTACCCAATTAATTATATTAGGGTGAAAACCAAACATACACATATTATTTATCATAACCTGATGTGAAACATTGTCAAAAGCCTTGGAAAAATCAAGTAGTACAACATCCATGGGTAACCCCAAGTCAACAGATGCACTCACATTCTCATAAAAGTTTAACAAGTTGGTCATACATGATCTACCCTTAGTAAATCCATGTTGAGTTAAGTCCTGTAAATTATATTTAGAGATGCATGCTTCAACTCTAACTAATAATGTTCTTTCAAATACTTTACCAATAACAGAAGTGAGACTAATAGCTCTATAATTGGATACTAATTGTTTATTACCAGCTTTATAAATGGGGGTAACTATAACCTCATTCCATACTTGAATTGTCTCACCTTGATTAAGTGATGCATTAGAAACATAGAAGTTGACGGCAGATAAGGACCGCAAGGCCCATCCAGTCTGCCCATTTCTTTTTCTACCTTATAAATGTGCCTTCGGCCTTTGCTCTGTCAGTGACCTATCTATTCATAGTCATTTGTATTGCTCCCTTATGCCTATCCCATGCCTGTTTGAAGCCCTGCACTGTATTCATAGCCACCACTTCTTGTGGTAAGACATTCCATGCATCCACCACCCTTTCTGTGAAAAGAATTTCCTCACATTCCCCTTAATCGCCTCCTCTAATCTCATGCTGTGTCCTCTTGTCCTGCTATTTTCTTGTATTTAAACATGTTAGACTCTTTCACCTTGTTTATGCCCTTAAGGTGTTTGAATGCCTCGATCATATCACCTCTCTCCCTCCTTTGCTCAAGGGTATACATATTGAGCTCCATTAATCTGTCCTCATATGTCTTCTGATGCAGTCCCTGCACCATTTTGTTGCCCTTCTCTGGACTGCCTCAATTTGGTTAATGTCCTTGTGAAGGTGTGGCCTCCAATACTGCACGCAGTACTCCAGATGGGGCCTAACCAGTGTCTTGTACAGAGGGATTATTACCTCCCTCTTACGACTTGTGATACCCCAACTAATACACCCTAACACCCCCCTAGCCTTACCTACTGCTTTAGAGGTCTGCTTGGATGATTTTAGGTCATCAGTGATGATGATGCCCAAGTCTCTTTCTTCCTTTGTGACTGCTAGCAACTCCTCCCAGCCTATAGGTGGCTTCAGGGTTTCTCTTCCCTATGTGCATGATTTTGCACTTCTTTGCATTAAATCCCAGTTGCCACTCTTCTGACCATTCTGCTAGTTTATCCAGATCTCTTCTCATTCTGCCCACCCCATCTGGATCATACTCTGTTGCAGATCTTGGTGTCATCTGCAAACAGACAAAGCCTTACCCTCTAGTCCATCTGCAAGGTCACTAATGAAGATGTTGAAGAGGACTGGCCCCAGGACTGATCCCTGAGGTACCCCACTTGTGACTTGCATCTCTTCTGACTGTATACCATTTACCACCACTCTCTGTTTTCTGCCGTCAACCAGTTTGCCACCAGTTGACCAACTTCTGACCCACCCGAGCCTACCCAGCTTATTTATCAATCTTCTGTGTGGAACAGTGTCAAAAGCTTTGCTGAAGTCAAGGTAGGCGACATCAACTGCTCCCCTTGGTCCACCACTGGTTACCCAGTCAAAGAAATCTATGAGATTAGTTTGACAGGACCTTCCTTTGTAAACCCATGCTGTCTTGGATCCTGTGCCTATGGATTCCAGGTGTTGCACTATCCTTTCCTTAAGGGTGCCTCCATAATCTTGCCCACTACTGAGGTAAGACTGACTGGTCTGTAGTTCCCGCCTCCTCCCTGCTACCACTTTTGTGGGCGGGATCACATAAACCCTTCTCCAGTCTTCTGGGACCTCTCCTGTGCTCAGAGACTCACTAAACAATTCTGCTAATGGCTCTGCTAGTTCCTCCTTCATGCCCTAAGTACCCTGGGATGTATGCCATCAGGTCCCATTGCCTTATCCACCCTGAGCTTAGCAAGCTCTTGTAGGACCCTTTCTTTTGTGAGGAGTAGTGCTCACCTCCCTCCCCTGTGTTCATGATGCTGAGCTGTGGGCCTCGCCCTACCTTCTCTTCAGTAAATACTGAGCAAAAGTATCTATTTAGGATAGATGCCTTTACAGGGTCCTCCTCCTCCACATGCTCCCTTTTCTCCATTAAACTTAGCAATACCCCTCTGGACTTTCTCCTTTCACTAATGTATCTATAGAAAGTCTTGTCACCTTCTTTTACTGTTCGTGCTAGTGTTTCCTCAGTTTGGGACTTTGCCTGCCTGCCTTACCTGCTTCCCTTAGGGCAGTTTGGTATGCCTCCCTATCTTCATCCCGCTGTGTTCCCTTATATTTCCTGAAGGCCAGCCTTTTGGCTCTGACCTTTCTGCTACTGTATTTGAGAACCAAAGTGGTTTCCTTCTTCTTTGCACTTCCTTTTCTGTCTAACACAATGGGATGTTGCTTCAAGTATTGCATCCTTAATGCTTGCCCACTTTGCCTGTACCCCCTCACCTCGCTTTCTTTTGCCAGGCTAGCTTAACTCTGTAGGCCATCTTATCAAAGTCAGCTCCTCTGAAGTCCCATATTTTGCCTTGGAATGGGATGATTTAGATGTAGTAAACTGAACCATACCATGTGATGGTCACTGGCCCCAGGTGACCTTCTACCTGGAGATCTGTGATCCCTTCTTTGTTAGTCAGTACTAGATCTAGGATAGCCCTGTCTCTTGTGGGTTGCTGTACCAGTTGTTTGAGGCCCTCCCCTGCAGGGAATCCACTATGTGTCTAGTTCTGGCAGATGTTCCTGCTGGTATTGACCAATCTGTATCTGGCATGTTGAAGTCTCCCATTATCAGAACCTCCCTTTAGCTGTCATGTTTTGTATATCTTCTAACAGTAATGTATCTATGTCCTCCCTCTGGTCTGGGGACTGTAGACAACCCCAGTTCTTATGGCTGTCCCATTTCCTGTTTCAGGGTGACCCACAGTTCTTCTGGCTCCTTGTGTATTCTGAATTTCTGTAGCTGATATTTTCATTAACATACAGGGCCACTCCTCCCCCTTTTGCACCTCGTCTCTTCTGAACAATACATAGCCAGGTACTGAAGTCTCCCAAGTGTGGTTACTGGTAAACCACGTCTCACTAATTGCTACTATGTCCAGTTTAGCCTCTGACATTATTGCCTGCAGGTCTGGGATCTTATTTCCCAGGCTGTGAGCATTGTGTACATGATTTTCCATTGGCCAGATTTAGATGTGTTAGTTGTTGGGTGAAGTTTGGCATTACCCCTGTGCATCGTATGGGAGACAAACCTTTTTCTTACCTGGTGATGCAAATGAGCGGCAAACATGCTGAATTCCTGTTTGACCACTAGCTGAGGGGAGGTGTTTCTTCCCATTCCACGTATAGGGTGCTGCACCCCTCTCCCCATTTGCTAGTTTAAATATTCTGCAAAGACGTCAAACTTCTGCCCCAATGCACTGACTCCCTCTTTAGTCAGATGCAGTCCATCAAATTTAAAGAACTTTCGCTCCCAGAACTGTTGCCAGTTCCTACAAATCTGTGTCCTTTTCCTGGCACCAGTCCTTGAGCCACGTGTTTAGCTCCCTATCTCCCCTTCTCTGACCTTCTGTCCATCTGCTCCCTCTCCCAGACTGGCAGGATCTCAGAGAGGAGATGCCGGATGAAATAGATGATAGTTTGTCACCCAGCCTAGTCAGGTGTTCTTGGTCTCCACAACTGACCCGGCTGGCGAGATCGATAGTCCCTATGTGTACTAGGACATCAATGTTTTCTCCTGCCTTGTGAACAATTTTGTAATGCGGTCAGTGTCTCTCCATGCTGATGTACCTGGGAGACATCTGACCATCACCCCTAGCTGGAGATGGGTATCAACTCCCGAATCATGGAGTCTCCTATGATCAAAGTTTTTGGATTTCCTTTGTGCTTGTTTAGTTTTGGTTCCTGATTTGGGTGAGTTTTGTTGTGCTAGCTCCTCTGCACGCAGTGTCCTGCTCTGCAGTGTCTTCTGCCTCTTTATTTGATTTCAGAGATAGAGGCAGATACCTGTTTGTAGTGTTTATATGGTTTTTGGAGGTAATGTGTTGGAGAGCAGAGAGTGATGGGGCACCTGATTTGCTCCTCCTAACCACCTGCCAACCTCCTGGACCAACTACCCTGAACGAAACTGTCAAGGGACCACATATAACATTAGCTATTTCTTTTAGGAAGCTTGGATGTATATTGTCGGGTGCTGGCAATGATTGTATTTTCAGTTTTTGGAGTAAAGTTCTAACCTCAGTCTTAGTAATTGGTGGAATATACTCTTTATTACCCTGCTCTAAAATTATTGGTATGGTATCATCTGAAGTAAATACACTTGCAAAATAGTTGTTAAATTCAGTCGCCATTATCAATTCTTCATTAGTAAGACCCTTATTGTTGGTAATTGGTCCAACTGTAGAACTGCTTTTCCTTAAAGAACCAATATAATTATAGAAGGATTTATGATTGTCCTTGGTTTTAGTTGTTAGGTTTAGTTCAAAGTTACTTTTTGCTTTTCTAATGTGATATTTAACTTTTTTTGGTTTTTCTTTATATGCACTCCAGGTAATTGGGGATGGATTTTTTTTGTATTTCTTATAATATGCCTTTTTTTTATTGCCTTATTTATATTCTTATTCCACCATAGAGGAATTCTATGTCCATTATTATACTTAGGCCTATTAAGCACCCATGTATCCAGACAATAATTAATTTTGTCCTTTATATGATCCCATATTTGTCTTAGGTCTAAATTTTTGAGATTATTTTCCCAATTCCAAGAGCTTAAATATCTAATTATTTCACTAAAATTTACCGTATTAAAATCTTTGATTACTGTCACACCATTAGTGATGTTATTACATAAATTTAATTTTACTGATACCATATTATGGTCACTATCTCCAAGCGGTGTTTTAATAGTTGGTGTAGACATTCTATCTTCTATATTAGTTAGGACACTATTGAGTACATTGTTCTGTCTAGTCCCTTTAGTTACAATTTGAGTTAAGTTTTGGTGAATAGTAAGTTCAATAAAAGCAGTTTCTGCTAATCCATGACCCTCTAAATTAGGCCAGTTTATTTTTGGAAAATTAAAGTCTCCCATTAATATATAATTATGTAATATATATGTATCCATGCTGTTTAAGCTTGACAACAACTCCATATCTTCAGCTTGAGATGAGCTAGGGGGTCTGTAACAAAGGGCCACTACTAGTGACTCCTTTTGTAGATTTATTTGAACCCAAATTACTTCTGTTTTATTATCTAATAACTCGTTTGGGGTTATGCTATGGGACATATTATTATATGAGATGTATAATGCAAACCCTCCACCTCTGGAATCACTTCTATTTTTGTAAAACTTATTATAACCCTGAATTTCTGTGTTCCATTCCTGGTCTGTAAACCAGGTTTCTGTGACTACACAAATGGTTACATTTTCTTTTGCTAGAATATATTTCAATTCCTCAATTTTTTTTATCAAACGACATGCATTAACTAATAAAACAGTGATAAATCCTGTGTCTTTATTTATTTGTTTTTTGTGAAATTTTAATTTTTTTGAATTATTATTACTTTTAATATCTCTAAATAATTTTCCTGATAATATACCAGTTTCAAGAGGACTTAAAGTAAATTGCCCCAGAAATCAGTTTAAAATTTTAGTAATAAAGTCTGTTATATGCTTTGCTAGTAAAAGATTTCCTCTCCTGCTTAGATGTAATCCATGGAAAGAACAGAATTCTTCATGATAGGAGAATTCTTCCCAGTGTGTAATACAAGGTATTTCCTGTCTCAGTGTCCATTTTCTCATCCAATTATTTATGTTTGTAATTTTTAGTGTTTGGAAATAAGATGCTTTTGGAATTGGTTGAATTTCAGAAAGCACAGGAAAAGTTTATTTATAAGTACTAAACAATCTTTTTTTATGCTATCTTCTAAGTCCCTAAAGATGTCATTCACTCCTAGGTGTATAATAACAATACGGTTTGGCTCAATGTTGTTTAATATATTTTCTTACATAACAACTATGTCCATTATTTTCGCTCCACCAAAACTTGATAAAACTCTAGAGGTTTTGTCTGGTTTACACACTGCTCTATTGAGGTGCTTAATTATTGAGTCTCCCAGTACTACTATATCTTGTTTTACTGTTTCAGTAGTTTGGGGTACAATGGGGGTGATATTAATTTCAATATCTGAAGAAACAGTAGATGTAGTCAGTCGATTTATTTCAGTTTCAGGGGTATCACTAGATAAAGCATCATAAGCATTGTATAGAGGGAGATTAAAAGTGTCAGCTTTTCTTCCTTTTTTAGAGATCTGGGAATTTTGTGCTGTAAACCATTCCTCATTTAAATGTGGAGTAAAAGCGTCTTCTCTGGTCCTTTTTTTTTTTGCAGACTGTACAGTAGAATATAATACAGTTACTGGTTGATCATTTACCTGAATATTACCAGGTTGCAGTATAGTAGCTGATGTTTCAAGTAGTGGACAAGATTCAATGCAAAAAAGTGCAATGTAATGCACCTGGGAAAGAAAAATCCAGGGGAAGAGTACACAATGGGGGGTGAGATAATGACAACAACAAGCATTTGTCAATGCCAAATGTTTGCTTGCTGGCATTGGCATTGGTAGTGTAGAAGTTACAGAGCTGCATAATAGGAATGGCAGCGAAGTATTGAACTGAAGCCAACCCCACCACCACCCTGCAGAGAGTGACAAGCATTGGGGTGTGCCTTTGGGTCATCAGGCATAACGACTATGCCATTTCACCACACCCTACCCTGCAGACACTGACAAGTGTCACGGTGTGCCTTGGGGTCTTTGGCCCTTATGAGCACCCCATTCCATCAGGAAATATTGTGAGATGGGTGTGGTATAGGAAAATGGGGTGAAGTTTGGGCCCGAAGAGTCTGAGGCACACCTTGATGCCTCTCACTGACTGCAGGGTGTGGGTGGGGGTGGAATGGTATGAGCATGACAGGCAAGAATCCCAAGTCACACCCCTGATGCCTGTCATTCTCTACAGGGTGGGGCGTTATGGTCGGAAACCCTAACGCCTCAGGCATTTGTTGGTATTTTCACTCCAAATTTTCCACATGTTTTTGTGACCCCTACCTCATGAACAGTGACAATATCAGTTTGTTAGCTGAAAACTGCTTTTGCACAGCGACTATGGCATTTGGCACCACAGGTGCAAAAACACATTCCGAACAGAATGTGAAAAATGACAGCGGCACTGTTCATGGGAGGTGTAAAAAATGGCAATGTTGAAAATCTGCTGTGAAAATCTTAAAAACTGGTGAAGTCACGAGCGTGCGTAGAAACTGTGCCACGCACACCCGTAATACAACTAGTTTGGGGATTTTTTTACAGCAGATTGTTAACACAGGCATTATGGGACCGCTGATCATGAACAGTGTCAGAGTGATTTTCTTTATCTGTCCCAAACAATGATTTCCTACAGCGACCACGCATTTCTGTGCTAAAAGTGTGAAAACACATTTCGGCTATGTTGTGGAAAATGACAGCTGTACTGATCATAAGGAGGTGTGAAAAAATGCCACTGGTAAAAATCTGGACTGACAATATTACAAATTCATGAACTTACGAGGGTGCGTGGAAACTACATAGATACATAGATACATAGACAGTGTCGGCAGATAAAGGCCTATGGCCCACCCAGTCTGCCCATTTGAGCTTGTAAGTTCAGTTTGTTTTCCTAGAAGTCTGCCTTGCCCTGACCTCCAGAATTCCTTTATGTCTATCCCATGCATTCTTAAATCCGTGATTTTTCAGCCCCCACCACTTCCTCTGGCAGGGTGTTCCACTTGCCACCACCCGTTCTGTGAAGAAATTCTTTCTCATGTTTCCTCTGAATCATCCTGCCTCCAACTTCATCCCATGCCCTCTAGTCCTGGAACATCTTTTCGCTTAAAATAGTGTTTTCCTGCACCCTGATCCTCCCTGTAAGATACTGTATGTCTCTATCATATCCCTCTCTCGCTCCTCTCCTCCAGGAGTACATGTTCAGTTCCTTCAACCTGTCTTCATAGGACTTGTGATGCAATCCATGCACCATCTTTGTTGCCCTCCTCTGAACCTTCTCTACCCTGTCTATGTCCTTACGTGGTATGGTCTCCAGAACTGTACATTGTACTCCAGGTGGGGCCCTCACTAGTGTCTGGTATAGTGGAATTATGACCTCCCTTTTCCTGCTGGTGATGCCCCTGCCTATACATCCCAGCATCCTATTTGCTTTACCTGCTGCCTTGTCACACTGTTTCCCTACCTTGAGGTCATCAGAGATGACAACCCCAAGATCCCTTTCTTGCTTGGTGCACGCTATATCCTCACCCCCAACTGATATATTGTGCCAGGGTTTTGTGTCCCATATGCATTATCTTGCACTTCTTTGCATTGAATTTCAACTGCCAAACCCTGACCATTCTTCAAGTTTCTGCAGGTCCCTTCTCATTCTGTCTACACCCTCTGTGTGTCTACTCTGTTACAGAGCTTTGTGTCATCAACGAACAGTGAAATTCTGCCTTCTAGGTCCTGCGCAATGTCACTGATAAAGATGTTGAATAGGACTGGTCCCAGCACTGATCCCTGTGGTACCCCACTGGTCACTCTTCCTATGTGGCACAGTGTCAAAGGCCTTGCTGAAGTCCAGATAGGCCATGTCCACTGCCCTCCCTGATCCAACTCCTAGTCACCCAGTCAAAAATTTAACGAGGTTGGTCTGACATGACCTCCCTGGTGAAACCATGCTGCCTTGGGTCCTGTAGTCCATTGACAACCAGATGTTCCACCAATCTCTCCTTCAGTAGTGCTTCCATGATCTTCCCCACTACCAAGGTGAGGCTGACTGGTCTGTAGTTCCTGCTTCCTATTTGTTCCCACTTTTGTATAAGGGGACTACATCTGCTGTCCTCTAGTCTTTGGGTACCTCCTCTGTTTCCAGTGATCAGCTAAACAGGATAGCCAGAGGTTCAGCCACCACCTCTCTTAGTTCTTTAAGGACCTGGGTGCACCCATCTGGCCTCATTGCTTTATCAACTCTTATTACTTCCAGTTCCTTCAGGACCCTTTCTTGTGTAAAGGGACTTGTGTCCATTTCTGCACCATTCTCACCCTTGTACTCCCTTCAGACCCATTAACCTCCTCTTCCTCAGTAAAGACTGAGCAGAAAAACCTGTTCAATATGCTTTACTGTTGTCATCCTCCACGCGCCCCATCCTCCCCTTCAGTCTCACTATCCCTCCCTTTGTCTTTTTTCACTTATATACCTGTAAAAGGTTTTGTCCCCTCTACCCACTGATTTTGCAATGTGTTCTTCTGTCTGAGCTTTGGCTTCCCTTACTGACCTCCCTGCCTCCCTTTGCTTCTCCTGGTACTTCTCCCTATCCCCTTCTGCCTGTGTCTTTTTGTATTGCCTGAATGCAATCTTTTGGCTTTCACTTTCGTTGCTACCTCTTTGGAAAACCATAATGGTCTCCTCTTCCTTTTCCTCTTGCTAACCTGCTTAATGCATAATTCTGTTGTTCTTGTAATCCCCATTTTAAATACTGCCCACTGTTCCTCAACCCCTGATTCCTGTCCCATTCCCCTTAATGCCTCTTTCAAGTATTTCCCCATTTTCCCAAAGTCTGCCCCCCTAAAATCCAGGATACGTGTTTTTGTGTGGTTTGGTTCTGCTCTTTCTGTGATTTCAAACCACAATGACTGGTGGTCACTGTTCCCCAGGTGCTCCCCCACTGTTACCCCCATCACATTGTCCCTGTTTGTGAGCACAAGGTCCAGTATTGCCTTCTGCGAGTTGGTTCCATGACCAGTTGCTTGAGGAAGGCACCCTGAAGGGAGTCCAGGATAAATCTGCTCCTAGTTGATACTGCTGCTGGGATGCTCCAGTCCACATTGGGAATATTGAAGTCTCCAACCAGTACTACCTCACCCTTGTCTTACATCCTTTGGGTGGCTAGCATCAGCTCCCTATCTGTTTCTTCCTCCTGGGCTGGTGGTCTATAGACCACACCTGTGCGGATGGCTGTCCCCATTTTCCTTTCCAGCTTAACCCACAGTATCTCTCCCCCATTTTGTTCCTCCTGGATCTCTGTGGCCCTTATGTCATTTTTCACATACATTGCCACTCCTCCTCCCTTCTTGCCTGCTCTGTCTCTTCTGAATATGTTGTAGCCAGGTATGGTCATCTCCCAGTCGTGGTTGTCATTACACCAGGTTTCAGTGATGTCCACAATGTCCAGGTCTGACTGTACCATGACAGCCTCCAGGTCTTCCATCTTGTTGCTAAGGCTCCTGGCATTTGCACACATGGCTTTCCATGATTTGACCTCCCTAGACTGTTTCACTGTTCTACTCCAGCCCCTTCCTTGGTTGTCATTTATCCCTGGTTCTCCTTGCTGTCTGCCTTTCTGCTGAATTTTGACCCTTTTCTGCTTATCCACCTCTTGGGCACTAATCTCCATCTTTTGCACACTGCTTTGCAGAGATAGCCACTCCTCTGGTTCACTGGTTCCACTGCACAATGCTCACTCATAACACAGTCATTTTATGGAATTTTGTCACCAAATTTTCAACATAGACATTTTAAGACCTCTGCTCATGACCAGTGTCACTGTGATTTTCTTAATCTGTCCCAAACATTGTTTTCGCACACCGACTGTACCATTGTGCGCTACATGGGCGGAAACACATTTTGGGTGAGATGTGAAAAATGACAGCTGTACTGTTCATAAGAAGGTGTGGTAAAATGGCAATGTTGAAAATCTGGAGTGAAAATATTGAAAATTTGCAAACTTATGAGCGTGCATAGGAACTCTGCAACGCGCGCTAGTAAAACAGTCATTTTTAGGAATTTTTTCACCAAATTTTCAACATAGCCATTTTAAGACCTCTGCTCATGAACAGTGTCACTGTGATTTTCTTAATGTGTCCCATACATTGATTTTGAACACCGACTGCGCCATTGTGCGCTACATGGGCAGAAACACATTTTGGGTGAGATGTGAAAAATGACAGCTATACTGCTCATAAGAAGGTGTGGTAAAATGGCAATTTTGACAATCTGGAGTGAAAATATTGAAAATTTGCAAACTTATGAGCGTGCATAGGAACTGTGCAACGCACGCTCATAAAACAGTCATTTTTTAAGAATTTTTCCACCAAATTTTAAAAATAGGCTTTTTGAGAGCCCACCTTATGAACACTGGCAGTGTTATATCATTAATCATTCTGGAAAGGTGATTTCACACAGTGGCTGTGAAATTATCCTTCGGGCCCGAGTAATGCCATGACAGTGACAGCATTCATAAGAAGGAGTCCCAAAAACCCCATGTTGAAAACTTGGTGCAAAGATTTCAAAAAATGCCTGAGATATGCAGCAAAGTTGAAAAAATCCTGTCAATTACATTATACAGCTTACCTGCATTTCCTCAGTTCGTGGTCGGCTTTGAAGAGTGCAGACGTGTTCCCGGTCCACCGAAGATTGTCATGCCAGACTGTGGAGGTAAGTATGGGGTGAAGGGGCGTGAGGAGCAGGGTGCACAGTGGGTGGGTGCGGGTGGGGGCAGGGAGACTGCGAGGGACCATTTTTAATTTACAGTTTTTTATTACTAAGACGATGCTGGACATTTGGCATGCTGGGGTGGGCTCCCAGTATGGCAGCTGGAAAGGCTGTTTGGGGCTGGAGCCGACAGAAGTTGGGCACCCGTTGTCCATATGGGCTTGTGCCACATTGGGGTGGGCTCCCAGCGTAGCAGCTGTAAGGCTGTTTGGGGGTTGGAGCCGACGGGGGATTGGGTACCCCCTTTGGCCATATGGACATGTGCCACATTGGGGTGGGATCCCAGCATGGCACCAGGAAAGCTTTTTGGGGGCATGGAGCCAATGGGCATTGGGCACCCCTGTCAGCTATACAGTATAAAAGGCATGGGGAGCGTGTCAGCACGCAATATGCCCACTGCATTTTCTGCTGTCATAGACAGCTTGAGCAGTGATTGGCACACTGCGACCATGCCTGCAAACACACTGACTGAATTAGAAGAAGATGACACACCTCTGGAAAACTCGGATAATGGCACTATGTTTCTTGCACATGCATGCAAGCAAACATAAAAAATGGAAAGGGACCTGGGGGTAGTCATATCAGATGACCTAAAGGTGGGCCAGCAATGTGAGAAGGCAGTAAGGAGGGCTGGGGGGATACTGGGATGCATAGGGAGAGGCATCACCAGTAGAAAACAAGAAGTTGTTGGCCCTCTGTACAGACAGTTGGTAAGACCCCATCTGGAGTACTGTGCACAGTTCTGGAGAACCCATCTCTGCAAAGACATAGACAGGGTGGAGGCTATCCAGAGTAGGGCAATCAAAATGATGCATGGTCTGCATCGGAAGACATATGAAGAAAGACTAAAGAAACTAAAGATGTATAGCCTCGAGAAAAGGAGGGAGGAGAGGGGGACATGATAGAAACTTTCAAATACCTCAAGGGAATCAACAAAGTCCAAGAGGGTAACATCTTTCAGAAAAGAGATGTGCAAAAACAAGGGCCACAATTTGAAGATAGAGGGGACTCAGAGGTAATGTGAGGTATTTCTTCACAGAGAGGTTGTGGATACATGGAACAGCCTTCCTGAGGAGGTCGTAGAGTCAAAAACAGTGGGGGAATTCAAGAATGCATGGGACAGACATAAGGCAATTCTAGTGGGGGGTAGGAGGAAGTAGGCTGTTGGTTAACTAGAATCTGCAGTGTATCCATTAGGTATGGACATGGGCAGACTAGTTCGGCCAAGCGGTCCTTATCTGCCGTCAAATTCTATGTTTCTGTGTTTCTATGTACTTCCCCCTTTGCCACCCCTCTCAACTTCTTCCCAGAGCTCTCCATCCCTCTCTTCCCCTTGTCCAGGAGGTCTATAAATCACCCTCAAGCACAGTTTCTTGCCTGAGCTGCCATGAGTTGCACCCACAGTTACTCTGTCTCCCAATTACTATCCATGATGGATCCATCTTCTGCCATCTGAATGCCATTCTAGCAAAAAGGACAACTTCTCCCCCTCTACCCGTTCCTCTATCTCTCCTAAACATTGCGTACCCAGGGACCTTTATGTCCCAGTCATTATTTTCTGAAGCCCATGTTACTGTTATGGCCAGAAGGTCCACTTCAGTGTTCACCATCAATGGCTGGAGCTCTCTGATTTTGTTACCCAGGCTTCTGGTGTTAAGGCACACCTTCTTCCATTTGTTTTTCTACAAGGTATGTATTCATAAGATGGCTTTCCACCTAACAGAATTGGGTGTGATGTGAAAAGCAGCACTTCACCTGCAACTGACATATCTAGTTCTCTCCCTCCCAACTACATCATCAGCATGTCCCCTCACTTACTGTTACATCACAAGCCCTGCTGTCTGAATTGTAACGTGTCACAAACTGACAGTCAAGCAGTAGGAGAGTGGCTCTCCTTGGTTACTAGTGATGTCACAGTCAGCAAGGTCACAATGCTGATGACGCATAGGGAGGAATAGAACTGACACTGTCAGCCCCCAGATAGAGTATTATTTCACTCATCTCACCTAGTACTGTCAGGTAGAAAATCTTCTAATTAGCAAAACAGAAAAGAAAAAAAATCCTGAGATACAAGAAGTGATAGCTGACTACTTCTGAAAGTTATTATTAATTCCAGGCAGTACGCTAGCTCTGTGAAATGGCAGCAGCATTTAGTTCCCTTTTAGGATTAAAAAGAATTGTGAATGTCCGATACAGTCGTATGAAAGCTGAATAATAAAGGCAAATTATTTCCTGTCCTTCCTTTTTGTTTATTATGAGATTCTTCTTTTCAATGCTAAATGTTAGAGATAGCAACAGTTTAGAATCTTTCCCTTTTATAACTGCTTCCAGACTTAAAGGCCCCCGTTTGGTATAAGCGGTCAGAGATTATTTGGTTACCTCAACAAGCACGATCTGGCAGTTCACCCCGGGGAACTTCACCCAAAAACTGTCAAAGAGGATGTACTGAGAATCACCATAGAAGTCGCAGACTGCACTGCACTGATTGTTGGTGCAGTTAAACTTTCCATCCTCGCAAGTGCTGAAAAAAAGGAGTGAGAAATAAACATCCCATATAATGCAGCAGATGCAGGCACAGAGAACACTTCAAAAGCAATATATCAGAAAACTGGAGACAATCCTTATTTAGTAGGACTATGCAGAGTTTTCCAATTTTGATGGAATGGAATTCTGCAGACATTCAGAAAATGTTGCCTAATTCCAAATCAAGGTAGTAGTAGTGCTGTGCGGAATGCAGAATTCTGTTGGTGAAATTAGTGTGGCATGATCATTCCACCAGTTGAATTTCTGCCAGAATTTCACTGGTACTTCTGCGGAATTCTGCCTGCTGCAATCCACAGAACAATAGTCCATGGAAAGGCATTATTTACATGGAAAATCTTATTATAAGCTGCTAAGGACAACATAACTCTGGTATTGTTTACATCAATCCTACCTATACCAGCTTGTTTGTATCTATGTCTTAAGTTACTGTTATACTTATGTGTTGTACTGTTATACTGTGTATTTTCGTTTGTCTTACTGTGACAAGGTACCTTTGTAAAAAGGTTTTCCAAACTGCTGTTTAAATAAATAAATAAATAAATAAAACCATTCCATAGTCATTTCCACAGAAAACATTGAGATACGCGGAATAATATTCTACAGAGCAAACTTTTTTTTCTGCAGAAAATCATTCCACAACCATTTATGCAGAAAATATAGAGATCTGTGGAATAAAGTTTCATGGAAATGTTGTGGAAAATCTCATTCCACATTTTTCTCCGGCAGAATTCTGCCATTCTGTTTCCAGTAAAATTCAGTGACATTTTGAAAAGTCTACAAAATTTAATTCTGCTGGAATCTGAAAATTCTGCACAGCACTACAAGGTAGGTTTGTACCATATTTGCCCAGACAAAAGAAGGAGAAAAACTAAAAGAGAATATTTTTGCTGTTTTAAGATAATACCTTTATTATGCTTGTATATCTAACTTTTTGTTAAGCTAATAAAGGTATTGGGGCAGATTATGGAAAGGATACACATGTCACAAAGTGACTTTTGCCAACAGGAATGGTGCAAGTAGTACTCTGCGCCATGAATTCGACATTTGGGATTCTGCATTGCAGCTTGCAACATGTCGCAGGCTGCTTGCACCAAACTGGGGTTAATGCCACCATTTGCACCAAAACCCCACTGTGACATGGCACAAGGAGGTTTATGCCAGAAGCTGCACCCTATTCTGCAAAAGCAACTGCCAAGACCCCGATGTCAATATTCTAGAACAACTCTTGGAGAATATCTGTCAAAGTACACTTTAACCAGCAATTAGCTGGTGTAAGTGTACCTTGCATCCACTGGGGGTTGTGCCAATGTGTGAACCCATGTACAGTACATGTAACCCCCCCATTCCCAAAAAATGAACACAAGTGGCCCTGCAGGGCTAGCACCTCCCAAGTCCCGCTCCTGGTATAAGTATAGATGTTGCCCCATAGGGCTATTGGACCCCCCCGATCCCACTTCAAGTAAAAGTATAGGCAGTGCCCCACAGGGCTATTGACCACCCTCAGTCCCACTCTCAGCAATGCATATAGAACTCACACTGCAGGGCTAGCGGAACCAGCCCCCCCAAGCTCTAATCCCCAAACCACAAGTATGGGCAGTAATGCACAAAGATACAAGAATTAAAAAAAAAAACTGGTATCCCTGGTAGTCTAGTGACCCTCACCCAGCAGTGCCAGGCCCCCCACTCTCCCCCCACCCACACCTATCCAGTGTCTGGCACAGCCACCTCTCACCAGCACAGCCAGCTGCCAACTGAGCTCTGTATGAGCATGTACTACTGTACATAGTAAAGCACAAATACACCTATTTGCGGATGATATGGTACTCTATGCTAGTAGCCCCACACCTGAAGCATCCTGTAAAGCCCTTCAAAATGAATTTAATCTGCTGCAACATCAGCTTATAAACCAGAAATTGCTCTTAAATGCAAAAAAAAACAAAGCAATGTTCCTCTTGCCCCTTCAAAATGCAAAAAATCCTGCAATTGCTGGGACACTTCCGCAGATCACTACCATTCTAGGTTTCTAGGTGAGCAGTTGGACTTTGTACCAAAGTTCAAGTACCTGGGGGTCTGGTTAGACCATAGACTTACTTTCACAGATCACTCAGAAGAACTGGCAAAGAAACTTAGACAAAGACTTTGTCTGTTCTTTAGGATTAATAATCTCCTCACAAGAGACGCTAAACTGAAACTGGTTCAAACTACCTTTCTTGCCCTATTGGATTACACAGACCTCCTATATAGTCAGGGACCTGCAGGTACCCTAGCTAAACTTGATACGCTTTATCACAGAGCCCTAAGATTTATCACGGGTCTTCCATACTCAACCCACCACTGTGCATTGTACACGGCAGTGGGATGGTCATCCCTTGCTTACAGACGGCAAACAAATGCTGCGGTTTGGACATACAACGCTACCTCAAATAAACTGCCCCAGTATATGTCTGTCTGTTTATCTTTGTGCACTCTGGGGAAGTATACCCTGAGAAGCACCTTATATAGCTACCTTTATGTTTACAGAGCAAAATCTCGCATTGGCAGAGCAGCCATCAGCTTTGTGCCCCCTCAACTGTGGAACAAGCTGCAAAAAAAAACAACTTTGAAATTAACTCACCCCATCAGCCTAACAGCTTTTAAAGCTCTATATCTACATCATAATGAGTACTGTGCCTGTCTACCCTAAATAGTGACTCCTATAAGTCCAAGTACACTCTAATTACTACTGTTAAAAGACTTGATCACATCTATAATCGACTCTTCCCTCTCCCCCTTTTCTACCCCCAAATCTGTCCCTTCCACATTCCTTTGACCCTGGTTCCAGCTCTAAATTCTCCATACCATATCACTATATATTTTTTATATTAGGTTTTATTTGTGTTCAGTGTGCCTGATATGTATATTTCTTTACTTTAATGAAAAATTGTGTCCTACCCAAAACTAGCTATATCTTCTGTTCCAAACATATACTACTGTCAATTTTACCTGCTGATAGTTTTTATATACTGTATTATTGTATCTCACTTTATTTGTATTATTACTATTTTCTTGTGTGTTGCATCCCATGTATATTGCCCCTTGTTAACAAACCCAGGTCCACCTCGAAAATGAGCTTGCTCAATGGTGATTGCCTGGTTAAATAAAGACTTTGATTGATTGATTGATTGAATGATGGCACAATGTTTCTAGCACATGCGTTCAAACAAAAATAACAAAATCTGGTCAGAGCCAAAACATCTGCAGAATTTGACCTGATAAGGAATACATTTAGTGTGCATGACCCATGCTACTAGATGTGTTCAGACCTGCTGCTGGCTGCGACACCCTCTGGGCTGCAGCTGTGGTGCTGTCAGGTTCATGTCAAGGTGCAAAGTAAACAGCAGCACCTCTGAGCTGTTCGGCACACTGTTAGCAAGGTAGGCAAAGCAAGCAGTACCGACTAATACCAGGCCTCACCTTCCCATTGCCCTTCCACTCACCTGTGGAGCAACAAAATCAAGACCTTGACTAGCTGAGGAACGAAAATTCCCTATCAGTGACACACAAGTTGTCTGCCTGGGCCAGGCTCCCTGCTGCACCGGTACGAGTTGAAGAATTAATTGACAAAAGCAGTGATCTCATGGAGTCAGAAATTGGTGAATTATCATATCTGGAGGCATGTCTGTACTGGGTGGTGGGAGGTGTGTCAAAAGGAGTGAATAACTGCAGAATTACACCAGGGTATGAGGTGTCTTGAAGGTTTTCTCTGTGGTGTCCCTTTGGAGTCACTCCTCAGCTGAATTCTGAATCATAAACAGATGAATACAATTACAGCTTGGGGATGTCCAAGGTAGAATAATATGTACATGTCGAATACTTGAGTTTGACAATACGAGTTCTACAAAATGGGTGACTTAGTAAGCACCAAATCATCCATTCTGTTGATCTTGTTGTACAAGACATACGAACATACGAAATTTGCCAGCAGATAAAGGCCTAGAGGTCTATCAAGTCTGCTCGAATGTGCAGCTAGCACCCCTTATTCTGCAGCTGCCACTCACTTCCACCCTTCCCCTTCATTAACCCTCCCCCTTGTCCTGTCCCATCCCCTTTTGAAGCAGTCCACTGTTCTACTGCATACCACTTCTGCAGGTAACGCATTCCACCCAGCCACCACCCTCTCTGTAAAAAAGTGTCTCCTCATCTCCCTCCTGAACCTTCCTCCTTCCAGTCTCATATCATGGCCCCTGGTGGCCCTCCCTCCCTTACTTTGAACAGCCCCTCTGTACCCATCTTGTTTATTCCTTTCATGTATTTAAAGGTTTCAATCATGTCTCCCTGTCCCTCCTCTCCTCCAGTGAGTACATGTTCAACTCCTTCAACCTCCTCTCGTATGATAAGTCCCCAGCCCCTTGATCATCTTTGTTGCCCTAGCTGTACCCTCCAGTAACTTAATGTCCCTCTTCAGATACAGGTGCCAGTACTGCACGCAGTACCCAGGTGTGGTCTAACAATGACCTATACAGTGGCAGAATAACCTCCTCCCTCCTCAGAGGATATACCCTTGCAATACAACCCAGCATTTTGTTGGCCTTGCAGCTGCCTTCCTACATTGTGCTGAGTTGTTCATTGACCCTGTAATGAGCACATCCAGATCCTTCTCCTCCTCTGTCTGGGCTAGCTGCACTCCCCAGCTGGTAACTCCTCCTTGGGTTCTTCATCCCAAAATGCAGCACCTTTCACTTTTGGCATTAAACCCCAGTTGCCAGGTGTCTGACCAGGTTTCAAGCTTTGCCAGATCATCCTGCAACCCCTGCCATCCCCTAGGTCATCCACCACTGCGCCTACCTTGGTATCATCAGCAAACAGACTGATCTTGCTCTTGATGTCCCATGATATGTCTGCAATGAATCTCCCAAACAACACTGGTCCCAACACACGAGCCCTGTGAAACACCGCTCATCCTGCCCTTGGGTGTGAGAGCTCCCCACCACACCACCACCCTCTGTTGCCTTCCCTGAAGCCAGTTCCCTACCCAGCTCACCAGCTTTGCACCCGCCCCTGTGCCTACTAACTTCCTTCCCAGCCTTCCATGTGGCACCGAGTCAAATCCCTTACTGAAGTCCAGATACAGGACATCCACTGCATGGCCCCTGTCCAGTTGCCTAGTTACCCAGTCATAGAACTTGACCAGGTTGGTTTGGCAGGATCTGCCACATATGAAGCCATGCTGTCTGCTGTCCTGTAGTCCTTTGGCCTCTAGGAGGACCACCAGCCTCTCCTTCAGGATAGTCTCCATTAGCTTACCCATGATGGATGTGAGGCTCACTGGTCTGTAGTTTCCCGGTTCATCCTTGGGGCCACTCTTGTGGAGGGGCACCACATGAGCCATCCTCCAGTCCTGAGGTACACACCCCATGTAGTGAGGCATTAAATAGGTCTGCCAAATTCCTGCAAGGACCTCTGCCAGCTCCTTCAGTACCCTTGGGTGGATGCCATCTGGGCCTGTTGCCTTGTCCACCCTCAGTGCCTTCAAACCCTCTCGAACTCTGCCCTCCATGATTTCCCCATCTGTCACCACTTACCCCCCTGCTTCTGCCATTTCTCCCACCTTGGGTATCACCCCCCTCTTCTCTTTAGTAAATACTGAGCAGAAGTACTCATTAAGTGCTTCTGCCTCGCGCACCCTGCTTCCACCCAACCCCCTCCTTCCTTATCCTTACTATGTGGTCTTACAGCTCCTTTTCTCCCTGATGTACTAAAAAGTCCTTCTCCCCTTCTTAATGCCTTGTGCCAGCTGAGTTCCATAGATGCTTTGGCTCACCTTACTGCCCTTGTCACCTCCTTCGATTCTGCCATTTATCATTACAAATTATAATGAGATAATACCATCTAACACTATTCAGAGTAGTTCAAATGTTCCAGGCTAAATTAGGGGTAGTCACAAAAAGAAAGACATTCCTATTAGTAAGGGAAATACAGCCTGTGAAGGAACTCCATTCTCATTCCTTGACTTTCCGACCTTGGTTCCTGCCTTTTCTGTACTGCTATCAAGTTGCTCATTCCGTGGAGATCTGGCACCATCTAGTGGTCAAATGCGGAATTGTGCAGTGTGGCAAAACTCGTTATGCACAATTTCAGGAGATGCATTTGTCAGGAAGGATGCCGGGAACTCCTCTACACAGACGCGCAGAACAGGGTCTTTATTTTACTACACAAGTCAACATTTCACAACATATCAACTATCCTACTCAAGTACTTAATCGAATTTGACAGTGGAATGAATTTCCTGCCCACACTGACCATGACACGGCTGTGTTGGTAACTAGAATTATAAGAGGACACACATTAACAACAAGAAGTCTTGTATGGAACCTTTTTGGATCACTGAACTGGTGTTTTATTGCCTGAGTAGGGAGTTGTGCCAGAAAAGCCATCTAAGAAACAGTAAACTATGAAAACCCAGCCACCATCAGTAATGACACTGCACACTGTCTCAATCTCTTGCAGTGCTGCAGACATGGGCAAAGGGAAAATATATACATAGTAAACAGTCAAAAGAAGTTTGGGATTCTCTAATTTGAGCAAACAAATCCATGGGTCCATTAATTTCTGCAAAATGCAGCTGTTTGAGACCTTTGTGTGCATGTGTGTGTTTTGGGGGGGTCAGAGAGGTGTTTTCAGTAAATGCAGCCTCTGTCTTACATTCATGGAGGGATAATATTGTGAGGGGCAAGTAAAGCTTTAGACAGTAGGAGTCATATCACTTTAAACTGAATATTACTAAAATGTTGAAGTGCTAAATTGTACTATTGCAAACAATTGCTCTACTAGGAAAATCCTTGATACTAATGGCAAAGACTTCCAGTTAGCATTATGAAAAACATTTCATTCAGAAAACCTAGATTTCCAAGACATTTCATATTAAGACAGGTTAATAATAAATGCAAATATTCTAACAGAACTGTTGTGAATGAGTGACCAGGAAAGATGGCAAGTGTAACAAGAAACTGAAAATGCATAGGTCAAGAATTGATTACAAATATTCTATGCAACATAAGCAATCCTTCTCTTTATTTCTTGCTTAACACTAATGATGCTTTCAAACTATGGCTGTAAATTATGATACTGATGTTAAGTCACATGACTAGAGTATTTAATTCCAATTAGGCTTGAACCGACAACCTTCATGCCTCCAGTGCAGACCCCAACTTCTCAAAGATACCCCCAAAGTGCTGTACAAACACAGAAGTGGGCAGAGAAAATGTCACTGCCATTTGGGAGAGTGGGAGATTAAAAGATTCATGACTAAGCCTGGGAGACAATACTAATTTTGCTCCTCTCCCATATTACCTATTTTAACATGACCTGCAGACCAAAGGAGGGCTAGCACACTATGAGTTGGACTCATAGCCCCTGACACTGCTTGGCTCGCAGCCAGTACTTTCGTGCTTTACTTTGTGGGGCTGGTAAAATACTCGCTCTCAAGCTGCTCGTATCCATTCTTCCAGGTTCCCTTTCCCCTCGTGAGGTGGTGGGCTCACGTTTCCATGTAAGCATTAATCCATGACGAAGGTGGCATCTGATGGGGCGTTAATGCATGGTTGGGGCCGTTGGGGCCCGGGGCAGCAGGCGAGTGCCTTCAACGGACCAACCATGGATTAACTCCTCATTAGATGCCACCTTCGAGTGAATGTCTTCTTTAACATGGCTTCTATGACAAACTGTCTAGTGTTACTGTTTTTTGATACTGTGAATAACAGAACATAGCCACATTTTGCACCATTTACATTTCTATCTTGCATTGTGTGAACATTGAAGAGACACCTATTTGTATGCTGATGTTGTCAAAACTACAGCAACCATAACTATGAGGAAACTGTTTGTGAACATATATTTCAAGACATTTCTGAGATCTGAGTGGCTTTTATTTTAATAGGAACGCTAGGAGGTCTATTATATGTTGCTTTCTCCATGTCGGTATCTGCCCGTTGGTCTGCTTTACATAACACCTGACCTGCTCTGTGTGTGTCTCCCCATGGTGCCGATGTCGCTACATTCCCCATTTCCTGCCTACTATTTTCTGACTTCTTCACTACTTAGCTGACTTGCTTGGACCTCTTTCGACTGCCCTACATGCCTTTCCCATACCTACATCTCCACTTCACTGCCTTCTGCACTATACATGGCTCCACATTTCCACTACAATATTTCCACCTTCTGATGCCTCTGTGGGTGTGTTACAGTCCGGATATCCATCCCCAGTTGCTCCTGTGTCCCCTTCCACATCACTACTGCCTTCCCTCTACATTTCCACCTATTCGACTGTGTGTTCTGGACTCTGTGTATTTCTCCACAGTGTTGCTGTCTGCTCTGTGGTTGTGCGAGGTACTTCAGTAGCAACACAGCATTATTGTGCCATAATGCCATGTTGCTCTTGTACCAGCTGACCCAATTCAACCAATTCTGTTCCTTATTCCTGATGTTCTTAGTTTTGTCATGTTACAAGGAGCCAATAGACTGACAGCGTGCATCTGCCCCAAGCCTTTATAGATATGCTCTCAATGGGAGTATACAGCAACTGAAATCCCGATTGCTTGAATGAGCATGTGAAGCATCAATTTTTTTTTTTGCAAATAAGGTAGGAAGCAAATAACATAAATTATCAGAGTTACACAAAAACATTGGGCTTTAGTCACACTAGCTCTTAAAGTTTAGTCATGCAAGGTTTAGTAGCATCACTGAACATGTAATTTGGACTATATTTGGGTGTCAGTAGTCGGGGCTGGTTAAACATACTCGTTGGGGGAGGGCACCTCTGGAGACATGAAGCGGCAAGAAAAATAGGGCTGTTTAACTACCATGCCTTATACAGTCAGTGTAGTATTTGGGCTGGACTCTCCATGGAAGAAATACTGTTGTGCGGATGGAAAACATGACGTAGGTCCTTTTCTGATGTGAAACGTCTGCAGTCTCCGCCCACTGCAGATGTAAAATGGGTAGGGAGAATCTGATTTCTGATTGGTGGAGAAGCAAGGTTCCAAAGCAGTGCATTTCAGAATAGTAACCACACTGGTAAACTTATATTCCTTACATTATTTTCTACTATAGATACCTTTTGTAAGCACAAGAAGGCACTCCAGGATGTGAGTTACTATTCCTGAACTGCGCTTTCTGGCAGTGAAGGCACTAGGCCATAACACACCTGGGCGTGAGGTTCAGGAACAGTAACCCACAACCTGTCCTGTCTTACTTCTTGCTTACATTATGCCACCGCTCCTTCCTCTAACCAAATGGAAAAGAATTCATTAATTTATCAAGGACGGATGAAAATATTTATTGTTTCCATCTGCATTTCTAAATCGGCAACTGAGCACCAATTATATATGTGTTTTACTTATTTCCAAATTCAGGTGAATAGTTAGTTTTGTGTTGGATTGACGCATGTGATTACAGCAGTAATAACTAATCTGTGCCTGTCCTTAAAACATAGTACTTTCCCTTAACTGCATAAATACTGTAAGAGTGCATAGCAAGAGCTATACAATTGACCGTTCCTGCACCATGGTCATGTGAGGATATGTTTGTGGAAATAAAATGAAAATGTTACATGAGAGCATGCATGGCATTTTACGAAGAGAACAATAGATAATACACACCAGTTTCCCTCCATTTGATGGGTGATGGACAGCCAGCCACAAGCATATCAGATGAAGCAAAAAAGTGTTTGATGTGCAACACCAAGGAAATAATCATTCAAGTGGCTGGGGGTAGAAGTATACATGCACCCACATGGGAAGTTTAATGAGTCCCAGTTACTCAGAGACATTTCCAAACACCACAGAGTTGGGTAAGTTACTTCCAAAAAGCAATGGGAGTTTACTCACATGGTAAAGGTGATTGTGGGGGTATACATCTCTGAGGCACTCCACTACCACAATCAGTTAGTTACTAGTTACTTTCAAATAAATGTAATCAGTTACAGTTACTTATTACTTTGTGTAAAAAGTACTCAGTAACTGTGTCTGTAACTGTAATGCCTATTACTTTTCATATTACTTTATATTGTTTTTGATAAGTTGGTTATGTACACATAGTAAACATACAAAACCTACAACTTGTGGTCAGGAAACTCCCTAAAAGCTTAAAAAAGAAAATAATATCTAAAGGCAATGTTATATCTGCAGTTGTCAATGGCCACTCCAGGAATCTGGATTGCTGGAAAGGACACAAACAGGGTCCAGAAATCTTGATGGGGGTCTTAAAGACCCACTCCCCACTCTCCCAGGCAACAGCAGCCCCAGCATTTGGCTCTGGATGAACAATATATCTTTAAAATTTATTGTATTCCCGTTCCCTCCTCCACTGCTGACTCTTTCCAAATTACTTGTTACAGGTAGCTTTGTACTCAAAGAATTTTGAGTCTTTTTTTTTTTTAAATGAAATTTAAGTTTGCCTATACACAGACTCACTCACTCCTATGACTAGAGACTATGGGCCCGATATTCAGACTGCACCAGGCTGTGGCGCAAGCTTGGGCACAGCTCAACTTGGCTGCACAGGGGTGTGGCCTGGGCGATATTCAACAGAGCTGCGCCATGGCTCAGCAGCTTTGAATATTGCACCCCTGGCCACCCCCAGTGATGGCGATGAGTGGCACCGCGCCACGCAAGTGGCCAGAGGGAGCATGGAGACGCGCTAGCGCAAGTGCCATTGCGCCATCCACAGCACCAGTGATATTCAAAAGTTGACATGCAAATGGGCCATAATTTATGCAATGTACACATGGGGCCATTTGCATGTCATTATGGCCCATTTGCATGCAGGTGCGCGATCCCCGATGACTTGGCGCCAGGCGCTTCTGGCCAGGCAGCAGCCGTTGGAGACCGATGTTCTGCAGCCCGATTGCGGGCATCTGTCTAAAAAGAAGAAATCGTCAATATCCCTGGTGGTCCAGTGGACCGCTGTTCACCCGATCCACGGGCATCTGTATAATAAAATAAAATTATTCCACTATCCCTGGTGGTCCAATGGACAGCTGCTTGCCTGATCGCAGGCATCTGTATGATAAAATAAGAATTATTCCACTATCCCTGGTGGTCTAGCGGTACCCCCCTCCTCACCCGCCCACTGAGCCCCATCGCCCCAATTACCTTCCGGTTAACCAGCGGATGGCAGCACCCCACCCACTTGCCACCCTGCCGCCCGTCGACTGGCACCGTCGGTAGGGCTGTACGCCCATTGGTTTACAGTGTGAGCCAATGGTCGTGCAGCCCATACCCTACTACACATTCCAGATATGTGAATACTGCTAGACCACCAGGGATAGTGGAATAATTCTTATTTTATCATACAGATGCCCGCGATCGGGCAAGCAGCTGTCCACTGGACCACCAGGGATAGTGGAATAATTCTTATTTTATTATACAGATGCCCACGATCGGGGGAACAACGGTCCACTGGACCACCAGGGATATTGGATGAATTCTTTTTTTTTTACAAATGCCCGCGATCAGGCATGGGGGGCCGCCAGATGCAGCTGGAACTCCGGTGGCCACCCACAGATGGCAGCTGCCATGTTGTGCCTTGCAATGTGGCAGCTCACCTGTGGGTGGCCATCAGTTGTTCCATTTTTTTTTCGCCTTAACTTTGTGCTGGCACAGGTAGGGGTTGTGCATGCATGGCTCTGCACATCCCAGGCTGAATAGCGGGCTGTGCAGGTTTTGCATGGGCACCCCCCCACCCGTGCCTGCATACATTACTGATGTGCTCCGGTACATTGGGATTTGTGCCGCTCACTTTTCCTTTAGATATCACACCATGGTGCATCCAGTGGGTTCGCCTTGGTGCAACACTGTTGCACCATGTGCAACCCATTGAATATATGGGCCTATATATTTCTTGATGCAAGCTCTTGACCCTCTGCCTGTCAATGCACACAGTTTAGTCAACTTGCACTAGTAGCAAACACATGGTCACACACACACACACAAACACAGACAGCTTTTCCCCACACATGGCTAGTTCAACCCTGTAACACAGTCAGTTCCTTATAGACAATGCCACCTGCCCAATAAACATTTATTTATTGAAATCTTGAAATACACCTTTGAGCTGAAAGCTCATTTACAAAGGTTCCACATCGAATGAATAAAAGACACATTACATACATTACAAGATTAGAACACTGGGAACAGTAAAGTACAGTGTTACAGGGCACCAGTGTCAAACAGAGAATACATGGTTAGCATACAATTAGGATTACAATGTAACAACAAATGAGGTGTTTAAGCAGAAAAAATAATTTTTGTCATGCTCAATGGTTAAGCAGGATAAGTACTTCTTGTCAGCTTCCATGACAGAGGGGTTGGGGAGTAAGTACAGAGGGCATAATGAGCAGGGGGAGTCAAGGACATGCATAACCAGCTCCCCTCTCTCAAGTCCCCCTACACCCACAGTCAGCTGCAACCTACATGTTTGTCCAGCCCTCTACCCCCCCCACACACACACACACATATACACATATATTCATCCATCTCCCCTTGCTGCACACATGGCTAACTCGCCCTCTCCCAGCACAGACAGATACCCCCACACAATTCAAAACTCCAGTTATTATCTAGGGGTCAGTTTCCTTTCTACAAATAACTGCAAACTCTTTTTGTAAACCTCTGTTAGCACTCTGCCATGCTACACCCTTGCATGTTCCTTTAGGGCACAATTAGGCTTCCTACAGGTAGATACGATTATTGTCTAAGCTAGTGAGTTAATTATTGATCGATTAAAAAAAATCTGTGAGGACACCTAAGAGGCTATCTGCAGAATTAGGTAATCACTTAACTACAGCTTTTGCCATAGTTATCTAGTTATGAGCAAGCAGAGTTCAGGGACAGGGACTTCAAATACAATCACAGTTGAGTCATAGAAGGACAAGGTATATAACTGGGATATATAAATGGGATTAGACACTAGAGAAAATGAGCTCCTAAATACCATTATATACCAAAGGTAGCGGGTAACCAAGAGGAAACAATTAATTTAGAGGCATCTTTTATGGCAAGAAGACTCACATACACTAAATAATTATTTAATTATTTGCAAACCTTAACAAACCTGAGTAGACTCTGCAAACTCTATGCCATTTAACCAAGAACACAGAGAATAGAGGTTACTGTGTATATATGTCACACACAGTCATGTAGAAGTGGAAAACAGAAAAACTGCTTAGTTACTGGAGTTCAACTGGTAAAAAGGAAACACTTTTGAAAGTATGCAGAGTCTACTCAGGCTTATTAAAGTCTGAAATAATAATAAAAATAAATGTATTTGAATGCTTTTCTGTGGGTCTTCTTACCATAATAAATGCCTCAAAAATTAACTGTTTATGCACTGCAGAAGCCCAATACCAAACCCTCATTAGAATTAAACAAGCATTTGTCAATGCCGAATGTTTGCTTGCTGGCATTGGCATTGGTAGTGTAGGAGTTACAGAGCTGCATAATAGGAATGGCAGTGAAGTATTGAACTGAAGCCAACCCCATCACCACCCTGCAGAGAGTGACAGGCATTGGGGTGTGCCTTTGGGTCATCAGGCATTTCACCACACCCTACCCAGCAGACACCAAGTGTCACGGTGCGCCAAGGGGTCTTTGGCCCTTATGCACACCCCATTCCATCAGGAAATATGGTGAGATGGGTGTGGTATAGGAGAATGGGGTGAACTTTGGGTCCGAAGAGTCCAAGGCACACCTGATGCCTGTCGCTGGCTGCAGAGTGTGGGTGGGGGTGGAATGGTATGAGCATTGCAGGCGACAATCCCAAGTCACAGCCCCTGATGCCTTTCATTCTCTACAGGGTGGGTGTTATGGTCGGAAAACCCAATGCCTCAGGCATTTGTTGGTATTTTCACCCAAATTTTCAACATGGCTTTTTTGTGACCCCCACCTCAAGAACAGTGGCAATATCAGTTTGTTAGCTGAAAGCTGCTTTTGCACAGTGACTACGGCATTTGGCACCACAGGTGCAAAAACACATTCCGAACAGGATGTGAGAAATGACAGATGTACTGTTCATGAGGAGGTGCAAAAAATGGCAATGTTGAAAATCTGCAGTGAAAATATTTAAAAAAATGGTGAAGTCACGAGCGTGCATAGAAACTGTGCAATACACACCCATAATGTAATTAGTTTGGGGATTTTTACAGCAGATTGTCAACTCAGGCATTTTGGGACCTCTGATCATGAGCAGTGTCACTGTGATTTTCTTTATCTGTCCCGAACGATGATTTCCCACAGTGGCCATGCATCTTTGCACTGAAAGTGTGAAAACACATTTTGGCCATGTTGCGAAAAATGATAGCTGTACTGTTCATAAGGAAGTGTGGAAAAATGCCACTGGTGAAAATCTGGATTGAAAATATTACAAATTCATGAACTTACAAGAAAACTGTGCAATGCTCACTCATAACACAGTCATTTTATGGACTTTTGTCACCAAATTTTCAACATAGCCATTTTAAGACCTCTGCTCATGAACAGTGTCAGTGTGATTTTCTTAATCTGTCCCAAACATTGATTGTGCACACCAACTGCGCCATTGTGCGCTACATGCACAGAAACACATTTTGGGTGACATGTGAAAAATGACAGCTGTACTACTCATAAGGAGGTGTGGTAAAATGGCAATGTTGAAAATCTGGAGTGAAAATATTAAACATTTGTGAACTTACGAGTGTGCGTAGGAACTGCACAATGCACGCTCGTAAAACAGACATTTTTAGGAATTTTTTCACCAAATTTTCAACATAGCCATTTTAAGACCTGTACTCTTGAATAGTGTCACTGTGATTTTCTTAATGTGTCCCATACATTGATTTTGCACACTGACTGCGTCATTGTGCGCTACATGTACAGAAACACATTTTGGGTGAGATGTAAAAATGACAGCTGTACTACTCATAAGGAGGTGTGGTAAAATGGCAATGTTGAAAATCTGGAGTGAAAATATTAAAGGAGAAGACTCCTGTATGTGTATGATTTTGATATGTCTGATGTATTTATTACACATTACATCAAGTACTGTACATATGTCAATAAGAGATCAGTCATCTCTTCTGTTGCAACACATATCTAGAGTTTGAGGCTCTGACACAAGATAGTAAAATGTCAAGCAAGCCTCCATTTACATGCAAATGAGTCACTTGTAACACAGCCCCTCCCATTCCTTGATGTCACTGCAGCAACAGTGCAGAACAAAACATAAGGGTATCAATGCTGTCTAGCCTGATTTTAGTTTAAGTTTGCAATGGCTTAAGGCAGTTCTGTCATGCAACTCACACAGGGAGTAGTACTTGTAGCCTTAATACTGTATGTGTAGAGCAAATAATACATCTAATAGTATTTCATTCACAGGAAACAAAAGCTGTTTCTCTGTACTGCTCATTTCTCTCTGTGAGACAGTTGTCACATGTTGTGGAAAGCTGTAGACTGAATCAATCAACCAACCAATCAATCAAGCAGTCAATCAGTCACTCTGTATTGAACCAGGTGAACACCCTTGATAAGATTCATTACAAGATGAGCCTGGGCAGTTTACCAAAGGATCACACAAGACTGACTTATACACATCCTCTTTCAGCAGCCTGAAAGTGGAGAGCTAGATCATTTACTTTATAAAGTGCATTGTTTTACATTTGAAATGCTCCTTAAATCTGAGTTTCTAACTGGAAATACCAAGACACAGAATGCATATGACATGGGAAGAGTGAGCTAAGCTAATACAGAACACCGCAAACAGAGACTGATTAGTTTCTTTACCTACAACAGCTGAGGTGTAGCATCTGTTTTGTGAGGGACATCCTACTTCAAATGCTGGCATTACAAAGTGGGGGGGGGCGCCACAGCTTATCCTTAGTACCTTGAAAATGAAGTGCTGCAGCTCTCACATCACTGCTAATGATTTATAATGGGAATTGGGGCACTTTTAAAGTCATGGACCTGAGGGGCCATCACAGTTTCCAAGGAGGTTAGGGGAACTTATTAAGGGTTAGAGAGCAAGGGACTCTAGTAGGATTTGAACCAGAGTCCCCCAGTGCTTGTGCCTGTGCTTTAACCACTAGATTAACCATTTTCCATATGCTGCAGCTGATGCTTTCTGTAGCTGAATTCTTTATTGCCTTACAGCAGCCATCCAATTACTGACTGCCTAGTTACAAAGAGAAAGGGGCCTATTGCAAGATTGTTTCTCACTGCTGGGGTCAATCAAAACAAAGAATGTTAATACACACACACACCCCATAATACAACAGCTGCATAATACCTCTTAAAACTCTTGCTGTACCAAGAACCATTTATTGGTAAACTGTTTTTGCTAACAGAAACAGTAACACAACACATACAGGCACTTCCTTATATGAATACTGTATATACCTCAAATCAGTGCTGCATCACACTCACATGGTCCTAGTCCCTATTAGACCTGCACTTCAGGATGTGCACAACACTTTAAGGGTTCCTCCATTACTCAAGTGGGGAACCAAACACTGTGGGTTTGGTCTACTGGTGGAAATGCATTTAGTGCAGCACCATTATCTGTTGCTCTGATTACATCTTCCTCCAGCAACATTGATGGTAAAATGAAGGACAAACACATTGATAACTTTTGGGGGCTGTATATTTTTATTTATAATCTAGATCTGGGCAGCAATAGGACTGCTGGCATCTGGAGGAGGCACATAACAGTTACACATAAGGAGTTGGGAAAATATTGGTGTGGAACTATGAGAGACTTCCACTTTAAAAACTTGTGAACTTAACGAGCGTGCATAGGAACTGCACAACGCACGCTCGTAAAATGGTCATTTTTAGGAATTTTTTCTCCAACTTTGCAACATAGGCTTTTTGAGAGCCCACCTTATGAACACTGGCACTGTTGTTTCACTAATCGGTCCCGAAAGGTGATTTCGTGCAGTGACCGCGATATCACCCTTCTGGGCCTGACTAACGCCATGACAGTTCAGAATTCATGAGGAGGGGTCCCAAAAACCTCATGTTGAAAATTTGGTGCCAAAATTCCAAAAAATGCCTGAGATATGCATCAAAGTTGAAAAAACCCTATTTATGGCATTATACAGCTTACCGTCATTTCCTCAGTTCGCGGTCGGCTTTGAAGAGTGCAGACGTGTTCCCGGTCCACTGAAGATTGTTGCGCTGGACTCAGAAGGTAAGTATGGGGTGAGTTGGGGTGTGGGGAGGCAGAGTGTGCAGAGGGTAGGCACGGGTGGGCAGGAGACTGCTGAGGAGCGTTTTTTGTTTACAGGTTTGTTTGTTTTAGGAAGACAACACAGGACATTTTGCCACGCTGGGGTGGGCTTCCAGTATGGCAGCTGGAAGCTGTTTGGGAGCTCTGGAGCTGATGGGATTGGGCACTGTCGGCCATAACAATTTTGCCATGCTGGGTGGGCTCCCAGTGTGGCACCTGAAAGCTTTTGGGCGCAGAGCGGACAGGATTGGCACCCTGTCGCCCCTACAGCCTCCCTTCAACCGTGTACAGCACTGCATTTTCAACTGCTGTCATAGACAGCTGCAGCATTCATTGAGAACTGCGCCACACCTGCAAACACTCTGACTGAATTGGAAGAGGGGTGCCACACCTCCAAAAACTTGGATGATGGCACTATGTTTCTTGCACATGCGTGCAAGCAAACATAAAAATGATCAAGTTTTACCATTATTTACCAGCAGACCCAGTGATGCAAAATAAGTCAAGTTTATAGAAGTGAAGAGGAAAGGGAAAGAATCCATTCTTGTTCCTAAAGGTAGCAGTTCAATTGGTGGTGTGCGATAAACAAACAACAAAAAAAACATAAAGCCAGCCTGACTTGTCTTTCACTGCAACAAGGAACCATGTTTTCCCACATTATTCTTTTGTAATATATATGGCTAATCCTCAATAATACTATACTAGGTTATACAAAAATGTCCCAGTAATACATCACTACTCTCAATAATACTAGCCTGAAAAGTGATAATACTATCATTTTTGCTGATAATACTATAGTTCAAAGATTGTCTCCAACTGCAGTATTATCAATAGATCCATATATTACACAAAATAACAGAAAGATATGCATTTTACAAGGCGGTAATACCAACTCGATGTTTTGGGGACCTATGGACCTCTCGAGCTTCGCTCTTGAGGTTCCATGTCCCCAAAATCTCTCGATGGCATTACTGCCTTGTAATAAAAATGTATCTATCTATTATTCTATTTGTATGTCAGCCAACCAGTGATTTAAAATAAATACAATTTTTTTAGCAGTCACAATGGAATTTTCTTTACAGTTTCAAGTCCACTACTGAGACTACCATAGTTTGATACCTGAATGCACATCTTGTATATTCATTCCCTCCTTTTAGTTTTTCTCTGGGTCTCCAATCACCAGCTGGCTTTCTGTGCTAGTAGTCCTGTGTTTTGTTTTTTTTCCACAGTGCAGTCATCTCTCCAAAGTTCAGGAGTCAGGTCAGGTTAGGAAAATAAACTGGCTGAGTACTGGGGCTGCAAATGCTAGATTAATAGCAGATGTTGATTTTCCCGGCTTTTGTAGCAGACGTAGCAACTATTTAGATAGAGGCGTCAATATTAATTTATCAAATAATCACAGGGTATGTTAAAAAAAAACACAATAAGGGACTGTTTTCTTTTTCTCGGGTATAGTACTTTATTGGATCTGACTGGGCACCACGGTGTCAGCTTTTACTACATGACGGCACCAGGGAGGCTTGTACAAATAAATCCTTCTTATTTTCTTTTCTTTTTAATCTGTCAGATGTTGTGTGTGGTCTTCACTCACTCCTTGCCAGCATACTAAAGTGGTTGGCAGAAGGAGAACTTGTCAGTCAACAGGGGCCAGATCAGAATGCATTTATATCCGCTCCTCCTCCTCACCTGAGTAGAGGCAGGGTAGCTGGTTCTTGAGAGCATCCATGAAGTATTGACTGGGCCACTGCTGCTGTTTTTGGGGGAGGTGGGAAGGGAAGGGCTGTTTAAAAGATTTGTACATTTCTTTAGTTTGTGCCAGGCTAATTTCTCAGACAAAGTGATGACATTGCAAATTAATGAAACTGATAGACACTCAGATTGCTGGTTTATGTGACACATTAGATGGGACTGCATTTAATTGTCTCCTTTCTATTTGCTGTTTTTAATAACTGACTACTGAGTATTTCTTATTGTTTTAATTTTATTTATTCAGTTTTTTTTATTGTCATTTTTTGCTGGCCTTCGTCATTACTTCCAATGTCTTCTTGATTATAAGAATCAAGGCTGCCATTTTTGATGAAGCGTAGTCATCACAGAATGTCGATTGTAGTTTACCTGTACTACTGAGTGACAGGTCAATGACATACGGACATGATAAGTGATAGCACAGTGAACATATACAGTGATCAGGCTACACTGCCTCACAGCAGTTCTCCTCTGAGTGACTCTGCATTATTAGATTTTTGGTTTTTTAAACAAATCGGTTGTTGTGTTGCTTGTTGTGTCAGGAACAACAGTTACTTTCAGTGCACTTACTCATTTCTGGCAGCCTTTACTGCAGTCCCAGAATTATTATTTGAATATGTAAAAAAATATGCACATGACATAGTGGTGCCTGCATCCATTTTTATGAATGATGCAAACTGATGAAATCTGAAAATGGGTAAACCTCAGCCTCTTTTGTTGCCGCAATCATTGCCAAAATGAACTTCTGTCTGAGCCAAGTGGCTTACTGCCAACTGGCACACCAATAAAATAATTATACAAAAGAAAATCAGTTTCACATAGCTTTTCTAAAAAGGCAATCAATGGTCAAGCTGCTTTGTTTCAGCAGACATACTGCTATCTGAGCTGAGCGGCTACTGGCAACTGGCACAACGATAAAAAAATTACACAAAAAATGGGTTTCACAAGTTAACAAAAGTGAAATGAGCAGTCTACACGTGAGCAGCAGGGAGGGGGTGTTGGGCTGTTGGGGCTGCCATAATTGGGGAACGGTGAGTTGGATAGATAGAACACAAAGGAAGTGAGTGAGAGGGAGGCTTATGTGTGTGTCGGGGGCTAGCTTGTGCCATTTTCTGATTCACAAGGTATGTTAAAAACCAGCTGTCTATGACAGCAGTTCAGATGCAGTAGTGGCATGTAGGTAATTTGTATACTGCCGATGGCAGTATGCAAATAGCCTGCCAATGGCAGTATGCAAATTGCCTACATGTTACCACTGCTGATTGCAGTGGTTGTTTTCTCTGAACTGTAGGCCACTGCATCTGAACTGCTGTCATAGACAGCTCAGACATTCATTGGTGCGATGCAGCCGTGCCTGCAAAAAGGAGCAGGGCATTGGAAGCAGGGGTGGCACACCTACGAAAACTCCTATGGTGGCACTATGTTTCTTGCACATGTGTGCAAGCAAACATAACAAACATAATAAAAAGGAAAAACACACAGTAAATGTATTTCAGTGGAATACTGCCTGACTCTAGCAGGTGGCGGGAGTCTGTTACCTCACTCATCATAAAGGAGCTCATGCCATTATCGAAAATCAGAGGGGGGAAAAGCTTGTTCAAATTCCCATGAGACTTTAGACTCCCACAAGACTTTTTTTTATTACATTATATTAATATGTACATTAAATTATTAAAATATTTTAAAAAAATCACAAAATATACAAAGGAAAATGCTGCCTGCTGAATCAGCAGACCAAAATGTATGTGCAAACAAAACAAAACAAAACAAAAAAGAGACCTTAGCAACTTACTAGCCTGTATCCCTCTTCTGTGTGTCTGGGGGGGAGGCATTGAATAAGGCTCCTTTTAAGATCTGTTAAAAATCTGTTTTATAATCCCAGGCAGCAGGGAGGGGAGGAGAGCAAGAAAATGCTAACTTGATAGTACAGTTGTTCAGAGACTTATACCCAGCCACCTGCACCCCACCAGCCAACCCAGTCACTAAATGATATGCTCACAGCACTCACTGCCCACTCCCATCCACAAATGATATGCTCACAGCACTCACTGCCCACTCCCATCCCCAAATGATATGCTCACAGCACTCACTGCCCACTCCCATCCCCAAATGATATGCTCACAGCACTCATTGCCCACTGCCATTCCCTCACAATTCTTGCTATTCTAGTAGCTGTCTATTAAGTAATATATGGGATAAAATTCACACACATACAGGGATGGCCATGGGGGGAGGGTGATGTTCCAGTAAGTGGGAGAATCTGCAAAATGAAGGAATGCCATTAGGATCGAATACAAAGGAGGGCATGATGTGCTAGTCTTCTCACTGATAGCTATTTTTGTATAACTCTCCAGTACTAATTTTCTTCTAGGTCTGAAGTATTTTGGTAATTGATGGACTTGAGCCCTGGTATTTTTATATTCCCTGGGGCATGTCATCATTCATTGGTTGATTCCTGCTTTGTGTCCTCCCACCACCCTTTTTTATGTTTGCTTGCGTGCATGCACAAGAAACATTATGTGGCAACTTAGGAGAGAAGCGGATTGTGGAGGTGTGGCACTCTGGCAGCCAACAGGGCACTGAATTTGGGTGCTTGGCACTGGTGGACAATGCAGACCCAGTGTCTTGATGACATTGGTTCTGCAGAAGTGTCACCAAGTTAAAACGTTTTCACTGCTGCAGTCAGGGGCCGCCTTGTCACTGCAGCATCAGGCATTTCGCTTCAATGAGGGAGTGACCCGTCATTGCAGGGTGGTACCTTGCCGACCGTGTGCCACCCCAGACCCAGTACATTTGCTGACAGGGGAGTCTACTCTCTGTCGGCACACTGTAACCCTTCCCCCATTTGTTGTGTGCCGAGGGGGTGCCCAAGCCCCCTCACCAGCATGCACCCCCAACAGTCTTTCTTTGCTGATGGGGGCCCCAATACCCATCGGCTTCAGTCCACTCAGTTCAATTTGCCAACAGGGAGCCCACTCCCCATCAGCATAATGTCCCCACCCCAGTTTGCTGTGCCGAGGAGGTGCCCAATCCCATTAGTTCTCTCCCTCCCGACTGGTATAAAGCAAAGGTGACCAATCTCGTCGCTACAGCCCCCAAAAATTCCCTGAAAAATTCTATGTTTTTTTTTTTTACACCTGTAAAACAGAAAACGGTCCCTCACAGAGTTCGAGGCCCTCCCACAACCCGAACCGACCCTCTGAACACCCCACCTCCCCTCACCCCCAATTCATACTTACCTCTGTAGCCCAGCACAATGATCTTCGGTGGACTGGGAACACGTCTGCACTCTTCAAAGCCGACCGTGAACTGAAGAAATGCCGGTAAGCTCTATAATGGCATAAATAGGGTTTTTTGAACTTTGGTGCATATCTCGAGCATGCTTGGGAATTTTCTAACCAAATTTTCAACATGGTGTTCTTGGGACCCCTCCTCATGAATTCAGTCACTGTCATTGTGTTATTAGGTCCCGAACAGTGATTTCGCAGTCACTACGCCAAATCATCTTTTGGGACTGATTAACAAAATAACAGTGCTACTGTGTTCGTGAGGTGGGCTTTCAAAAGGCCTATGTTGCAAATTTGGTAAAAAAATCCAAAAAATTACTGTTTTACAAGCGCGCATTGCGCAGTTTCAATGCACGCTCGTAACTTCGCGAATTTGTAATATTTTCACTCCAGATTTTCAACATTAGCATTTTTCCACACCTCCTTATGAACAGTATAGCTGTCATTTTATACATCCTGGTCAAAATGTGTTTTTGCACTTCCGGCGCAGAATAGCATGGTTGCTGTGGGAAATCAGTGTTCGGGACAGATTAAGAAAATGACAGTGACACTGTTTATGAGCAGAGGTCCTAAAATGCCTATGTTGAAAATTTGGTGATGAAAGTCCTTAAAATGACTGTGTTACAAGCGTGTGTTGCACTGTTTCCATGTGCCCTTGTAACTTTGCAAATTTGTAATATTTTCATGCCAGATTTTCAACACTGGCATTTTTTCACACCTCCTTATGAAGAGTACAGCTGCCATTTTTCACATCCTGGCCAAAGTGTGTTTTTGCACTTCTGCCGCAGATTAGCGCAGTCGCTGTGGGAAATCAGTGTTTGGGAGAGATTAAGATTGAGCAAGTGAGAGAGGGGGAGTGAACGAGCTCAACTGATGTCTGTTGGGACTACTGCAGATTTCTTTGTCAGCCGAAAAAGGCACCAACACAGGCAGGAGCCCAGTACAAAAAGGCAGCTTGCAGCGCCGGGAGAAACAGAACGAGTAAGTGAGAGGGGGGAGTGAGCGTGCTCAATGGAGCTCTGTCAGTAGAGCTGTGAACTTCTTTGTGGGCAGAAAAAGGTGCCAACGCAGGCAAGAACCCAGTACAAAAGGGCAGCCCGCTGCACCGGGAGAAACAAAACGAGTGAGTGAGAGAAGAGTAGTGTGCAAGCTCAATGGAGCTCTGTCGGGACAGCTGCAGATTTCTTTGTGGGTAGAAAAAGGTGCCCAGTACAAAAGGGCAGCCTGCAGCACCGGGAGAAATAGAATAAGCGAATGAGAGAGAGAGGGTATGAGCGAGCTCAACAGAGCTCTGTCGGGACCTTAGAGTTGCCCAACCTCCAGTCCAGGGTCCTCATTTGTCCTATATTACAGTAGAGTTTCTGGGGTGGAGACAAAGCAATGACTGGATACTTTGAGGAGTGCTGTAATAATACAGATTTAGTTGTTCTGTTTATTTCTCTAACTGAGCTAAGTACTGAACTATACTGTTATGATTGCTGTAATAATACATATTTATTTGTTCTGTTTATTTCTCTAACTGAGCTGAGTAATACTTGGAGTGCAATACGATTTCTAACTGGGCTGAGTGAAACTATATGAGATCTGAGAACAAAAAGTATGGTAGCTGAGGGGTGAAAAATGGACAAGGAGGCTTTAGGATTGCTACAGTAATGCAGTGTCTAACGGAAGAGATTTGAGACTGAATTACCCGGTCAGCAAGGGGGCAGTAGGGGGACTAGTGTGGGGGGACAGGAATTTAAGTAAATAGGGGCCTAACAGTTGTAGTAGGGTACAGAACCTGGGAGTAAAAGCCCGTAACATAAGATGGGGGCCAAAATGGGTCAGGTACCATGTGTCAATAGGGTGGGGATCTTCAGAAGGTTGGTGGGGTGTACAGGGTGTGGGTCCGCCATGATCCTGGACTGGGCTTGGAGGATGGGGGATATATGTTCTATCCCCAGGTTGACTGCAGGAGGGGCAGGGCAGGCACTGCTCAAGTGTGCAGCGAGGGGGAGAAAGAAACCTCATTTACTGTTGCATGTGGGTCCAAATGACTTGGTGGGAGAGACTGTGGAAGTAGTGAGGGGGAAATTCGAGTAGTTATGCAAGCAGTGTGATGAGGTGGGGGAGTTAGTGGCATTCTTGGAGTTACTCCCCGTACTATGTGCAAGCATGGGGAGGAAGGGTAGGACTGAGGAGTTTAACAAGAGGCAGAGGGATTGGTGCCACACCAAAAATTATGGGTTAGTGACTAACTGGGGTAGAGTCTGGGGAAATAGTGACTTGTATGCGGGGGACAGGGAACACTTGAGCAGGAAGGGAAGGGGAGTATTAAAGGCAGGATTAGAGGGGTATATCTCTACTAAGGTGGATTTAAACTAGTGGGGGGGGCAAAAGACTGAGGTTAGTAGCAAGATCTGGACAGGGGAGTCTAATGAGCTCACCTCCCTAAATATAGGTAAAGGTGGAGGCGTAGTAACCCTGGGGTGGGGCAGAGTGGTCTCAGTGTAATACAGAAGGCACCACCACCCGATAAGAATAAGGAGGAGAAAGGGTGCGGACTACCGGGAGGAGGGACACAGGCCAAGGAGGAGAAGAGTGAGGAGAAGGAGGGGTATGGGTGGAAGGTGGTCTCTCTCAATGCAAGAAGCCTGGGTAACAAAACTGCAGAGCTTCAGGTGCTCCTTTCAGAGGGGAAGGTGGCCATTGTTTCAGTGACAGAGACTTGGGCCACAGAGTACCATGATTGAGGCTTGGCAGTCCTGGAATACAGGATATACAGGAGGGACTGGGGGGTTGGAAGGGGGTTGCACTCTATGTGAAGGAAGGGATTAAATGCATAAGGGATGAGGGAGAAGAGGAGAGGACAGAGGTGCTTCAGGTGCAGCTCCTTGACTCCAAGGTCAGAAAGCTGACGTTGGGAGTGGTGTACAGACCACCAGCCCAATCCGGGGAACTGGATGAGGAGTTGGCAGAGCAGATAAGGAGGGGATGTAGAAGGAGGAGTGTGGTGATAGTGGGGGATTTTAACCTACCACAGGTCGACTGAAGCACCCTGTCACTAGCAGTACCATGGAGAAGGTGTTCCTTGATGCATTCCAGGATGGCCTTCTCATGCAGTTGGTAAGTGGGTCTACAAGGCTTGGTAGTACTCTGGACCTAGAACTGGCAAATGGGGAGGTGGTGAGGGAGGTAAGGGTGGAGGACCCACTAGCAGGTAGCAACCACCAGACAGTGTGGCTTGCTGTCACACTGGGCAGGGAGACAGGAGGCACAGGCACTAAGGTGGTGGACTTTATTAGGGTGGACTTTGGAGGAATGGGAGCAATACTGCAAGGAAGACTCCAGGATATAAGGCCCGTGATGGATGCAGAACAAAAGTGGGGAGTCATAAAGACTGGGCTAACAGATGCCACAGTAGCCTGCACCAGGGCCAGGAGTAAGAAGAGCAGAGCCAAGAAACCATGCTGGCTGAACAAGGAAGTGCTGCATGGGGTGAGGATAAAGATGGCTGCATACTGCACATACAGGAGAACAGGAAAGGCAGAGGATAAGGAGACTTTAGGAAGTTGGTCAAAAGGGGTTTGCCAGGAGGGTGAAAAAACCTAAGGCCTCCAGGAAATTAAGTTCTGCGCAGGGCATAAAAGGAGGGGAAAATGACTTTTTTAGGTATGTCAGGGAAAAGAGGAAGTGCAAGGAACATATTGTGAGAATAAAGTGGGGAGGGGATTGGCTGGAAAAGGGGGAGGAGCAAGTGGAAATTCTAAATGAGTACTTCTGCTCCATTTTCACTAAGGAGAGGGATGGCCAACTACCAGAATGGGCTGGGGCAGAGGGGAAAGGGGGGGAGGAGGTGACGGACAAAATGATCACAGGAAGTAGGGTGCTAGAGGGGCTGAGGGCAGTAAGAGTGGACAAGGCACCAAGTCCCATGCCATCCACCCCAGGGTGCTGAATAAGATGGCGGAGCTGTTGGCTGAGCTGCTGGCAGATCTGTTTAACACCTCCCTGGAAACTGGGTGTGTGCCCCAGGACTGGAGGGTGGCCCATGTGGTGCCCATAGACAAGAGTGGGCCTAGAATGGAGCCAGGAAATTACTGGCTGGTAAGTCTCACATCCATAGTGGGTAAGCTTATGGAGCCGATACTGAAGGAGAGGCTGGTGGCATTCCTAGACAGTGATAACCTCCAAGATGGGCAGCAACATGGGCTCGTCTCAGGAAGGTCTTGTCAAACCAAACTAACAGAGTATTGTGACTGGGTGACAAGGAGTCAGACAGAGGTCATGCGGTATGTGTCCTGTACTTGGACTTCAGTAAGGCCTTTGATACAGTGCCTCATGGGAGACTGGAAGCTGACGGCAGTGGGGGTGGGAAAAAGCTGACTAAATGGATAGAGAACTGGTTACAGGGAAGGGTGCAGGGGATGGTGGTGAAGGGGAACTCTCGGCACCCACAGCAGTGACAAGTGGGGTACCGCAGGGTTCAGGGCTGGGCCCAGTGCTATTTGGGCCTTTATCTTTGATATAGCACATGGAGTGGAGGGCAGGGTTGGTCTGTTCACACATTATACCAACTTGGGGGTGGTGGTGGACAAAGAGGACAGATGGGGAAAACTGCAGGGGGACCTACCCAAACTAGAGACATGGTCAGTGGAGTGGCAGCTAGCATTCACTGCAAAGAAGTGTAAGGTGATGCACTTCAGGGCTATGAACCCAAAGAGGGACTATTGGTTGGGGATCAGAGAGGAGGAGTGGGACCTAGGAGTCTTGGTAACTGGTAGCATGAACAACTCAGCCCACTGCACGAGAGCAGCAGCGAAGGCAAACAGGATGCTGGGGTGCATCGCAAGGGGGTTCTCATCTAGACACAGGGTTGTGATCCTACCTCTCTACAGATCATTGGTCAGACTGCACCTAGAGTACTATGTGCAATACTGGAGGCCATACCTGAGGAGAGATATGAAGTTACTGGAGGGGATGCAAAGGAGGGCAACAAAAATGTTAAAGGGGATGGAAGGAAAGGAATATGAAGTTAGGCTGAAGGGCCTGAACATGTACCGCTGAAGGAGAGGAGGGATAGGGGGATATGATTGAAGCATTTAAATACCTGAGGGGGTAAATAAACCTAGCACTGAGGGAGTGTTTAAACTGAGGAGTGGAAGAGAGATGAGTGGGCATGGACTAAGGTTGAAAGGGGGACATTTCAAAAGGGGAAATGAGGAAGCACTACTTCTGAGAGGGTGATATTTAGTTGGAATGTGCTGCCAGAGAGGGTGGTAACATGTATGACAGTCAATAGCTTTATGGAGTGGGATAAAGCAAGAGGAAGGGTCGGGGGCAGGGGTTGGGACAAGTGAGAGAGGAACTGAGGGAGGAGGCTAGGTCAGCTGCAATCTAGGGTGCTAGCTGCACACTCGGGCAGACTTACATAGACAGATTGGTGTGTTCTGCTGGCAGATTTGTATGTTCGTATGTAAAATCACAGTGACTCTGTTCATGAGCAGAGGTCCTAAAAGGCCTATGTTGAAAATTTGGTGACAAATGTCCGTAAAATGACTGTGTTACAAGTGTGCCTGATGCAGTTTCCACGTACCCTCGTAACTTCACAAATTTGTAGTATTATCACTCCAGATTTTCAACATTGCCATTTTTTAAGACCTCCTTATGAACAGTACAGCTGTGATTTTTCACATCCTGCCCGAAATATCCATTTATACATCTAGCGCAGAATACCGTGGTTGCTGCGGGAAATCAATGTTCAGGACAGATTAAGAAAATCATAGTGACACGAGCAGAGGTCACAAAATGCCTATGTTGAAAATTTGGTGAAATAATTCTGCTAAATGACTGTGTTACATGCGTGCATTGCGCAGTTTCCACATACGCTCGGAAGTTTGAGCATTTTTAATACTTTCACTACAGATTTTCAACATTGCCATCTCTTCACACCTCCCTATGAATGGTACAGCTGTCATTCTTCAAATCCTGCCCTATCTGTGTTTTCATACATCTGGTGCACAATGGCACGGTCACTGTAGAAACTCAAATTTCAGGACACATTGACAAAATCAGAGGGCCACTGTTCATGAGAAGATATCCCAAATGCTTTCATGAGGTGGGGGCCACAAAATGCCCATGTTGAAAATTTGTACTGCAAATACCGGGCCATTTTACGGTTTCTAACCATAATGTCCCACCCTGTACAGACTGACAGGTATCAGGGGTGTGCCTTTGGATTGCTGACTGTAATGCTCATGCCATTCCAACCCCACCCCCCTACCCTGCAGCCACTGACAGGCATCGAGCTGTGCCTTGGACTCTTCAGCCACACAGTTCACCCCATTCTATACTGCACCCATTTCAGCGTATGTCCTTATGGAGTGGGGCAACTGTAAAGCCAAATGCCCTAAAGCATATCTCAACACTTGTCAGTGTCTGCAGGATAGGATGAGATGAAATGGCATGAACGTTATGGGCCACAACCCAAACGCATGCCCCAATGCCTGTCCGTCTCTGCAGGGTGGAGGTGGAGTTGGCGTGAAATTCAATACTTCACTGCCATTCCTACTCTGCATCTGCCTAACTCCTGCATTTCCAATGCTGATACCAGCAAGTAAACATTCAACATTGACAAATGCTTGTTTTTTTAGTTTCTGCCCTGAAGGAGTTTGGAGTCACATGCATTTAAGATAAACAATTTGACCTCCCGTATGTGTGAGTGACCTCCTGTATGTGATTAGATGTTACCTGTGCAGCCTGTGCAGGTAATTCCACTCTGTGGGAACCAATATAATGGTTGCAGTGCAAAGAGTTTTTTAATACTGATAACTTTCAAGGTGACCTTCGGAATTTTCTGCAGAAGCATACGTAATGATAAAAACATTTCATAACTGGAAATATGTGTTCTTCAGAAAGTTTGACAGGATGACTTATTCTTGATAAGCTGGTAATGATATTGAAGTATTTACACTGCTGATCCCATATAGGTGGTGATGGACTGAGCATTAGTAAATTGATTTGTTCCACAACATGTTAAATATACTGTAGATGGCGATCGGAGGAGGAAAAGGACACAATAAAGTAGGCTAGGTCAAAACTCTAAGTGCAAATTCCGCTGCACTCATGAGGAAACTGTCCAGATAATATGCTGCACACAGGTTAGGCTGCAAAGTCATTTTAATGCTTTTCCCACACTACTGAAATTGCAGAAAAAACAAGACTGCTGCTTGCAACAATGCAAGGGAAAGGGTAAATGCTTGAACCAGACAAGGATTGGGAACGGGATCAACCTGTCACCCACATACCTGCTGTTTCACATGAGAGAGAGAGAGAGAGAGAGAGGTATTGCTGTCTCCCGTCGCATCCCCCCAAGACAGAATGTCCCACAGACATGGACAACTCCTTCACATTGCAGAGAGAGTGAGCAGGACTTGAGCAATACTTACCCAGATTTCCCTGTGACTGTCTGCGTGTGTGTGTCTCTCTCTCTCACTCCACCAGAGTTCCCTGTTCACTGTTGGAGGGGGGGGGACAAATGTAGCAATGGGAGGGGGACAAAGGTAGCAATGGAGAGACACCAGCACACCTCCCATCCTTCGTAGTCTGAAATGTGCTGTGTGGCTACTGTTCTCTCTCTCTCTCTCTCTCTGCCCCAGAACACACACTCTCTCTCTCTCATTTGCTCACTGTGTGACTCTGGCTTCAGGAAAAAGCAAAACAAGAAATGCTGTCACCTGCACTTTCTGTGTCTACTGATGTGTTCTCTTGGCTGTCTGTCACTGGAGGATGGGGCGCACAGAGCAGGGAGAGGAATGAACAGGGATGGAGCACAACCAAGGGGAGAATGGGAAGGGAGGGAAGACCGGAAGAGGGAGTGTACTGGGACAGGAGAACTGGAGTGAGAGGCAGTGAGAGCAGGACAAAACAAGACTATGACACTGGGTGGCTGCAACAGTCAGGGACTGCTTACCATCACACCATCCGCTTGTCATCTGCACTATTGAGACCCAATGGAGAGGTGGATGGCAGACCCTGCAATGACGAGGCACTCCCTGATCATGGCGGCCAAATCATTTCAAGTTGGTGGTACGCATGAAGAACTAGTGTCAGCAGGAGCATGCGATTGCATTGCTTATACAAGGCTAAGCCCAGAAATGCAATGGCAGCATTGGCTGCCATAGTGCCACACCTCCACAACCCACTTCTTTCTGAAGCTGCCACATAATGTATCTTGCGCATGCGTGCTAGCAAACATAAAAATGACAGCTGCCACATTCATAAGGCGCTGGAAAGATATGATTATGTTGTAAATTTGAGGTAAAAATGTTGAAAAGTACCAAAGTTAGGAGCTTGCATTTACAAAATGTTACGTAGGCTGATCAATTAGTTATTTTCTAATGTTTTTACACAAAATGTTCAACATAGTCTTATTATCACCCTGCTTTATACAGTAAAGAAGGGCAGAGAAAATGTTCAACTCCTGGCCTAAAGGTGAATTTTCATAGGGACTGTGAAGGGTAGCATGTGAGGTGGGTGCCTGAATCACGGCGCCATCTGAAATGGTGACACGATATGGTCGAAAGCCTGAAAGGCAAGAGGGCAGGGAGGGCGACCGGATGTGGTGGAGAGGCGACCCTAGCGACAGGATGTTGCTAAATGTACACGTGTGGGGGCGAGCATGGTGGCGTGGCCTGGGTGGGGTGGAGGTAATGCATGGGGTGGTGCTGTGGTCGGCTGCCGAGCTGTACCATGGCATCAGGGGTTGGTCTCTGCTTGCAATGCTGGGGTTCTGGGTTCAGGTCTGGGTCCGGGCACTACTGTGCTTTTTCTTGTGCCGGCCCAAAACTTGTCATTTTTTTTGGTTTGCACCCCATCGTGCACCTGTGGAGTTGATAATCCTTAAGTAAGGGGACAGAGGCCAAAGCCCTCCACGTAGGGGGTGTTGGGGGTGCAGCCCCTCACAAAAAACAAGTGTTTTCAGTCCCCAGCACCGTTCTTCCATGTGCCAAGGATGTCAGAGTGGCAAAATTGTTTCGCCCGCCTGACATCCTTGATCTCCAGTCGCCATTCAAGGCTCACTATTATCACATAGAACCCTGTGAAGTAAGTCAGTAATCAGGATGGAAGCGGGATATGATAGAGACCTTTAAATATGTGAAGGATATTAGCAAGACTGGAACAGAGGGGATTTTTAAGTTACAGGGAGGGAGGGACACTAGGGGGCATGGTCTGAGTTTGCAGCAAGAAAAGCTGTGTCTACATGGCAGCAGCACTGTGAAATGTGCACCACTACCTTTATGATTCACCTGCTGCTGTGGGGTTTACACAGCCTGCCCTCACAGCGCTGCAAGTCACTCCTAAGAGGGGCTGAGAATACACCCGGGCTGAAAATAAAACAGCCTTTGTAGCAGAGCGAGTGCAGCAAAGTGTTTACATTGTCATTAAATGAGCTTATTCTGCTACTGATCCCACATCTGAGACAGATCAAAAAAATTATCTGAGGAGCATGTAAGGCATTCCTGGCAGTATTTACACTGCCGACTTTGCAGTGCATCAACCCATGCACATGGGCTGAAGTGCCGCAAAGTTAGCAGTGTTAACAGGGCTGAAGATTCAGGAGAGAAATGAGACATTTTTCACGGAAAGCGTGATGTCTAGGTGGAACATGCTGCCCGAAGAGATGGTTTCCAGGAAGTCAGTGGTCAGTTTTAAGAGGGGGTGGGACAAAGTGAGGGGGAGGGTCAGAATTATGTGGGTGAGGAAGGGAAGGGCAGCTGCTGTGTAAGAGGATTGCTAGCTGTACATATGAGCAGACTTAATAGACTGTATGGGCTTTACCCGCTGGCAATTTCATTTGTTTGTATGTTCATAAATGTACCGGACATGTCTTGAAAGTAAGCAGTAATACATGACAGGGTATGCGGTAATGCTTCAGTGAGGTGTGAGGTGCAGTTGAGTGCCTTCAACCACATGGGTGGGGAGGTAGTAACAACAACAAAACAGGAAAGGGACCTGGGGGTAATCATATCAGGTGACCTTAAGGTTAGCAAGCAATGTGAGAAGGCAGTAGGGAGGGCCGGAGGTATACTGGGATGTATAGGGAGAGGCATCAGCAGCAGAAAACAGGAAGTTGTTATCCCTCTGTACAGACAGTTGTTGAGACCACATCTGGAATACTGTGTCCAGTTCTGGAGACCCCATCTCCTCAAGGACATAGACAGGATAGAGGCAGTCCAGAGGAGGGCAACTAAAATGGTGCAGGGTCTGCAAGAGAAGCCGTATGAGGAGAGGCTAAAGGAGCTTAGTATGTATACCCTTGAGGAAAGAAGGGAGAGGGAGACATGATAGAAACTTTCAAGTACCTCAAGGTAATCAACAAAGTCCAAGAGGGTAGCATCTTTCAGAAAAGAGACTTGCAAAGAACAAGGGACACAATTTAAAGATAGAAGGAGGCGGTTCAGGGGCAATGTGAGGAAGTATTATTTCACAAAGAGAGTAGTGGATGCATGGAACAGCCTTCCTGAGGAAGTTGTGGGGTCTAAAACTGTGGGAGAATTCAAGAATGCATGGGACAGACATAAGGCAATTCTTGTGGGGGGCAGGAAGATATAGGCTGTTGGTTAACTAGGATCTGCGGCCTATCCTGTAGGTAGGGAAATGGGCAGACTAGATGGGCCTAGCGGTCCTTTTCTGCCATCAAAGTCTATGTTTCTGTGTCTCCTAGTGGGAGGTTTTGAGTTCATTGTTCCAGTGTTAGCTGATATTGTGTGGTGTTTGCTCTCAGTGGGGGTCTTTCCTGATGCATTGAAAGAGGTGTTGGTGAGGCCCCTGCTGAAGAAACCATCACTTGACCCTGACATCTTTGTGAAGTGTCGACCAGTCTCCAGTCTTTCATTCTTGGGGAAGGTTGTGGAGAAAGTGATGGCATTGCTGCTGAGGCACACCTGGTGGCCTTTGACATTTACAGTCCACTCCAGTCCAGATTTAGGAAGAAGCATATCATGGATACAGTAGTAGTAAAGATGCAGAATAATTTCCTCAGGGCAAGAGATAGACGTGAACAGTCAATTCTTGTTCTCCATGATCTCTCCTCAGATTCTGACACTGTAGATCATGTGGTGCTGCTGGATTACCTGAGAGTGCTCTGTGGACTCACCAGCAAGGCCCTCAGTTGGTCTGAGTCCTTTTCAACTGGCAGAATGCAATGGGTTGTGATGGGAAGCTTCTCATCACTTCTGAGGCTCCTATTCTGTGGAGTACCTCAAGGTTCAGTCTTGTCGCCCATTTTATTTGAGGTGTATATGCTGCCCCTGGGTGATGTCATTAGGCATTATGGGCTGGTATTTCACTACTATGCAGATGATACCGAGCTGCATTTGATCTTTGCCCTTGGGACATCAAATGCTGTGGATGTGCTTAACAATTGCTTGTCTGAGATCTACGACTGGATGTCCTCTAACTGGTTGAGGCTGAACCCAGACAAAATGGAGGTACTGGTGATTGAACCTGGTCATCAGCAGGATGTAGTCACCACCAGAGCAAAATCATGTCCTGTATTTATGTAAAGAGCCCAGAGCCCCGGGATTGACCACTTCAGAAATAAAAGTTACTTGACTTGATTAATGGCATTACCACAGACCCTGGATTGTGTTATTGCACTTATAAAATAGTTTTAAGAGTTAAAGAAGCAGGAAAAAAAGAAAGTAAAACTTGAGCTGTGTAGTAATTGAAATTACTGCATAATCATGAGACCAGTTTTGACCAATCAGATTGCTTGCTGGATTCAAGCTATTTTATAACAGGAATCATCCAATACATTCAAATTGCATTATAAGCTAATTAAGTATGTTTATTTGACTATCTAGTGATAGTAAATGAATCACTTATTTCAAATGTCTTTTTTATCCTGCTGTGGTTACTTGATTGTAATATAAAAGAGGTCATATGTGACTTTAAAAAACATTTCTTACCCATCAGGCAAAATCTTTAACTCAGAGCTGAGGACTGTAATCCTACACTGTGCTTTTGATTTTCTTGATAGAGTACCTAGACATTTTCATTAATCTCTTGAATAATATTTGTTGTCATCACCTTCAAGTATAAAACTTATAATGTTCTAAATGTTCAATTATGAATTATAAGATGAAACAAAAAGTGTGTGGGGGGGGACTTTTAAGGTGGCAGTATTGAAAACAGCTCATGTTTTAGATATTATTTATTATGTATCACCCAGGAACAAATTGTGATCAATTCTGTCTCTTCCTTTTATAGAGCCTGCATTATTTTAAATGTGGTTACATAAGGAAATGAGCTATGGTCGGAGCCAATACAGCTGAATAGTAAGATTTCTCAGCAGCCTATATGTATATATTCGGGCTCTGAAGCCAATTCCTCTTTCTCTGAAGTGCTGCCAAGCGGAATAAGACCAATGCTTTTGCTGCAGATGTTCGATTTCAGAGACCTGGGACATGTTTTCTCTTTCCAGAGACAAGACAAATTTATTTTAGGCATGAGGGGAGATCTTGAACTTACATTCAAGAATACATCACTTCTCTCATTATGGGATGGGAACGTAACACTAGTGATGATCAGGGTTTATGCACCACAGAGCTTTTTTAAAAAACTGGCTCATACTCTCATTGGAAACCAGCTTCCCACCTATAGTAAGGAATCCCCCTTGAATGGTCTATCAGTGCGGGAAGATGCGTGAGATATGTAACCAGCCCTTGCATTAGATAAGCATTACTTTTGTAGTGTTCATGGCTACCATTGCAAGGTGACATTTATGCACAAATATATTTTTTTAAATCTGCTTTGAATACATTTTGCTGCAGAGTATTCATCTCTTTCTATGTAGCAGGGAGGTTAAACTGATTCTAAGCTAAGGAGGCACATTGTGTCAATGACCAGTAAAAGTAAACAAGGAATAACAGAACACACTTTGAAGGATGCTTAAACCTTATTTTTTGCATCTGATGCTAGTAAAAATTAATCCAAGAGTGAAGCGGAATAGACACTGTCCATTTACAAAGTGTGACTCCTTAGCCTCACATCAGTTTAACCTCACTGCTACAAAGAAATTGACATCTACAGCAAAATTTATCTAGAGCAGATTTTAAAAAAATATATGTGTGCATAAATTTCTTATTGCAGCAGTAACCATGAACATGATAAAAGTAGTCCAGATCTAAGAAAATTGCACCAGGGCCATCATGTGTACGTGGCTCTGGTGGGGTTTGAACCAGGCATTCCTTTATCTCAAACCACATAACTTTTAAAAACATAAGATTGCAAATTAATGTTTTCTGTTGTGCCACAGATCTGCAGTGACACATTTTAATGTCATGTTTTCTTTGATACATTTTGAAAATCTAAATTTTTCTACTTCAAAACTGAGATTTGGATATGTTACAGTTATTTCTCCAGGTGCTATTGCATTGAAACAGTGACTGCAATGAGTAATGGTGGCCATGACAGAAAATAAAACTAGAGACTGGACTACAATGTGATATAAAGCACAGAGCAAGATTAATTTTATTAAAATGAATAGTGGCTGCAGTGTACAATAGGAGATCAAGTCTTCCAGTCAGTTAGACTGCTGGAAGCTGTGGGAAGATTCAATATCAAATGGGCTGCCAGCACCTATCTATTCAGGCTCTGGAGTCAATTTGTCACATAAACTGTCATTCAAAAGTACTTGACTTGACAAAATGAGAGAACAAAACATTTTCTAATGCCACACATTACTTTTAACTAGGGGATAAATTGGCAGGAACTCATAGGAACTCAGTTCCACCTCCCTCTGCCACCTTCCCCCATTGAACACTATTGGAGAGTTCCAGCACCTGGGGATGGTAGCTCTACCACCTACAAATGTGGAGATTACAAATCCACCTCCTAAACAATTCCAGTTTAACCATTGCTCCTGACTACATATTGATTTGAAATGTAGAAGAATGTGCAAAGTCCATGTACACCATTGCACATGTGCAATGTGTGTTATTTGTAAGGGATGAATTAGGGTTATAGTTAGTAGGAGCCCAAGAAAAATTCCAGCAATTTTGAAGACCTTGATATGAAAAGTAAAAGCATGTTAGGGCTCAGGAGGAGCACCAGGACATTCCTTATTCCCATGAGTACATACTGTACTGTACGCATATACAGTAAAGCTTTCTTTTGGCTAGAAGGCAAATGCTCCTGAGCAGTGAAATATGTTTACTTGTTATATTGAGGTCTTCGGAAGTGCTGGATTTTTTTCAGGTTCCTATTAGTATAGTCTCTGTTGTTGTCTAACAAATAACACATGTTGAATGTGTGCCATATAGTATGGTTTAAATGGGCGTGGCACATTCTTCTACTTTATAAATCAGTATGTAGTTAGAAGTAATATGTGTGGCAGTTAGAAACTGGTTTGCTAGTTCATTTTATAAAGAACATTCATCTTGCTCTGTGCTGTATATTAGAATGTAATCCAATCTGTATTTTTCATTTCTGGCATGACCACACTTGCCCATTGTAAAAATGTGTCATAATGGAAAACTAACTACATCAATGTTTCAGCATAATAACATTTGCAGCACCAACAGCAGGGTGTCCAAATCTCAGTCTGAAGTAACTCAATGCAGTGATCCAGCAAATGTTTCACAGAGAACATGAGACTAATGTGTGCCACTGCAGATTGTGTTGTCTGTATATCCATGGCACCTCCAGTCCTTACCTTAGGGTTATGTATGCCTGATAGGCTGCTTGATGCACATGTGACCTAAGTTCCGAATTTCAGTCCTCCACCAAGCCCCCTACCCCACCTTGGTGTCTTCAGTTTTTTTATGTGCATCAAATAGGCTAGCAGCACAATCGCCAAGCTCCAGTGCCAGGAATCACAAAGCATCTCAATGTAATTCATTTTACTTCAGTGGATAAATTATAAAAGCACAGACAGTACAACAAGTGATAACATAGATGTAATTCAGTATTCCCAAGTAAAATTGTGTCTAAATAAAGTTTAGGATGTCATATATCAAGACAAAGTACCAATATAATTCAGTAAATGCCTCAATTGCATCGCAAAGCACTAGATAGATGAGAGACTTGTATTTCTTAAGCAACTGTCTAAATCTGAGCTGATCTGTAAGCTGGAGTCCCTCACACAACAACTCCCTTGTAATCTTAAACAACTGTTTAAAACTGGGCTGATCTGTAGGTGGAGTCCCTCATGCAGCATCTCCTCTCAGGTCAGAAACACATCCCTCCCAGTACCTTATAGCTCACTACTCATGTAGCACTCTCCCTCACGTAGCGGAGTGTACACACTATATCACTACATCTACTTGTCAGTGGTTCACTCCCCTCATGTAGCGGAGTGCACCTAACTGCAAAGAATAGTGAAAATTTGCACCTGCAACTCCCGACTGGCAAGGAATCAGGAGTTCTTTCAGGTAGTCAGGGCCCAGATCATGCAGGGCTTTAAAAGTCAGTAATCCGACTTTGAAGGTGATCCACCACTGAACTGGCAGCCAGTGCAGTTCCCACAGCACCAGAGTAATATGAAAAGATCTGGGAGTACCTGTAAGTACTCAGGCTGTGGAATTCTGCACCAGCTGCAGGCGGTGGATATCAACCCCCGGAAGCCCAAGGTAAAGCGAGTTGCAGTAGTCCAGGCGTGAGGTCACAAAGGCATGGATCAAAGTTGGCAGATCCCCGGATGGAACAAGGTGCTTGATTCTGGCAATGTTTCTCAGATGATAAAAGAAAGATTTTACCACTGCTGACACCTAAGAATGAAGAGTCATCCCCACGTCTAAGATCACCCCCAGATCTCGCACCTGTTCAGAGACCAGTAGCTCGACATCCCCACAAAACACCCCAGATGGGGAGCTGGCCATAGGTCCCCCTATCTGGTGATCCGGATCCAATACCAACACCTCGGACTTCCCAGAATTCAACTTCAACCAATTGGACCTCATCCAATGCTGGATTTCATTTAGGCAGCTGTTAAATACCGAGATAACTCCTTCCTGGTCGGGTGCAAAAGACAGGTACAGTTGGGTATCATCTGCATAACAATGAAATCCCAACTCATACTGTCTCACAATGTCTCAGAGGGGAAGCATGTACACTGCAAAAAATATGGGGGACAATATAGAGCCCTGAGGAACCCCACAAAATGGAGAGATGGGATCAGAGGAAAAGACCCCTGACACCACCCTCTCAGTTCTTCCAGTGAGGTATGATGTGAACCACCTGAGCACAATCTCAGAGAGTCCACAAATACATCTCAGGTGCACCAGTAGTACCCCATGATCAACAGTGTCAAATGCTGATGACAGATCTAATAGAACCAAAATGGACCGTTTTCTCTGGTCTCTCGCCATCAGGAGATCATTGAGCACCCGAACCAGCGCAGTCTCGGTACTATGCCTCTTACGGAAACCTGATTGGAGAGGTTCATAGATGCTATGGATGGTCAAATGGTTCTCCAGCTGGGCTGCTACCACCTTCTTGATCACCTTCCCTGCAAAGTGAAGGTTCGAGATAGGTCTGTAGTTAGCAAGACAGTCTGGGTCCAAAGATGATTTCTTCAACAAGGGTGTCACCACTGCCTCTTTCAAGGAACGGGGGTATTCACCTGAGTCAAGGGAAGACCAGATTCTCTGTGCTAGAGCCAGTAGAATGGGCTCTCCACACCCTAAAATTAGGGAAGTGGGACCTGGATCTAAACTACAGGAGGTAGGACGCAGCCCCCGGACAATCCGCATAACATCCACGATTTCCAGGCGGTCGAAGGTACTCCAGGAGAACGAGGGGATAGTGACCCGATCCTAGCCACTCACAACTAGCATAGAACATGTCAAACACGTGCCTGACCTAATGTTAGCCATCTTATCAGCAAAGAACTGAGCAATTTCATCACACTGTAATTGTGAAAATGCTCTACGGAACTGTAGACAGGTTGGGTTGTACAATCGATTCTGAGCGGCAGAAATTTCCCCGGACAGGAACTCTGCTTTCTTACGGGAGATTTCTGACTGATAGAATTGATTAAGGCTCTAGGCTGCAAACCTTGAGACCTGGGTTTGAATCCCTCAACCCCCATTTGCATACTGTGTGACCCTTAGCAAGTCACGACTTCCTTGTGCTCCCAGGTCGCACCTGGAAACAAGTACTGGGAACATGTCTGCACCCTTCAAAGCCAACCACAAACTGAAGAAAAGCAGTCCTCATCTGCCAACAGTCACTATGTTCCTATGTAGCATATTAATTGGCATCCCAGCAAAACTGCTTTAAATGAACTGCATTCAAAGGAAGGCTGCAAACTACATGTCCCAAAAGAATTCCAGTAATTATTATATATTATCAATACTAATTCAGCCAATCAGCGTGGGTTATTACCTGCATGTCAGGTCTTTTAATGCGGTATATACTGTATGTACCTCTCACTTGCTCCTCATTGAGGGAAGTCCTCAGATTACCCCTCAGAAGTAACCTGTCCTGTACTGTATCTGTCCCACACTGAAAAGGCGATGCCCACACATACGAGGTGCTGCAAACTCAGACTTTAAAACAGAAATTCTTACAGACATACAAAGAAATTGGAGACAAAAAAAATACTAATGACCCATCTTGTCTGCTTACGTTACCTAACTGTCCTGCCTTTCTTCTGTGGCAGCCCTGATACTCGCAAATAAAAACACTGTATGGTTCCCACAGAGCTTTGAACTTGCACATTCTTGTTTGATGTTGTGTCTCACGTCTTAATGGCAAGTGACCCATATAGCCCCTCATTTTGAGTGTTCAGTGTCTGTGTCCTTCATTTCGGTTGTAAAAGGTTGAATGACATATGTACAGTTACAGCTTCTCTTATGATTATAATAGCGCATTTTTATAGTTCTTGTAAGAGGACTGGAAAGTGAATTCGACAGTCTAGCACACAGGATTTGGGACAACTTTCATTATAACCATAAGCAATGCAATAGCTGTACACATAAATATGTATCATAGTAAACCCTTTTTTTTAGTGGAACTTTGAATTCAGAATTGAAATGTCTTACCTTGCAGAAAATTAGAAATTCTCCTGTGTGTTTAAAGGACTATGCCAACTGATAGAAAATCAGCGGTATGAAACTGTTTGCGTGAGAGACCCTCTTATGATTACATGGTTATATTTTTAATTAAACTGTATTGATTGGCTAAAAATGATGTAATGATTTATAAATACAAGTTAGCCACACCTGCAAGATATGAAAAAAATGGATTGCTCACCTACAGAACGGTTGGGGTGGGATTTTTTTAATATTTCAATTCCATTTTTTTAAATTCATTTTCTATCAATATATTTTAAAATCAGATGCTTTGTAGTATTATATTAATGGGAGCAATGCTCTCTCACAGTAAAAATGAGCCAATAGACCCTCTTATAACCTAAGAGCACTCCTCTAAACATATAGTACTGCAGGTAGTGGTAACATTGGTAAACATCCTGGGAGAAACAATATCTTAGAGCCATTATTTTTCCATACATAAAGACACATTGGAGGAAGAGCAGAACCGTGTCACACTCTCAGGCAGTTATCCATGTCATGGATGATGTGCAGGGCAGTCAGTGGCCACATTGAACTATGCCTGCTTAAACATTTCAGATTTCCTTCAATACCTACTGTTCTGTTGTACATCAAGTACAGTGGCAGTTATCCTAATCTTCTGCCGTACCCCAGCACTGTGGAGGGCTTCACACCAAAGTTCATTAGTAGCATTAGTGATCATAGGCCCAAGGAGCCCAGTTCATCAGATCATATCCAGTTTCTTATGGTAATTCAGCTTTTACAGATAGCCCTTCTAACCCTCGTAACCAACTGTGCTGCATGCCAGCCATATGCCAGGCACCTGTTTTGGCATATTCTATTCATTTTTTCCTCCTGAGAGTTGTTTCTTAGAGCACAATCTCTGTTACTCTGCCACCTTTTTGTTCACTATGGATTGACTGTCTATCCTCAGTGGCAACACAATGCACAGGGATTCACTATCCTCCTTCTATGCTACAGCCTGGCTTCTCTACCCTTCCATCTTTTTTTTCTGCTATCTGCACACATGTCCCATCAATTGTTACTGAGAATTGCACACTGTTTTGGCACCCAGTATTATCAGTGTGAAGTGTTGGCACAAAGGATCAGTCAAGCTGGTATTTCCCTTGGCAGGCCCCCACTGTTTCGTTACCATTTGCAGCCAGTGTGGCTCATTGGACATCACTACACCACTCCCTTGGAATGTATCCCAGTGCACCCTACAACTCACCCTACACCTGATGGCACAGAGCAGTCTTGGTGCTGCAGCAATGCCTGCAGGAGATCATGGATTGCATGGCCTCTAGCTGACTGAGCTTAAATCTGACCAAGGCAAAGACATTACTAATGGAACCAAGACCTCAAAAGTCAGCTGTTAGGTGGGATGCTATGATGATATGGCCATTTCTAAAGGACTCAGTTCTGGTGGCCTTGAATAGGGTTTAGAACCTGGAAGTCATTGTGGACTCCAGGCCAATACTAGAACATCATGTAGGGGTTTTCAGCTTAGACATTTCTCCCAGATTAGACTCTATTTTATGCAAGAGGCTCTGGTGACTGTGGTTTAAGCATTTGTGACCTCAAGGCTCAACTACAATGGAATACTCAGTAGTGGTCTCACTTATTTGAAACTCTCTTTCTTACTATTGTAGGAGTACACCCTCAGTGGAGGCATTGAAAAGCTGCTAAAATGTAATCTTTTCAAATTATCATTCAACTCAGCGTATAGCACAGTGGTTTAAGGCTCTGAGCTGCAAACTGGAGAACTGGGATTGAATCCGACAGCCCCCACTTGTATACTGTGTGACCCTGAGCAAGTCGCTTAAGTTCCTTGCGCTCCCAGGTCGCACCTATAAACAAGCTTTCAGCATCACATGTCTCTCCTGGTTAAACAATTGGAAAACAAAACCTTGAAATATTGAGCTATTGTCTCCATGTGTTAGTAGTATTGTAATGTTATTTATTAATGTGTGTTAACTTTTGTCTAATGAAGTGTCATTCCTGATTTGTGCAGCACTCTCAGCATTTTAGGATAGGGTGCTACATAACATAAAATGCCCTGGCAACTCAAGGCAAATTGTATGCATGTGGCGCCCAATCCCAGAGACTCTGGGCACCTTACAATGGAAGAACAGTGCATATGAATTCAAAAATATACACATATAAATATAATTTAATAAATATAACAGATAAAATGCTAAAACCTGAATAAAATATCAGCTGATATACATTATATCCTCATTCAGGGAGGTCAAAGAGATTTTGGCCGGGAAAACCAGGTGGAAAAGGTTGGCTTTTAACCTCTGCTTGAACACCTGAATTGAAGGGGCTTCCCGGATCGCAGATGGTAGCACGTTCCACAGGGTTGGCCCTGCAACAATAAAGGCATGGTTACCAGATGTCTTATGCCGAACCCTGGGAACAAACAGGAGGCCCCTGGATGACAACAGAGGGAGCGGGCCAAGGGGACAGGTGTAAGGAGCTCAGCCAGGTAGCTAGGACCCAGTCTGTATAGGGCCCTATAGGTGAGCAAACCCACCTTGAAAAGGACCCTCCACCTGATAAGCAGCCAGTGCAGCGCTCACAGGCCAGAGTCACATGACTGGATCTAAACAGCCCAGTCCATAACTGGGCAGCTGTGTTCTGCACTAGCTGCAATCTGCAGAGGGTCCCTCCAGTGACCCCGAAGTACAGAGAGTCGCAGTAGTCGAGTACTGGGATGGCAGTCCAGTGGTACAGACTATGGTTCCCCTATCACTATTTGGGGACGACTCCTCCCTAAAAACACTTCAAGGAGTTGAGTCTTCCACCTGACTCCTACTGTTTCTCTGCAGTACTGTACCTGTTTCTTGGGTTCTTGATACTCTCAGGATGCAAGTCTCTGGGGCTGCCCCTCCACCTGTTTGCTCACTCTGCTGCTCCACTGAGGGACTCCTGGTGGTTCTGAGGGCCCAGCTGAAGACTTCTGGGGATCAATCACTTGAGGTGGTGGGCCCAGTCCTGTGAAACTTACTATCAAGATCTTTGAGGGTGGTCCCATCAGTGGAAGTGTTTAATTGGGGTCTGAAGGTACATCTTTTAGAGAGGTGTTTGCAAAATGCTTATAAATTTTACGGTAATAGACTGCTGAATCATTTATTTGAATCATATATTTAAATTAGGGTTTTACTTATGGATTGTTTTGTTGGTTCCTACGGATTATGTTTGTATTGATGTATTTCATTTTTTAATCTTTTGTCTGCCTGCACAGTGCCCAGAGCCTCTGGGATGGGGAGCTTGATAAATAAAATGTGACTTACTTTCTTACCTGGGTGCCCATGATGAAACTTCAAGGGAACCCTTCTCAGGCCCAAAAATAATCAAGAAATGTCCCTCAAAGGGGCTCCCCCTGGGGTTCCTGTACCCTTCCAATCACAAACTATGAGTAAATCTCCAGACCCTCACCAATAAGTCCCAGTGGAAAGGAATGTATCCCACGTGCCTGAGGTCCCTGCCTGGCAGCCTCAGAGGTCCCACTCAATGTTGCAACAATACTCTCACCTTAGTGAGGTGTCCAGAACCTCATGCAACTCCCAGGGCTCCAAGAGTGACTGGCACCCATGCTTTTAGGTGGAAGCATACCTAGGGGGTCTCTTGTGCCCTTGACTCAAGTCCTACAGCTAGCCACTTGGTGGGCAAAGTGGATGCTCACCCCTGCTGAGAATGCAGGAGTACTATTGTCATCCCAGTGCCCTACTAGTAGTGCCTAGTCACCCCTCCAAGGCAGCACCTACACCTTGGGTGTCCTGCTAATCCCTTCTCTGCACCTTAGGGGTACTTATTGAGGGAGGGCACCTGGAATATCAATACCCCCTACTGCCATACTGGAACCAGCAAAAAAAATTGAGTATGGTTAATATTAATGTAAATTCGTTACACAGTTTAAATCTCTCACTATACATAAATACAGAGCTTGATACATGATAACAGAACTCGAATAAAAGCAGATTTGATATATGTAACCCCACTACAAATGGAGGTTCCTGAAAAGTCTTCCTTGAGCTTGCCTAAATGCTCACTGCCAGGCTGGTGTCCTGTGTTTTAGCAGTTTAAATGTGATTGCCAGAGAGTGTCTGTATAGCCTCTGTGTACTGTCTCTTTAAGAGCTGCCTAGGTTGCAGTCATAAGTAATCTGAGAGGGAGCTCTGTTGAAAGATGTAACTGTTTGCTGAAAATCATTTAGAGTGATAATGATAATGTAGTTTGTCTAACCTGTCTTCTTTGCAGCAAAGACTGTTTTGTTTATCTCCACTATCTTGATGCTAGACTGGCGAATTGGATCAATCAGTACTGGTGGGACCTAAAATGGAGCCGGACTATAGGAGCTGTCTGGAGTCAAAATCTGTAGGAATTGTAGTTTTGGACTTTTTGCACCTTTTTTGCACATGAAGGGCGAGCCTTTGTTGTGACTGACAGACAGATCAGTCAACCGAACCTTTTGGATTCTGGGAAGAGTCTCAGGCTTGCTGGCAGTTGAGTCAGATCTAAGTTGGGAGCTGAAGAAGCAACAGCTTGAGACAGTCAAGCAGCCGACTGAGTAGTTTCGCACAGGAGAACTGTGGAAAGGCCTGACTTGTGGCCTACATGTCTGCCTGCTACCCCTGAGAGGGAGAGAAGAGAATTATTTCGGACTAAATCCAAGTTTGTGTGAACAAAGTAAGCCACTGATTTTTTACCAGGCTCATACCTGAAGAAGACAGAATATTTTGCTGAATGCGATCGACCTGTCAGGATTTTCAGCTGCTTTTGAATCCCCGGTTTGTATAGAGACTTTGCGATCATGACCAGAGAGCGGTTTGCCTGGTACAGTAGAATTTCCTTACATGTAAATGTGCTGTGAGTTGTTAGTGGATCCTGATTTGGTTCCCCACTGTGTAAACAATTACCTCACCAACAGGATACAACAAGTCAAAGCTGCAGGAGATCTAGCATCCCAAAAAACTCTTCTTCGAGGTGTTCCCCAAGGTTCTATTCTAGGCCCAATCCTATTTGCTATTTACATCAATAATCTGGATACTCACCTACACTCAGCTAATATTCATCTATTCACGGATGACACTGTACTTTACTTTTCACCACAAACTCATCCTTGGATATGGCACATCAGAATTTACAGCAAGACTTCATTACCCTACAGCACAGTCTCATTAAACACATGCTTCTCCTCAATGCCAAAAAAACTAAAGCCATGGTTCTTTCACCAAAAGTTGGCCCTGGACTTACATACACCCCCTGAATCCTAACACTACTGGATGAACCCCTCGAAACTGTTGAATCCTTTAAATACCTTGGATTCTGGCTGGACATTAAACTTAACTTTCTATGCCATCTGAATGAAATCTCGAAGAAATTAAGGCAATGGTTAGGCCTATTCTACGGAATTTAACATCTGCTTACCTTAGATGCTAGGAAGAGATTAGTACAATCTACATTCTTACCTATACTAGATTATGCTGACTTTGTCTACACACATTGTCCCTTAACGTTGCTTAGCAAGCTCAACACTTTATACCACCAGGCCCTTAGATTTATCCTCAACCTACCCATATGAACCCACCATTGCCTACTTTACCTGGAAGTGGGGTGACCTTCACTTGCTACTAGGAGGAAAAGAAATGCTCTTCTCTGGCTTCATAGAGCACTCTCTAACAATCTTCCTACATATATATCAAGCTTATTCAAGAGAGCAATGGGCTTTTATGGGTTGAGATGTTTTACTATGCTCTACTTTCAGATTCCAAGAGTAAAAACAAACTATGGCTCATCCTCAATCAGCTTTACACTTCCATCTCTGTGGAACTCCATGCAAAACACACTAAAATTGTCCTCACTCCCTGGCTTTTCCACATTCAAAGAGTTGCTAGTCGCATTCCTGAAGGAAACTTGTAACTGCTTCAGAAAAAGTTGAACCGCTACTAACTAACCCGCTTCACTAGCTCTTCTTTTAGAACTTCCCACAATGCCTTCCCACACAGGGGACAACCAGTGACTACAGACTACTTGCTTCTTCACTAGCCCTCCTCACTCCATCTCTCTCTTCCCCTACTCATGCTCTCCACTACTTTCCCTTGTCCACTTTACCACTAACAATAGGAAATAGTCTGGGATTGATGATTCTCCTGTACATTGTGTAAAACTATTGTTTATGAACTACATGTCATTATAAATCTGGCAACTCAGTAGATGCTGGCCCGCCACATCCTCCACTGCTCTATATCTTGTGCACGTTTGTGTATACTTAGCTGTGACCATTTACTTATTGTATTGTATGTACTGTTTTGCATTGTTTTCCATCCAGGACCACCTTGAAAATGAGCTTGCTCAATGGTGTTTATGCCTGGTTAAATAAAGTGATTGATTGTACTGTGTTCTGCTTGCTGGAAGCTGTATCCAGCCCCAAAACGGACTGTATCCGAGTTTCTCTCCATTTGGCCTGGGCCTTGCCACACTGGCCCAGCCAGACTACCAGTTGCACAGAGAAAGCCATCAACGTTAGACCTGCCTGGGGATCAGCTCCCTGCTCCACGCTTGAACAGGAATGACGCCTCAGAGATTTGTGTGGGCCCTGCTTCTCTTGGCACTCCAGATTAACCTCCTGCTGTCTCAGTTTTCATCCAGCCTGTGTCCAGTCTTGGGTATTGTGAGTAATCATCAGGGTAGCTCCCTGCAACAACAGCCTAATCTAAAAGTGTGTCATCTGATTGTCTTGTTGTTTTCTTTTCACGAACTGAGCCCTCCAGCTCCGGATTACAAATAGTGTGCGTTGTGCATGTTGTTTTCTTCCATCACAGAGCACCAACCAGCTGCAACATTCCTGGCTAGCCCACCATTCTCCATCTGGGTACCCAGAGTGTGTGACTGTTTAAGGACCCTGAAGTGCATGCACAAGTGTTTGATTGATACAGCCTTTAAGCAACTTAACCTGATTATGCCCCTCCCTTGTTCAAGTCCCTTAAATAAATCAGATCTAACACTTTTTTGCATTTACCCTGACTGTGGTTCCAGTTGGTGCAAGAGGATTGTACTGCTGTTATTTGCTGTGTATAACCTTGTTTTACAGGGGGTCCCCAGGGCCAAGCCAGAGAAAGCCCTGGTGGTAAGTGCAAACAGTGTGGGTACTTGTGTGGTGTATCAGGGGTATTGTGAAAGTGATTATTGTGTATTGTTCTGGCCACTAGTAAGGAAAGGTGGGGGGTTACAGTGTCCCGGAGGGCTGTGCCCAGGATAGCTTGACCACTATCAACCCTGACCTCCAGGTGGAGGCACCCATTTCAGAACTCAGGCCCCTTAACCTGCTACTAGCCAAGCAGGCAGGGGTAGTAGCCCCTGGGATAGCGCCACCTAGGGGTTACATATAGTTTAAAGATGCTACAGCCTGGCATCGCTACATTATTTATTGGGGGGAGGGAGGCTACCCCTTGGTCTCAGAAGGGGTGCAGTCTTTAGATCTGGGGACAGGGTTCCTTTGAAAGGCCTTCAGATATAATGTCGGATAAACTGTAGACATTTAACTCTACAGTGACTTGTGTTGATTATACAGTACTACCAATTGACCTGTCCTCTTCCCACAGTCATGTTTAGGATTCACATGAATTAATGTTTATAAGTAAATACTGGAAGCTGGGATTTGCCACATTATTGCCAATGACTAGTAGCTCTGGAGAAAGGGGCAGATAATAAGTTGTGAAATGCAACTGTAGGTAATGCATTATTAAAGGGTTGACTGGCCCGCCAAGAGACTTGGACACCTGAAACTAAAATGTGCACAAGCCGGCACCAGTGGAATAATACAACCATGGCCACTGATCTAGAAACATAGAAACATAGAAACATAGATTTTGACAGCAGATAAGGACTGCTTGGCCCACCCAGTCTGCCCATTTCCCTACCTATTGGATAAGCTGCAGATCCTGGTTAACCAGCAGCCTACTTCTTCCTACCCCAACCCCCTAGAATTGCTTTATGACTGTCCCATGCATGCTTGAATTCCACCACTGTTTTTGACTCCACAACCTCCTCTGGAAGGCCATTCCATGCATCCACAACCCTCTCTGTGAAAAAATACTTCCTTAAATTACCTCTGAGCTGCCCCCTTCTATCTTCAAATTGTGCCCCCTTGTTCTTGCACACCTCTATTTTTGAAAGATGCTACCCTCTTGGACTTTGTTGATTCCCTTGAGATACTTGAAAGTTTCTATCATGTCCCCCCTCTCTCTCCTTTCCTCAAGGCTATACATATTCAGCTCCTTAAGTCTCTCTTCTTATGTCTTCTGGTGCAGACCCTGCACCATTTTAGTTGGCCACCTCTGGACAGCCTCCATCCTGTCTATGTCCTTGCGGAACTTGGGTCTCCAGAACTGCACGCAGTACTCCAGATGGGGTCTCACCATCTGTCTGTATAGAGGAAGGGGTGACATTAATTAAATAACATAATTTTTGAACATTTTGTGGGTGTTATAGAAGTCATATGCTGTACTTAGCTTTCAGGAGTTGTACTGTCTGTTTCAGTACTTCACTCTGTATTGTCACATTGTGGGTTTACTGGTTTTGCTTACAGTAGATATGTAATATTAACTGTATTAACCTAAGAACACTGCTATAATTCACTGCAGACCTGTTGCCTCAAAACGTTTATCCTTTTGAAATGAAACTGGAACAGAAACTATCTATTGGACATATGGAATAAAAGTCATTGCGTGACTGAAACATGAACCACTGATTGAGAAAAATGGATCTTTGTACATTGGGGGTTGGGTATACAGTTTTATAGCATTTTAGGGGTATTTTGTGTGTAATTAAAAAACTATTAACAGTATCCAACAATATGATTAGAAATGTTGTACTAAGTATAAACCAATATTTAATAATCACTGACCATAAGGGGATGGATAACTTTTTTTCTTTATTAGCTTTCTATTTGTGAGTTATTCAAGGATATTACAATATTGCCCATATGTTTATCGATGTTTACAGGGAACACACAATTGGGGAAGTAACCAGGATTTCCAAAGTTAAACGCCCAAGCATAGGTACATGCTATTTACCTGGTATCCATGGCCAGCTGAGTTAAGGCATATTTGGTCAAGATGTTTGAGTCCAAATAAAGGTCTAGGCATTCATGCTGCGGCCTGGTTACTCCCCAGATGGTTATTTACACCCCGAAATATTGTTTCTGCTCAGCTCAGGGTTTAAACCCTCAGACTGACTATAGTTGGAGATTTATAATATCTTGGAGCAGTAGGAGATTGCTCAGATATTGAAACTTTTAGCTATTAAATCACATTTAAAGCCTCCAGCTGAGGCAGTGTGTGGTTGAAGGTTCCTTTTCTGTTGGCCTCCATATAATTCCTGTGGTTTCTCATTTAATGGACATTCTGAGGAATCACATACTTTGATATTTAGTCCCGGGTTGTGTCAGGGGTACGACAGGGTAACTTCAGGGGTCCACACACTACGTGGCCACTTTTATAATTAGAGGATGCTGTTTATACAGACAGACAGAAATGTATTGCCCATTCCATGTTCAAGAGATGATTACAAGACTTGTTTTCCCCTAAACAGCATTCTACTGCATCTGGATAACAAAGCAAGAATCCAGAGACAAGGCTGAATGCCTCCCTCAATAATCACCTCCCTGCCAATGCTGAAGGAGAGTCTTGAGCTACAAATCCGGTTTTCAGGAGTATTACTTCCAGTGGTGACCCCATTTTATTTTGTCTTTTTTGACACCATTCAGGAAGGTGTCGTTAGATTAGGCAAAGTATATGTTATCGCTGGAGGAGGTAATTTTTCTGAATATACTCCAAGACTGCATTTTAGACACCCCACAACATTCCTGAATGTTTAGAAAATTACTACTTCAACAGCCCAACAAATATTTTGGAAGTTTTATGCCGCTTTCACCTAATACCTTTCTGGTGTTCCTGATTATGAGGGACAGCCCTCATTTTGTCCCTAAAACTAGCACTGTCCCTCATCCATCCCTCATGTTGGATAGGGGACCATGGGAAGGGGTTGTGTGACACTGTTGTGCACAGGAGCACAGGAAGGGGATGCGTGACTGTTGTGCAGGGGAACACAGAAAGGAGCTGTGTGGCTCTGTTGTGCAGGGGTGCACAGGAAGGGCCCATGTCACTCTGTTGTGCAAGGGAACACAGGAGGGGGGTGACCCTGTTAGGCATGGGAGCACAGAAAGGGCTGTATGACTGTGTTGTGCATGGGAACACAGGAAAGGGGGGTAACCCTGTTAGGCATGGGAGCACAGAAAGGGCTGTATGACTCTGTTGTGCATAGGAGCACAGGAAGGGGTGACCCATTTTTGGCATGGAAGCACAGGCAGGGGTTGGATGGCTCTGTTGTGCATGGGAGCACCGGAGGGGGGCCCTGTTGGGCATGGGAGCGCAGAAGGGGTGTGTGACTCTGTTGTACTAAGGAACACAGGAAGGGGTTGTGTAACTCTGTTGTACATGTGAGCACAATAAAGGGTTCTATGACCCATGTTGGACATGGGAACATGGGATTGGTTTATGTGACCCCATTGTGCATAGGAGCACAGGAAGGGATTGTGTGACTCTGTTGGTCAAGAGAGCATGGAAAATGGTTGTGTGACCCTGTTTGGCATGAGAGCATGGGAAGAGGTTGTGTGTTCACATTATGGTATTTGAAAATAGGCTTGAAATAATTGAATAGCTTGACAAAAAAGTTTAATTCATTCTTTTATACATTTCAGCATGGGTCTGGCACATGTAAGGTTCATGGGAAGGGGTTCTGACACTGCTGAGTAAGGCTGGTTCACCAGGAATGGCTGAGGCAAGACAGTGCTAGGCTGAACCTGCACAATTATTTAAAAATTAATGGCTGAAAACATTTAGAAAGTGCAATAATCAACAAAAGTCTCAGTATGTGCTTAGCTTCCTCCGAAAGTCATGCATTTCCTTAATTCTGTTAAGACTGGCCAGATAGTACTTGTGTTTGGGGTTCAGACATTGCCCATGATTGTAGTAGTTATATTATTGTAACACTTCACTCGAGTACTTTTTATGTTTGCTTGCATGCATGCTTGTGCAAGAAACATATTGTGTCAGGTTGCTGAGAAGTGAGTTGTGGAGGCACAGCAGTGTTGTTGCCAATGCAGGCAGCCCATTTTGGGGCTGGTCTGTGTGGCACCAATAGAGGATCATGCTGTCCATGACAGCACTATTGTAGCTTGCCATAATGCACAAAGAAATTCACTGCTGCAATCAGGGGGTGCCCCGTCATTAAACAATCAGCTGTGTTTGCTTGTGGGGCAGCCCCTGACTGCAGCAGCAAATTAGAGCTGCATTCTCTGGTGTCCCATTTTGAACAAACATAGCGGCAGCTTCTCTGTCAGCCACTCACAGTCCCCATGAAAACCGGCGGACAGCCGCCACTTCTCACAGTCCCCATTACAGCTGATGGGGGTGCCCAATCCCCCTGTCGGCATGCCCTCTCCCCAGTTCATTTGCCGATGGGGTAGCCCAATCATCGTCAGCATGATACCCCACATCTGTTGTGCACCAAGGGGTTGCCCAGTCCCCCTCAGTTCATGCGCCAGCCCCCCCAAACATTCTGCTGATGGGGCTGCCCAATCTCTATCAGCTACAGACTACCCCAAGAAGCACTCAGGTGGTATGCTGAGAGCCCACCCCAGTGTGCCAAAGTACCCACAAAAGCAGAAAACCTTCCTGTGTTGTCTTTTTATTTTTTTGGGGGGGGGTTTCCCTGTAAATGAAAAATGGTCCCTCCTTGAGTCCAGTGTCTCTCCCCCAACCAACACCCACTGTCTGCACCTCTACCTCCCCATACCCACCCACCTATACTTACCTCTGGAGGCTGGCGCGATGATCTTCAGTGGACTGGGAACACGTCTGCACTCTTCAAAGCCAACCGTGAATTGAAGAAATGCCGCTAAGCTATATAATGGCATACATGTTTTTTTTTCAACTAATGTGGATATTTCTGCCATTTTTCTGAATTTTTGCAACAAAAGTTTCAGCATGGGGTTCTTGGGACCCCATCTCATGAATTCAGTGACTTTTTTGTATCTGGTTATTCGGTCCCAAAAGGTGATTTTGCTGTCATTGCGCAGAATCACCTTTTGGGACTGATTAATGAAATGACAGTGTCACTGTTCCTGAGGTGGGCTTTCAAAAAGCATATGTCGCAAATTTGGTGAAAACATTTAAAAAAAATGACTGTTATGAGCATGCGTTGCACAGTTTCCATGCACACTCATTACTTTGCAGATCTGCAATATTTTCACTACAGATTTTCAACATTGAAATTTTTTCACACCTCATGAACTGTACAGCTGTCATTTTTCACATCCTGGCCGAAATCTGTTTTCACACTTCCAGCGCAGAATAGTGCAGTTGCTGTGGAAAATCAGTACTCAGGACATATTAAGAAAATCATAGTGACACTGTTCATGAGCAGAGGTCCTAAAATGCCTATGTTGAAAATTTGGTGACAAAAGTCCATGAAATGACTGTGTTACGGGCGTGCATCGCGCAGTTTCCATGCACTCTCGTATCTTCGAAAATGTGTAATATTTTCACTCCAGATTTTCAACATTGCCATTTTTTCACACCTCCTTATGAATGGTACAGCTGTAATTTTTAATATCCTGGCCAAATTGTGTTTTCGCACTTCCAGCACAGAATGGCACAGTCACTGTGGGAAATCAGTGTTTGGGACAGATCAAAACAATCACAGTGACACTGTTCATGTGCAGAGGTCCTAAAATGCCAATGTTGAAAATCTGGGGACAAAGATCCATAAAATGACTTTCAGGAGGTGCAAAGTTCATCAATATTTTCAACACTGTCCATTTTGCACACCTCCTTATGAACAGTACAGCTTGTCTTTTCACATCCTGCCAAAATGTGTTTTCGCACATTTCACACACATTTGGTGCAGAATGGCACGGTCGCTGTGGGAAGTCAAAGTTCAGGACACGTTAATAAAATCACAGTGCCACTGTTCATGAACAGAAGTCCCAAATGCTTTCATGAGGTGGGGGCACAAAAGGCCATGTTGAAAATTTGTAGTGCAAATACTCAACAAACGCCAGGGCATTAGGGTTTCTAATGTCCTACCCTGTACAGACTGATAGGCACCACTGGGCCTTTGAATTGTCAGCTATAATACTTACACCATTCTACTCCCCCCCACCCTGAAGCCAGTGACAGGCATCGAGGCGTGCCTTGGTCTCTTCAGCCCCAGACTTCACCCCATTCTCCTGTACTGCATGCATTTTAGCATATGTCCTTATGAAATAGGGTGACTGTAAAGTCGAACACCCCAAGGCACACCTCAACACATGTTGTTGTCTACAGGATAGGGTGAGGTGAAATGCCATGAGCATTATGGGCAATGACCCACAGGCACACCCCAATGCCTGTCCATCTCTGCAGGGTGGAGGTGGGGTTGGCATGAGTTCAGTACTTCACTGCCATTCCTATTCTGCATCTGTTCCACTCCTGCACCCCAATGCTAATACCAGCAAGTAAACATTCAGCATTAACAAATGCTTGTTTAACATTATCTTTTGTTTTCTGTGTGCTTTAAACTATTTTGTTTTGATAACTATTACCATGATGATAATAATAAAATTAAATATCTGACTTGTGAGCAATTCACCGGCACAAAATAGGTAGAAAAAAAGAGAAATCTGACTCAAAAAGTATCAGCTATGAAAATGATGCACTTTTTTCAGGAGAGACACAATGCTTAGGGTACTTTCTTTATGCCTTATTTGAAGCCATAAGAATGCAATTTCCAGAAAAACTAACTTTGGATTATGGACTATTCTAGCAGAAGGAAAATGTAACTGGTGGTATTTGGCATAGCCCGAAACTGATTCTTCACATCCTGTACTTAAGCTGGGACTGGGTTTAGTATGTGGCGCTGAAATGTGAACTCCTCTACTATTGTCTAGCAGTTAAGCATATGAACAACACAACTGCCTTAGAGGCAACAACTCATTTTTTTTTCAGTTTATTTACCCAGCTGAGCGGCAACATCTAATTTTCAGTGAGATCCTACTTTTTATGTTGGAGTGCTTTCGCAGCCAACATCTTGCTACAGTGGGATTTGGAGGCACAGTCGCTGTTACGAATGCAGGGTATGCATCAGTAGGTGAGTCCCTCATTCCCCAATCAGCCTGCATGTTAGTCAGTACCAGATCTAGGATAGCCCTGTCTCTTGTGGGTTGTTGTACCAGTTGTTTGAGTCCTCCCTGCAGGAATCCACCATGTGTCTAGTTCTGGCAGATGTCCCTGCTGGCATTGACTAATCTGTATCTGGCATGTTGAAGTCTCCGCTATCAGAACCTCCCTTTAGCTGTCATGTTTTGTATATCTTCTGACAGTAACATGTCTATGTCCTCCCCATGGTCTGGAGGCCTGTACATAACCTCAGTTCATGTGGCTGTCCCATTTCCTGTTTCCAGGGTGACCCACAGTTCTTCTGGCTTCTTATGTGTATTCTGAATGTCTGTAGCTTTGATATTTTCTATTGACATAAAGGCCATTCCACCCCCATGCACCTTGGTCTCTTCTGAACAGTACATAGCCAGGTACTGAAGTCTCCCAAGTGTGGTTACTGGTAAACCATGTCTCATTAATGGCTACTATGTCCAGTTTAGCCTCTGTCATTATTGCCTGCAGGTCTGGGATCTTATTTCCCAGACTGCGAGCATTTGTGAACATGATTTTCCATTGGTCAGATTTCGGTGTGTTAGTTGTTGGGCGAGGTCCAGCGTTTCTCCTGTGCATCACATGGTGAGCTGGACCTTTTTCTTTACCTGGTGATGTAAATGTACTACAAACATGCTGAACTCCTGTTTGACCACTAGCTGAGGGGGTAGGGGTGTTCTTCCCATTCGACGTTTTGGGTGCTGCACCTCTCTCCCCATTTGCTAGTTAAAATGTTTTGCATAGACATCAAACTTCTGCCCAATGCACTGACTTCCTCCTTAGTCAGATGCAGTCCATCAAATTTAAAGAACTTTCGCTCACAAAACTGTTGCCAGTTCCCTACAAATCTGAGTCCTTCCTGGCACCAGCCCTTGAGCCACATGTGTAGCTCCCTTATCTCCCCTTCTCTGACCTTCCATCCATCTGTCCCCCTCTCCCAGACTGGCAGGATCTCAGAGAAGGAGATACCAGATGAAATTGATGATAGTTTGTCACCCAGCCTGGTCAGGTGCTCCTTGGTCTCCACAACTGACCAGTTGGCGAGATCATTAGTCCCTATGTGTACCAGGGCATCAGTGTTTTCTCCTGCTTCCTGAACAGTTTTAACAATGTGGTCAGTGTATCTCCATGCTGATATACCTGGGAGACATCCGACCATTAACCCTGGCTGGAGATACATACTAACTCCCCAAATCATGGAATTGCCTATGATCAGAAGTTTTTTGGATTTACTTTTTGTTTTTTTTGTTTTGGCTCCTGTTTTGGGTGAGTTTTGTTGTGCTAGCTCCTGTGCTGCAGTGACCTGCTCTGCAGGGTCCTCTGCCCCATTGTTTGATTTTGGAGATAGAGGCAGATACCTGTTTGTAGTTTTTATGGTTTTGTGGAGGTGATATGTTGGAGAGCACCGAGTGATGGGCACCCGTTTTGTCCCTCCTAACCACCTGCCAACCTCACAGACCAACTACCCTCTGCGGTCGAGGTGCTTCTGGTGGATGTTGGGGAAATGGCAGGCAATTCTTATAATATATTTCCTCTTGAATATGCAATTTGAGGGATGCAATCTCTGCTCATGCTGCCTGGAGCTGAGCCCTTAGGTCTCAATGGCCCAGCGCATACGACAGTGTCCTAAATCCTGTAAAAGTGCCCCCTTCTGAAAAGTGTTCCACGGTACCTACAGTTAATGATATCTATTCCATGTAAGTTGCTGGGTTTATACACCTGGTCAGAGTAATTAGAAGGAAGAAAATGAAAGCAAAAGTTTGATTTTGTGTTTTGTTTGTTTTTTTATAACTTGTTATAACAAGTTAAATTACTAGTGCCCCTGTAAATGAGGTCACTGTGTGGATACCCCTCTGATCAGCTCCTTCCTGTTTTGCTACAGGAAATGTCATGACTGTACTACCCTATAAAAGGAGTGTAGTGTGGGGTGGTTGGGGATGGGGGTGGGTGGCTGGGCCCTTCCCCTGCTGAAAAAGAAGAACCACAGATGAAAGAAACAAGGAGGTAAGAGCAGAAACAATCAGCCAGCAACAAATTCAGTAGCCCTGAAAGCTGATCCTAATGACAGATAAAACTGAAACCTGTAAAGCACCACCTGTAAGAATTTCACAGAAGATATACCCTGTAAGAAACACTTTGCTACAGAGAAAAATAAAGCAGTAACAGAAGATATACCTTGCAAAAAGGCAATTTGAATCAGAAGATTACAGCAGTAATCTGTAAGCACGCACCTGTAGGCACACCCTGTAATCATGCAGCAGAAGGTATACCCAGCAACAACAATTTGAATCAGAGAAAAATAAAGCAATAAAATATTACCAACAAACAGTAACAATTATCTGATTTCTTATGTTCCCATATAGAGTTATAAAAAAAAAGTTGGTCAAAACAACTGAGAAAGAAATTTGTAGGGGACAACAGTTGAGTTTTTCTTGTGTTTTGGAGCTCCAACTCTAGGCTGTGGAACATAAATATATTGTTTGTGGTTGGAAGGTCCTGATCAAACAACTAGAAACAGAAGAATTGTTTTTGTCATTTTATAATATGATGTACTGAGTGTGTATTTACTGAGTTGCTGGATCAGGGCCTTGAAGAAAATAACAGCATTTACTTAACTCATTCAAGATTCCATCAGGTGGTCAGAAAAAGTGTATGAAAATTTGTCTGAAAATTAACAAATATAAGATGCAAAATAGCATCTGTGTATATTATATGGGAAATGTCTCTAAATTATTTGCAATAAATTTGTTTACAAGCATTGCTAGTATCTTTTGAAAGACTGACAGAATTGTGATTACTAATTTTAAGTGTAATTCATGAACTAATGAGTGTGATAATTGTTATTTCATATAGTTCCCCATTATGCCTTATGCATACCATTTAAATCCAAATCATTCTAAGGCCATCTTGACATGTAATATTAATACAGAACAGCAAATCAGAGCTCTTTTCCTGATAGACGGCTGCTGATATAATAAATAAAGAACAAAGTCATAAATAAGGAGCCAGTGGCTTATGGAAAAATCTACAGGATTTGATTCTACCTTCTATGGGAAAATACAGGAAAAATGAAGGCATGTTACAGGAAATGGTTATTTGGATCTGGGATCACTGAATATTTTTCATCCTATATTTTGTATCCTGGTTAGCTACAGGAGAGATGCTACATCTCAGTGTCATAGGGATGTGCATTTACACATTTTTGCTGTATTTACTCAGGCTGTCCCAGATTAGATGCAATATCTTGTTTTCACAGCAGAAAAGGGAGATGTGCTGAGCAACTCCACAGCTGTGATATTCAAATGTGCGGGATGCTGGCCACAAGGGAAGGGACCAAGGCACACACAAATGGTATGCTGTGCAAGTTGAGGGGAGTTCCCATGCATATTCCATGCTGCAGCATACTCAATGGGAATGTGTCTCTCACAGTCCCAAGCACCATGCCCACAGTTAGACCATGAATAGCTGGCCTAACCAGCCAGCTGCCCACAGGTGGGCTGCAGAGTGCACCCAGGTGCACAGCAGCCTGGCAGCCCTGGTGGGCTAGAAGTACCTCCTTCCCATCCCCAATCAATTCAACTCCATCCCAAACAGCTCCATAGTATAGGGCCCCAGACCCAGTCATACCAGAGGAAACCATGGTCCATATCCATAGTGTAGAGGACCCCAGCCACCACCCCAGCACACAGACACCCTCGCTCCTCCCCATACCCGACCTGTTGCAGAGACTGGCACTGCCTCCACCCTGCCACAGCCAGACACTGACTGCACTGGACCCAGGCTGGGGACCTGCACCAGAATGACCCAAGTGGCTGTACCATGCATTAGGGCACTATGCAAGCTGCGGATCCACCAGTGTGTACAGCCGTGTGTACACCCCTGACAAACTGTATGAGGGAATTGACATACCTCCAATGCATGCCTTGTCAATGCTGTATCTTCCTGCTGTCATACACCACTGCAAGCCCACACTCTCCACCATCACCCTGTGCAACATACCACCCTCCGGACTGCTGAGGTATCCCAGGTCCCATGGTGTGCAATGTCCTGCAATACCATTTGCAGTGTACACTCCAGGCTATGGATAGTTTATCCACAGTTCCCCAATTGTACAAACAAATGGGAGGTTGACTGTAACATGCCAGTTCCAGAACCTGTGTAAGTGGGTATGACATTGGCCATCACCTGCACTGAGAAGTGCAATTGCACCAGGATGATGTATCCACATGCAAGTCCCTGAGGTGTATGGCCACTGGGTGTTATCACCCGCACACAGCTCATGCCTATGTATGACACATTCCAGCATCCTACTGCCAGTGCCCACTACCCACCAATACAGTGGTTCAATCCCATCACAGTGACAGCTGTTGCAATGGGTCAGATTGTGGGACAGGGAGGGGGTGTCTGTGCAATGTTGAGGGGGTGGGGCCACTACACTATGGGCATGGACTGTAGGTGTATTTCAGTGCTATCAGGGATGGGATTGAGGTCCCTACAGTATGGAACCAATAGAGTCTGGATTCTGGCATGATTAGGGATGTTGGAATAGGTGAGAGGTGACACTTTACCACCAGAGACTTCAGGGCATGTCCCACATGGGAGCGATTGGGGTCAAGGCTTGGGGCAAGAGCTGCTCCAGTGCATTCATCCCCATACCAACATGCAAATGGGCTGATAATGAGCATGCATAAGCCCTTTGCATCCTGCATGTTCAATTAGCTCATTTGCATTCCTGGGCTGAATATCACCCATGGGGCTACAGCACAAACTGGTGTGTGCACACATTCCCCTGGGAGGTAGTCAGTCAGGGAGCCCTGGATGCACCTGTCTTGGTGTCCACCTGCACTATGACTCCTGTCCAGGGTCACATTTTCAACAGGTACAGGTATGCACGCATTCTCTTTGAACGTTGTATTGGTGCCAACCGGCACACACTCTTTGCACAATGCATCTTTCTGCTTGTGCATCAGTCCGGCACTTAATATGTCCCCCCAAATGTAAAATATTGTTTTCAGTGCATTCTGATTTTATGCAATGCAGCATAATATTGTGTAGATGTAGAGTCTAACTGAAAATAAGATGCCATTCTTCTGTGAATTATCCAGGCAAAATATATAGCAATCAGCAGGCATATCCTAGGAAAACACATTGTAAAATGTGCAAAAGGAAGACCGCATTGAAATTGCCTCTCCACCAATCTGCATTGTGCAAATTCATTAGAAATAATGGGTAAAAGCATCTAAAAGCTCTCCACAGCCATATCAGCTCTGACCAGAGTTTGTTTAAATATGCACAGCTTAAACACCTGGTACACTGCCTTTCAGGAAGTCCTCCCTGGTTCATTTCTGCTAGTGTTGTTATTCTTCAAGACTGCAGACCTGGTAGAATAGGACAGGTCCATCTCTAAGCTTTACAAGAATTTAACAAATTGTTTTGGCTAGAAGTACCTCTGACTCCACTTTATTGCCATTACGCATTGCATTTATCTTATACAGTGAAGGTTTGGTGAAGTATTTGGTTAGACATATATAAATATGTAAAACAAGACAGATTGTGGTTACTACAGTTTAAGATTATGCATAATTTGTATTATACTCCTTGTAGAGTGTACATGATGGGGAAAAGGCCCGACTCTGCATGTTCAAGATGTGGATGCAGTGAGGGTACCTTATTGCATATGCTGTGGATTTGCCCTCGTATAATAACTTTTTAATATATCATTCAGAAGTCTGTTGTCTGTTTGTTTGGACATACCAGATATTTCACCCTGAAAACTGCATCTTGGGCAATTTCTCTTCTATAGTTCATAATAAAGGAACGCCTTTATGGCCATGATTGCCTTGGTCACAAAGCTTTTGATTATAAGACACTGGCTAGACAAGGAAGTTCCAGTTTATAAAGATTGGTTCAAGAAATGTTAACTTCTTTGAATGCAGAGGAGCCCTTGCAAGAATGCATCATGGTTACCTGCTTTTCAGGTATTATGGGCTCCTTTCCTTCATTTAATCACTGGGAGGTGCCTGTCAGCAGACTTTGGAATACAGTTGTCTTCCCCTTGAAAGTCAGTTATAAACCTATGTTACAAATATGTAGGATGTATTTCAAAGGTTGGACATTACATTTTGGATCGTCTGCCTGTCTCCGATGTTCTTTCTTTGCAATTCAATATGTCTGGCAGGGTGGGAGGAGTATTGGGAGGCAAGGGATGGGAGGTTGGTTGGAGAGTAGGTAGGGTTTTGTTTTGTATAGGATTTTTTTTTATGCATGGGGATTAACTGGGTAATGCCTTAAATCCTTTTATGTGATATAGTATATTTTTAGATTTTCATTGTTTTCTATCACCCAGTACATGCACGTGGCACTGTTTTGCAATGTATGATGGTATTTTGATAAGTCAATAAAGTAAATTAAATCACAACAAGCATTTGTCAATGCTGAATGTTGTCTCGATGGCATTGGCATTGGTAGTGCAGGAGTTAGAGGTGCATAATAGGAATGGCAGTGAAGTACTGAAGTGACGCCTGCCACATCCCCACCCTGCAGAGACTAACAGGCATTGGGATGTGCCTTTGGGTCATCAGCTATAATGCTCATGCCATTTTACCTCACCCTACCCTGTAGACACTGACAAGTGTCATGGTGTGCTTTGGGGTCTTTGGGCATTATTCCCCATTCCATAGGAAATATGCTCAGATGGGTGCAGTATAGGAGAATGGGGTGAACTTTGTGGCTGAACACTCTAAGGCACACCATGTTGCCTGTCATGGCTGCAGGGTGGGGGGTGCAATGGCATGAGCATTACAGCTGATGATCCCAAGTCAACCCCTGATGCCTGTCAGGCTCTACAGGGTGGGTGCTACAGTTGGAAACCCTAACACCATAGGCGTGTGTTGGTATTTTCACTCCAAATTTTCAACATGAGCTTTTGTGAGCCCACCTCATGAAGCGGCACTATCAGTTTGTTAGCTGAAAGGTGGTTTTGCACAGGTTATGCCATTTGGCAACACAGGACCGAAACACATTTTGAGCAGTATGTGGAAAATGACAACTGTATTGTTCATGAGGAGATGTAGAAAATGGCAGCGTTGAAAATCTGGAGTGAAAAATGAAAAATTGATGGTCATGAGCATGCATAGAAGCTGCAGACACACATATCTGGAACCCAATTATTTTGGGGATTTTTTTAGCCACATTTTCAACATAGGCATTTTGGGACCTCCCCTCATGAACAGTCTGTGATTTTGATAATTTGTCCCAAATGTTGATTTCCCACAGCGACCTCGCCATCGTGGCCGCAGGTGCGAAAACACATTAAGGGCAGGATGTGAAAAATGACAGCTGTGCTGTTCATAAGGAGATGTGAAAAATTGGCAGTATTGAAAATCTGGCATAAAAATATTGCAAATTTGCAAAGTTACAGGGGTGCATGGAAACTGCGCAATGCACACTTGTAACAGTAATTTTATGGAATTTCGTCACCAAATTTTCAACATAGGCATATTAGGACCCCTGCTCATGAACAGTGTCACTGTCATTTCCTCAAACAGTCCTGAAAACTGATTTCGCACAGTGACCGCTGTTCTGCGCGGACATACAAAACCACATTTCAGCCAGGATATGTAAAATGACAGCTGTACTGTTCATAAGGAGGTGTGGAAAATGGCAATTTTGAAAATCTGGAGTGAAATATTACAAATTCATGAAATTACGGCGTGATGGAAACTGCAACACACGCTCGTAAAACAGCCATTTTGGAGATTTTTCCACCAAATTTGCAACATAGGCTTTTTAAGAGCCCCTCTCATGAACAGTGGCACTGTCATTTCATTATTCAATCCCAAAAGGTGATTCCATGCAGTGACCGTGAAATCACCTGTCGGGACTGAATAACGCCATGACAGTGCCTGCATTCATGAGGAGGGGTCCCAATAACCCCATGTTGAACATTTGGTGTCAAAATTCCCCCAAATCTCTCAGATATGCACCAAAGTTGAAAAAAGCCTATTTATGCCATTATACAGCTTACTGGCATTTCTTCAGTTCGCGAATGAGCTTTGAAGAGTGCAGATGTCTTCCCAGTCCACCGAAGATCAACGTGCCAGGCTCCAGAGGTAAGTATGGGGTGAGGGTGTGGGAGGCAGGGTGTGCAGAGGATGGGTGCCGGTTGGGAGAGGGGGCTGGGAGACCATGAGACCATTTTCTGTTTGCAGGTAAAGTAAAAAAAAAAAACATGCGGGACAGTTTTTTTAACAAGGTAATTGCCGTGCTGGGGTGGCTTCCAGCATGCCACCTGAGTTAGTTTTAGGGGAGATGTAGCCAATGGGGATTGGGCACCCCTGTCAGCAAATACCACTGGGAGTGGAGAGCCGAGGATCGGACACCCCGTTGGCATTAATAAATAGAAGAGGACATTATGCTGATGGGAGTGGGCTCCCCATTGTGAATTGAACTGGGATGAGGAGACTGAAGCTGACACAGATTGGGCCCCTGTCAGCAAAGAAATACTTTTTTTGGGGGGGTGCATGATGCCGAAGGGGATTGGGCACCCCTTGGCACACAGTGGAAATGGGAGGGGGGACATCATGCCAATGGGGAGTGGGCTCCCCCATTGGTATTGTGACAGGCAGCAGCGGCAGTCACTGCCGCCATGTTGCTTGCATGTCGGGAGGTGTTGTGGTCCCGCTGCATGAGAGCTTCAGCTCTCATTGCAGCAGACCTTTCTTAGATCTAGTGGTCACATTAGCTATGCGTGATGTCAGTGCCTGCTGCTGGCTTATTGGGGAATGAGGGATGCACCAACTGATGTACTGCTCATGAAGAGGTGTGGTAAAATGGCAATGTTGGAAATCTGGGTGAAAATATTGAAAATTCGCAAACTTACAGCGTGCGTGGGAGCTGCACAATGCCGCCTTTCGTAAAACGAGATTATTGCAGGTTTTCACCAAATTTTCAACATAGCCATTTAAGATCTCTGCTCATGAACAGTGACACTGTGATTTTCTTAATGTGTTCCATACACTGAGTTCGCACACCGACTGCGCCATTGTGCGCTACATGGGCGGAAACACGTTTTGGGCAAGATGTGAAAAATGACAGCTGCACTGCTCATAAGGAGGTGTGGTAAAATGGCAATGTTGAAAATGTGGAGTGAAAATATTGAAAATTCGCAAACTTGCGAGCGTGCATAGGAGCTGCGCAGTGAACACTCGTAAAACAGTAATTTTTAGGAATTTTTTCACCAAATTTTCAACACAGCCATTTTAAGACCTCTGATCATGAACAGTGTCACTGTGATTTTCTTAATGTGTCCCATACATTGAGTTCACACACCAACTGCGCCATTGTGCGTTACATGGGTGGAAACACGTATTGGGCAGGATGTGAAAAATTACAGCTGTACTGCTCATGAGGAGGTGTGGTAAAATGGCAATGTTGAAAATCTGGAGTGCAAATATTGAAAATTCTCAAACGTACGAGGGTGCGGGAACTGCGCAACGCGACGCAGAAACAGGAATTTTAGGAATTTTTTCACCAAATTTTCAACATAGGCATTTTAAGACCTCTGCTCATGAACAGTGTCACTGTGATTTTCTTAATGTGTCCCATACATTGATTTCGCACACCGACTGCGCCATTGTGTGCTACATGGGCGGAAACACATTTTGGGTGAGATGTGAAAAATGACAGCTGTACTACTCATAAGAAGGTGTGGTAAAATGGCAATGTTGAAAATCTGGAGTGAAAATATTGAAAATTCACAAACCTACGAGCGTGTGTAGGAACTGCGCAACGCACGCTCGTAAAACAGTCATTTTAAGGAATTTTTTCACCAAATTTTCAACATAGCCATTTTAAGACCTCTGCTAATGAACAGTGTCACTGTGATTTTCTTAATCGTTCCATACATTGATTTACACACCGACTGCACCATTGTGCGCTACATGGGCGGAAACACATTTTGGGCAGGATGTGAAAAATGACAGCTGTACTGCTCATAAGGAGGTGTGGTAAAATGGCAATGTTGAAAATCTGGAGTGAAAATATTGAAAATTCACGAACTTACAAGCGTGCATAAGACTGCTCAGCATACGCTCGTAAAACCAACCATTTTGGAATTTTGCCAAATTTCAACATGGGGTTTTGGGACCCCTCTCATGAATGATATCACTGTCATGGCATTATTCAGGTCCAAAGGGTGATTTCGTGCAGTGACTGTGAAATCACCCGTCGAACCGGTAAGGCCATGACTGTGACATCATTCATGAAGAAGGTCCCAAAAAACCCATGTTGAAAATTCAAAAATTCCAAAAATTTCTGAGATATGCAATAAAGTTGAAAACCCCCATCTAGCCCATTATACAGCCTACCGGCATTTCCTCAGTTCGTGGTCAGCTTTGAAGAGTGCAGATGTGTTCCCGGTCCACTGAAGATCGTCGCGCCAACCTCTGGAGGTAAGCATGGGGTGAGGGGGGTGTGGGGAGGCTGGGTGCGCAGTGGGTGGGTGCGGGTTGTGGAAGGGGGACTGGGAGAAGCGCCGTGGGACCATTTTGGTTTACAGGTTTAAAAAAAGACTACGTGGGCGTTTGCCACGCTGGGGTGAGCTCCCAGCGTGGCACAAGAGGTTGGGGGCTGAGGATCAGACTGGGGATTGAGGCACCCCCATCGGCAAACAACAAGGGGCGTTGCCCACTGGGGTGGGCTCCCAGCGTGGCAGAAGATGGTTGGGGGGGCTGTGGAGCCGATGGGGGATTGGGCACCCCCATTGGCAAACAACGCAGGATGTTTGCCATGCTGGGGTGGGCTCCCAGCGTGGCAGCAAAGATTTTTTGGGGGTGGCGTGACGCGGGGGGTGGCGTGACGCGTGCTCTGCATGACAGTGGTAGTTTTCTTTGAAGCGAAGACCACCGCTGTCATACACAGCTCCCGCACACATTGGTGCAGGACTGCCATGCCTGCTCAACGGAGCAGCAGATTGAAAAGGAGAGGCACACCTCCAAAGTGTGCTACTCTCCCAAAACGTTCCTTGCGCATGCGCGCAAGCGAACGTAAAAAAAGAATAGCTTTGTTGTGTATGGGACGCCATACTCTAGCCTATATATTGTTTATCTAAATCTGTGGTTTAAAAAATTCTTCTTTTGGAATTTCAGAATTCTGCTTCTGATGGAATTCCACAGAATTTCTGAAATTCTGCAGAATTCCATTTGAAGTGAAATTTAAAAACTCTGCACAAACTAGGTTACTTTTTTAGTGTGAAATGTTTCCATAAAACTCTTGAAAGAGGCAGAGATGGCTGATTACAAGAAGTGATCCAGCATCCACCTTTTTTAACTTTCCAGTATTGTCTAAGTTAGAATTATGGTAAAAGGAAAGGCTCAGTTATGCCTTGGGGAAAATGGCCCTTTTAAAAGCAGGCCATAAGGCATTACACCAACATCAAACATCAGTGTATCTCCCCTGCATGTAATATGGGTTGCACTTTGAGTGTCTGTTTCAATGTAACTAATCATTAGTTGCATGCAACAGGGTAATTACACCGTAGTTACATATTTGTTGCATGCAACTACATTGCAATTGCAATGCAGTCATGCAACACAAAGGAATATGTGTCCTTTTCTACTGAAAGCAGCAGTGCAGCAGCAGTGCAAGTTAACAGTGAAAAGTTGGACCTATATTCTTTGGTTCTATTTTAGCTTTCCCCTTGTCTCTTGCCTTGTAAGGTATTCTCCCCCCCTCCCCATTTTAATTCTGCTTTAGCACATTATTCATACAGCTGAACTAAATGAATACTCTTTTAAATACCTCTTTCCCAAAGTGTTCATTTTTTTCTCAGCTGTTTTTGAACACCAGTTGTTTGCCATCACTTTTTGTGTGACCAAAATAAACCACCATGCAAAAATACTCCCAGATCTTTGGGGGCATTGAGTGTAATAAAGCAGCTAAGAACTAGAAAAGAATGTGTTTATGTTTATACAGAATAACCCCTGGTATCTTCCCACTATTTTTACATGATATTTTTATAATGCTTGGAACTACATTTTGAAAGCTGTAACATTTGAACATTTAATACAGTTGTCCTGTTTTATACAATGGTGTGTGAAAATCATGTAACCTCATTGGTCAAAACATGTCACATTACCGTGGGTAAATCCTGCATAAACCACGGCTGAGGAGTGGCATTTATAAAAAACATAATCACATTTTAAATTTATTTTACACATGGCTCCATTGTATCATCGCAATAAGGCACTCCAGGGTGTGAGTTATTGGGTGATTTACCCACTTCTTGTGTGGTTAAGTCACTGGGCTGCACCTCGTGACACACCACACAAGACGTGGGTAAATACCCAATAACTCACACCCTGTTGTGCCTTATTGCTTAATTTCCACATGATATACATAGATACTGTACATAGATGTTGTCGGCGGATAAGGGCCTTGTGGCCCATCCAGTCTGCCCTATTCCTCTTTCTAATGTTTAAGGTACCCTAGATGCTACAAGTCCCTCCCCCTTTCACTCTAGCTTGATAATTCCCATGTACCTATCCTACACATTCTTGAATCCCTGAACCGTGCGGTAAAAACATTGGACTTAAAAAATGCAGTGAACTGATTTATGTTTTTTATATCGATACAAAACGTTATGGATTTCTATATCAATATATGTTCATTACCATGATATATTATTCATATAACTACTTGGCTGACTCCAAGTTTTCATTTTATTTCTAAATTAAAATTTCTAGCCCTAACAGTTCTAATGTTATCACATTTTAAAGAAAATGTAGTTTGAAGGGTTTAATTCTGGAACCATTAGGGCTAGACAGTTTTGTTTTTAAATGAAAGCTTGAGTCCAGCCATTAAGAAATGGTGTCATTATTATATTATTATTATGTAACAGCAGTAACTATGTTACCAGTTTTAAAAACTGGTAGTTTTCTGTAGCTATATCGATATACGTATTTACATCATGACAGAACTGTTTTTTTCATAATATAAATGCTATCAATATTATTTTTCCATTAACAGTAAAGTACACCAAAATACTTTACTTAATATCAACATGGAAAGTTTCATGACGGTCTTAAAAAAAATAAAATAAAAAATTGTTTTGCACCTTTTCTGAAATTTTGGACTATATTAGTCCCCATAATTTAATTTCTATCTATATAATACCCATATACATTCATCTTATACTTCACATGCATGGCTAACATTTCTCTCCTCACCAGCAGTACCAATTCAGTGCTGAAGATAGTAATGATAAAGCATCAGGATAATCATGTTAAAAGGTGCTCCTTTTATTATTTCACCTGAAAAAAGTGCTAAAGAATGGGGAAAAGGCATCTTACAAGGTAGGAGATATGGAGCAATCTAATGTAGTATAAAGAATTGAGAAGCATACAAGGAAGCAGTGAGGTGCCACACTAACACGAGATGGCACCGCAGAGCATCTGCCATGTTGCCCTGATAGCAGAGTTTACTAAAATAAAATAAGTGTAAACACAATTTTTTTAACTGCAAAAGCCCAGCCGGGGGTAAGGCTTTGAGGTGTAGGCAGTTTTACAAATCGGAATTCTCCTTTAAAGCTACTAATATGTGTTCTATTAGAAGTGGATTGCCTTATATTTTAACTTCTCATGATTGTTATTTATTAATATTATGCATTTCATGCACCATTATAACACAAAGTGTTCACTTCAGCTCACTGTTTTTCACTATGTCACTTGTGCATATTCCTGCACCTTTAACAAAATTTTGTGAAACTTTATGTAACACTGTCACTTTAAACACTATAGCCTCGATATTCAAAGGATTGCACCTGGCACAACAGTGTTGCACCAGTGCAACTGCAGAATACACCCTAGGGCTATATTTAAAAGGTGGAGATTACCTGTGCAGTTCCTGATGCACCGCAGCACAGATAATGTGTGCAGTGCCATCTCCAGGGGCATGCCCTTGCATATGCAGCACATCCGATATTCAGCTTGGGATGTGGGTGCATCTGCTGGCATATCCCAGAGATGTGCACGGCATACATGGGCACAAAGTTGAGCCTGGAACAAAATGCTCAACTGGTAGCCACCCACAGGTGGGTCACTGTAGTGCATGGCTCAACAGCAGCCACCAGCTGTGGAGGCAACCCCAACACTCTGCACAATCACCATTAGTATGCCTAGGTAGTCTAGTGGTACAACTCCCTGTCTGTAACCCTGATCACTGTAAAATCCTTTCTCTGGTACTCTAGTGGTACTCCCTCCCGCCCATAACCCCAATCGACGTAAAAGTACCCATTCATGCCCTGGTAATCTAGTGGTCCTCCCATCCCCCACCACAGAGGACCCAGCCCACCCTGCTCCCTCCATCATCAGTGGGCAGCAAACCCACCTGCATACCTCTGCAGCTGCCCACCGAGTGACAGCTTACAGTATCTGCTGCAAGCACATTGGTCCACACTGTGAATGAATGACTTCAGTTATAAAGTTGTGAATGACTATTACATTATGCGCTGCAAGCCCATTGGTTCACAGTGTGAGCCAATGTGCTTGCAGCAGATACTGTAAGCTGTCATGTGGCTGGCAGCTGTGGAGGTATGCGGGGTTGGTTTGCTGCCCACTGATGACCAGGGGAAGCTGGGTGGACTGGGGGTCCTGTGTGGGTGGTGGGTGGAGGACCACTAGACTACCAGAGCATGAATGGGTACGTTTTTATAGTGAGTGGGGTTACGGGCAGGGAGGGGGTACCAGTAGACTACCAAGGACTGAATTATTAGTCTTTTATGGTGATAGGGATTACGGGCAGGGAGAGGGGTACCACTAGACTACCAGGGACTGAATTATTACTTTTTTATGGTGATCAGGGTTATGGGCAAGGTAAGGGGAACCACTGGACATCCACAAACAGCACTGCCTGCTGTGCAGGGTGCCAGGAGCATTTTGCTGGCCAACCCTGCACAACTCATGCAAATGGGGCCATAATGACATGCAAATGGCTCCATTTGTGCCTTGCATACATTATGGTCTCCATTTGCATATTTGTGTCTGAATATCAGGAATTTTCACAAGGCATATCTCTGATGTGCTGGCGCATTGCCCATTCCTGGTATTCAGACCTTTCTGGTGGATGCGCTGATGCATTGTATTTGTGCCGCAGGCATTTTTTTGTATATTCAGATGAGATGTGCCATGGCACATCTCTTTTGAATGTATCCCTTTATTGTTGCAGCACAACTCAGTTGCATGGAGCAACCACTTGCACCATTGCCAGGTGCACTTTTTTTTTGTTTTTTTTGTAGTTTTTTTAACCAGGAGTAGCACACTAAGCTGAAAGCTTTTTTACAGGTGCGATCTTTTACATATATCTAGCCCTATATGTAAAAGAGGAGTGCCAGTAATACACATCAGCCTTCAGAGAGCACACACATGTGAAATGCTGGTGGCTGCCCTGGGAGCTCTGCTACTGCTTCCAGCTTTTACAATAAATCTTGAATGATTATCTTTGGACTGGAATCAATCTTTTCCACGTCCTGAGGCTAGGTAGCCAAGCTCTTCTGAGTTTGCTTGTGCTCACACATGCTGTGGCTGTAGCCATGGTACTCCTGGGTTACCTCATTGTGCTTTCTGACTCACAATTATCAGCTGCTCCAAATTACCCAATTAAGGGCTGACTACAACTTTGCAGGTCTCCCTGAACAGTATTCTTAAACGCCAACTCAGAGAAGGCATCGCTTGACGAATCCTGGTTTGGCTCCAACCACAGCCCATGACAAAAAACCCTTCTGGTTCTAAATTGATAGGGATGGGAAGGGCAGACCTATACTGTCTGAGACAAAAGTGTAGTTTGCATCATTTCTTTTTGACCATTGCATCTTTTATGGTCACTAAATGTTGTGGCATGTAAGACCACTAATGGAAGGTCAGTATTACTAGGAGGCATTTGGTTCATTGAGTGCTGAGGGCAGCTGAGGAGGGGGGTGAGCAGCATTGAGGTTGTCCAGTGCATAGATACCCTAGGTGTAAACGGAGTCTAGGGAGAGGCCCGACATGTTTGGCCTCTGTACCTAGGGTTCCCACCAGACCAAGTGGGCTAGTAGGTAGAGGACAGGCTGTGCCTTCTAATCCTCTTCGGGCAGTGCTGTGCAATGCCAGGTTGATGAGGAACAAGGCTGCTATTTTTGCAGACTTGATTTCCTCTGTCAACCTGGCTTGCATCACGGAGACCTGGCTGGGTGATGATGCTGGGCCCTGTTTTGATGCAGCTATCCCCACTGGGTATACCGTAGCACACTGTCCCGAGGAAGGATCACAGGGGTGGGGAGTAGGCATTGTTTTCGATCCAGTTTAGGCTTCTTGGTGCACCCAATTGTCTGCACCCAGTTTTTGAGTGTGCTGCTGTGTGTGGGGTGCAGGTGCAGTTGCAGGATTCTCCTTGTTTAACGCCCCGGAGTCAAGAGGAATTCCTGCAGGAGGTAGTGGACTTCATTATCGACCAGGTGTTGGAGTCCCCCAGGTGTTTAATCCTGGGGACTTAAATGCCTGGGTCAACGACAAATCCTCATGTTTCAGTTACGACCTCCTATAGTTGATGCAATCACTGGGTCTGTCACAAGCGATTGCTGCTGCTACCCACCAACAGGGCCACACACTCGATCTGGTGTTCCAACAGGGTCTTGAGACTGACATCCTCAGAACTGATCAGGTCATTTGGTCTGACCACTGCACCGTGGAGTTCAGATTTGGGGCCCCTTGAAAGTCCTTCCCCTGTGGAGATGGTCAGCTATCACCCCTTAAGGGGTGTTGACCCAGAGGGACCATTGGCATTAGCTGACCTATCCAGGGTTGATGTAGCATGTGCAATTGGCATGGGAGAGGTGGTGGCCAGCAATAATAGGGTGGTTACTGAGGCTCTAGATACCATCGCACCAGTCTGTATGCGACCCAGACCCTCTCACCTGAGATCTCCTTGGTTTGATAGGATCTCAAGGTGATGAAGATCAGGGTTCAGAAGTTGTAGCATTGCTGGCAGAAGACCTGGCTGGAGGCTGACAGGCTGGCCCTGAATTCTCACTGTGTTGAGTACCGGGGGCAATTTCCCATAAGAAGGCAGCATTTCTGTCCAGGGAAATTGCTGTGGGGAAAAACAGACCATCTCAGCTGTTTCAGACCATGGACAGGCTTTTACATCCTGCATATCTCCGGCCAAAAAAAGCTCTTTCAACCACTTTATGTGGAGAGTTTGCTCTGTTTTTCTCTGACAGAGTACTGGCCATCCAGTCGGGGATTCCGCCAGCGAGGCTTGTACCTCACAGTGGTTGAGTTGGGAGGTTCAGAGACACTCAGTCTACCTGGGAGGAGTTTAGGCCAGTGGAGGTGTCTGAAGTGACTAAGGTGAACTCTGGGTTGAAGCACACCTTTTGTGAACTGGACCCGGCACTGGTGCATTTCTTAATGAGATGTGCCTGGTGTTCACCAGGATTGCCAGGTGCTCAATGGTGGAAGGGGTATTTCCAGTTGCTTTGAAAGAAGCACTGGTGAAGCCCCTCCTAAAGAAATCCTCCTTTGACCCAGATGTCCTGGTGAATTACTGTCTGATCTCCAACCTGCCATTTTTGAGCAAGGTTGCTGAGAAATTGATGGCACATCAGCTCGAGGATCACCTGGTGTCCTCTGATATCTATGAGCCTTTCCAATTGGGTTTTTGGGCAAGACACAGCACTGAAACTGATCTAGTGAGAGTGCATAATGATCTGCTTAGGATTAGAGATAGAGGAGACAGGTCAATTCTTGTGCTTCTCCATCTCTCCTCAGCCTTTGACACTGGATCTTGTCATGCTTCTTGATCGACTCTGTGAGTTTTGTGGACTCACCAGTACTGTCATCAAATGGTTTGAGTCTTATCTCTCAGATAGAGTGCAGTGGGTAGTGATGGGGAATTTCTCCACCTCCCCAATGCCTCTGTCTTGTGGAGTACCTCAGGTTCGATCTTGTCACCAATCTTATTTGCAGTGTACATGCTGCCCCTGGGCAAGATCACCCAGCAATACAGTGTGGAGTTTCACTGCAAATGATACCCAACTGTATGTGTCTTTTGCACCCGGAACATCTGGAGCGGTTGACGTGCTTAACAGCTGTCTGGCTAAAATCAATGACTGGATGGCTTCCAGCTGGCTGAGGCTCAACCTGGCTAAGACTGAGGTGCTGGTAATCGAGTCTGGCCACAGGCATGATGAGTAGACCAGGAGCTGACTCTGGACTTATTCTGGGGTCTACTCCATTGGTGGTTTCTCCGAGGCTGTGAAATCTGGGTGTGATCCTAGATTGCAGACTGACCTTTGAAGATCAGGTGTCAGCCATAGTCAGCAGTGTTTTTTACTACTTGTGGAACATTGCCTGGATTAAGCCACTCATTCTGCCTGAGGACCTGCTGACATTAGTACATGCCTTTGTGACTTCTAGGCTCGATTACTGTAATGCTCTGTACTTTGGGGTTATGGGAGGGATCCTCCGCAGGCTTCAGATAGTGCAGAATGCAGTGACCTGGTTACTGACGGGCCTGTCAAGGTCCAGACACATGATGCCAGTTTTGCATGCTCTGCACTGGCTGCCAGTCAGGTGGCTGGTCCTTTACCTTTAAGGCCCTATATGGGCTGGGCCCTGGTTACCTGTCTGAGCTCCTGACACAAGTGTCCTCTGCTTGCTCCCTCCGCTCCTCCTCGAGGGACCTTCTGAATGTTCCCAGAGTTCAGCTCAAGACCTCAGAAGATCATGCTTTTAGTGTCTCTGGGCCAACCCTGTGGAACTTGTTTCCACCCATGATCCAAGAGGCCCCTCTGTTGAGGTGTTTAAGGAGGCTAAAGGCCCACCTCTTCAGCCTGACCTTTGACAGCTGATACCATCTTTAGCTTTGGCGTCCCATGAAGATGACTTTGGAAACCTCTATTTTGTTCAGTTTTATCGTGTTATGGTTTTATGAGGTTTTATTGTGTTTTTATTTACTACTGTATGTTCTTATTTATGTTCAGTGTCCACAGCCTCTGGGATTGGGTGCCTCATAAATAAAATTGCCTTGCCTTAACAGTTTGGACTTAGTTATGTTGGCAGACACATCTTAGATGGATCTTTTAAAATTCTGCCCCAGGTGTCACATCAGCAAAGCACTTTGGAAAACTAAAAATCATTTCTGGGTATTAAAAGCTGTATATCGGGTTCGGGAGCGGACTAGGCGCCAGGGGTCGACAGGGGAAGGAGTAGATTGAGCATCCATAGGATTGCTCTCCTCCCCTAGGGAGGGTTAGGGATGCATGATCGCTCTGCAGCGGCCCCCGGTGGAGACCGAGAGCACAAAGAGGGATCGCATGAAGGGGAACACCAGAAAACAGAAATACCGTTCGCTGGCCACTGGATGACAGCTTTCTGTCCCGGTTGCTCCAGTGCCTTTCTGGGGCCTCCTCCTCCATGGCAGCATCCCGGGCCCTAAGAAGAGTGTGCTGTGGTCATTCCTCTCCCTGGTGCCTTCCCCCTCGGAGGAGGGAGCCCGCCAGCGAAGGATATGCAGGGATATCCGAGGATCAGCTGCAATTTGAGGAGATAGAGGAGGGCAGGTTAGGACGGGAGGCTATCGGGAGACTTGCAGAGCCTGAAGGAGTGGGGCCTACGAGCATGAGGAGGGTGGAAAAAGAATATACAAAAAAACTGTATGTTCGAGTATTATGGAAATGATTTTGTTTTCAAGACTCTTTCAGTATTATGGTGTAAGGCTATCCTGACATAATTTCATTGTCTCTCCTCCCCATCCAGGGATCGAATGAGAACCTCGATAAATGTGGTAGGCGACTCATTTGGAGCAGGGATCGTATTCCACCTCTCAAAAGCAGAGCTTGCTGTCTTTGATGCCCTGCACTCCAACAAGAGTGACTTGGAGATGGTAAAGATCCAGCTGGACCATGAGGGACTGAAGAACCACATAGCTGAGAGCCTGAATGCACTTCCCTATCCAGGCTACACCTCACTTCCTACAGATGAATATGAGGTAAATCAGACCTCCCATCCTCCACACTAGTAAGCTCCTCTGTAATAAAGGCTTAAATTATACAGCAGGATTTACTTTCACAGTTTGATCAGGATGGTCCAGCTGAGCTTCAACAATTACCTGTCTATCAGTTCAGTATTTAGAACACCTAATCCTCTCTTACTTCAGCCTTCTCTTTCTAGACTAAGGAGGGGAGGAATTTTAGCCAGCTGAACACAGCACTTGTATCCCTATTTTGGATGTGTGCTGCATCCTTGCAGATACATCCGGATGTCTGCGTCCTACTCTCATACATGCTGATGCATTTGCAACATCATACGCAATTGATGGCACTTTTGACTGAACTGCATTACCTGAATCCATTTTTTCAGACACAGCTGTGGACTTCCATTCCAAAAGTTAGACCATGTGTTTGTGGTCTAGCTATCGAGATAGAAATCTGCAGTCCCATCCCAAAAACTGATACTGAAGTCTGAAAATCCCCCCTACCAAATCATTTGAGTGTATGCACTTCTCTTTCCAGGCTACACCTCACTTCCTACAGATGAATACAAGATAAATTACAGACCACCCACCACCCCAGCCAGTTCCTCTGTAAAAGGCTCAATTATATGGCAGGTTTGTAGGGTTTTTGGGGAAGCCCTCCATCCTTATCAGACCTCAACCCTGCCTTGCTTACTATCCCCCCATGTCTAGGCTTGCACCCTGGGTGGGGCTGCCAGGCGGGCACTCCCTCCCAATGAACACTGTTGGCAAGCCCTGGCTTATCCCCCTGATCGGGGCCATGGCAGCGGGACCCCCCCCACCTCAGCAGACATTGGTGGCAGTGGAGACGGTGGCAGAGCAGGAGGTCATGTCGGGGGGAGGTGGCTTTTTTTCTTGAATACTGGACCTCTGGGGGCAGGCATGTGCAATGGTGTCCGGAGTCTGCCCCGCACCCTCTGTGGTGACAGTGCCAGCCACAGCGGTATCCCCAGCCTCTGCCAGGGATCCGTATAGCACTGTATACTCTTTCCACCTCCCCCCAGAGAAGGAGAGTGGTCCCTGGGACACTCGATCCTTCTCCCCAGCCATCCCTCCAACTCCTGAGTCCGTCACTGAACCTGGGATGCCGGTGCCACAAGCGGAGACCTTGTTGTTGAGCCGGTGGGCTGGCCCAAGTTTGTGTTTCTGCAGTTTGATCAGGAAGGTGCAGCTGAGCTTCAGCAATTACCTGCATATCCAGTGTAGTATCTGGAGCACCCTAATCATATCTCCCTTGAGCCTCAAGACTAAATCATTTGAATGTATGCAACCTTTCCTCATTGTGCCTTCTCCAGAAGTGCTGTGAGGAAAGATTGTCCTGCCATTCTGCCTTCTGTTATACAGGGTATCTTGTTCCTGTATAATCCTAAATGATTAAACAAGGTGGAAGTTTCTTAGTTAGTTTTTCTTTTTTTTTTTTTAACAGGAGAGACACACTAGGTTGAAAGCTTGTTTACAGGTGCGACCTGGGAGCAGAAGGAAGTTAAGTGACTTGCTCAGGGTCACACAGTATACAAGTGGGGATTTACTTGTCTGACGTTAGTTACATAATAAACTAATATCAGAAGGGACTCTAGGTCCTTCATGTCCTCCTCCCCAGGCTTCATAAGTAAAGATAAAAAAAAAAATTGTGCAAGCATGTACTAACTCACAGGGATTCACTATCAGCTCTACTATCCAGTGTACCCATTGACTCCCTTGTTAAAGGACTGCTTTGTCTTCCTAGCTACTGTCTTCATTGGTATCCTGTTCCACAGGTTCACCACCCTGTGAGAGAAAAGTGCTTCCTAATAGTCCCCCTACATTTCCTATTGTTGAGCTTCAGGGCGTGTCCCCATGCATCTCACTATTAGGCACCAGATCAAGCATCTCTTATTTAACCCTTGCTGCAGTTGGATTGAATTCTATCCTTGCCTCTCCACCAGCCCTGTCACCCACCTTCACTGGAATGTACCCAAATGTGATGTTCTGCACTAACACTCCTCCTCACAGCAGGGCCACTGGAGGACCCTGGTCTCTCCAGCAGAGCTGAAGCTCTGTGCTTGCACTGGCACCCAGTCAGTGCTGCAGGACCTGCGAGGAGAAGCAGGATGGCATGCTGCAGTGGCCAGTATTTTCCTGCTTTTTTCTCCCCCCCATTGACATTCATGGAGGCCCTTGCCTGACTCATGCAGGCATGATGTGCAGTGCTAGTCAGAGCACATCGACTTCTCCCTCACTAATCCTTTGCTTCTGCTTGCCTTGCCACCTGTGGTCAATCAGGTGGTAATAATGTGGTGGAGAGCAAGAGCACTCCCACTCCTGAGGAGGCAAACATCCCCTGGGACGTTCCACCATCCTATCTTGCCAGCCCTCCGATGACCCAGATTCATTCCCAAACCTGGGTCACCACATCAAACAGCTTTACATGTTCAATATCATTGATACTCTCAAATATAGGAGAGACTGAGACCATGTTCCAACTCAACCTTCTTTTCTCCAGAGTGAGCATGGTATGGGTGTCTAGTATCTCCTCATATGCTTTGTCTCCCATACCCATGAACATGTTGGTGGCCCTGTGATGCACCCTCTTTACTGCTTCAATATCCTTTTTGAACTGAGGAGGCTGAAAATGCTTGCAGTTCTCCAATGAAGCCTGGCCCCAGCCTTGTATAGAAGCAGGATTACTTCCCCTGCTCTGTTGGTCACCTCCTTCCTGATGCACCCCAGCATTCTGCTGGCCCTCGTGACACTTCTTCCCCAGCTTTTGCAGCTTGCCAGTTATGACCTCAGCTCCTTTTCCACTGCAGCAAGTGGAGCCCCTCACAGTTACCTCATTTACACATAGGATTAGAATCAATAACAAAGCAATTAGTTACGTTTTAATTGGTTCTAACCCTGCATGTAAATGATGCTATCGCCTTCATGTAAATGCAAATAGCAATGTGATCGATTACCTGGAATCGAAGACAAGGTAATCGATCACCAACTCATGTAAACGTAGTATGTGTGTTGGTCCTAAAACTGTTTTACCTCATTAAGTGTAACACCTTGCTTTTGCCTACATTGAATCCTTGACTCCGAGTCTGCTCAATCTCCCAGCTTGTTCAGATCCTACCAAAGTTTGTCCCCATCCTCAAGGAAGTCCACCACTCTGGCCATGTCTGTGTTACCAGAGAATTTCAGCAGTCTGGTGGAGACCCCATTTTCCAGCTTAGTAATGAAACTGTTAAACTGTAGTTGGCCTTAGAACCAATCCCTGAGGGATGTCACCTGAGTACACTCTCCACTTGGAGTAGTGCCCATCCAACTTCACCTTCTGCTTCCTGTCCCCAGCAGTTAGATGTTCTCCTTGAATATGTCACATATATACTGTACCACATTGGCTTACTCTGCACAGAAGTTTCGCATGTGCCACAGTATCAAAGTCCATCAACTACACCCATGGCTCTGTCCCTGACCACCTCCTAGTCACCCTGCACAAAAAGACCTTGCATAAGTGCCTGAACAGCGGCACAATGATAGTGCTACTGCTAGGAGTGCCAGAGACCTGGGTTCAGGAATGAGCCCTGGTCACTGAAGGCTGGCCAAGAAAGGAGGATCGATCATCCCCACAGATGCTATCATCCTCCAGGGAGGGAGGGTCACTGTCCTCGCTGCTGTACTGCCACCTGGGAGATCAAAGGTGGCAATACAGCTGAGGGTGGCAGGGAGGGGGAGATGTAGGCTGTACATCAGGGTGATATGCACGCTCAATGTGTGCATGCCCCATGGCCTCCCTAGTGCCCCTGCATCCGAGGTGGGGAGAAACAAAGAAAAGACTCCACCAGGCAGGATAGCTTCCTACCTCAACTTGCAGACCTTGCACCACCAACTGCAGCACCACTCCACTGACGCTGGCTTGAGTTACCTCAGGGGGACAGAGATCCCCAAAGAACTCTTAAGAAAGAGCCATGCCATATACGTTAAGTCATGAGGATAACATAGAAACACAGAATCTGATGGCAGATAAGGACTGCCTGACTCACTAAGTCTGCCCATTTTCTTCTGCCTATTGTTAATATCTCAGACCTCATTTGGTCTTCGGCTTCTCCTTACTCCTTGGTTGATAGTATTCCTTTATGTTTGTCCCATGATCTCTTGAATTCCCCCTAACATCTTTGCCTCCACTACCTCCGCGGGGAGGCTGTTCCATTTGTCCACCATCCTCTCTGTGAAGAAGTACTTCCTCATGTTACTCCTGAGGCTGCCTCCCTCCAACTTCAAATCAAGACCTCTTGTTCTCAAACCCTGTTTTATCTAGAAGATGCTACTCCCTTGGATCTTGTTAATGCCCTTGAGGTATTTAAAAGTTTCTATTATAGCTCCCCTTTCACGTCTTTCCTCCAGAAAATACATGTTGAGGCCCCTCAGTCTCTCCTCATACGACATCTGAAGCAAACTTTGTACCATCTTTGTAGCACTTCTCTGAACTGTCTGTACTCTGTCTATGTCTTTCTGGAGATACGGCCTCCAGAATTATACACAGTATTCCGGCTACATGTAATTTCAGCAATGCAGTTATGCTGAATGACAATCAGTTTCAACAAATACACATTAGCATGGTAATTTCAGTGAACTACATTTTAGCGACTACAGTTACAGCTAAATACAGTGGCCTAGGTGATGGTTTCTCACTCTCTCATCCTGAAAGTTAAATGCAAGACCTAACAAATAATCCTTGCATGGGTGACTCACATAATCCCCGATGATTTGAACAATGCACTGTGGCAGACCACAATGGTGCCTCCAAGTGAATGTTTCTGCACAGCCAAGCATAATCTGTGCCATCCTAACTTCTGCCATGCATTGTTCCTCTTGAATGCACTCTAGGAACCTCCAAACTGTGGGGTGGCGCACACAGATACGAGTGTTAAACACTGATATTCCTGATGGTTACTGCTGATAGTTATGCAGGGGGTTATGCCCCCCTGCATCCCCCCCAGGGACTGTGCCACCCAACCCCCCCATCTCTAATATTCTAACACCGAGATGCTCATGGATAATGGAGGTAATTAGCATGTTTCTGATCGCTCAATAGTGCTGTCGCTATAGTTGATAATGCTTTATAGTGGCATTCACTATTATACCGAAGCACAGTAATTGATCAGTCGCTATTATATACTATGCGCTATAGCTGTAATTGCTAAATCACTTTCTCTGTTATTCCTTCACTTAAATTACATCTCTCAAATGACATGCTACCAGTATTCCAGATGTGGTCTCACTAATTGTCTGTAAAGTGGCAGCACCACCTCTCTCCTTCTACTAGTGATACCCCTCACTATGCAACCCAGCATCCTGGTGAATCTCCCTTCTGCCTTCTTACACTACCTGGACCTCTTTAGGGCATTGGTTATGATCGCTTCTAGGTCCTTTTCTTGATTTGTGTTTGCTAGGACCTGTCACCCCCCATCATGTACTCCTCACCTGGATTTCTGTGTCCCAAAATGAATGATTTGACATTTTTTGTATTAAAACTCAGCTGCCACACCCTTGACCATTCCTCAAGCTTGCCTAGGTCCCTTTTCATTTTCTCCACCCCCTCAGGAATGTCCACTCTGTTGCAGATTTTAGTGTCATCTGTGAAGAGGCATACTTTTCCCTACAGCCCCTTTACAATGTCATTAAGACTTTAAAGATAACTGGTCCCAGTACTGAACCCTGTGGTGCCCTGCTGGACACTTCCCTCCCATTGGATCGGGCCCCATATATCGCTACTATCTACATCCTTCCCCTCAACCAGTTCCTGATCCAGTTTATTACCTTGGATCCCACTCCCAGGCTTTCAAGCTTGTTTGAAAGCCTCCTGTGGGAGAGGGTGTCAAACCTTGCTGATGTCAAGATGAGCCACATCCACTGCCCCTCCTGTTGCAGCTCCACTGTCACCCAATCAAAGAAATCTATCAGATTTGTTTTACAAGACTGACCCACTGTAAATCCATACTGCTTTGGATCCTGCGCCCCTCTATCCTCAAGATATGCACAATCCTTTCTCTTACAATGAATGACCCCATCAGCTTCCCTACCACTGAGGTCAGGCTGACAGGCCTATAGTTGCCCACCTCCTCCCTGCTCCCACTTTTGTGGATAGGGACTACAATGCCCTTCTCCAGACGTTTCCACGGAATAGTTAAATAGTGCTGCCAGCTCTCTCCCAAGTTCTTTCAGTATTCTGGGATGTATCCCATCCAGTCCCATAGCCTTGTCCCTCTTCAGCTTTGATAGTTCTGGAGGACTCTCTCCTCTGTGAATGGATTGCTGCCCTCCTCCTCCATTGTTGCCTCTAGTACCTAACTTCCCTTTGTAAAAACTGAACAAAATATGCATTCAGGATTTCTGTTTTTCTGTGTCTTCCTCAGCACCCCCGCCCTTTTTAGCCTCACGATCTCTCTTGGACTTTTTTCTTTCACTAATGTACCCATCTATAAAAGTCTTATCTCTTCTGATTATAGCTTGTGCTGTTATCTCCTCCATTTGTGCCTTTGTTCTTCTGACTATGCCTTTGCTTTTCTGACTATCTTCCTGCCTGTCTCTGTTTGACCAGATACAGACTCCTGTCCTCCTCACTCTGAGTACTTTGTACCTCCTGAATGCTAACCTTTCTTCCCTTACCTTTCCAGCCACTTCCCTTGAGAACCACAGTGGTCTTCTCCTTCTCTTTGCCTTACTCACTTGTCTAAAGCACAAGCTTGTTGCTTCAACTAAGGCCCCTTTGAGATATGCTCACTGCTTCTCTACTCCACCCTGTTTCTCTTCCTTCACTGGTTCCCTGAGACAGTCTCTCATCTTCACTAAGTCAGCCCTCCTGAAATCCAGAATGCTTGCCTTCATGTGGTTTGCTTCTTCTACCGTTCTTACTTTGAATCGCTCCATATGGTGGTCACTGGACCCTAAGTGGCCTCCTACCACTTCACCTGTAACTCTTTCCCCATTTGTAAGCACTAGGTCCAGTGTCACTTTTTCTCTGGTGAGTTCCTCCACTAACTGTCTGAGGCATGCCCCCTGCAGGGCATCCAGGGTGCCTCTACCCCATGTTGTTCAGGAAGAAGTAGGCTGCTGGTTAACTAGGATCTGCAGCTTATCCAGTAGGCAGGGAAATGGGCAGACTGGGTGGGACAAGCGGTCCTTATCTGCCGTCAAATTCTGTTTCTATGTTGTAGTTGCAGTATTGGTGCTACAATTTATATTCTGATGGCGAAGGTGGCATGCAAGTGATGCAGAGTGAAGTTGTAGCGTGAGTAAGTCCCAGAAAAAGTGGGTGATGGAGCTGGTTCCAGAGGCGGGACAAAGGAGACAGGCAATGAAAGGGCCATGATAAACAGATGATGTAAAAAAAAAAGATATAATTTTACTTCAGATTTTCTTAACTACACCATAACTGCATTGCAGTTACATTGAAACTGATACTTAAAGTGTTAAAAAAAAAAAAACAGACCTTGCATAAGTCCAAATAGACTACATCCACAGCCCTTTCCCTAACCACCTCCCCAGTCAACCAGTCGAAAAATGTGACTAGGCTGGCTTGGCAAAGTGTGTCCCTTGTAAAGCTGTGCTGAGAGGGGAGAAAACCTTGACCACAGAAAAGTGCTCCATAATTCTGTCCTAGATAATGGCTTCCAGGGCCTTGTACAACACTAACGTCAGGCTGACCACCTGTAGTCACCCAGGTCTGACCTTGCCACCTTCTTGAAGATGGGGACCACATTGTTTACTTTCTAGTCCTCCAATACCACACCTGTCTCCAGGCTTCAGAAAGCACCACACTGTCCAGACAGACTTCTGAAAGATGAACATACGTACATATGCACATACTAAGAACCCATTGGAATAGCTGGACCGTCGGCACTGCGGTTGGATTTCCGATTGTGACGCTGGTGACCCTGGTTTGGGAACAGACCTGGGTCATTGGAGGGCCAGCCAGGGGAGAAGGATTGAGTGTCCCCAGGACTGCTCTCCTTCTCTGGGGGGAGGGTGTTGGGTGTCACCGGCACTTGGCCACCCCTGGCGGAGGCCAGGGGTCACCACAACAGCCAGTGACAGTAAGGAATCTAGGGACGGGATGGATGCTGGCATCAATGCACATTCCCACCCCCCACTAATGGGGGAAAAACTAGCCCACCCACTGCCTCCATGATGCTCGCCCCTTGTCTGTGATCGGCTCCCCAGGCCAACTCCTACCCTATCCCATTGACCCTGGCACCCTTCAAGGGGAGGTCGGTTGCCACAGCCCTACCCTGGGGGATAAACCAGGGGTCCTGGAAGGGCAGCCAATATGGGAAGCTGCAGCAAGAAGGGGTCCATGACTGGGCTGATAACTGGCAGTGAGGATGGGTGCAAAAGAAAAAAAAAAAAAAGAAACCATCGGAATAAGGCCATTTTTGGTCTACTAGGTCTGCTGGTATTGCAGGGTCCTCAGTTTAAACTGAGAACACCACACCTGTACAGACAGACTCTTGAAATATGAACACACTGACTTCCAAACATATGAAGAAGACATCAGAATAAGGTCATTTGGTCTATCCAGTCTTCTCATACTCCAGGGTCCTCAGCTTAAGCTGAAAGCACCACACCAGACCAGACAAACTGCTGAAAGCACCAAACCTGTCCAGACAGACTCCTGAAATCACCACACCTGTTCAGACAGACTCCTGAAAGTGTAACATCTGTCCAATCAGGCTCCTGAAAGCACAGCACCTGTCAAGACAGACTCCTGAAAGCATCACACTTGTCAGGCCACACTCCTAAAAGCACCACACTGTCCAGACATACTCCTGAAAGCACCACACCTGTCCAGACAGAGTCCTGAAATCACTGCACCTATCCAGGCAGACTTCTGAAAGCACCACACCTGTCGGGACAGGCTCCTGAAAGTACCACACCTGTCCAGACAGACACCTGAAAGCATTGCACCTGTTCAGACAGATTCCTGGATGCAATGCAACTGTTAGGACAGACTTCTGAAACCACCACACTTATCGGGCCAAACTCCTAAAGCACAACACCTGTCCAGACAGACTGCTGAAAGCACCATACTGTCCAAATAGACTCCCAAAGCACTGCTTCTGTACAGACAGACTGCAGAAAGTACCATACCTATTCAGACAGACTCTTGAAAACACCACACTAGTCCAGACAGACTCCAGAAAATACCACATCTATCTAGACAGACTCCTGAAAGCAGCACACCTGTCCAGACAGACTCCTGAAAGCAGCACACCTGTCCAAACTCCTAAAAGCACCTTACCTGTCCAGACAGACTGCCAAAACTACAGTACCTATCAGACAGGCTTCATAAAGTACCACGCCTGTCGAGACAGACTCCTTAAAGCATCCGTCCATAGCTATCTAGACAGATTCCTGAAAGTTACACAACTGTCCTCGAAGACTACTGAAAGCACCACACATGTCCAGACAAACTTGTCACAGCACTGTACCTGCCCGGGCAGACTCCAAAAGGCACCACAGCTGTCCAAACAGACTCCTGAAAGCACTGTACCTATTCAGACAAACTTCTGAAAGTGCTGCACCTGTCCAGACATACTTCTGAAAGCACGGCACCTGTCAAGACAGACTCCTGAAAGCACTATACCTATTCAAACAGACTCCTGAAAGCACTGCAACTGCTCAGGCAGACTCCTGAAAGCACCACATCTGTCCAGTCAGACTCCTGAAAGCACTTTACCTATCAAGACAGGCTCCTGAAAGCACTGCACCTGTCTAGACAGACTTCTGAAAGCACTGCACCTGTCCATACAGATTCCTGAAAGCACTGCGCCTGTCCAGACATACTCCTGAAAGCACTGTACCTGTCCAGACAGACTCCTAAAAGCACTGCATTTGCCCAGGCAGACTCCTGAATGCACCACATCTGTCCAGTCATACTCCTGAAAGCACTGTACCTATAAAGACAAACTCCTGAAAGCACTGCACCTGTCCAGACATACTCCTGAAAGCACTGCACCTGTCCAGACATACTCCTGAAAGCACTGCACCTGTCCAGATAGCCTACTGAAAGATTAAAGTAAGCAGCCCTGCTGATTAGTCTCCTAGCTCCACAGTGATCCTGGAGTATATCCCTCTGCACCTTAGGACTTACACGGCTTTGTATTTGCTAAGCCATATCAATATCATGGTAGGCATGATGTCTACTGGATGCATTGTGGATACATCTGATGCCACTGGCCCTCATAATGAGCTCAGTTCCCCATCAGGGGCCACTTGATGAACACTGACTGTTTCATTCAATATCTCGACTATTGCCTCTGGTTCCAGCCCTTTGCTACTGCTTGAATCACTTTTTTCAAGGAACTCTTTATGTGTTTTGCATTAGAAGTCTAATTAAATATTCATGAACCTAGTGAGGCTCTGGATTGGCTATTGGATCGGTCATTAATGTTTTGGAAATAATTGATCCAGTTGCCAGATGACACTGTGTGGTCTTCATGGCTCATGCCACTCTACTCACAACCTAAACCTAAGTAACAAAAAACTGTAAACATGAAAGTTGTTAGTTCCATTAGACTTATAACAATAACAAATTAGAAGCTGGTCATTTCCTTGGATTAATGACCAGCTGGTGGGAGGTGGCCCTCAGCTGCACCTCGGGCCACCCATTCCCCTATGCCATTGTTAATCCCTCAGAAATGATTGACTTCTCAGATGTTATTGCTTAAGTATTAATCTTGTGTGTATCTCTAACTGTACCTCAGTTTGCTGCTTGAAAGCCTTATCATCTAAATGGGACCATACCCCTTAGTGGCCAATTGGCAGGGCTGTGCTTTGTGCTGAGCACACCATTTAGTGCCTTCATTGGGCTTTACTGTTGGAGCTACATTCAAGTAAGTATCAAGCCATAACAGGGTGTGCATTATTAGAGAATTAATGCACGGTCAGGTAACGTCACTCGGCCAATGAAATTTCTAGATTTTTTCCTTGCCATTTTATAACCATGCTTAGGGCACTCATCATTTGCTTCAATCATGTCTGTATATAGCAACTTTAGTGCACTGCACTTACATATGCTCAGGATAGGGGCTTTGTGAGGAGAAAGCAGAGATCTTTGAATATGGGGCCCCATATTGTTTTTTCCAATTCCTCGCAGAAAAAATATTTAGATTTGCTGATCTGTACAAATTTCAACTGATAAGTAAAAAAAGGTTCTTCAGTTACTTAAGTACAGCAATATATAGTATTATCTGTTCTCAGTATAACTTATTTCTAATGCACAGTTCCAGGAGTGTCTACACTGTTAAACTGAAATTTCTCTCTCCCAGTCACAAATTACACTTTGCCATTTCCAACTAGACCCAGGTAATAAGACAACAGAACATAACTCTACTAGATAGTATATATCATGTACCACTTGTGGCCTTGGTAAAGACTTGAAAACTATTATGAGTTCAAATCTATGTAAAGAGCTACACATTTATCATATCTATGCACAGCAAAGTGCTTCAAATCAAGTTGACCTAGCAGTGTTTCAGAAACTCAGTTGCTAGGTGAATCATAACAAGGTTTCTCAGAGCATCTAAACTACAAAGGAGTAGTTCACAGCATACAGTAGATACATACATACATAGATATTGACAGCAGATCAAAGGTCAATTGTCCCATCCGTCTGCACACCCTACCTAACTACTGTGTAGAAAGCATCCAAAACAAAGGAAGATTTCAGACTTTTGAGTGTCGCTTTCACAATACTCTCAGTTACTGTATGTTACTGTTTTGTTGTCAATGGCTGCATGGCTTAGTTGCAATCCCACCTGCAGAGCTCAACCTATAAGTTGCTTGGTCTTTAAGTGCTACAAGAAAGATGAAATAGGCAGCAGAAGGTGTGGTGTCACATGCTGATGATGTCATCGAGGAGAATGGCATTCCAAACATGCAGGCCTACCCAGGGCAGCAGAGAAGTGCAAAGCTTGCAAACTTCATTCCACAACATACTCTATGAAGTTTTCCAAATTCATGAAGTGTGAAGTGCCAACTTCACGAAGTTTTTAACAGGTGAACTGGCACCTTTTCCGAGCAGTTGCCGCTTCCCATAACTCACCTGACTTCATCATGAAGTGCCATTTCCAAGGGAAAGTCGCTGTGAAGCAATGAAATGGACAAGACACTAAGTTATTAGCAAAGGCAAATGTTACAGTTTCACTGGTGAAGTGAAACTGCAACATCTCTACAGGGGAGGTCTCACCAACTCCAGAGCACTGGCCAGATTTACTTAGTAGCAGCACTCAGAGAAGCGGAGTGACTTCCAAGAAAATGAGACCCCCAACATGGGTGACCGTAATTCCTGAAGCTCTTTGGTGTTGTATAATCAACCTCTTTATGGAGTACAAAGTCTTTGAGTGAACCAAAATTAAGTTCAATATTTAGAATCTGTGACTTAAAAGTGATCAGCCCATTAAGTTGAAGATGAAAGTCAACTGGCAAGCACAAACATTCTGTCTCCGTAATACTGGGAGGCCTTATCGTTGCAGTGTTCTGACCAATGGCAAAAGGCAACCCAGGAACAGGTATTGCAGATGTTAGTAACACATTTTAATACTATCCCTGAAATGTAAACATTTGTTACCGCTCACCTAGACGGGAGCCCAAAAGATCTCTGTCTACCCAGAAAGAATGATGAAACTCAGGGCGGAACACAATTACACAATATTATACCTAAGATAAGACTACTGGTTACTGCAGTAATGGCACATTTGTACATAGCTAATAAGTATCTCACTGGTCAGTTTGATGGGCATCTCCAGCTGGGATAGGGTTATCTTAGATATTCATTTCTTGCTAAGTTAGGCACTTTGGTAAAACAATAGAGTGATTCTGTTAGGTATAAATATATATATATATACTGTATATATACATATATATTTTTATGGATGTGTAAATAGTTATATTTACTAATGCCACAAGATGGTGCCCTAGACCATGATTATACTGTGGATTTCTTACAATAGCTAAGCAGTAATTATATAAGCAAACGTAGTTATAATAATTTCCCAACATCTTATAGTGATGGTATATGGGGAACCAGAGGGTTAGCAGGCCTACAGTAAGCACAGTTGATTAACAATCAGGTAGTACCACAGGTGGAATTTTGTCAGAAAACAATAAGCAGGTGAGAGCTGACTCCAGGGATATTGGTGTTGTGGCTTCAACTCACAAACAAACCTTAAAAACAAACGATGGTAGCCAAAAACACATATAGCACAACAAATGAAGATGCAGCTGAAATCTAAATGTATGGGTGCAGTGGCCTTTGAGCAATCAGAGTCCAGCATTTTGAAAGCCCATTTCTAAAGCTGGATACAAAACTCCTTCGTTTGCAATACTCAGCATAAATGCACTGGCAAGCAACAGGAGCCAGCAGATCACCGTATTTTTCGGTCGTTTCTCCCTTTGCTGTGTGCATGGTTTTGGGTGCTGTTTTTGATTTTGCAATTCTTAGCAGAGATAAACAATTAGCCGAAAATTTGTTGTAACCTTACAATACTCGTTGACAGATCATTACAGCCTTGGCTGTGTTAGAATGTCTCTAAATACAGAATAGCTGCCATATTTGCCTGTATCGCCACTGCACTGCAGAAATAGGATTTATAATTCTGTGACACATACCACTCAACTTCCTGTCCTGCAAATCAGGGACAGAGCTTAGAAAACATCAGGGACAAATGACTAAAATCAGGGACACATCTTACAAAATAGAGATGTCCACTTAAAATGTTGCTGTATTGTGGGGTGTAGTGTGAAAAGCAGTTTGTGAAGGAGAAAAAGACTGTAGCATTAATGTCTGACAATAGTATCCCTACTTTTTAATGACAAAAATGCTATATTTATGAAGTACCAAGAGATTTTTTTTTTTATCAAAATGGGGATATCCCTGAATATCTGGGATATTTGAGAGGTATAATGTGACATGCATACTGGCACAGGTACTGAATTACAGAAATACCAGTACATTGGTGGATTAGTCCAGTCATGCACCATTCATGGTACTACTCCAACCAGAACCAGCAGGTGTACGATAGGCTTTGGCAGTTCCATGGTGACGCTGTTTCCAGTGGGTACCACTGTGCATATTATGCAACCGCAAAAAGAGAAAAAGAGGCAAAAATGGGGGAAAAGGAGAGAGAAGAAAGGAACATCCCATTTAACTCTTTCATTTTTCAGTCCCTAGAGAAGAAGAAACTCACAGATGAGGAGGAACAGGAGAAAGAGGAAGAACAGGATGAGGAAGAAGAGGAGGGAGAAGAGGAGGAGGAAGAGATGGAGAAAGAGGAATTGAAGGATGTTGATGGAAAAAACAGTGATGAAAATGGGAAGGAATAAGAAGAATGACTGTGCCCTAGTGATTTGTTACATACACACCAACCCTCACACAGAAAATGATTTTTTTTAAACGAATCTTCTCTGTTTAATAAATGTTAAATCTTATGAGATACCGCATGGGAGCCTTATAAAAAAGATGGTTGGTATGCACCATCACACTTCTGCAGTGTGTTCATTTTAATTTATTAATTGCAAGCTCCGTCATGATGACAGTCGCTGAGATTTGACACTTGACAAGATATTGTCTAACAAATGCAGCTCAGTCAAGCAGAAGCCACTTTTCTCTTATTTTTCAAATGGTAGTTTCCCTTTTTTCTTCTATTTACAGTGTCCCTTTAAACAGACTATGAGTCTCCTCGGGTTACTTCATCATGTGTTTAGCGCTACATTTTGTACACAACCTACTGAACTTTTGGGAACAGCTGGTCAGACATTTTATTGCAGGGTTGAGGATTAGCACGATACAAATGATTGTCAGTGGTCATCTGCCCAGAGTGCTTTGATGTGGGAAGGGGGGATGAGTAGACTGTGATGAGTCATGCATAGTGATGAAAACTTATAATTTAATAATTATGAGGGGAGTTGTAAACCAGCCTTGTGGCCCACTGGGCCTTAGCCGGTTACAAAAAGAATAATATAAAATAAAGTACCTGTGTAACACCCCCACACTTGTACTACCACTGGAAGTCCGTAGAACACAAACCACAGAAAATGAGGGAGATTCAAAGTCAACAGGCAGAGGTGGGAAAAGTGTCACACCAAGTCAGATGAGGTTGAATAATTCATGGAAACACATGAAAAGTGCACTGATATCCAGGTCACCCCTGAAAACAGGTATTGGTGCCTAGTGGGCCTTACCTGGTTACCAAAGCATTAAAAAAATGATCTCATATTGGTCTGTTGGGCCAACTTTTTTTGGCTTACTCAGTCTTTCCTCAACGCATCAGCCAGTGGCCATTGGGTGTGCAGAGGATGCCACTGGATTAGAAAACAATTTCTTTCTTTCTTTCTTTCCTTTTCTCTCTTTCTTCTCCTGTTTCTTCAGAGTTTCGCTATCCTCCTTTTTCCCCCCAGAACATTGCCACTTGTTTACCGGTGTTCAATGAACTACAAATCTTACTGGAATTAAAGTATGTGTTCTCCTTACCCAGTACAAGGAAGTATAGCACTACTGCCTAACATAAAACCAAATCAAATAAGAAGACCAGACTTTTCCCTGCTATGCATGACATGAAACTTGGTGATGGATAAATTGACAACCCTGAGACCGGAACACCAAAGTAAATAGCATGGTTTTGGGTTATAGTGGGGGTATAATTATCATCCCACAGTTTATTCTCATTTATTGATTAGTATATCTTCCTTGCTTAACAAACACCACTGCCATAGCAAAAGGATCTCCTATCATTTATTTTTCACCAGTTAAGAAATTTAGTGGCAACTCTGGGTCTAGTGGTTCCATGTCATAATGGTGATCACAGAATAGCGATCACAGTTACGGTGAGTGTGCATCACCAAAAATGAATTTCGGCTATGCACACTCACAGTGAGGATGAAGTGATCCCAAAACCTATGAGTGTTTTTTTTTAATGCGGGGCTGCACAACCTGCACCCCATACTAATGGATTCTCAACTCCAGGGGTGCATGATGAGGGTGAAAACTTTGTAAGCATTCAATCATGGTCACCTGTACACAATATACTGGGTCTAGTAATATTTGTTTCACAAAATACCCAAGGATGATTTTATTTCACCATTAAGACTTTGAGGATATTTTCTATTTGTCCCTAGTGAGTTAAACCTCTGCATGCCAAAGGTGAATTTTATTTTTATTTCTTTTATACAACTTTTATTTATAACTTTCAGATATTTCTGTGCAACAAGCAAACATTCCTCCAGGAAACAGGCCAGCTGTATGTGCATAAATACAAAGAAAAGTAATTGCATTCCCTAAACTTTGCTGGTTATTTATTTGTTATTCTATTTGCTAACTGAGTAAGTTCTCTGGACCAAATGTACTCAATTTCAGAAACCACCCAGGCCTCTGGGCAGATATACAGGAGTTAAAAAGGTAATGGTAGGAACATCTTCACAAGGTATTTCGTATCATAACAGTTGCATTACAGGAGATAATTTACAAAATCAGAGGGTACATTAGATTATAATACAAAGAGAATAAAGTATGGGTCAGGGTGTGTAACAAGAAGTTTACACACACCCGAGGGGTTAGATGCTCATAAACCCAAGGCAAAGCTAGAGGGTTATGACTAGCATCTAACCCCTCGGGTGTATATAACCTAGGTTTAAACCCGACCCATATTTTATTTTATATAATTGCTGGGTTTTCCTTTTTGACCTCAGCAATTGTATAAAATAAAATGTTGCTGTGCAGCCATGGTCTGGTTAAGTTGAAGTCGCGTAGTCAGCAGTTTGATTACTAATTAAATTTTTCTTATCTTGTGCGTAGCCCTGAGGATTAATTTTAAATGTTTTGGCAGATTTGTTTTTTTACTACTCTACACCTAGTGCAGGTGGTGGTTTACTGTCCCTTAGTGGTTGGCAAGCAGACACGGTGGTGAAGCGGAAGTCGCGATGGACAAATGCACACAGTGGAAACCGTGAGCATGTTTGCGAATGAACACTCCTTTATTACAACAAATTATACAGTGATTTCCCTTTGGGAAAAAGGAAACCATTAATTATACATTAATGCTGCACAGTGCAAGAGAATATGCATACAATTAAACAGAGAAGCACTTTTATTCATGTACATCGTCACTACAAATTTTCCAAAAGATGGCATTTAAGTCTAGCTTTCAACATGAGGTGACTTGGAGCTGTGTGCAGGAAAATGAACTATTCCATAGTTTAGGAGCATAGTATGAACATGTTCTGCATCCCATCATTGACATATTGTGGGTCCTTGTAAAGACCCTGATTTGAGGCTCTGAGAGCCCATGGGTTCCATTTATAAGTAGCAGCATCCCAAAAAGGTGATACCGCTAGGAAATCCAAGACTGTGAACAAAACAGACAAGAATAACATCTCCACCTCATTCTGGAAAAAAAAAACAATCTAACAAAGAGTAAAGATCACAGAGGCAATATCTGTTGTTAGCACATGTTATTTGAGGGATAGTGCTAAAATCAGATAAAATATTACGAATGGTAAATTAGAATTTTGCTGTGTTACATGGCTCATGAGCTGCACAACCTGTCAATTTAAATCCAAAATGAGTTGTAGCTGACGTCTAATCCCATATATTTATTTATTTATTTTAGATTTTGATAACTGGGTAAGCCCACTGAGACCAGAGGTCCCTTTTTCAGGGGTGACCTGGAATTAGTTACAGAAAAGACAATTTACATTTTTTCCTTACATTAGTTACATATGTTGCACAAATAGACATCAGTGACAGTATACTGGAGTAGAGTAAGGAATTCACAGTACAGTCTCAAGGATTAATTACAATAGTTACATTAGATATACAAGTGTAGTATAGAAACAGAATATATTATGATGTCAAGTTTCATCACCAATTTGTAGGGGAGGGAGACACCAATAAATTGGCAATCAAAGATTAAGAGATACATTCAGGAATGAAGTGAGGTTCAAGGCAGTGCAGCAGAAAAGAGGCCTGGGCTAGGGAGCTAACGGTTACAGCCACAGAGACTGAGATTTAGAAGATATAGTTTGAGTCCAGACTTGAATTGGGTAAGGGAAGATGAGTCCATCAGGCTGGATAGAAGGGAGTTCCATAGTTGGGAGGCAGAAAATTTTGAAGGAGCATTTGCCTTGGTTGCAGAGAATCCTGGGAATGTTAAGGGGATGATTTGCAGATGACCGCAGTGTTCCAGTTAGCTCTTTGGGAGAGAGTAGCCCTCTTAGGTGGGGAGGGCAACCAAGGGTAGTGAACTTGAAGGCAAGGCAGGCAATGGGGTAAGCTAGCTTGTGCCAAAGTGAGGGCCAGTTTAGTTCCTTAAGTGCCTCACAATGATGCCTCCTAGGAGAGGAGTTTGTGGCGAAACGAGCCACATGGTTATAGAGCACTGAAAGCTTGCTGAATTCGGTCTCACGGAGGAACTGCAGTAGAGGAGCCCCGTGTAGGATAGAGGAAGAGACTGCAGCTAGCAATTGCTCTTCGTGCAACCAAGGATAGAGAATTCCCAGATGGTAAAGGAGGCCAAGTTTTTGGTGGGTGGACTTGGTTATGGAGTCGATATGGGGTTGGTAGGTCATTTCTTGGTCAAGATGGATCCCAAGGTATTTGAAGCTGGCCATGACCTCTACTTTTTTACCAAGGTTTGTGTAGATCTGGAGCAGCTGACTCCTGTCAGGGCCCAGTCGTCTTGAACCAAACAGTACGGCTTTAGTTTTTTCCTCATTGAGTTTAAGGGAGTTTGCAGAGAACCAGGCCTCAAGTGTTGAGAGACTATTCTGCAGTTTCGTAGCTATGACACTAGGTTGGGGATCACTGCAGTATATGACGTGTCGTCCACATACAAAATGAGTTTGCTGAGGGAGCAGTTTCCCTCAATGTTATTGAGGAAGAGTGGAAAGAGCAGGGGACCCAGAATTGAGCCCTGGGGTACCCCTGCCCTAACGGATCTAGGGACAGACTGGGTACCCTTTCAGCGGACATTTTGGGTACGGTCACTCAGATGGCTCTCAAACCATGAGAGTGAGTGGTGATCCAGTCCTAAGTGCAAGAGTTTTAATAGAAGGAGATTATGACTGACCAAGTCAAAGGCCTTAGGCAGGTCAATGAAGAGGGCACCCGTTGGGGAGCCTTGGTCCAGAGAGGCAAGGATGTCCACAGTGAGCCGTATGAGTACAGTATCTGTACCATGGCCCTTTCTAAAGCCATGCTTTACATTAGCCATAAGAAGGTGCTGCTCGAGGTAGTCTTGAAGTTGGTTAGAGACTAGTCTTTCCTGGATTTTCCCAAGGGGACTAAGTAGGGAGATTGGCCTATAGTTCCCCAGGGTGTCTCGGGACCCACTTTTGTAGACGGGGACAATGGTCGCTACTTTCTACATTTTTGGGACAACACCTTCCAGGAGCAATCTATTTATGAGTAGGGAGACAGGACGGGCAATTGCCGGGGCGGCAGCCCTCAGTAGGCGAGGTTCAAGATGGTCATGTCCTACCAAGGAAGAGGGGTTAATTTTGTGTAGGAGAGGTAGAACCTCTGACTGATTGACCAGCTTCAAGTAGAATTGAGGCTGAGGTTGCACCCAAGTATCTCCAGGTAGATGGGTAGACCTGGAGAGGTCAAGGGGGGGAGGAACACTTGGGTTAGTGAAGTAGGCACCGAACGCTTCTGCAACTACTAATGGGTCATTGGTCAGTGAGTCTCCCACCAGGATGGAGTCCATTTGAGTATTAGAGGAGCCTTTGAGGAGAATATTTATGTGGCCCCAGAATTTTTTATGGTCACATAGGTGCCTAGTTTCTTTTTTACACTGGTTTCTCAGCTCTCTGTACTTATCCCAGTCAGATTGGTTGCCAGTGGATTTGTAGTTTCCCCATGCTCTGTCTCGAAGGAGCATGGAGTGCTTGAGGGACGGGTTCAACCATTGATGGCATTTTCCCTGTACCTGGAGCTTTTTTATGGGAGCATGCTTATTTGATGCTGACAAGCAGATTTGAATGAAATATGCAAGAGCCTCATCAAGTAAGGGGAGAGACATAATAGGAGTCCAGTCGATGTTCCATAAATCAGAGCAGAAGTCAGCTGGTGCAAACCTACTGTAGTTCAGCACTTCAATGACCTTAGACGAAATTTTTGGAGGCTTGTTGGACCAGACGCAGAAGATAGGCGAGTGATCACTCAGGGCATCAGCCATAATCCCTGCCGACAGAATACAGCCCGGGCAGGAGATGAGGATCCAGTCAATTAGAGAGTGGTTTCTAGTCTTGGGATTATGTCGTGTGGAGATGTCAATGACCTGTGTATATGAAGAGCTGAGCAGTGGGTTTTTAGTAGGGAATGAGAGCAGGGAAGGCCAGTGCAGATTGAAATCCCCAAGGAGTATGGTCTCCCCCAAGATGTTGTCCTCAAGGAGGCTTGCTAGGGATTCAGAGAGGAGGCAGCAGATTGGGAGGAGATAGATACCCCTAAGGTAAGGGGTTTAATGCCTTGCACAGTCCCAAGTGTTAAATTCTAATTAAGATAAGGATCCTAGGCAGCGATTGTGAATTAACCAGTCTGTTACTAAGCATACAAAGGCAGAATTAATTTTGTGCTCTGGGGGCTGGATTTCTGAAACCTTAGACAGCAGCAGTACACTTACATCTTTCAGCACCTGCTGCATTAATCTCCACCGAGACACCAGCAGTACACCAACATCCTGTAGTACCTGCTGTGTCTATCTCCACTGAGATACTGGCAGTACACATGTCCTACAGCACCCACTGTGTCAGTCTCCACTGAGATGCCAGCAGTACATTGTATGTCCTGCAGAACCCATTGTTTTTATCCTCACAAAAATGCAGTGGCTGCAATTTTTGAATCCACGGCCAACAATTTCCAACAGTTGGATGTGGTTTCTAGCAGCTTGTGATCAACTGAAGTTGCAACTGTCAATCAGGACTAATTCTACTTAGACCAAAACAAATGGTGCAAACAGGCTTAGTCCTTGCACTGGCCATGCCCACAGCTGGATACACAACATGTACCATTGATGCAAAGGGGGTATGTCACCTTCAAAAATCTAGTCCCAAATGTCTACTGAAGCAGTGAATTAGTAATTGAACTAGTCTTCTTTTTTCTTTTTTTTCAATTGTATGCCCTCCCCGGGTCAGCCAGATACTACCCCTGTCCCTGTCACAAACCTTCTCACTGACCTACTGCATATTCACTACCTGCACAGAATCCACAGGATGGGTTGCCAGCCATGTTGGTCATGTGAGAACCAGTGGAAGTGCTGGCTGGGAGCAACCTGGCATCTTTTTCTACCAGGTTTTTCCTCCCTTGGGCTGGAGCGGGAGGATGTGTGCACCAGCATGTCATGCTCCAGTCCTACCCTCACTTGCAGGAACTCTCATTGTGCTGTCACCTGGACTATGCCAGGTGGTGGTAGTACCTGCAGTGGGAGCAGGTATCCCCCCTGTCCACTGAAGGAGAGCTGCCTTTGTGCGCTTGATCCTTCCTCACCATGCAGACCCACTGAGCAACCCACTTCTGTCCTGTAATCAGGATCACCGATGTGGAGGGCGGAAGCAGAACTGCTCCCCCATTTTGCTGACAATTGAATGATTCTTAATATAAAAACTGATTTACATAAATCACAACAATCTGCAGGGTCCAGAAATAAAGGACATGATGATCTAGGGTTAGAGTATCATCTTGGGTTCAGGGAGTGCAGATTCTAACCAGGGCTAAATGATCAGTGTCCTTCAGTAAGTCACTTATGCTCTCAGTGCTCCAGACCATATAGTTGTGGAAAGGGGTAGAAGAAGAACCATACATGGAATGAGAAATGGGACCAGATTTTCAAAAGCAGAGAACCATCACAAGCCCTGGATGCATCAAGGACATGGGGCAATGGGTTGCCGGCTATCTAAATGGAATTTTTGTATTTCTTGTGGCAATTTACACTTGCTAAACCATCTTTTTTGTGGTCCAGCTTACGTCAATAATAAGGACCATTTTAACTGAGCTTGCACCCGGGCTTTGGTGCAAGCTGCATTAAATCAGGTCAACTGTTATAACTGCTCCTAAGTTTATAAAATTGGGTGCAGTTGCAGCAGTCTGCAGTGCTGCAGCTGCAGCAGTGCCAGGGTTTGATGCAGGGCTAGATGCAAACCATGTATCAACCTTTTAAAATCTGTCCTATTGTATCTCAACTGGGCTATCCTGGGTACATAAATTGTAATGTAAAAATGCTCCATCAAAGGCTTTATGGCAGTACTAGTCTGTATTATTAACAGGGAAATGTCCCTAGAGAGGGGTTGGAAACATGACCCTTCTGGGCAGTGAGTGGTACTTACAGAACATGAGTGTAATCCTGGTTCAAGGGATGCCTAAAGCAACTATTCTGTCTGGGTTCCTCCAGAGGTAGTGCTGGGTACAAGGTCCAAATTAAAATTTTCATCAAACATTCACAAACATTTGTAAATTCTGTGAATTTTCCCCCAAATTCCTGCCTTGGTGAAATCCAAATCCTCTGAATGTGTTCTGTGAACTTTTTTCTTTATTCTGTGGTATTTTCTGACTGAACTGCTGAATGATGGAATGTAAGTCCCGTGGAATTCCAATCTGCAAATTTAATACATTGATCCACAAGACACACGGTCCTACCATGGTTCTATAAATAACAAAGTAGCTGTTAAGGGGAATTCCTGTAATGCATTGATCCATAATAAATACATTCCTCTGCAGTTGAAAGTGAAGTGAAATTCTGACTTTTGCGGAAAGTGCACTATGGAATTTTATTTTCGCATAGCACTATTCTGGGGTAGCACTGGGGTAAATAGCGATGGCATAGCGTGCTATAGCACGGGGTAGGCAAAGACTGCATGATATAACTTGACTTCAAGTTTCTCACAGCCAATGACTGGAACATTCTTGCTAGTTCTTTGCTTGTATATAATAGCTACTGTACAGTATAGAATAAATGGTTATCCATTGTTCTATATAAAAATCATCCTGCTCAAAATCCTTATTGTGCACATTCTAAGCTATTGTGTGCATTTGAAAGTATTGTTGTGCACATTTCAAGTAGTTCAAAGGTCATAACAGTTTTCATTTCTCATTCAACCTATGTCTAGTTGCTTACTAACTACCCTGTTCCAAAAGTTATACCTTTTAACTTGCACACTTCTATAAATTTAATTTTGATCATACAATAGTATATTTGTGGGAAGGGGGATGCTTCTGTGGCTGCTGTGTGAAAAAGCATATCCTATAGAAATAGAGAATACTGGATGGGCAACCATGCTGAACCAGTGTGTTCTGCCACAGAGGGGTTCTGATTCCCAGTAACCTCAAGAGTGAAGCTCATGAGGTCCTTGGGAATAAGAGCCCTGAGGTGGCAGAAAAATTGGTTCAATGTAGAGTTGCCCTTTCAGTATTTTTTATAGTGCATGGTGCCACCTTATGTCTGCATGAGTGTCCGTGTCATCACAACATCAGGTCATTTTTTCTGATTCAAATACAGCTCAAGCTTTTTCTTAAGACTGAGTAGAATGTTGTTCTGCATATAAAGGCTGAACAGTGTTCTATGCACTTTCATCTGTGGCTGAGCAACTTTCAGCATGGATACAAACTGAGGTAGAACAATGTTCCACCATACACTATAATAAAATATAGGTCACTCTGCATTGGTTCCATCTCCAGGCTGAGATGATAGCATGGACCTCTTGAGCTTTACACTTGAGGTTCATACGTTGTCATTTCAGTCCCTCAATGGGAACACTGCCTTGTTTAGTATGATTGCCGGGATATTATTCTATCTGTGTTTTGAGTGAGTAGTTGACCACTTAAGGGTATTTTGGTCAGGATTAGAGATGCTGAAGATTGAGATTTCACCAGTGAAGTGGGTAAAATTTGACTTCATAAAGCTTTGCAAAGTTTCCACAGATCCTAGGAACTTGCCCACCAAAATTGTGAAGGTTTTACCACAAAATAGCTGTTTTCATGGCAAAGCAGCCACTTTGCATGCACTTTTCTAGTCGATTCACTAAATAAATGCAATTTTACTTGTCACAATTTTGCAAATGTGCACTTTGCAAATTCTGCCAAATTCACAATTGATTCATGAAGGCAGTTTCAACCATGTTGCCTGACCTCCATCAGGATTTAAAGCTGGGAGTGTATAGTGGGTGGTAAACAGGAGGGAAGATCTCCATAAATACATAAAACATAGACATTGATGGCAGATAAGGACCACAAGACCCATCCAGTCTGTCCATTTTTCCTACCTTATGAATGTGCCATAGGCCTTAACTCTGTCAAGGGTCTATACAGTATATTCATACTCATCTATATTGATCCCTTATGCTTACCCCATGCCAGTTTGAAGCCTTGTACTGTATTCATATCCAACACTTCATGAGGTAGGCCATTCCATGCATCCACCACCCTTTCTCTGAAAAAGAACTTCTTAACATTACCCACATCCCTCAGATCTCATGCTGTGTCCTTTGTCCCGCTTATTTTTCTTATATTCAAACATGTTAGACTCTTTCACCTTGTTAATGCCCTGAAGATATTTGAATGTTTTGATCATATCACCTCACTCCCTTCTTTGTTGTAGGATATACATATTGAGCTTTGTTAATCTGTCCTCATATGTTTTCTGATGCAGTCCCTGCACCATTTTGGTTGCCCTTTTCTGGACTGCCTCCATTCTGTTAATGGCATGCATTACTGTACGCAATACTCCAGATGGGGCCTAAACAGTGTTTTGTAAAGAGGGATTATTACCTCCCTCTTACGACTTCTGATACCCTACTAATATGCCCCAACATCCCTCTAGCCTTACCTACTGCTTTAGTGGTCTGCTTGTATGATTTCAGGTTCTCTGTGATGATGATGTCCAAGTCTCTTGCTTCTCTTGTGATTGCCAGCAACTCCCCTCCCAACCTATAGGTTGCTTCAGTGTTTCTCTTCCCTATGTGCATGATCTTGCACTTCTTTGCGTTAAACCCCAGTTGTCACTCTTCAAACCATTTTGCCATTTTTTCCAGATCTCTTCTTATTCTGTCCACCCCATCTGGATCATCTACTCTGTTGCAGATATTGGTGTCATCTGAAACAGGCAAACCTTATGCTCCAGTCCATCTGCAATGTCACTGATGAAGATATTGAAGAGGACTGGCCCCGGGACTGATATCTGAGGTACCTCACTCGTGACTTGCAACTCTTCTGACTGGTATACCGTGACATTGGTGACCGCAATTGAGCAACCCACGAAAGGCATTTCAGAGCAGCAATCCAGGAAGTACAGTGACCGGATGGGGTGGGTTGGTAACCTGAGCAACCTGGAAGCCACTACAGATACACAAGCAGGGGAGTAGGAGTGAGCACGCGCTACAGGTATGCACACAGGGGAGCGAGCACAGTCGGTGAGGGGTGGGAGAAGATTTGAGGGGTGGCACTGCTGCACACAGCTGAGCTAGTCCCATGGTGTAGTGGGTCAGCTCACAGCTTCACTGTGTAGGGTGCTGGGTTTCAGTCTGGGTGCAGGATTGTTTTTGTTGAGCCCGTCCTGAATTAAAATTTTTTTTAGGTTTTAGCCCCCCAACACGCACCCTCCTGGAGTTGAGAATCCTTAAGTAGGGGGAGTGGGGGGCACAGCCCCCCACATCAACATAAAAAAGACATGTCCCCAGTGCCATTTTGTGTGTGCTGAGGAGTCAGATCGCCAACATTGATTTTCAGTGCTCTGACTTGGCCGTAATGGCGATCACACTTTAGCGGTCACCATTATCACATAGAACCCTTCTGACTCTATACCGTTTACCACCACTCTGTTTTCTGCCCACCAACCAGTTTGCCACCCAGTTTACCAAATTCTGACCCACGCCAAGCCCACCCGACTTATTAATCAATCTTCTGTGTAGAAATACTGAGCATTTATAAGGCCTACACTTGCACAGCTATGCAGACCATTCAGACACAAGCACCATATCTAAATACTATGCTACTTAATTTCATAGTAAGGAGTGGAGCATAATTAAACACTAAGCAATTTTGCACCACCAGTAACCTTTACACACAACCTTCAGAACTGAGGCTCTACATTTTTTTTATCAGAATGATCTGTTTTAAGAAATGGTGTCTTGATTAGAGGTTTAATTGATTAAGAGATTGTTTTTCAAATTTATTTTGTGACCCGCTATTAGGTGGGGTCAGTAGTTGGCTGTGGGGTAACAATGGAGGCCCTTATGAAGTGGGTGAGGGGGCCATAAAAATTGAAGTCCTCCAAGAAGCAGTAAACCAAATGCCTCTATCATAGGGTATCAGTGGCATTTACCTTCCTGGCCTGGTTATGGAGGTTCAAAGCTACCAAACATGTGGAACAGGCGGAAAACTAAACCAGAAAACATTTTTGAACTAACTAAACTAAACCATGTATAATAGCAAAGGCTATATCCAGTGTTGCACATAGTATTCTACCAGCTTGGATACAATTGAATACATTTTGGTTGGATTTTAGATGACTTTGGATGACACCCCATGAAGGAGCTGATCTCCTGGGACCCACATTGATTATCCAAGGTATTTGTGGCTCTGACAAGGATCCAATGGGTACAACCATTGGATCTGGGTATCCAGTCATCAGAACCAACTATCAAAGTTGAATCTGATGGATCTGATCTCAGATACCTGGATCCGACTGTAGATCCACAACTATCCGAGGTTAGATCCAAACTCTGACTTTGGTTGGACTGCATTTGGATTTGGATGAATACCAGCACTGCCTGATGGAATGTAATCAGATCCAGAAAAGCACTAATCAGGCATCAATAGCTGTGTCCCCTAGCTACCATGATTTTTTTTTAAAAGCAGCAGTGCAACAAAATTGGTCAAAAAATTGTGACCCTGCCGTTTTCTCTATAAAAGATTTCAGGCATCTTCCTGTGTTATTTGGTGGTAGAAGTTTTCTAATTCCACCAAAATTGGGGTATTTTATAAATGTTTTAATTCAGCTTTTTTCTCAAGAAAATAAGGTGGCCACTACATTTGGCTTAGAAACAGCACTGAAGACATGGCAAGGATTAGGATAGAAAAAATAAAAACAAGTCATGGTGCATAACACAGGACATACCTAAAGGAGTAGTTTCAACAGACATGCTTCTATTTTTTATTAACTGTAACTAAAAGCAGCATTTTGTAAAAACATTTTTCGTTGCATTGCTGGCTTAAGTAAAGACCAGACTGGACAAGTTTGTCCTATATTAACTTTTAGCTCTAGTAATTTAGTGGATAATTGACTACCAAGGCCATTTCTCCTCGGAACAACTGGCTTCATAGTTAATCAGAAACTAATGATTACTATCACTGTCTCTATAGTAAAATGATTGCAACACAAGTTAAGCATTAAGATCTGACAAGGGACTGGGTTAATGTGCGATTATTGCCTTCTAAAGGTGAAGTGAGGCAAGAGACAAAGCGTGATGTCTTATAAATTTAAGAGGTGATTGCTTAAGTGATAATATGATAGTGGATTCACTGTACAGGCAATAATTAAGTTGTGGAGGGGTGGATAAAATATGAGGCCAAAGGCCAATACTTTATTTCCACAAGACAAGCAGAGTATTGCATGAAAAGTAAATCCACTATCATATTATTGTTATTATGGTTCATGTTATAAAAAAAAGAATGTTAAGAGTTGTTTATATTTTTTTCAGTACCCTCTCTAGTTAGAATGCAAGGTTAAGATGATAATGTCACTAATGTCAATTTGTTATCAGTAAAATGGCAGTAGTGGTGCACCTACTCTCATTTTATTGAGAGTAAAATGACTTGTTTGACTTTGCAGTAGGAAAAACTGTGTGTAGTCCTGCATTCTAATTGGAAAAGAGCATCAACATGTAATATCATTTATATTAAAGCAATCCCTGGAGTGCACTGATGCACATTTTGAAATATGTGTTTTCCAATTTTTTTTTAAGATTTTGCAACATTGTTTTATTTCAAGTAAGTTATACAGTAGGTAAGAGTTTCCCTGCCATTAATATAACCTCTTTGCAATATTTGAAATCTATGCCAGACAGTTTGTTTCCACAGCCCTTTACATACTGGTATGGAGAACCCCATTGATTCTGAAGTAGCCTTAGATCAATATTTTGATTAAAGGTACAGACTAATCATGTGATGTTAGATATTATGACCATAATCAGGTCACCTTTATATGAATGTTCCACATTGTAAACATCTTTGTAGAACACATGGAAAGAAGTGAACAAAAGTAATGTTAATGTTGCAGAAAATACATGTATGATATTTCCAAAGTTGTTTCTGTACTATTACGAAGAAGGAAACTATGAAGGTTTGTGGAAAACTACTTCATGTATATTGCTTACTTTCTGTGAGAAAGTTGTAGACGTGCCAGTGGTGTGCAGTCTCAGTTTTACAAGTGGTTGTAGTAAATGACAAAGGACAAAATGTAGCATATACACAACACAAACTTAGCGTATAGTTTACTGCTTGGAACTTGTATGTTTTCATGCAAAACCCAACCATTTCTAGAGAAATTCTTCCAAAACTGAATCTCTCATCAACTTTTTCTCCATTATCTTAGCTGTAGTATATCTTTGTAGTTCTTCACATGAAAGCTTGTGGCTTAACCTTTTTGTTGTTTTGTTTTCAGAATGTCATCCCTTGCAGTTTTGTTTTGCAGTTTATTCACCTTATAAAATTGAAATTGTATGCTGTCTTGTTCTGTACTTTGCCAGCAAAATGTTTAGAGCTCATGTACACTAGCATCAGTCTGCATTTTAATCCTTTTGATGTTATTGTATCATCCATAAATATTTTTGTTTTAATAAACAATTCAATTCTAATGTTGGTTCAGTGAGTTTCTTTACATTTGTTTTTAGTTTTCTAAACAAATATACAAAAACTGTCCACAAACAACTTCTCAGTAGCACTGCAGTATTTTTGTTTTAAAGCATTAGATTATGGTATATGCTCTGATAACATCTAATGACATGTAGATTATGGTATATTCTTTGATAACATCTAATGACATGAAGATTATGGTGCATGCTTTGATAACTACTTCTAAAGACATGTAGATTATGGTATACGCTTTGATACCAACTTCTAATAACATGCTAGGTGATAGGTTTAAATATTTCATTGGCAAGCATTTAAACTAGCCAAGGGAGAGGCACGGAAAGGATATAAGAAGTCTAGCCTCTCCAAAAAAAAAAACAAGTAAGTGATATGAACACCAGGATAGAACATTGATATAGAAAAGGCAGAGATAAATGGAGAAAATAACAAAGGCAATAAGGAACAAGAATGAACAAAAAAAGCAAAACCATTAAAAAATAAATAAAAAACCAACCCCATATCCCAAACAAAAACTCTAAACAACAACCTTAATAAAATACCTGAATATAAGCAATAACAAAACAATACACAAAAACCACAACTAAATATTAACATACCAAATACACAACAAAACAAGAAAAGTAAAGAGAAAAACTCTCTATATAAGAAGAATAATAATAAACAAAAACAAGAAAAACACACAATCACACCAAAACTAAAAAAATAACACCCAATCACAAAAAATTTAAACAAACCCCCAACTCAGAAAAAAGACAAGAATACCAAAAGAAAAACATCATAGAATAGAAAAAAAGAAACAGCAATGACAAAAGACACAAACCACCAAATATTACTAAACTACACACTGTTACCAAATCCAAAACAAAATCCTTCTCAACCACCCCTACAAGAGAAGTATACCCCAAACAATTAGTATTGAAACCACTCAAAAGACCATCTTGAATCTTATACTCGTAACCACCAAACAATATAATACATAACTCAACTACAGTCAACCATACAAAAAGCAAAACTACAATTCAAAACTACATCCAAAAAAGAGAAATTACCTTAAAAAAAGCACTACTTAAACAAGCAACAAAAGTAGTAAACAACAATAGAAACATAAAAACTTTACCATCAAAAAAGCAACAAAACACTTTTAGCAAGCAAATAATCCATCAAAAAGAAAAAAAAAACCATATAGTTTCTAAAAAATAGCAGAAAAGAAAGAAAAAAACAACATTAAAATATAAAAAACAAGAAACAGGAACGAAATTGCCAATTAAAATAAGAAAGAAAGAAAAACAATCAGAAATAACCAAAAAGCTCTCCAAACACAAAGAAAAAATAATACAAAAGAATAAAAACACTTTATAAGTACATTAAAACATAAAAAAAACAAAAGACAAATAAGCAAAACACAAAACAAAATAAACAGTAAACAAAGAACAATCAAAAAAGAATACTAAACAAACCACTCAGCCCTTCTCCAAGAAAATACCTAATCAACAACACAACACTCTAGACAAAATTTCTCCAATCCTTTCACAAAAAATTTAAAAACTCCCTAAAAACTAAGAAATAGAAAAACAGCAAAGGCACAATGCAATTCACCACAGAAATTACAAAAAGTAAGAAACTAGCAACACCACACCTAACTACCATTTTAACAAATCATAGAGAGATAGTACTTAGTATCTGAGAACTAAAGTAAATGCAACCAGTCAAGCCATACAAAGTGAGGGTACTGGACTTTAGGAGGGCTGACTTTGGCAAGATGGGAGAGTGCCTCAGAAAAGCACTAGCAAACAGGCTAGAAGGGGTGTGGAGCAACAATGGGGAATCATCAAAACTGCCATCACAGAGGCAACAAGCCTTTGTGTGAAGCAAATAAACAAATCAAAACAAAAGAAAAAGCCACTATGGTTCTCAAAAGAGGTGGCTGTGAAAGTCAGGAAGAAAAGATAGCATTCCGGAAGTATAAGGAAACACAGAAGAAGCAGGACAGAGAGCTGTACCAGTTAAGGCAGAAGGAAGCAGGAGGGAGTCAGAAGAGCAAAGGCCCAAACTGAGGAAAAGATAGCCAACTCTAGTAGGAAGGGGATAAAACCTTTATAGGTACATCGCAGTGTAGAAAGACAAAGGGAGGTATAGTGAGGCTGAATAGAATGAATGGTGGGTGGGCAGAGGGACAGTGAAAAAGCAGGGATACTGAATGAATATTTCTGCTCAGTATTCACAAAGAGAAGGAAGTGCCTAATCCAATTAACAGAAGCACTCTTGATAGGGAGTCGATCCCAGTCCTTCCACAGAAGAAAGGGTTCTGCAAGAACTCCTAAAACTGAAGGTGGACAAAGCAATGGGTCCTGATGGAATTCACCCCAGAATTCTAAAAGAATTAAGGAAGGAACTAGTGAAACCACTGGCTACTCTTTTTAATAAATCATGGAAGGATGGTATGGTACCTGAGGACTGGAGAAAGGCGGATGCGATTCCCCTTCACAAAAGTGGAACCAAGACAGAGGCAGGAAACTACCAACCCATCAGTCTGACCTCTGTGGTAGGGAAAGTGATGGAGTCACTTCTGAAGGAAAGAATAGTTGAGTACCTAGAGGTCAGTGGGGCATAGGACCCAAGGCAGCATGGGTTCACAGCGGGAAGGTCATGTCAGACGAATCTAATAGATTTCTTTGACTGGGTGACCAAAGTAGTAGACCAGGGAGGGGCTGTGACATGGTCTACCTAGACTTTAGCAAGGCATTTGACACAGTCCCACACAAAAGATTAATAGTCAAATTAACCAGCCTGGAAGTGGGTCCCAGGGTGGTAGTATGGGTAAAACATTGGCTGCACAACAGAACACAGAAGATAATTGTAAATGGAGTCCACTCTGAAGAAAGATAGGTTACTAGTGGGGTACCGCAGGGTTCAGTATCGGGTCCAGTCATTTTTAATGTCTTCATCAGTGACATTGCAGAGGGACTGGAAGGAAAAGTATGCCTTTTTGCAGATGACACAAAGATCTGCAACAGGGTTGATACACAAGGAGGCGTGGAAAGGATGAGAAGGGACTTGCCAAGGTTGGAGGAATGGTCAGAACTATGGCAGCTAGGATTCAATGCAAAGAAGTGCAAAATAATGCACCTGGGAAACAAGAACCCAGGGGAAGAATACACAATGGGGGGAGGTAGTAACAACCACAAAAAAGGAAAGGGACCTGGGGTAATCATATCAGATGACCTTAAGGTTAGCAAGCAATGTGAGAAGGCAGTAGGGAGGGCTGGGGGTATACTGGGATGCATAGGGAGAGGCATCACCAGCAGAAAACAGGAAGTTGTTATCCCTCTGTGCAAACAGTTGGTGAGACCCCATCTGGAGTACTGCGTCCAGTTCTGGAGACCCCATCTCCGCAAGAACACAGACAGGATAGAGGCAGTCCAGAGGAGGGCAACTAAAATGGTGCAGGGTCTGCAAGAGAAGCCGTATGAGGAGAGACTAAAGGAGCTCAATATGTATACCCTTGAGGAAAGAAGGGAGAGGGGGGACATGATAGAAACTTTTAAGTACCTCAGTGGAATCAGCAAAGTCCAAGAGGGTAGCATCTTTCAGAAAAAGAGACATGCAAGAGCAAGGGGACACAAGTGTTGAGAAGGGATCCATGACTGTATACGCGGCCAGTGCATGTGACAATTTCTGAGGCATCCAGACGGAGTTCCTCCTTGACTTTACTCAGCTGCCTGCCCCTAACTGAAGAGAAGTTAGCTACCCCAAGAGGGCTGAGATAAAAAATACCTCTATCTCTGCCTGCCACAGTGGTGCAGTGCCGAGGTCTTCTGCTCTCCAGCCTCTCTCTCTCGGTCTCCACCAGACCGCAGACTGCTATTGCTGTGCGACATGATGCTCCCTCAGTGCAGAGTGCAGACTCTGCAGCAGAGACATCAGGGGCAGCCACAGGGATGGCAGTCAGTCAGACAATGAAGTCTCTCCTCGGTCAGTGCTCAGCAGCTCAGACGATTGCATCGGGATGGGACGGTCCTCAGCATTAGCAGTCAGTCACTGAATGGCATGGCAAATCTTTACTTTTAAGCAAGTGTAATTTAATTTACTAAAGTACTTTCTGTGATGATGAGTGACTGAGTCAATGATGTGAATTATGTTTTTTGAATGAATGGTTGAGGGACACTCCAGGCTAAGCTGAGGAGGAAGGATGGGAAGGAATAAATGGATTTCTTCTTTGGGAAAGGGGGGTGCGAGTAGTCATTGTCTTCAACAAAAAGTGGTGGATGCCTGGAATGATATTTCAGTGCCTCAGTGGTTGGAGCAAAGCTTCAAGTATGTAGGGATTGTCAAAAGGAAATGTTATGGAAACGGGGGCTAGAGATCAATGGTTATAGTATAACCAGGATGGGAAAGAAAAAGAACACTGGATAGACCAAGCGGTCCTATGATCTGCCATCAAACTCCATGTTTCTATGTTTCTATGGTTGGGGGTGCAGGGTCACAAGTTAGAAGCCAGGGAGGGTGCTTGAAATTAGGGATGGGGCGAATGCTGCCATAGTGAGGACATGGCTGGTGAAAGGCTCAGGGATAATGCTGCAGTGGCTGAGATGCTGGAGGCCAAGTTGAAGCCTCAGTAGTCTGCAACCCAGTCTTAGTACTGAGTGGGTGCTTGCTTGCCAGAAGCTGAGACAGATAAAGAAGGATGGAGTGAGCAAGGGAGGTATGGTGAGTGTAGGATTAAGGGCCAGGCTTGACATGGGTCAGACCCACAAAAGAACAGTCTACCCTTCATTGTGGCAACCGACCAGTGCTGAGCTGGCCCACATACTTCTGATTCCTGAGTTGACTGATGAGACAGTGGAGCTATCCCTTGAGGAGTCCCGTACAGAAGATGATCACAGTTCCACACAGGCAGGCAACACTGGGGACTCCCAGACTCCAGCAGAGACATCTACAGGGTTTAGAAAGACAAATGGAGCTACCTTCTGAGCAGCCCACCAGCCCAAACACAGACAGATGAGAAAAATGTGGAAGGTACAATGCTATTTGGCCCTGCCGCCTTGAAACCACCTAGAAGTTGAGGAAACACAGTAAGGGCAGCTATGGCACAGTGACGTAAATGTGGAGTGCCATTGCCAGTACAAGCATCCTATGTGCCGGTTGGTATGGGAGAAAACTAAACAGGAGAGGAGAGCTAGCTTGTGACAGAAGCCAATAAGGCTGTCACCAGGTGAGAAAATGGGACAACAGAGGCCCGGGAGGAGATAGGCTACAAGATCTAGCCCTAATTCAAAACTGGCACATAGGGCAAATCCAGTACTTAAAGGATGCAATCAAGTTGAAAAGAAAAAAAAAAAGACAATGTGTTGCTACGAAGAGAGGGTGGGCTCACATCTGCATTATCAGTATCAAACACCTGCACAGCAAATACCTGCAAGCGAATGTTTGGCATTGACAAATGCATGTTTTATTTTTATTTTTTCTTCCTTGCTTTGTGTATTGCTGATTTTTCTTTCCTTCATGGTTTTGTATTACTGTGCTCCATGACAGTCTGAAGATTCTGTATTTGTGGGATTTTTTGGTGCGTGATTACTTTCCAATAAAAACTTTCGCTACTCTGCATTGATAAGTGCCATGGGATCTTTTACTTCCACCAGGACAATGCCCAGAGATGGGCAGAAAGGTACTCAGTTTAACATCTTTCCTGAAGGATGAAGCATCTAGAGTTAAGACCTATAAGGAACTCTTAGGGTCTGACTCGGACTGCAGACATTTCACATCAAACCAGGCAAGTTCAACTTGTTTCATTCACATTCGCCTTTTAGAATCTGGCTACACCAGTTACTGCCTGCACCGCAGGGGGATCTTTGCTGTGGGCCCCAGGTCTGTTGGTAGCTTGCTGCTGACTTTCCTAACAGGAATCTTAATCATTGGTAATGTTGTGGGGGGGAGGGGCTTCAGATAGCCCCTACATAAACCAAAGCAAAACAGAAACATGATGGACAGAAAAGGCCCTGAGCACTCCATCCAGCCTGTCCCAAGATTCCCCACTTGGAGACTGTCTACTTTCCATTCTGTCTCCTAGTCGCACATTCCCCTTCGTTCACTTCCTTTCAGATAACTCCTGTGTCTGTGTCCCACCTCCTTTCATTCTTCCTATTTTCTTAGATACATAGAAATATAGAATTTGAGGGCAGATAAGGACCACTAGGTCCACCCAGTCTGCCCATTAGTCCATACCAATACTGTCACTGCAGACCCTATCTGATTGTTGTTCCCCCCACCCTGCTTCCCAACTAAGATTCCCTTATGTCTATTCCATGCATGCTTGAAGCCCAACACTGTCTTTTCCCCCAGTACCTCAGCTGGAAGAGTATTCCAGGCATCCACCACTCTTTCAGTGAAGAAGTACTTTGTCATAGAAACATAGAAGCTGATGGCAGAAGGAGACCGCTAGGTCCATCAAGTCTGTCTGCCCATTTGTTTTAGACCTATTTTACACTTTAGTCAGCCTTTGTAGTCAGGGGCACCCTTGTGTCTATCCCATGCATTCTTGACTTCCACAGTGTTGACCCCCACCCCCACAGCCTCTAGGGGCAGGCTGTTCCAGGTGTCCACCACTCCTTCTGTAAAGAAAAACTTTTGGTGTTGGTAGAGAACCTCCCTCCTTGCAGTCTGAGGTCATGTCCCTGATTCTGGAGCCCTTCTTGAAGTGAAAACATCTCCTGTGCCTGTACCTTGTTAATGCCTTTAGTACTTGAATGTTTCAATCATGTCCCTCCTCTCTCTCTCTGCTCCAGGGAGTACATATTCAGTTCCCCAAGTCTTTCCTTGTAGGACATGTACGGCAGACACTGAATCTTTTGTCCCCTTTCTCTGTACTGTTTCCACCCAGTCAATGTCCTTCCTAAGGTGAGACCTCCAGAATTGACTCCATATTCCAGGTGAGGTCTGACTAGTTATCTATACAGTGGTAGTACCACTTCTCTTCTGCTTGATTCCCTCAATGTAGCCCAGCATTCTGTTAGCCGTCAATGTTGCCTTCTTACACTGTTCACTAACCTTCAAGTCATCTGAGATTATTATTCCCAGATCTCATTCCTGGTTTCAGGCCACCAGTCTTTCGCCTCCTAGGTAATACTCCTTTCTCAGATTTTTCTTTCCTATGTGCATGACTTTTGGCGTTAAATTTCAGCTGCCACACCCAGACCATTTTCTAGTTTCTTGAGGTCAGTTTCCATCTTGCTCACTCCTTCTGAGGGTGTCACCCTGTTACATATCTTGGTGTCATCTGTGAACAGATACACCTTCCTTCAATCCATCAGCGATGTCTGCTATAAAACAGTGAAGAGCAGAGGTCCCAGCACTGAGCCCTGAGGCACCCGCTGGTCACCCTGCCTTCCATTGATTGCATTCCATTAACCTGTATCCTCTGAATTCTGCCTTGCAACCAGTTTTGTACCCATCTGACTACTTCTGGACCAACCCTGTGTGGTCAAGCTTTTTGCCAGCCTTCTGTGTGGAGCTGAGTTGAAGGCCTTAATAAAGTCTAGGTAGATCACATCTATTACCCCATCATCCACTATTTTTGTAGCGTAGTTAAAAAACTCAAGTAGAATTTTCTGGCATGACCTATCTGCTGTGAAGCTGTGCTATTTAGGGTCTTGTTGACCACTATTATTTACGAGGAATGCTATCATCTTCTGTTTGAGAAGTGTCTCCATTAATTTCCCTACTATAGACGTGAGGCTCCCCAGTTTGTAATTACTAGCCTCTTCGCAACTGCCTGATTTGTGAAGTGGAACCACTATTGCCTTTTTCCAGTCTTCGGGTACCACACCACTCTTCAAGGATTTCATGAATAGAAGTGCCAGAGGGGCTGCCAATTCTGCCCCCAGTTCCTTAAGAATTCTGGGGTGCATCTCATCTGGTCCCATGGTTTTGTCTGCTTTTAGTTTATTTAGCACCTCCGTATTTTGACTTCTATAATGGGACTCATGTCTACCCCTGGTCCTGGGGTGTTGTTTTTTCAGGACTGGGCCATCCTCTGGGTCCTCTTTTGTAAACACCAAGCAGAAGGAGTTGTTGAAGATTTTGGCTTTCTCTGGGTCATGTTTGGTGCATTTCCCTTCTTCAGTAGCAGTCTTTACTATCCCTCCTTTTGCTTTCCTACGTTCCCTAATATATCTAAAAATTGATTTGCCTCCTCTCTTTGTCCCTTCTTCTGTCTTTTCCTCTGTCTGGGCTTTTGCCTTTCTTACTTGTTTGTTAGACTCTCATTTTTTCCTTGCATGACTCACAGTCTTTCTCAGATTTGGTTTCCTGGTATATGCTGTCACGCTTTCTTTTTGTCTTTGACTGTGGTAGCTACTGTACTTCCTTGGAAAACCTTAGAAGATTTATTTTCCTTTTTTGATTTGCTGATCCATCTGGCACATTGATCTGTGGCAGTCTTTATTGCTCCCTTGAATCTCCCCCACATGAACTCCACCTCCTCAACCTCTATTGCCATTAACTGGCTACTTATGTTGTTCTTCATTTTTTGGAAGTCAGCCTTTCCGAAATACTTAGGAGAGGTTAGTCTGTGCTCTGCTTGTTTTGTAAAAATAGCCTTCAGCACTTTTATCTTTGAGTGGCCGGTGTCCTGTGTTATGTTTACCTTAAAGCTTACCATGCAGTGCTTGCTGTTGCCCATATGGCATCCCACTTGGATGTCCTTGTTCCTTTCTGAGTTTGTGAGGACAAGATCGAGACTGGCATCTCCTCTTGGGGTTTTAACAAGATGGCACTGTGCCACGCCTTGTAATGACAAATAAGAAGACCCTACTTCTTCTTGTTGCTGGTGTTAGTGTGCTTCAGTTAATATTTGGTAGGTTGAAGTCCCCCACCAGTATTACTTTGCCTTTATCAGACATTTTGTGGATTTCCTCCATTAGGTCTTTGTCGCCTTTATCTCCTTGATCTGGGGGGGCCTGTACAGAACACCTATTCTGAAGGGTTTTCCCTTGCCTGTGTCTACTGTTAGTCACAGTAAATCAAAGTCCACAGGTTGCCCTTTTACTTCTGTGGCTTTAATTTCCTCCTGAATGTAAATGGCTATGTCCTCCCTCCCCTTTTTTTTTGCCCTGCCTATCTTTCTTGTTTGTTTGTTTATTGTAATTAATCGGAAATTACCTTCGAGTCAGGGACTCATTTACAAAGATTCCACATCAGAAAGAACAATAGAGACAGTCACTATTTATAGCAGTCAGCAAGGACAGAATAGCAAGGCACACATACAGTAGACAGGCAACAAAAGAGTTACAGACTTTGTGGTACAGGCATTTAAAGTTTAACTAACGACAAGATTACATTGACTGTGTACATAGCCAAATCGAGGACTGTGCTAGAAGCACTATATAGGTCACCTTCAGATGACCTGGGGTGGGGGTACCGGGGGGTGGGGAAGGTCTCTTGAACAGATTGTAACCCGGGAATGGCCATATCCCATTTGTGGTTTTCCGTAAACCACATTTCTGTTACAGCCACCCAGTCCAACCTTTCTGTTTCCAGGATGGCTGTGAGTTCTGGAAGTTTGTTGGTTAGGCTCGTAGTATTTGCTTACCTTCCAGGAATGAGCATCTTCTTTGGCATGAGGTTGTACCCTCTTCCTGAACTGCTCTAGTTTGCTCTTTCCAGCCAAGAGATCATGGAGGTTGTTGGTTCAGGCGGATGTTGGCTCTGATTTGTTTTCTGAGGATGTATCGTGTTCGACATTTTGGGGAGTGATGATGAGACCATGGATGGCAGGAGTGTGAGCTGCATCATATTCCCCTTTATTTAGTTTAAACTACCTGTATAGACATTTAATTTTTTGCCCAAGTGCTCACACACCTTCTCTGTTTAGGTGCAATCCATCATATTTAAAGAAAGCTGTTTCCCAAAAGTTGTGCCAGTTCCCTATGTACTGTATCCCTTGTCTTGGCACCAGTCATGCAGTCATGAGTTGAATTCATCTACTGTACATCAATCATTCTGACTCGCTTGGTGCTTTTTCCTTTTTTCCCCACACTGGCAGCACTTCTTAGAAGGCTAATTTGGATGGAAGGGAAGAAAATTTGTTGGCCAGGTTCTCCAACTGTTTCTTGGCCTCCTGAACTGTGTGATTTGCCAAGTCATTGGTACCAAGGTGTACTGTTATATGTGTAACATCCCCTGATTCCTGCACAATTGTCTTTATGCGGTTGGTGTCCCTACTTGCAGAGGCTCCTGGTAGTCACTTTACCATGATGTTGCTTTTAACATTTTGTGTTAGGTGGTGTTCCACACCTCAGATCCTGGAATCCCTGATTATGAGAATTTTGTTTTTGTTTATATTTGTGTCGTTTCTAGTTTGAGTTTTAGTATTTTTGTTGTTACTGCATTTGATTTTGGTATTGTTGGTTATATTGTGAGTATTAGTATTTTTGTTTTTATCTTAATTTGGGGTTTATGTGATAATGGCTAAAGCCTAAAGGCGATCAACATTATTGTGAAGTCAAGTGATGAAAATCAGTTTAGGCACTCTGACTCCCTGGCGCACTGCACAAGGGCACCAGGGACTTACATTTGAAATTTCAATGCAGGGCAGCCCCTCACCCCCTTCTAAAGGATTCTCAGCTACAGGGGGTGCACGTTAGGGGCATGCAATTCCAGGCAAAAAGAAAATTTGGACTGGGCACAACAAAAGGCACCCATGCCCAGACCCAAACCCAGCACCCCACACGCCCTAGCCCTGAATCCACCCACCATGCCACGGGAGCTGCTTGGCAGCTCACCATGGTGCCACCCCTCACAATCCCTCCCTCCTGTCTCTCCGCAAGTGCAGCATGCTCACTCCCCCCCACATGTATACATGTAGCTACATCCTGTCACTATAGTCATGCACTCCCCATCTGGCCACCCGCCTTCCCTCCTCACCATGGGTAAAAGCGGTGAGAATGAGTCGCCATTTCAGTAGGTGCCAAATTCCGGTCACTAAACTCATGGTATACCCTTAGTTTGTATTAGTTTTAATTGGCATGTTAGCCTTTTTTGGTGGTTTGATTTCTTTACCTTGTATTACTTTGTCTGTGGAGCAAAGCTGTTTTTGGTTTGGATGGTCAGGAAATGCTCCTGGTTTTCGGCTTCCTTCTTGGACCTCCTATGATGGCTCTTTTTTCTTACCATCTACCAGTCTCTGAGTCCTGCCTCGAGTCCTGGCCCCTGACTGACATACTGGTACTGGTAGTTGGGGAGTTGAGGAGGTGTGCTATGGAGTTCCCAGTAGTGGAAGTTGTATATTATAGTCCAAGTGACATGTAGTTGAGCTGCAAGATCTGCTATGGCACTGCACACATGGCAGGGTCCTGGTTGTCATTTGTAGATCCTATTGTACAGTGCACCACAGTTTTTGCAACTGACAAGGTCCATTTTTTTGTTTTAGTTGAGAGGTAGTACTGATTCCTGTTTCTTGGCAGGAAGTGTGGATGAAAAATAAAACAGAACAGTGAGTTTTTAATTTTTTCATTTAGTTTTTTGTACCTTACTACCTCCTATCAGGTGTTGTAGGTGGTGCTCCATGGCTATAAAGCAAGAGCACTTGGGTGAGGGTGGAATTAGTGGGAGGGTGGGTGGGCATATCCAATTGTTCCCTGTATGTTGTAGAAAACAATCAGGTAGGTGTTGAACTGAGGAGGTCTAGCTTGTACTCCTGTAAGGTAAGAAGGAATCTGGTACCTAGCTCAGTTGTTCTGCCCCTTTGGCTCAGAACAGCTTTGTGGAGTCCCTACTACTTGCAGTAAAAATCCCTGCCTGTGGTCCTTCTGTCCTGGATCCCTGTTGCTGTGAGGGGAGAGAGAACAGATCCATTGGCTGCAGGATAATACCCACCCTTCTCAAATGCTGGAGTGCCCAGGGAACTGCTGCAGTAGAAGCCACCAACGAGATGCAACCTGGATGCAACTATGCTGCTGTGAGTTCCACTTGTAGCGCTTCAGTTGGCAGATCTGCGGGCAAGTGCTTGGGAGTATTGAAATCTCCTACTTGTGCTTCCATCAGGTGAAGATCAAGGAAGCTCAGCAGACAGTAAGGCTAGGGGCTGGACCACACTTGGTGTATGCCTCCTAGTGTTGCCCTTTGTGTCTGAGCTGTTCTGCTGGAGATAATTAAAAGGTATGAAAAAAAGAAATTGTATAAAGGGTTTTTATTTCCCTTTCTAGTCAATTTAGGTAGGAAGTGGGCAGTGACATACAGAATCTATAGGAAGAGGGACCTGGGGTGGATGGGATTAGAGGGTAGGTGGGGGCAGAACCTTTGTTTCTCCTTCTTTCTGAAAACAATCAGTTTGTTAAGGTCTACCATTTAGTAGTACAACTAGAAACTGGAGGAGAGGAGGTCTCTCTCCCAGTCAGTAAAGATCAGTGAAGCGCAGCAGACAGTAAGGCTAGGGGCTGGTCCGCACTTGGCATATCCCTCCTAGGGTTGCCCTTTGTGTCTGAGTTGTTGCTTCTGGTTGTTTCTGACTGAGAGCTTTCTATTAGTCAACTACTATTTCAGTAGTGGGTACAGCAGACAGTAAGGCTCGGGGCTGGACCACTCTAGGTGTATGCCTCCTTGGGGTGCTCTTTGGGTCTGAGCTGTTGCTTCCAGCTGAGAGCTTTCTATTAGTCGACCACTATTTCAGTAGTGGTACAGCAGTACAAATGCTGATTTACATACAGCAGCCAGGAATTCAGGGTAAGTGTTCCAACTGCTCCTTATGCTAAGAGTACAGCCACTGACTGGGTCTGAGAAAAATGATCAAGGAGAGAAGTCACCTCAGCAGAGATAGGAGCCAATACTGAGCACTCCAAGGGGGATTCAGTCAGGTAGAACTGCTGTCAAGGAATCCCTTTTCTGCTCCTGTCAGAGTCTGCCTTCCCTCCATGACTAGTCCCTCTCTCAGTTGGTGAAGATCAGTGAAGCTCAGCAGAAAGTAAGGCTAGGGGCTGGACCTCATTTGGAATATGCCTGCTAGTGCTGCCCTTTGTGTCTGAGCTGTTGATAATTCTTGAATGACCTTGATAATACATTTCACATTCACCCTCATCTGGGATCAAACCCCTGACCCTTTGATTCTAGGGCTAGGACACATCCAGTGTGCCACCCGAGGAGCTCATATACCTCCGAAATCCCACCTCTGGCTTCATATCATGCCCCCTAGTTCTTGTGCACCTTCTCTTCTGAAAAATACTTCCCCACAGAAAAATACTCCCCTCCTGTAATTTGTTCCCACCTATGAGGTATTTATAGATCTCCACTCTCACCTCTCTCCCCCTTCTTCCTCCTCTCTTCAGGTGTTACATATTGAGGTCCTTCAGTATTTCCTCATAGGACTTCTGTTGCAGCCCTGCACCCTTCTCTGGATAACCTCCACCCATCTATGGGTCTTTGTCTCCACAACTTTCTCAAAAGTTTATTCCACTCATCCCCTACTTCATCAGTTTTTTGACCCACCTAGGTATTTTCTCCCCTACCCTAGATTGCTCACCTTTAGAGCAGGGTAGAATTTTCAAATTCTGCGGTGCCAGAATTCCATGGGATTTTGGAAATTCTGCCTCATTCTGTTAAGCTCCATCTGAAACAGGATTCTGGAATTCTGAAAGCAAAATGTTAACTTTGGAATCATATTCGGAGATAATGTAAATTGCAGATTCATTTTCCATAAACTATTGAATGTTATTCAGTAAATTATGTGATGAGCATAATATTGCTCTGCAATTTACATAGAAATGCTTTTCAGAATTCTGTAGAATTAAAAAGAAATGCCGAAAAGCAGTTTGGAAGCGGACTCGACATTCTGCATCAATGCAGCTGGCCAATTTCACATCCTGCACAGCTCTACTCACCTCATTAACCAGTCTCCTAAGTGACACTGAGTCAAAGACTTTGCTAAACTCCAGGCACAGTGTGTCCACAGTGCAGTCCCTGTCTTGCCATGTCACTACATTAAAAAGTCAGTAATGTACACCCAACTGTCAGCACAGTGGCAGCACCAGTGCTTACAGTTCTGGGAATCTGTGTTTGGAATGAGGTCAGGTCACTGGGGTCACCCACAGGGATGAGGGATTCAGATACCATCAATACCTCAAAAAATAAATGAGTGATTGAAAACTGCGTCAAAAACAGCATGCACACTTTGGAGTTTATTTATATCTGATTTTTTACTATGTTCTTTTAGGTGTCTGCACAAGATGCTTTCTGACTGCACTGTTTTCAACTGAGCTTTTATGTGGTGGACCCTGGGAATTGAGCATCCCCAGGATGGCTGCCTTCCTTCAGGGTGGATGGACATTGTTGTCCTGCACCATGATCACTTCATATTATATGTTTAATTAAATATTCATGAGCCTAGTGAGTCTTCTGATTGGTTACTTTATAGGTCATTGACATCTTCAAAACAACCAATCTAGCTGCCAACTGATGCTGTATGGCACACACAGCTCACACCACTCTGCTCAAAACTTGTAAGTAAGTTTAAAAAATGGTAAAAATCAAAGCTGTTATTGAGATTAGACTTGTAATCACAGTAACAAACTCAAAACCTCATCATTTCCTTGGATTAATGACTGGCTGGAGGGAGGAGGCTCTCAGTTGCTCCTCGGGCCACCCATTCCTCCACCTCATCATTAAGGGACACTGTCAACCCCTGTAGACCTCAAAGTATCCCTGGTTTAAAAGCATGTTATGATTGCTCACATTCTGTACAGACTGCTGATGTAGCTGGTTGTTTGATTCTGATTGTTTTTCCTTTTACAAAGTGAAAAACAGACTGCCAACCACACTGGTGTTACTACACAAAACATATTTGTTTACATTCTTTGATCAACTACCACTGCATCTTTCCTGGACTTAGGAACACCCTCAACACAGTCTAGCCACCCATTATGCACTGGGAGTTTAGAAGCTTATTGCTTTTCGAGTAGCTGCACTCTTTGGGGGTATTTTTAATGTTCAGATCATACTCGGTAAGAACAGATCCAGGATATGAAACAGAACAAGGTTGTTAATAACTATATATTAGCATGCATTTCAGTTCTACTAAACAAGGAGGCAGATAAAACAACCAGCAACATCAATGAATTTTAGAGAAGGTAAGCAATCATAAAATGTGGGTTTCTAACTAGAAATAATATGACAAAAAACAAGCTGACAGTGTCCCTTTAATATCTCAGAAATGACCGGCTTCTTGGTTGTTATTCACTTGGTATGAGCTAGGTGGTATTACAGATACAACCCGTACAACAGGGCCTAGCCACCGCTGGGTGCCGGTACATTGCTTGCCTCAGAGTGCTCATCATTGTATGACTTGCCATGCCCATCACTGCACACCGTCTCCCTTGGTGTGTACGGCTTGGGAAATTGGAGGAGATTCCAGTACCACCACAGATTCCAGCACCACTGACCTAGAAACATTGAAAGACAGAATTTGAGAGCAGATACAGACCACTTGGCTCACCCAGTCTACTCAAATGGTTTCTGCTTTATCTGCCTCCGCAGACCCTTCCTGGTTTCTAGCAGTGGTGACCCCTCCTCCTTATTGCTTATTTACTAATATTCCTCTTTGTCTATACCCAGCATGCTTGAAGGCTCCTCCTATTTTGACCTTTGCCACTTCTACTGGCAGTCTCTTCCGGGTGTCTGCCACTCCTTCAGTGAAGAAGTACTTCCTCACATCCCTCCTGAACTTCTCCCTCAGTTTCATTGCATGCCATTGGTGCATTTTAAGAGACTCCCTCCTGCACCTTGTTCACTCCTGTGAGGTACTTTAGGTCTCTATCATGTCCTCTCTGCAACTTGGCACCTTACCCACATTTTCCGTGGTACTGGGTAAGTGGTGGCTGAGTAAGCTGAGGAGAAGGTAGGTGATGGGGCTGGGGGCAGAAGGGTGCCATACAGAGGTGGGCAGATCAGACACCCCAGAAGATAAAACCTGGATTTAAAAAAGATGTCAACTATGTCAGACTGACATGATTGGTCCATTGCTAACCCATGCTGGTTCCCAAGCTAAAGCCCTTTAAATCTCAAAATACAATTATTTTTCTCTGTTATACTTTGCAAACCAGATAAGGCCCACTAGGCGAAAGGCCTGTTTTCAGAAGTGACCTGGGAGCACCGGGGAGGTTAAATGGCTTACTCAGGGTCACTCAGTATGCAAGTGGAGGTTGTGAAAATCAAATCAAGGTCTGCTGGATGTACGAGCTCATTCATGGCTTGTTACTCTATCCTCTAGGCTATGCTGCCAGTGAACCCTTTTCATCTCAAAAGGCGATGAGCCCCTCTTTAATAACTGTCTCCATAAGTTACCCCACTACCAATGTCAGGCTCACCAGCCTGTTGTTTCCCAGAGTTTCCCCTATTACCCTGTTTATATAAGGACATCAAATTTGCCATCCTCCAGTCTTCAGGCACTATGAATTAATCAAGGGTACAGAGTGCTGGGTTAGGGGTATGTTAAGAGTTTGGGAGGAATGTGACACTCCTGTAGCATGCCCTTAAATCACCTGAGAATTTCCCAACTGGAAGCACTTTAAGAAGTTAGTTTAGGCAATGCATGCTTTATCAGAGAATACAGGCAATTCATAGTTAGGATCAGACTTGGGGGTCCACTTTGGTGTCTGGTGGATTAGCTTGATTCACATTCGAGCTCTGATATAAAGACTAAAAGAGGCCCTTTTTCGTAGAGACAAAGCAAGAAAGAGGGGGAGGAAGCAGAAGTGGGTTGGGATGTGAATACTCCACTGTTGCACTAGGCGGACAAGATAGTAATAAATATGAGAAAGATTTGATGGGCCTTTGGTCAGCTTCTGCCATCAGAGTCTGTTTCTGTGTTTCTGTCTGGTGATGAAATTTGTGATTGAAACATGTAAAAAACAAGAGCTCAGTTTAACAGCTTGGCTAGCAGGCAGTTTCCTTATATCTAAATGGTTAGATTTACTGACTCTGAGACCAGGGATGCAAGAATTGATCCCATGGTCCAACACGTACCTGTAGTTCAGTTTATAGAAAATTGCCCCCCACCAAGTTGAGTAAAGGGCATTGCTTTGATGACATGGATTGGATTCCCACCTGTAGAGAACTAAACAAACAAATAATAAGAAGAAGTAAAAATAGAAGTGATATAGTGTGTATAGAATTAGATGCAGAGTACCATGTGGTGAAGAAAGTTGGGAAAGCAGCATGTAAAGAAAAAGACCTCAGTCTAACAGCCTGGCTACTTGGAAGATTCCGTGGGACACTGTCAACATTTTATGCATCATATTTGTTTTACTTAAAATCCACATGCTATGATTGCTTACCTTCTTTAAAATCATTGATGTGTCAGGTTGTTTCCTCTGCTTCCTTTCTTCATAGAACTGAAATGCATGCAAATGGTATAGTTATACCCAACCTTGTTTAATTTCAAGTCTTTGATCTACTGTCAATTCATTCTTCCTCAACATTAGGAACAGTGTAGTCAATCGCGATGCAACAGTCTCTCTCCTTCCACTGTATAATAAGTGACTAGACAGTGTTGGGCGTTCCCAATTCTAGGAAAGATGCAAGTGTAACTTGATCAAGAAATGTAAAACATGTTTTATGTGGTAACATCAGAATGGTGGGCAGTCTGTTTTTCATTTTTTAAAAGAAAAAAAAGAATCAAACTACCAGCTACATCCACGGTCTCTACAAAATATGGGCAATCATAACAGCCTAAGGGTGTTGACAGTGTCCTTTAAGCTAAATGGTTAGACCTACTGTCATTGAGATCAGGGATGCAAGAACTGAACCCAGAGTCTGGAATTTAAATGTGCAAACTTGTATTTCAGCTTCCAGAAGATGCCCCAACACACACACACACACAACTTGAGGAAAGGAGAAATTACATGCTTCAGTAGAAATATACATACATTTAAAATTACTTCAGGGAGACTGTGGCTAGGGAACCACGGCAAGAGGTGAGAAGAAGGGACCTAGCTAGTACTCCCCCACATCTGAGGGCTAGTAGCAGTTCAGAGGTCATAAAGAGGAATGATGTCCAGTCTGGACCAGGTATGGGGACACTGGTGAGGGGGATCGCAAAAGTGTGCAAATACCAAGAAAAACAAGAGAACATGGGAAACACAAGAGTCATAGATGGAATAGCAAAGTGGGGTCAGGGGTCAGATGGAAGGGGGGTAATGTCTTAATGCCAAGAGCCTGGGTACTAAAATCAGTGAGCTACAAGTGCTGATGGCAGACACTGAGGTGGAACTTGTGGCCATCATAGAAATGTGGACTAAAGAAAAATAATGACTGGGATATAACAGTTCCAGGGTGCTCATTGTTTAGGAAGGATGGAGGAAAGGGTGGGGGGGAGGAGGAGTGGCCCTCTATGTCAGGGATAGCAGTCAGGTGGTGGAAGACATTAGGAGCACTTACAGGGAGACAGAGTCACTGTGGGTGACACTTGCAGCAGCCTTAGGCAAGAAGCTAGGCTTGGGGGTGGTCTGTAGACCTCCAGGACAACGGGAGGAGAGGGACAGAGAGCCTTCAGAAGAATTTGAAAGGGGGGTAGTGAAGGGAAAGTAGTGGAAGTGGGTGATCTGAATCTGCTGGCCATTGATTGAGATATTCTGGTGATCAGGAACACTACAAGTCAGGCTGTGTTGAATGCACTCCAGAACTGTCTCTTGGTACAGCTAGGTAGGTAACACACCAGGCAGACTGCCATTCCTGATGTGGTGTTCATCAATTTGGAAGCAGTAGGATCAGTGAGAGTAGGGAAGCTACTAGGGAACAATGGCCATAACTCTATTTTGTTTGAGCTGGCCCTTAGGGTATGCCGTTGCTGCAGTGACTCCCTATGGCGGCGACCATCACAGTGACAGGATTTTGCAAAAGTCGTATGTCGCTGTGATGGCCTCACAAGCCAAGGGATTGCCTCGCAGGGCAGTTTCGCCTCTTCCAACTCCGATTTGGAGTTATAATCTTAGAGACTGGTGTGGATTCCCCACATGGGGGTTGGGGCACAGCCCCCCAATGGAAACATGGAGGCATCCCCAACACTGCATTGCCGACACTCGGCAATGCTGCTGTCACTGTCGGGGATGTCTCCATAACCGCTGTCGCTGTGGTGAGGTAAACCAGCCCTTGGGACAGGATAGCCCAAATCAAGAGCCAAAGTCCTTGATTTTATGAGGGAGGACTTCAGCAGGCTGAGGGAACTGGTCAGGGAAAAGTTAATCCAATATGACAATTTAAAGTGAGATGGAGCATAATAAAGGAGGCCATTCTCGAGGCATCTAAGTTATGCAAGAGAACAGTAACCAAAAGGAACAAGTTCAAGATACCATTATGGTTCTTGGCAAAGGTCAGGGAAGCCAAGGGGGCTAATAAAAAATCCTTCTGTAAGTATAAAGAAAAGCAGAAGGAAAATGGGGTGAATGTTTACTGAGAAATAAGGAGGCAAAGAGGGTGGTTAGGAAGCAAATGAAGACACAGCTGTGCACTGCAGAAGGAGTCAAGGTGGAAAAACATTTCTTCTGCTATAGTAAGGAAAAGAAGAAAAGATAGGAGGGGAATCATTAGGTTATCAGAGTGGGTAGGGTGATGGAAGGATGAAAAAAGGCTGTCATCTTATAATGACTGTTTCTGCTCAGTTTCACCATGGAGGAAGGCAGGCCCTTGCCTGAGAGTAGCATTAAAGCAGTGGACAAGGGGTCCTGGAGATGAGACAGACAGTATTTATAAGCGACCAGATCCAGAAAGGGCTGGCAGCCCTAAAGATAGATAAAGCCCAGCGACCAGATGGGTTGTATCTGAGAATACTCAAAGACTGGCAGGAGAACTGGCTGAACCCTGGTAGGATTATTCAACAGCTCACTATGGACGGAGGTAGTCCCAAAAGGCTGGAGGGTGGCAGATGATGTTCTGCTCTGTGAGAGGGGGACAGGGAACATGGCAGTGTCAATGACTCAGTAGGTAGCTGTGGGTTCAGTTCCCATATCTGGCACTTGGGTTAATATCCCAGTACTGACACTGTAGTGCAGCAAGAGAGGGGTGCTGCTCTTCTGAGGTGCCGTCTTTCAGATGAGACATTAAGCCAAGGTCCCATCTGCCTGGATTGGTGGTAGTTCAGGTGGATGTTAATGATCCCATGGCACTTCTCGAAAAAAGTAAGGGATTTCCCCGGTGTCCTGGCCAAATTTCCCTCATTCACTAAAAATACCACAAACAGCTTAATCTGGTTCAAGGTCAGTTGGCATTCATCTGTAGTCCCTTCCCCGGGTCGTGCCTGAAAATAGGCAGGATTTGTCTAGCGCACTTACCCGGTCAACAAAAAACTAAATAAAAAAAAAAAAAACAAGTGGGGGGCTACAGATCAGACAGTCTGACCTCTGTAATTTGGGAAGTTGATGGAGTCACTGATCAAAGAAGACCTTGTGGACTACCTGGAAATCAACAGTCTCAAGGACAGTAAACAGTATGCGTTTATGGCAGGGAGACTCTGTCAGATAAACCTTATAATTTTCTTTCATTGGGTGATGAGAGAACTGGACATCGGCCACACCATGGTTTTGTCTATTTTGACTTCAGCAAGGTTTTTTACTCAGTGCCCCATGGATGCTTACTGAAGAAGATGGAGGATATGGGTGCACCTATGGACATAGTTAACTGGTGAGAAACTGGCTAAAGGATGGCAGCAGAATGTTGTGGTCAATGGGGGTCAAACTGGAAGAGAGGTCACGAGTAGGGTGCCACCAGGATCTGTCCTGGGCACTGTCCTCTCCGATATGTTCATCAGCGTCATTGGAGAAGGTATCTGGGGCAGGTTTTGTCTCTTACGTAGATGACACTAAGCTCTGTAGGAGTAGGGATAGTGAAGAGGGACTCGGGAAATGCAGAATGACTTACAAAAGCTAGAGGGTGGTCTAATGTCTTGCAGTTGAAAATCAATGGCATAAAGTGCAAAGTAATGCACTTAGGAATATGAACCCTAAGGCAGATTACTGGATGGGTGGGCTAAGACTGTACTATGGCTGGGGAATGGGATTTAGGATTTATTACCAGCAACACCCTCAAGCAATTGAGCCAGTGCAACAAGGCCTATGGTAAGGAAAGTAGGATGCTGGGGTGTATAGGAAAAGGTACTGAAAGCAGGAGGAAGGTGGTAATTCTACCCCTTTATAAATCTTTAGTAAAGCCACACCTGAAGTACTGCACTCTGTTTTGAAGCCCTCACCTTAGGAAAGATAAGGACAGGCTGGAAACACTGCAGCACTGGGTAACAAAAATGATTCAGGGCCAGCTGGGTAGGTCTTACGAGGAGCACTTCAAGGCACTGAACATTTACTTGCTGGAGACCAGAAGGGAGATCTGATAGAGACCTTCAAGTTCCTAAAAGGAGTAAAAAAGGCAAACTGCAAGAAACTATTTAGCTTGAATGCTAGTTTGAGGTCATGAGTGGAAACTGATAGAAGGGAGGGACATGAGGAGATATAATTTTACAGAAAGGGTGGTGGGGCATGGAACAGGCTGCCAGATGAAGTGGTGGGTGCTAAAACAGTTGATGGTTTCAAGCATGGTTGGGACATGGGACAGAGTGAAGGATATAGTGGTGACACAGGAGGCAAAATCAGGAAGGAGAATGGGGAGGAGGGAAAGCTAGGACCATGGATGGACAGTAGGCCCAGGGTTAGAGACTGACAACGAGCAGACTGTAAGGACCATTGATCTTTTCTGCTATCACCATCTACGTTTTGAAATATCCTAATTTGGGTTTTGGAGGTGATGGCCCAAGGCCAAAGACTGGCCAAAGTTGGACAATACTGTCAATGATTACCAAAGGGAGGTCTTCACTTTTAAATCCATGCATGGGCTCTTCAGTATGCTCCCTTCACCCCCTTTGTTTCTCAAACTCTGATCAGTTCTACCTTTCCCTCCACCTCACCATGGTCAGTGGCAGGTTATTCAATCATTATGCCCCAATGTTCCAGGAAGAGCTTCCCAAGTAAAATTTACTCTGCTTGTTTCTTGAACCACTTTCAGACCTTAACTTCAGACCTACAGTTTTGTTTCTTTTTTTGCCTTTTAGCTCAACTTCATCCACACATTTCTTTTCATCCTACCCTCTTTTCTAGTTCCCTTCCCTCTTATTGACCCCATCTATCAACAGGACATCCTAATTATTCTCCTCATACTGTGCAATATTTGCTGATCTGGTATTATATAAGTTGTTGGATCACAGTTCTTTGCTGATCTTGCATTATACATCCTGTAAACATTTGCAATATTACATATGAAATATGTCATATTAAAATTAATGGCATTCTGTCTTAATGTTGGCAAACATTTTAGGGGCAAGAGGACAAAAAAGCCTCTTTTTCATTACTCTTTCTTTTCCATATGCCTGAAAGTGATGGGGAGATCAAAGTACTTGTTGTGACAGATCCCAGCATCAACATCACTGCTGTCAAGCAAAGGCTTACTAAACTTAGGTTTCTGCCAGTTATTGCTTGTTCAATGTTGCCATTTATCACAGCCCCAAATTACTGCAATCAAATGTTGATGACAATGTTAGATGAAGAAAATGAATCAGTTCTGAGCTGGTATTTATGATATAAAAGGATGATTTAGAAATCACAGACCAATGCCTGTCTCAAGCTCATGGCCACTGTACACTTCAGCCTTACTATGAAACACAGAAACATAGAATCTCTTTCCAGAAAAGGACTGCTTGGCCTAGCTGGTCTGTCTAACCTGATGTGCCCCTGCCTAGTTTACCTCCGCAGACCCTAACTGGTCTCTGGCGATCCTCTCTCCTCCTTGCCTTTTTACTAATATTTCCCTATGTCTATTCCATGCATGTTTGAAGTCCACTGCTGTTTTCATCTCTACCACTTCCACTGGCAGTCTATTCCAGGCATCCACCACTCTTGCAGTGAAGTAGTACTTCTTCACATACCTCCTAAACTCAGCCCTCCCCAGCTTCATCGCATACCCTCTGGTTCTGGGGCTCTTACTCATTATCCTATATTGATGCAAAGAACTTTGCCAAGAAGTGTGTTTTTTTTTTGTCTGTTTGTTTTTTGCCTTTCCAGCAAAAAAGGTTTATTGACTTTAATTTCTGAATACATTACCAATATCAAGAGATTGCAATTACCAAATAATACATTCTAATATTGCAGTGTTTTATATTGGCTAACTACAATTTCTGTAATGGCTGTTGCAAGAATTCTAACAATACAAATATTATAAAACATGATGACAGTCACTAGAAATTTAAAATTGCGTGAGTTGAAGGTTCTGTTTTAGTTGTTCCATTCAGATTATTCTTCTGTTCTTCTAAGTAATTATTTATATTTTGTAGTACCCCAAAAGGGTGCCCAGAACCTTTCAAAAACAGCACTTTTATCAAGTAACTGGAAGCTGAGTCTTTCATTGTTTGTTATTGAATTCATAACAGTAAAGCAACTCTTCATGCTGGGAATTACTGGAGTTTCTCAGTTTCTTAATAGGAGTCTTTTGGCACCAGAAGCTTACCCCTCTTCACTTCACAAAACTCTTTATACACATTGCAGCCTTTACCTCGAAAAAGTGCCTTTGCTGCAATAGTATCTCACCCCCTATTTTTCCTCATCATAAGCTCTGGCATTTCCTCCTTGCTTTCATACTCACCCTGGCTGGTGATGTCAAACCTAATCCTGGCCCAGTTACTCATCTCTCACACTGTGACGTAACCTGGATAGACTCTAAATGACTTTGAGTTGTTCACCTCAATATCAGGAGCCTACTCTGTCACCTAGCTGAACTGGAAGCATGGGTGGGACTATGCAACCCTGACATCCTCTGTCTATCTGAAACCTGGCTCAAGTCATCTACACTGGATACTGCATGCTCTCTAACAAACTATAATCTTGTTAGGTCTGATAGGATCACCTCCACACGGGGGGGGGGGGTTGCCATGTATTTCAAATTTCACCTCAACTTCTCATCCTTGCCTACCCCTACCCTCTCTCACTGTGAATCCCTTCATGCTATCCTGCTCCTAGGCACAAAGAAATTACACATAGTATGTGCCTACAATTCTCCCAAAAGTGGGCTCTCAAGCCTCAGTGAGTTACTTGACTAAGCTGACTTATCTGCGGGATGGAATGAGGTCCTTCTCCTTGGTGACCTAAACCTAAATTGGCTTGGTAAAGCTAATGAGACCATCCTGTCCATGGTTCAAGAGCATAACTTTCACCAACTTGTCAATGAACCCACCAGGGTGGTGTCTACCTCTAAAACTGGCACTCTAATTGACTGGATTCTAACTAATCGCATTAACAGAATCTTGGCATCAGGAACATTGGTTGATGCCTTAACTAACTACTCACCCATATACTTCATTTGGCACTCCACATTTGTCTCCCTTCCCCCCACATAAGTACATTACCTTTACGAATTTTGCCAGCCTAGATCAAGCTAAATTCCATAATGACATCTCCCAACTTCACTGGCCACCCATCCACCATGCCAATGATCCTGAGACTGCACTTAACTATTTTATAGCCCAATTTGGTGCATTACAGGACAAACACACACCCTCATGAATGCGTAGAGTCCAGGGTACACAAATGAGGTGGCTACACAAAGATCACTTATCGCAGCTTAGAGTCTGGGGAAAAAGCTGGAGGCACTTCAAATAGTTTTGTCTTCCCTCTAACTATAACACCTATAGGACCCAAAGAAATGCTGTAAAATAAATATTCACTTAGCTAAAAGCTCCTACTGTAATAGGGTTTTAATAGATGCCACTGGGGGCTCACGTAAATTTTGGACTCATATAAAAACCTTCCTTGGGCCAAATCGCTCCCAGACCACCAATGATGTGGTTATTAATGAAACCCACTGTAATAACCCAGTCACTATTGTTAACTCTTTTAATCTCCACTTTTTGGATTTGTCTAAATATACATCTGCTCAGTGCACTACACTCCCCACAATACTAGACCCCAAACCTATGCATCCACCTTTCCATTTCAAGACCATAACCAGAGCTGATGTCCTTAAACTTCTAAGCACTATCTCTGACAGTACTAGTGTGGGCTCTGATTTAAGGCAATAGAAACATAGAAACATAGACTTTGACAGCAGATAAGGACCGCATGGCCCACCCAGTCTGACCAGTTCCCTACCTAAGGGATAAGCTGCAGATCCTAGTTAACCAACCGCCTATTTCTTCCTACCCCCACAAGAATAGCCTTATGTCTGTCCCATGCATTCTTTTCTTCTCCCACAGTTTTAGACCCCACAACCTCCCAGGAAGGCTGTTTCATGCATCCACCACCTTCTATGTGAAAAAATACTTCCTCACATTGCCCCTGAGCCGTCCCCTTCTATCTTCAAATTGTGTCCCCTTGTTCTTGCACATTTTTTTTTCTGAAAGATGCTACCCTCTTGGACTTTGTTGATTCCACTGAGGTACTTCAATGTTTCTATCATGTCCCCCATCTCCCTCCTTTCCTCAAGGGTATACATATTAAGCTCCTTTAGTCTCTCCTCGTATGGCTTCTCTTGCAGATCCTGCAGCATTTTAGTTGCCCTCCCCTGGACTGCCTCCACCCCTGTCTATATCCTTGCAGAGGTGGGTCTCCAGAACTGGATGCAGTATTCCAGATGGGGTCTCACCAACTGTCTGTGTAGAGGGATAACAACTTCCAGTTTTCTGCTCGTGATGCCTCTCTTTATACATCCCAGTATCCCCCCAGCCCTCCCTACTGCTTTCTCACATTGCTTGCTAACCCTAAGATCATCTGATATGATTACCCCCAGGTCCCTTTCCATTTTTGTTGTTGTTGCTAACCCCCCATTGTGTAATCTTCCCCTGGGTTTTTGTTTCCCATATACATTATTTTGTACTTCTTTGCATTGAATCCAAGCTGCCATACTTTTGACCATTCCTCCAACCTTGCCAAGTCCCTTCTCATCCTTTCCACACCTCCTTGTGCATCAACCCTGTTGCTGATCTTTGTGTCATCTGCAAAGAGACATACTTTTCCTTCCAGTCCCTCTGCAATGTCACTTATAAAGACATTAAAAAGGACTGGACCCAGTACTGAACCCTGCGGTACCCACTAGTAACCTCTATTTCTTCAGAGTGGACTCCATTTACAATTACCTTCTGTGTCCTGTTGTGCAGCCAATGTTTTACCCAGGCTACCACCCTGGGACCCACTCCCAGGCTGGTTAATTTGACTATTAATCTTTTGTGTGGGACTGTGTCAAATGCCTTGCTAAAGTCTAGGTAGGCCATGTCCAGAGCCCCTCCCCAGTCTACTACTTTTGTCACCCAGTCAAAGAAATCAATTAGATCCATCTGACATGACCTTCCCGCTGTGAACCCATGCTGCCTTTGGTCCTGTCCCCACTGGCCTCTAGGTAGTCAACAATTCTTTCCTTCAAGTGACTCCATCACTTTCCCTACCACAGAGGACAAACTGACAGGTCTGTAGTTTCCAGCCTCTGTCTTGGTCCCACTTTTGTGAAGGGAATCACAACCGCCTTCCTCCAGTCCTCAGGTAACACACCATCCTCCCATGATTTGTTAAAAGGGTAGTCAGTGGTGTTACAACCCCACTAAGCAGGTCAGCACTCTACTTCCAAAGGGCCAACCTCTGAGCATAGAACTGTGAACAGTTAACAGAACAAGGTAACCTCGTGTCTGTTTTGTGGGTTTGAGTCACCTTTGTCCCAAGTTCTGGAGGATTCAAACTGATAACCTCTTGTTAGCATACCCAATTGTCAGGCTGAGATAATTCTGTCTTGGGGGCCAGACATATTTGCATATGGGCACCTAACCAGGTATTAAAAAATGAACCCTTAGAACTCTATGCAAGACCTAGAGAACTCTTATCTGTTTCCCTGTTTGGTACCACAATAAGCTCATGTCCAGTGTCAACTGCAACCATCTAAGCTTCAGTTATAAAAAAAAGGAAGTTTCAAGGCACACCAGGCAGTTTCTGTTTTTAAAATATATATCTTTACTTTAAAATAGTTAAACATAGGAAAACAGTAAATATAGAACAAGATATCTCAACACATACAATCTTAAAAACAAAATAGTCTTAAAAGTGCAAATTCCTACAACCCATACACTCAGACTGGTCTTATCTAATGTATCCTTGCTTTCTTAATCTTTCAGTGCTTTGATGTTCATCTTTCTCAGTCAGAAAATGAATGTCTCTTGTAAGGTCTGCTCAGTATACTTAAAAGCAGTCTTGAGCCGGCCTTCTCTCTGAGGTCACCTAACTCCGCCTTGGTGTATTAAAATTCATGTTTTATAACATAGGATGTCATGATAAGATATTTTGCAAAAATAGGTGACAACAGTGAATCTCCTCTCTTCATGTGACTTCCCCAAACCAGTCTGTGATCTGCTTCACACAGACATCAAAGTCTCTTTGATGTAATTCACTGGATACCCCAAGCAAATGCATATTGTACTTCCCAATTTAGTCTGGGACCTGCTTCACACAAACATCAAAGTCTCTTTGATGTAATTAGCTGGCTTCCTTGGAAGACACCCCAAACACATGCATATGCCCCTTTCCTCATGACACCTAGTGAAAAATCAAAGGCTTTCCCTGAGGGCATTATAAAATGGATATATTGGTTCCTGGCTTCAAAGCAACTTGACAAGGTTAATTGCATCTCAGATATCTGTAGTTTAACCTATGTCCTATCCTTTGAACTTATACCTGGGGGGGGTTTGATGTGTCAGTTTCAGCAAGGCAGTAGTTTCTCCTTACAGACACTCCCCTACATATTTTATATTGCAAAAAAAAAATCATATTGTAATCAGAACCAGCTGTCCACGTGCCACAATCCTCCCCACCTAGACTGAATTTGGGGTCTCTATCCCCTGCATGGGATGAGCTTCCCAAATCAGTTCACTCCTCATAGACACGAGACAGCCCATCTGAGTTCTGATTGGTCGCTCCAGCCCTATGTAGAATAGTCATGTCATACCCTTACAAAGCAAGACTTCATTTTAGAAATCTACCATTGTTCTTCCCCATCTGCATCAGCCAAACCAGGGGGTTGTGATCAGTCTGCACCACAAAATGCTGCCAATACAAGTATAGCTCCAATTTCTTTAGGGCCCACACTATGGCAAGACACTCCTTTTCCACCGTGGAGTATGCCTGCTCCCTGGGAAGTAATTTTTTTTACTTAGGTAGGTTATTGGGTGATCCCTCCCTTGGCTGGATGTCTGACTCAGTACTGCACCAATACCCATGTCTGAGGCATCAGTCTGAACTATAATAGGTTTGCTATAGTCAGGACTTGTCAAAACAGGAGCACTGCACACTGCCTCCTTTAGTTTGCAAAAGGCTTCCTCATAGGCTGGGCCCCAGGTAATTTTTTTTGGGCATCCTTTTCTTTGTCAGGTCAGATAGGAGAGCAGCCAGAGCACTGTAATTGGGTACACATTTTCTATAGTACCCTGCTGTCCTGAGAAAACTCCTGACCTGCTTCTGAGTTTCTGGTCTGGGACATGCATGGATTATCTCTATTTTTATTTGGTTAGGATGGAGCTGTCCCTGGCCTACGACATGCCCAAGGTATACCACTTCTCCCATGGCCATTTGGCACTTCTCGGCTTTGACAGTGAGCCTAACCCTCTGCATCTTGCCCAGCACTTCCCTAAGGTGGGATAGGTGTTCATCCCAGCTGGTACTAATGATGGCAATGTCATCCAAGTACGCCATGGTGTACTCCTCAGCACCATTTAACACCAGGTTCACCAACCTTTGGAAAGTGGCCAGGGCACTCTTCATTCCAAAAGGAATTACTTTAAACTCAAATAAGCCTATCGGAGTGATGAAGACTGACCTCTGCCTAGCTCTGTCCATCAACTATACTTGCCAATACCCCTTTGTCAGGTCAATGGTCGTAAGGTAGGTCGCCCCTCCCAACATGTCCAGGAGTTTGTCCGTCTGGGGCATCGGATGGGTGTCTGACTTCGTGACTGCATTCAGTCCATGATAGTCTACAGAGAAATGAGTCAACCCATCTAGCTTGGGTACAAGGACTACGGGTGAGGCCCAGGGACTGTGGGATCTCTGGATTACCCCTAAATCCAGCATCTCCTCCACTTCCCTCCAAATGTACTTTTGGACGGCCTCTGACACCCGATATGCTGTTCACCGTATGGGCATCTGTGTCCCTGTCTCCACATCGTGTGTCACTAAGGGGGTTAGTCCAGGCTTGGCACTAAACAAGGGGGCAAAGTCTGCTAAAACCTCCCTTACTTCTGGGATTTGGCCTGGTGTCAGCTGGGGAGACAATTTTACAACCTCCACAGAGGACTCCCATTTACTCTCTTCCAGCAAGTCCAGAAGGGGGACTCCTTCATCTGTCCCCTCCCTATGACTACACACTGCAAACACCATGTCAGCCCTATTTGCATATGGCTTCATCATGTTGACAAGGTACATCCTTTCTGTCTGTCTTCGGTCAGGTAACTCCACAATGTAGTTCACATCATTTACCTTCCTAACCACTTTGTATGGTCCTGCCCACTCAGCTTGCAGTTTACCTTTCTGGACTGGAATAAGGACCATGACTTCCTGACCCACCATGTACGAGCGAGCTCTGGCTCTGCTGTCGTACCACACTTTTTGTTTCTGTTGGGAGGTTGCCAGGATGCTCTGAGCTGTCCCCATAAGCTCCTTCAGCCTTTTCCTAAACCTAAGGATGTAATCTACAATGGGAGTTCACTGGGTGGCATGCTTGCCTTCCCAGTCCTCCTGGATCAAGTCTAGGGGCCCACGTACCAGGCATCCCTATAAGAGTTTAAAGGGAGAAAATCCTGTCGACTCTTGGGGCACCTCCCTGTATGCCAACAACAGGTGGGAAAGGTATTTCTCCCAGTCCCACCCATGCTGTTCAGCAAACACCCGGAGCATTGACTTTAGGGTACCATTGAATCATTCCACAAGTCCATTTGCTTGTGGGTGATAAAGTGTTGTGCATCTCTGCAGCACCCCACACTTCTCCCATAAACATTTCATCAGGTTCTACATGAAGGAACCCCTTCGATCGGTGATTACCTGCTGCGGAAACCCAACATGGGAGAAAATCCCAAGTAAGGCATCTGCCACTTTGTCTGTCCTCAGAGAGGGTAGGGTGACTGTCTCTGGGTACCAGGTGGCATAATCCACCACAGTTAGGATGAATCTCTTCCCTGAGGAGCTGGGGGTATTTAAAGGTCCCACAATATCCATCTCCACCCTCTGGAATGGCTCCTCCACTATGGGCAATGGAATCAGGGCGGCTTGGGTTTTCTTGCCCACCTTCCTTATTTCTTGGCACCAATGACAAGACCTGCAATACTCCTTCAACTGCTGGGTGAAGTTAGGCTAGTAGAAATTCTGGGCTAACTGCTGCATAGTGTGCACAAATCCCAGATGACCAGACAAGGGAATATCATGTTCAATTTTAAGCAACTGCTCACAATACCCCTGGGGAATGACAAGCTGCCTGTCTAGCATCCCTCCCTCTGTCTGTACTGCCTGAGTATACATAAGTCCATGTTCCCAGTAAACCCTATGTCTGCCGTCACCTCCCTGTGCACTATCCGAGTCTGCTGAAGCCCTCAACTTCTCTTAACTAGGGTCACTTCTCTGAGCAGCTGCAAACCCCTCACACAGTCCCAAAGCATGGGACAGATCCCCTTCAGTCACTAAACTAGGGTCCCTAGCACTAGCGTCAGGGCCCTCAGGGTCACTGTCAATCCCAACCCTCTGACAAGGGGTCACCCCTCCGTCTTCGGAGTAACCCTCTGTAGCTGTGTGGTTACTTGCTACTGGGGAAATTTCTACCCCCTTTTTATCAGTCTCCCCATCTGGAGACACAGGCAGGGAACCAGCCTCTCAGTGGTTTCCACACTGGTTTCTGTGGGGTTCAGGGAACTACAATTTTCCCTTGCCGCATGGCTATGGGTAACTGCACATACCATCCCTTGCTGGAGATTGTTACCAAGGATCACATCCACTGCTAATGTTTTTGCTACAGCCACCTGTTGCACAGTTCCCTCTGTTTCATCCCAGTCTAGGAGAACACTAGCGAGGAACAATGTTTTCTCCCCACCTGCAAAGTCCTGTACAGTGACGTATTTATTGAGTATAAGCTGACCAGGCTGTACCAGATCCCCCTTTACCAAGGTCAGGGATGCCCCTGTGCCCCTTAACCCCTGCATCTGTACACCATTCACCATGACTAGGTGCATGTGTTCCCTCATGTTCGCTGGCATGCTTCCAGGGACACACAAACAACCCACTTCTTTTCTAGCACCCGGTTGTGTATTATTTCTCACCTTTTTGGGACACTGTCTGGCAATATGCTCAGTTTCCCTACATAGCCAACATTCAGTTCTTCCCTCAGAGAAATCTTTCCTCAGAAACCTGGGGCTAACTGGTTTCAGTGGAGGCAGTGAGGGTTTTAGCTGCTCTGAAGGTGCGCTTTCCCCTTTCTGCGCTGCCACGCCCACCCCATTCACTCTCAGAGCAGGTCTGCTATTGGCATAGCGATTTGAGAGTTCAGCAGCCTCTTGCACTGTTTTGGGATCTCGGTCCTCTAGCCAGGTTTTTAGCTCTGCTGGGCATGCCCAGAAAAACTGTTCTAGCAGAATCACATTTTCAATTTTATCAGCAGAGCTTACTTCAATTCCTTCCCACCATTTTAAAACCTGACGTTGTTTCATGGCTAGCTCCTCGTAGCTCATATCAGAGCTTCTACTGAGCTTATGGAATTTAGCTCTGTATGATTCAGCAGTTAATTCAAACTTTTTTAACAGTGCAGCTTTAAGTTTTCTGTAATCATCACTGTCCTTATTGTCCATTTGACCCAATGCATCCCAAGTTTTCCCGGTAAGTAGCGGGGATAGCTGGAAGCTCCAGGACTCTAGGAATTTTAACCTGAATAAACTTTTTCAAAAGAATTTAAAAAGGCATCCATGTCCTCCCCCTCTTTAAATTATGCTATTAATTTGGAATTCAATTTGTAACCCAGTCCTGTAGTCCTAGTTAAACCCAAGCCACTTACCTGCTCTGGTGCTGCTGGTCGGAGTCATATCTTCTCCAGTTTGTATTTATTTATTTATTTTATTTTATTTATTTATTTAGTTTTTGTTGACCGGGTCAGTGCACTAGACAAATCCTGGCTATTTTCAGGCACGACCTGGGGGAGAGAAATACAGATGAATGCCAACTGACCTTGAACCAGATTAAGCTTTTGGTGGTATTTTTAGTGAATGAGGGAAATTTGGCCAGGACACCGGGGAAATTCCCCTACTCTTTTCGATAAGTGCCATGGGATCTTTAACATCCACCTGAACTACCACCAATCCAGGCAGATGAGGCCTCGGTTTAACATCTCATCCGATAGACGGCACCTCAGAAGTGCAGCACCCCTCTCATGCTGTACTACAGTGTCAGTACTGGGATATTAACCCAAGTGCCAGATGTGGGAACTGAACCCACAGCCCTCTGATCTCCCAGCCTCAGAGGTGAGTGTGCTACCTACTGAGCCACTGACACTATTGCCTCTGGTGCTCCTCTCTCTTCTCCTCTGCAGCTCACTGGCGCTCATGCTCCACATGGTCTGCCTCCCGCTGTTCCCTCTCTGCCTCTCATCATTCCCACTCTGTCTCTCAGTTCTCTCACTCCCTCTTCTTCTGGAACTCCAGTTCCATTCTGCACAACTCAATTTGCAGCTTGAGTTCTGCTGGATCCAGGGTACTGGTGACCTTTCCCTGCTGCTGTGGTCCTTCACTGACAGTGGTCCTGCTGTCCTCCTCATCAGACCTGGACACAGCACTGGCCACTTGCCCTGCCACACTCGAGGTTTGGTTCTTTCCAGTCATGGTCAGTGACTCGCTGCTCTGGGTATCTACTACCATCAGGGCATGTATGAGGTTCTGCTTTTTGGCTGTCACCTCGAACGGGACTCCTCTGTCCCCACACAACTGCTTTAAGTAATCTACAGTGTGCCTGCTGTAGTCAGAAGCCATCTTCTTCCCTGACTACTGATACTCTGACTGGCACTTTAGAAAAAAATTAAATGGTTAGGAACCTGACTGTAAGCCAAGGGATATAGTTCTGTTTCCTTTTGAAATAAAACAATGCCTTTCTTTTTTTCCCCAAGTGAGCTGAACAGTCTCAAGCTGACACATTGAACAATAAAGCTTATACCACCAAACTTTATCCCACACTACCACCAATCAGTCACAACCCCACTCAGCAGGTCAGCCCTCCACTCCCAAAGGGCCAACCTCTGAGCATTGAATTGTTAGCAGTTAACAGAACAAGGTAACCCTCTTGTCTTTTGTGGGTTCAAGTCACCTTTGTCCCAAGTTCTGGAGGGATTCAAACTGATAACCTTTTGTTAGTGTACCCAGTTGTCAGGCTCAGATAATTCTGTCTTCAGGGGGCCAGATATCTTTGCCTACAGGCACCTAACCAGGTATTACAAAATGAACCCTTAGAACTCTATGCAAGACCTAGAGAACTCTTATCTGTTTCCCAGTTTGGTACCACAATAATCTCATGCACAGTGTCAACTATAACCATCTAAGTTTCACTTATAGAAAAAAAAGTTTCAAGGCACACCAGGCAGTTTCTGTTTTTAAAATATATACCTTTACTTTAAAATAGTTAAAAATAGGAAAACAGTAAATACAGTCTTAAAAAAAAAAATAGGTTTAAAAGTGCAAATTCCTACAACTCATACACTCAGACTGGTCTTATCTAATGTATCCTTACTTTCTTAATCTTTCAGTGCTTTGATGTTCCTCTTTCTCAGTCAGAAAATGAATGTCTCTTGTAAGGTCTGCTCAGTATACTTAAAAGCAGTCTTGAGCCGCCTTCTCTCGGAGGTCACCTAACTCCACCTTGGTGCATTAAAATTTGTATTTTATAACACAGGATGTCCTAATAAGATATTTTACAAAAATAGGTGACAACAGTGAATCTCCTCTCTTCATGTGACTTCCCCCAAACCAGTCTGTGGTCTGCTTCACGCGGACATCAAAGTTTGTTTGATGTAATTCACTGGATACCCCAAGCAAATGCATATTGGACTTCCCAATTTAGTCTGGAACCTGCTTCACACAGACATCAAAGTCTCTTTGATGTAATTAGCTGGCTTCCTTGGAAGACACCCCAAACACATGCATATGCTCCTTTCCTCATGACACCTAGTGCAAATCAAAGGATTTCTCTGAGGGCATTATAAAATGGATATATTGGTTCCTGGCTTCAAAGCAACTTGACAAGGTAATTGCATCTCAGATATCTGTAGTTTAACCTACGTCCTGTCCTTTGAACTTATACCTGGGGGGGTTGATGTGTCAGTTTCAGCAAGACAGTAGTTTCTCCTGACAGACACTCCCCTACATATTTTATACTGCAGAAAAAATATATTGTAATCAGAACCAGCTGTTGATGTGCCACAAGAGGTTTCACTAGTTCTTCCTTTAATTCTTTTAGAATTCTGGGGTGAATTCTGACAGGCCCCATTGCTTTGTCCACCTTCAGTTTTAGCAGTTCTTTCAGAACCCTTTCTTCTGTGAAAGGACTGAGATCGACCCCCTATCCAGTGTACTTCTGTTAATTGGATTAGGCACCTCCCCCTCCTCCTCCTCCTATTTGTGACTACTGAGCAGAAATATTCATTCAGTATCTCTGCTTTTTCACTGTCCCTCTCTGCCCACCCCATCTATTCTATTCAGCCTCACTATCCCTCCCTTTGTCTTTCTCTGCTCCCTGATGTACCTATAAAAGGTTTTATCCCCTTCTTAACTGAGTTGGCTATCTTTTACTCAGTTTGGGCCTTTGCTATTCTGACTTCCCTTCCTGCTTCCTTCTGCCTTAATTGGTACAGCTCTCTGTCCTGCATCTTCTGTGTTTCCTTATACTTCCTGAATGCTGTCTTTTTCTCCCTGACCTTCCCAGCCACCTCTTTTGAGAACCATAGTGGCTTTTTCTTTCGTTTTGATTTGTTTATTTGCTTCGCACAAAGGCTTGTTGCCTCTGTGATGGCAGTTTTGATGTTTCACCCTCCTACTAGCCTATTTGCTGGTGCTTTTCTAAGGTACTCTCCCATCTTGTCAAGTCAGCCCTCCTGAAGTCCAGTACCCTCACTTTTGTATGGCTTGACTCTGTAGCTGAGTTTATTATGAACCACGCTGTTCGGTGTTCCTAGATGTCTACCCACTTCTAGATCTGAGATCCTCTCACTGTCTCCATTTGAGAGTACGAGGTCTAAGATTGCTCCTTCATGAGTGGGTTCCAAAACTAGCTGTCTGAGGTATGCCACCTACAGGGCATCAAGAATGGCCCTGTTCTTGGATGTAGCTACAGCAAATGTGTTCCAGTTAACATCTAGCATATTCAGGTCTCCCATCAACAGTATCTCCCCTTTCTCTGCCATCCTAAGCATGCCTCCTATCATATCCTTATCCATTCCCTCCCCCTGATATGGGGTCTGTATTCAACCCCTGTGCAGATTGTGGTGCCATTTCCAGTTTTTAAGGTGACCCACAGTGCCTCCTCTCCCTCTGTTTATTCATTTATTCAGTTACTTATATCCCTTCCCTTACATAGAGAGCCACTCCTCCCCCTCGTCTCCCCTCTCTGTCTCTCCTGTAGGTTGTGTACCCTGGTATGTTAACATCCCATTCATGGTTCTCTGTTTACCATGTTTCTGTGACTGCTACGATATCCAGACATCCCTCTTTCATCAAGGCCACCAGTTCAGGGAGCTTGTTACCCAGACTATGGGCATTGGTAATCATTACCCTCCATTTCCTGATGGCCTTACCCTTTTGCCCCATCCCTGTCCTTATTGCCTTTGTCACTTTCTCCATTTACTCCTGCCCTTTTCCCTATCAACATCTCTATCTTGGTGATTACCTCACTTATTACCTTGATTTTTTGGGGGGCTAGAATTTCCCTGCTCCTTTCCAGTGCCTCCCCCCTTGGCTAGTTTAAATGCTTGCCAATGAAGCATTTAAATCTATCACCTAGGATCCTGGTTATCTTTCTGGACAGATGCAGACCATCACGCCAGTATAAGCCTGCATCACTCCTGGTGGACCCCGGTCCTCAATGAAGTCAAATCCCTGAGCTCTGCACCAGTTTTTCAACCACTGATTTAATCCCATGGTGTGGAGCACCCTAGCCTCACCCATGCCATACATAGGCAGCACCTCCGAGAAGGTTACCATGCATGCTACTTGTCTAAGGCCTCTCCCCAACTCCACAAACTCTTCCTGCACTGCTCCACTCCCTTTCTTAACCATGTCATTTGTCCCTAGGTGGACAATGACATCCAGCTCCTTCCCCCATGCAGTTGCTCCAGTGATACTGAGGATTCGCTCCCTGTCCCTCCAAGTCAATGGTGCCAGGCAGGCACCTTACCTTCCTCTCCCCTTCCTCCCCCAGGTCTACCCCCCTAACAATGTAGTCCCCCACCAGGAGTTGTTTCCTTCCCCTGTGGGGTCCCATGGCACCCTCCTGTGGGTCTCCTTTGTGGAGGTTCCCAGCATCCTCCTTGGTCTCCACTGCAGGTGCCTCCATAGAGGAACCACACTTTGCCAGAATGACATATGAATTGTGGAGAGGTACAACTGGAGAGATGCATCTCTGTTCCACCATCCTCACCCTCCCTGAGCCCACTGTGGTCCAACCTCTCCTCTTTCTTGGCAACCTCTGAGGTAACAGCAGTGGTCCTGGTGGTCCCTGGGTGGGAGAGGGGGTCCCCCAAATCCTTGCCAACTCTGTCTGGAGATGAGCAACCTTCTCCTTCAGCCCAGAGGGGTGCCTGCAGATGGGACAACACCACATCCTCCAGAACGTCTCCTGGAAGACTGCTGCTCCACAGACACTGCACTGCATCACTCCCATAATGTCTTATTTCTGGCCCCTTAACTGTTGTACTGAAACTTGCTTCCCTCTTTATTTCATCTTCCTTGGTAAAGATCTTTATTCTATCTCTCTGCCATAGCTTAGTCCCTGGTATTTGCAAAATTGCCAGAATCACTCTGATTTTCAAAAAAGGTGACCCCAAGGACAACTCAAACTATCCGCCCAATAGCAATTTTCTCTGTCCTGGGCAAAATTCTTGAGAAACTGGTAGCTCCACAAAGCATGTATTTTCTCCTAGACAATAATCTTCTCTCTAATAACCAACATGGTTTCCGTAAAGTTCATAGTACCGCAGCAGCCCTTCTTAAATTCTCAAATATTGTATTCACTGCCATGGAAAGGGGCTCTCTCGCCGGCACATTCTTCATAGATCTAACTAAAGCTTTTGATCTTGTTGATCACCCTCTTCTTCTTGCTAATCTGCTGTCTGTGGGTTTCTCACACAAGTTATTGACTGGTTTAATAGCTACATATCTAACTGGAAACAGTTTGGGAAATTTAACTCTGCCTTGTCCAGTCCAGTAGTCATAAACATAGGTGTTCCCCAAGGGTCCATTCTTGGCCCCCTTCTATTCACCATCTATCAATAAGATACCTTTGCAAACCCATGCATGCTCATCCCTACTGTATGCAGATGACCTGGTTCTATATTACAGCTCTAGGAATATAGTTGACATCAACCACATCCTCTCATCTGACTTTATGTCCATTCAGGCCTGGCTCTTCAATAACAAGCTTACCCTAAACAATAACAAAACCCAAGCTATGCTTTTTGGCTCAGATGCCAAACTCAGAAACAACACTAGCAAACTACAAATCCACTATACAAGTGGCTCCTTGTTAGACAGTTAGCTCATTTAAATACCTGGGCATGTTGCTTGATGGATCCTTGAATTTCTATCAACGCATCTCTTCTATCTGTAAATCTGTGAATGTCAAAATTGGGGTTGCCTATAAGACCAGTTATGCTCTTACTCCTTCTGCTAGATTGGCTGTTGCATGAGGCATCCTTCTCCCAGCCCTCACCTATGGCGCTGTTACTTTCTTAGGTGCCTCTAAAATCTCTCTACACAGATGGGACACAACTTACAATAACATTTGCACTACGCCTCTGCCTCTCCTCTTCGCAAGCACCATTGTCAGCTCTATGCTGGCATAAAATGGCCCTCCCCATCCACTCATTGACTACTCTCTCTTGGCTTTCTGACTGATAGCATTATCAGTTCTGGAACCCCCGCATTATTAGCCTCCATGCTGACCTGACAAGCCACCTCTCATAGCCTAAGGTCAGCTGACCAAACTCATGCATATACCGAGGTGTAAAACAGCCACAAGTATCCATGCCTTCTCCCATGTGGCCCCTCGCTACTGGAACTCCATTCCTTTAGATGTCTGGCTAGCTCCAAGTTGTGACCTCTTTAAAAAAAATGACACCTGGATTACCTTACCAAATTAATAATAGTAATAATAATAATTATAAACTTTATTTTTATGGCACCTTTCAAAACCAAGGCACCTAACAAAATTAAAATCACATAATCAAAAATTCCACAACAACATAATCAGCAAAACATTCCCAAGAGGCAAATAAAATAATCATAAAATCTTAGACTCTTTCCATCCATTAAATGCTATAGGCTTGACTCCATAACTAGGTTTTCAGTTCTTGTTTAAAACCCTCCATGGTCGTGTGCTCATGTAACCGACGGGGTAGAGAATTCCAGAGGGTAGGGGCCACATACATAAATGTTCTCCCCAGAGAAAATTTCAAGCATACCATCGGAATCTCTAGTAACCCTCTGGCTGAGCGGAGGATCACCGGGTGATGAGGAACCAGGAACTCTTTCAGGCAGCCTCGTGTACATGCTTCTATCCACAGTAGGCCCCTTCTCATACCCACTGCTGTTGGTTTTCTCCCCCTGCTCCTTATCATCCTGTCACTATGCCACTATTTCCTACCCCAGTCACCCTTATCTCCCTGTGTACTTACTCTGAACATCCTCAACATTTATATGTCTCAGTCCCCCTACACTCTGCCTTTGCTCTCACGCTTCCATTTGCTGTTGTTCTACTTGCATTCTAGGATGGTTCTTTATATCTTTTGGCACTTATTACACTTACATTATAAGTATCTCTGTTAATATTGTGTGCCTTTCAGCCCTCAGTATTTTCCTGATTTTGTACTGGCTGTTGATTATCTGTATTGTATCATATTTTTGACTTGCACCTGCTGATTGATTATCTGTATTGTATTCTGTTGTTAGCCATGTTTCTGTACTGTATATCTGTCATTTTGTCAGGTACCAACTGATTGTGACCTTCTAGGTGTGTCTGAAAATATGCATTTCTATGTCTAACACACTTTACCTGGTTACCAAAAACAGAACAACCCGCCCACCCACAAAGTTGCCATAAGGCACAAAGCTCCTAATTGGGCGAATCCACCTGTCTGTCTGCCCTCTCTGCTGAGAGCCACTCCTCCGGTGGCTCAAACAGAACAACCCGCCCACACACAAAGCTGCCATAAGGCACAAAGCCTCCAATCAGGCAAATCCACCTGTCTGTATGCCCTCTCTGGGGGGAGTCACTACTCTGTCTGCTCCAACAGAACAACCCACCCCCACACGAAGCTATCGTAAGGTACTCCTCCTCTGCTCTGTGCTTCTCAGGACTTTACAAAAATTCAAATCTGGTACCTTTTTTTCTAACTGGCTCCTGCTCCTCTGCAGTAGACAGCACCTCTCTGGTGTGCCCAAGCCGAGAAATTGATTTTTCTTTTCTTTTCCTTGTTTTAGCTGATGTACTTACTGCTTAGAGCAGAATTATTTAGGTCAGGCTCTGAAAATGTGCTACTTAGAGTAGATTTATTTAGGGCTTATTAAGCTCAGGCTCTGAAAATGTACTGCTTTGAGTAAATTTATTAGAATTTATTAAGTTCAGGCTCTGAAAAGTAACTCTGCTTCTAACAGATGTACTATGTGCTGTAATTTTTGTTAATATTGCTAAATCCTTCTCTGTTAGTTTTATTTATTTAAATTTAAAAAGCAATGCTCAGATAGAGCTGTGATCAGACAGTAGCTTGTACTAAATTGTTAAATTAATTGCTACTAAATAGAGATCTGATCCTTTTGTTTTCCCTCTCACTGCCTTCCCTAATTGCCAGTCTCTGCATATTCCTGTCTCTCTGTCTCTGATACCATCCCCTCTTTACCTTCTGCATTTTCAGCTCTTTATGCTAATCTGCTGGCTTTTGTCCTCTGAGCTGCATATAATTAAGCTGCTCTCCTGACTCCTTTCACAGGCACAAAGCCCCTGATGGGGAGAATCTGCCTGTCTGTCCACCTTCTGTGCAGGGATCCGCTCCTGTGGTGGCTCCAACAGAACAACCTGCATGCCCATGAAGCTGTTGTAAGGTACTCCTCCTCTGCTCTGCGCTTCTCAAGAGTCCCCACCGGTGCTACGACTGGCACCCCATCATCCCACCACCCACCCACCCTATTTGGTGCATTTGTTTTATAACCTTGAGCGTCACATGACTGCTTGTAAGTGATTGGCTTGGCTTGTAAAACTGACTGATTTGCCATTAGTCTTTTATACAACTTGTCCACTAGAGGGACTAAGCACTTCTGTACTCCACTGTTTCTCCTCTTACTGTGCTTTAATATACTCATCTCAGCTAACCATATGCCCCAGTTATTCTCTCTCAGATTTCATCACATAAACATTTACCCACTACCAACCTCCCTCTCCCCCTGCTCTGCTGCTTAACACACTGTACCTCTGCATAAATTGCACTGCCTTTCGCTTTAGTTGCCCTTTCTCTCAAACCAGCACTGCAACCTGTAGTAACTACTATTCTATTTTTGAACATCTATGCTTCATTATTTGTTTCTCCGTCAACTTGAATATTCAACACCTGAAAATGAAGGCATCCTGATACTCTTTATGGTTGCCTCTTTGGCTAGCCTACTAATAACATCTGATTTCTGTGCCTCAGTACTTGCTGTAGATCAACAGCATCTAGCCTCTTTTACCCCCTTATTTACGCCCTCTAAACCCCCACCCACTGTGGTCAGATATGAACTAACTCCCATGGGCCCAGCTCTACTTGCCTTTCTAACAAACTACAAGCATCGACTGCTCAGCTTGTCCCTGCACTTCCTTACACTCCGGACACCCCCCTGGCTCCCTCCTGTCTGTCCTCTCCTCTCACTTTCTGCTTCTTGCTGGGTACAGAGAAAGTAACCCTGCTCCCATAAACACCAACATTGATCACACAAATACAACATGGGCTAAATTGTCAGGCCTCAAAATTGCCCACCTTAACATCTGTAGCCTCCCATCCAAACTCCTGTAGCTCGAAGTGTGGATATCCCTTCATAAGCCACATGTACTTGGGCTCTCCAAAACCTGACTGAAACCCCACCACTCAGACTCCCATTTTCAGCCCCAGCTACTCACTACTATGTGTAGATAGGCCAGGAAAAAAGAAGGGTGGTGGAGCTGCACTCTACATGCAAGACCACATCACTGCCACCTTCATCAGCTGTTCAACCCCATCCTCTCTGAGTGAATGGCTCCTTGCAGAAATAACCCTGGGTGCCTCAAAAAACTATCTGGGTTGCTTTTACAACTCCCTTATGGAGGTACCTCAGGCCTATCCAATTTCCTGGATGGCCTTGGGCAAGTCTCTCTCTCCAGGGACACCATTGTGCTAGGGTATTTCAATCTGAACTGGTCAGGACCTCTTGAAGATGAATATGCAAACCTCCTGAAAGTGCACCAACTTTCATGTCCTCCCTACCAGACAGAATGCACACACGCTAAACCACTCACTACTTGACTGGGTTGCTACTGACCACACTGACTTGATCCTTCAGGCTGGCACAATATTTGACTCTATTAGTGACCACTCCCAGCCTACATCATACTGGCCACCAAAGCCAGTCACCCTCCCACAAATACCTATCGTTTAGAAATTTCAACTGCCCTGACCTCACAAATGTCCTTAAAGATGTCCGAGCAACAGACTGGTCTGCCCTCTACATCCACAATGATATAATATCTGTGGTAAGTTACTTTACAACTGCCCTCCATCAACTTCAAGACCTACATTTCTCTGTCACTACCAGAAGAGTTAGGGGAGGCTGTAATTGCTGGATGTCTATGGAACTACTGTTCCTGAGGAAAGACAGAGGCAGAAAGTGGAACGCGTACAAGGCGTCCCCCCGCACAAAACTCTGGAACAACTATAGATGCTTGCGCAATACTTGGAAACAGTCTGCCAAACACCTTAAGTGACAATATTATCAAAACCAACAAAAAAAACAACCTTAGAAATCCTAAAAGTTTCTGGGTCTCCAATGGGTCGCTCCTAAACCCTAAGACTCATTGTAAAATAACTTGCCTCATATCCTCCTCTGGCACCCTCCCAGAGCCTGATGATATCGCACACTTATTTAACATGAAATTCACTGACCTCTCCCCCTACCTCAGTAAAATCCCTCCCCAGCTTTTTCCAGGCCCTTATAGCCAGACTAACCAAATCTTCCACCCTCCCAAAGACAGCCCTACCCCCCTTTCTGCTTTAAAGCCATTAACCAGTGTGTCACCGTCACGTTCCTAAAATCCTCCATGCAAAGTCCTGAAGTGATGGGCTTTTCCTGCATTCCTAAAACTCTTCTCCCAGCAATTGTGGAACCTCTCACTTTCATTTTCAACCTCGCCCTTAAAACATCCACTTTGCCTGATCCCTGGAAACATGTAAATGTTGTACCAATTCACAAAGCAGGTGATCCACTCTCCCCCGACAATTACAGACCCATCTCCCTCCTCCCTCACCTAAGCAAACTGCTGGAAAAAATAGTACATCCACAGCTCACTGAACACCTGGACAAATATAACCTCCTATGCCCACTCCAGTAAGGTTTCTGCAAACACCATAGTACCACCTCAGCCCTGGCCCTCTTCTCCAATCACATTCTGTGAAACATGGAAGTGGACAAAGCCACAGTTGCAGTATTCATGGACCTGTTAAAGGCTTTTGACCTTGTTGACCACTGCCTTGTTGTAGTTCATTTGCATCACCAGGTTACGAAAAAGGTCCGACTCCCCCTACGATGAGCAGGGGAAATGCCGGACCTCACCCAGCAACTAATGAACTGAAATCTGACCAATGGAACATTATGTACACAAATGCCCGCAGTCTGGGAAACAAGATCCCAGACCTGCAGGCAACAATGACAGAGGCTAAACTGGACATAGTAGCCAATAGAGACATGGTTCACCAGTAACCACACTTGGAAGACTTCAGTACCCAGCTATGTACTGTTCAGAAGAGACTGAGGTGCAGAAAAGGGGGAGAGGGAGTGGCCCTTTATGTCAATGAAAATATCAAAGCTACAGAAATTCAGAATACATATGAGGAGCCAGATGAACTATGGGTCACTCTGGAAACAGGAAATGGGACAGCCATACAAACTGGGGTTGTCTACAGGCCTCCAGACCAGGGGGAGGACATAGACACATTACTGTTAGAATATATACAAAACATGACAACTAAAGGGAGGTTCTGATAATGGGAGACTTCAACATGCCAGATCAATACTAGCAGGAACATCCTCCAGAACTAGACATATAGTGGATTCCCTGAAGGGAGGGACTCAAACAACTGGTACAACAACCCACAAGAGACAGGGCTGTCCTAGAACTAGTACTGACTAATGGGGAAAGGATCACAGCTCTCCAGGTAGAAGGTCACCTGGGCCACTGACCATCACATGGTATGGTTCAAGTTGGCCACTAGCACTAAATCATCCCATTCCAAGGCAAAAATATGGAACTTCAGAGGAGCTGACTTTGATAAGATGGCCAGCAGAGTTAAGCTAGCCCTGGCAAGAAGAAATACAGGTGAGGGGGTACAGGCAAAGTGGGCAAACATTAAGGATGCATTACTTGAAGCAACATCCCATTGTGTTTGGGAGAAAAGCAAGAGTAAAAGAAGAAGGAAATCACTTTGGTTCTCAAAAACTGTAGCAGAAAAGGTCAGAGCCAAAAGGCCGGCCTTCAGGAAATATAAGGGAATGCAGTGGGATGAAGATAGGGAGGCATACAAGACAGAATGGCAGGCAAAGGCCCAAACTGAGGAAACATTAGCACGAACAGTAAAAGAAGAGGACAAGACTTTCTATAGATGCATCAGTGAAAGGAGAAAGTCCAGAGAGGGTATTGCTAAGATCAAAGGGGATAAGGGGGCGTGTAAGGAGGAAGACAATGTAAAAGCATCTATCCTAAATAGATACTTCTGCTCAGTATTTACTGAAGAGAAGATAGGGCAGGGCCCACAGCTCAGTACCATGGACACAGGGGGGAGGGAAGTGTGCACAAGTCCCTTCACAAAAGAAAGGGTCCTACAAGAGCTCACTAAGTTCAGGGTGGACAAGGCAATTGGACCTGATGACATACAGCCCAGGATACTAAAGGAGCTAAGGGTGGAACTAGCAGAGCCATTATTAGAACTGTTTAGTGAGTCTCTGAGCACAGGAGAGGGTCCAGAAGACTGGAGAAGGGATCATGTGATCCTGCTCCACAAAAGTGGTAGCAGGGAGGAGGCAGAGAACTACAGACCAGTCAGTCTTACTCTCAGTAGTGGGCAAGATTATGGAGACGCCCTTCAGGAAAGGATTGTACAGCACCTGGAAACCATAGGAGTACAGAATCCAAGACAGCATGGGTTTGCAAAAGGAAGGTCCTGTCTAACTAATCTCATAGATTTCTTTGACTTGGTAACCAGAGTAGTGGACCAAAGGGGTGCAGTTGATGTCACCTACCTTGACTTCAGCAAAGCTTTCATACTGTTCCACATAGAAAATTGATTAATAAGCTGGGTAGGCTTGGGGTGGTCAGAAGTTGGTCAACTGGGTGGCAAACTGGTTGGCGGGCAGAAAACAGAGAGTGGTAAAAAACGGTATACAGTCAGAAGAGATGCAAGTCACAAGTGGGGTACCTCAGGGATCAGTTCTTGGGCCAGTACTCTTTAATATCTTCATCAGTGACATTGAAAATGGACTGGAGAATAATGTTTGTCTGTTTGCAGATGACACCAAGATCTGCAACAGAGTAGATGATCCAGATGGGATGAGCAGAATGAGAAGAGATCTGGATAAACTGGCAAAATGGTCGGAAGAGTGGCAACTGGGGTTTAATGCAAAGACGCAAGATCATTCACCTAGGGAAGAGAAACCCTGAAGTTACCTATAGGTTGGGAGTGGAGTTACTGACAATCACAAGAGAAGTAGAGACTTAGCATCATCATCACAGATGACTGAAATCATCTAAGCAGTCCACTAAAGCAGTAGGTAAGGCTAGAGGGATGTTGGGGTATTTTAGTAGGGGTATCAAGTCATAAGAGGGAGGTAATAATCCCTTTCTACAAGACACAGGTTAGGCCCCATCTGGAGTACTGCATGCAGTACTGGAGGCCACACCTGCACAAGGACATTAACAAAATGGAGGCAGTCCGGAGAAGGACAACCAAAATGATGCAGGGACTGCATCAGAAAACATATGAGGACAGATTGACGGAGCTCAATATGTATACCCTAGAGCAAAGGAGGGAGAGAGGTGATATGATTGAAACAGTCAAACATCTTAAGGGCATTAACAAGGTGAAAGAGTCTAACATGTTTCAATATAAGAAAAATAGCAGGACAAGAGGAAACGGCATAAGATTAGAGGGAGGCCAATTAAGGAGTAATGCAAGGAAGTTCTTTTTCACAGAAAGGGTGGAGGATGCATGGAACGGCCTACTTCAGGAAGTGGTGGATATGAATACAGTGCAGGGCTGCAAACAGGCATGGGATAGGCATAAGGAGCAATACAGATGAGTATTGAGCGATAGGCCATTGACAGAGTAAAGGCCTATGACACATTTATAAGGTAGAAAAAATGGGCAGACTTGATGGGCCTTTATGCCCTTATCTGATGTCAATGTCTATGTTTCTATGTTTCTTTGTTTATATACCCTCCTGCACCTCACCCTATATCATTTTGACTGCTCCTCTGAAACCGCTACCTGATTCAAAAGCTATCTCTGGCAGATCACGATCTGCCATAATAGGTAAAAGCTCCTCTACTGCCCTACCAGTATTCATTGGAGTCCCCAAAGGATCCATTCTTGGCCCGCTACTTTTCTCTATATTTATAAATGCTCTTCCTGCTGAATGTCTCACTACATAGATGATTTGGTCCTCTACCATATTGATAAATCCCTTGAAGCCATCTCCTCCACCTTCACACTAAACTATGGAGCAGCGCACCAATGATTTCTCTTTAGAAAACACCTGGTCAATGAAAAGAAGACCAAGGCCATGCTTTTTGGATCAAAACCATTCCTTGCCAAGGTCACCAAATCAAACTCCTCCCTCCTGGTTCTAACCCCTGCCAGCCCCCCTCCTCGAAAATGTCCCCTATTTTAAATACCTAGGTGTTACCCTGGACCCCTCTCTCACCTTCTACAAGCATATAAATAACACAGTACGGTGAGTCAACCAGAAACTTAGTGCTGCTGCTTATTGACTCAAACTATTTCTGTCTGATGAAGCGTGCCTCGCTATTGTGCAAGGAAACCTACTGCCCCTACTTGACTACTCCTCCCATGCCTACTCGCGTGTTACGTCTATACTTCACTCATGACTTACCACAGTGTACAACAGCATAGGTCGCTTTGTTCTCTTAGCTCCATACTCAACTCACCATTGTACACTCTGCCAGGCCCTAGGGTGGCTCCCTCTACAAGGCCATTTTGATTATGCCCTGGGCTGCCTGGTAGACAGTACAATCAGGGGTGGCAATCAGTCTCCATATTTAGCCCTCCTGACATGCAGAGTGGCTCCTAGGAGCCTCCAAATTTTATCTGTCCCTCCATTAGATGTCCCAGGCATCTCCACCTCCATGGGTAATAAAGCTTTCTCTGTCTGTGCCCTCTCCCTTTTGAACAGTCTCCATTTAGCCACCCAATCATCCTCCTCCCACCTGTCTTTCAAGAAAGCTCTAAAAGTCTGGCTCCTAATTGGTGCCATTTGTCACTGCTCTCCCGACTAATACCAGGCATCCATCTCCTGTCCCTCAGCTGGACGCTTTTGACTGAAACCTGCCCCTCCCCTTCTACCCATGCCTTTCATCTATGACCCCATGTCCCATGATCCCAAGGGCAACATATCAGACTTATGCACTTTATGTATCTAATGCCACAGTCCTGCCTTACCTCCTGGCTAATTCTCAGACTGACCCAGTGTCCTCACTACTAACTGTTTTAGTTTACACTGTCTCTACCTGTAGTTACCCCTCAACACAGTCTCTACCTGTAGTCACCCCTCAAAGGCTTCCTATGTTCCATGTACTTGCTAATCTCTATTGTCTTCATGATCTTCAACCAACTTGTTAACAGTGTACTCACTTCATGCTTGAGGTGTAATCTCATCACTCTATATTCCTATTCTCATTATGCTGTATACCCGACTCGATACCATTGTACCCACCTCATGTTGAGGTGTATGGTTTTTTTTTACTACTCTGAATCTGCATGTACTGTATTGTTCAACTAATGTCACTATGTGGCATGGGTCATGACTGAAAACGGCCCTCTGGATTATCTCATTTACCCGGTTACTAAAGACATAAATAAATTAATTAATTAAAAATATGCTAGCAGAAATCAAGACAGATATTGGGAACTTAAAAGCCACTATGGGGAAATTACAACTTGATTTCCAAGAGGCATTGTTACAGGCGGAAAGGACTGAAAATAAATTAAATACACTGGAGGAATCTGCTATGCTTATAGGAGACACACCCTGCCATAATGACAAGCAAATACAGTACCAGCTTAACAAATTGGATGACATAGAGAACAGAGTCGAAGGAAATAATCTACGTATAAGGGACATTCCAGATGGAGTGGAGGGTGCTAACATGGTTCAGTTCTATAACATACCTCCCACATTTTTAGGTTATCAGTGGCCCTGGCCCCTAAAAACATTCTTTGGTCCCCCACCCTCTGAGGGCTCCAGATTCAGACCTGTTATAGCAAACTTCTTGCAGTTTTCTATAAAAGAAGAGATCCTTAATTTAGCCAGAGAGCACAAACAATTGACGTGGAGGGGGTAAAGGATATCTATCTTTCAGTATTTCTCCTCAGAGATTATAAACAAGCATTTGTCAATGCCGAATGTTGTCTCGCTGGCATTGGCATTGGTAGTATCGGAGTTAGAGACACATAATAGGAATGGCAGTGAAGTATTAAAATGACTCCAACCCCACCCCCACCCTCTAGAGACTGACAGGCATTGGGATGTGCCTTTGGATCATCAGCTATAACGCTCATGCCATTTCGCCTCACCTCCCTGTAGCCACTGACAAGTGTTGTGGTGTGCTTTGGGGTCTATAGGCGTTATACTTACCCCATTTCATAAGGAAATATGCTGAGGTGGGTGCAGTATAGGAGAATGAGACAAACTTTGTGGCCGAACAGTGCAAGGCACACCACGATGCCTGTCACTGGCTGCAGGGTAGGGGTGTGGGTGGAATGGCGTGAGCATTACAGCTGATGATCTCAAGTCACACCCCTGATGACTGTCAGTCTATACAGGGTGGGGTGCTACGATTGAAACCGTAACACCGTGGCGTGTGTTAGCATTTTCACTCAAATTTTCAACGGACTTTGTGAGCCCACCTCATGAAAGCGGCACTATCAGTTTGTTAGCTGAAAGGTGGTTTTGCACAGTGGCTATGCCATTTGGCGACACAGGAACGAAAAAGAATTTTGGGCAGGATGTGGAAAATGACAACTGTATTGTTCATGAGGAGATGTAAAAATGGCAACGTTGAAAATCTGGAGTGAAAATATGAAAAATTGGTGAAGGTATGAACATGCATAGAAACTGTGCAACACACGTCAGTAACCCAATTATTTTGGGATTTTTAACCACATTTTAATATAGGATTTTGGGACCTCTCCTCATGAACAGTGGCAGAGTGATTCTGTTAATGTGTCCGAAACGTTGATTTTGCACAGTGACCACGCCATTGTGCGCCACAGGTGCGAAAACACATTTAGGGCAGGATGTGAAAAATGACAGCTGTACTGTTCATAAGGAGGTGTAAAAAAATGCCAGTTTTGAAAATCTGGCATGAAAATATTGCAAATTTGCGAAGTTACAAGGGTGCATGGAAACTGCACAACGCACACTTGTAACACAGTCATTTTATGGAATTTTGTCACCAAATTTTAACATAGGCATTTTAGGACTTCTGCTCATAAATGGTATCACCAGCATTTCCTGAAACTGTCCTGAAAACTGATTTCACTCAGTGACCGCTCTATTCTGCACTGACGTGCAAAACACATTCGGCAAGGACAGGAAAAATGACAGCTGTACTGTTCATAAGGAGGTGTGGAAAAATGCCAAATATGACAAATTCACGAAGTTACAAGCATGCGTGGAAACTGTGCAACGCATGCTCATAAAACAGTCATTTTGGGATTTTTCCTGCAAATTTCAACATAGGCTTTTTGAGAGCCCACCTCATGAACACTGGCGCTGTCATTCTGTTAATCCCAAAAAGTGATTCCGTGCATTGACCACAAAATCACCTTTCAGGACTGATTAATGCCATGACAGTGCCAAAATTCATGAGGAGGGGTCCCAAAATCCCCATGTTGAAAATATGGTGCCAAAATTCCAAAAAATGCCTGAGATATGCATCGAAGTTGAAAAAACCCTATTTATTCCATTATACAGCTTACCGGCATTTCCTTAGTTCGTGCTCAGCTTTGAAGAGTGCAGAAGTGTTCCCCGGTCCACCGAAGATCATCCTGCCAGACTCTGGAGGAAAGTATGGGGTGAGGGGTGTGGAAAGGCTTAAGTGCGCAGTGGGTAGGTGCGAAGTTGTGGGAGGGACAGGTAGATTCTGAGGACCGTTTTCTTTTTGACAGGGTAAAAAAAAAAAAAAAACACTGTGGGACCGTTCTTTTTAACAGGGCATGTGGCACACTGGAGTGGGCTCCCGCATGCCAACAGACTCTTTTTGGGGAAGCTGTAGCGACAGGGTTGGGCACCTCTGAGGGCACACACAAAAGCGGGGGTGTTACATAATGCCGACAGGATTGGGCTCCCATTAGCAACATCACTCAGGCACTGAAGCCCGACAGGGATTGTGGCTCGTCAGCAAAGAAAAACTGTTGGGGGACGTGCATGATGACGTAGAGGATTGGCACCCCCTTGGCATACATTGTAAATGGGAAGGGGGTTATTATGCCAACAGGGAGTGGGCTTCCCCGTCGGCATTCTGACAGGAGGCAGCAGCGGTGTTGCATGCATGTCAGGAGGCATGTTGTGGTCACGCTGAATGAGAGCTCCACTCTCATTGCAGTAGACCTTTTGTTAGATCTGGTGGCCACATTCCACATTGCTGATGTGGTGCCTGCATGCATGCCAGACTGGGGAATGAGGGATGCACCTACTGATGCGTGCCCTGCATTCGCCCAACAGTGATCACGCCTCCAGATCTGTTACTACTGATTATGTTAGCTGCGCATGCAAGTCAACATAAAAAGGAAGTTTTGGGGACATTAAAAAAAAAAACTTTGCAGGACTTGGTGCTCTCATACTATATACCCTGCTGTTCTTGTCATTGTGATTCTGAGGAGACCCACTTTCTACTGTGATTCTCCTGAACTAGCTTGGGATGATCTGAGCGATCATTTCCTTTTCAGGACAAATGTTTGCATTCAAATCCATCACAATATTCCATAGCCTCAACTCAAGAAGCCTTAAAGCGTGAGACCCATGTGTAGAACTCTGCAACATTCTTCAGCAAGCAAAATAAAACCTACAGCAAACAAAGTTAATGTAGCCCAAACCCTAAGCAAAAGCAGATTGCCAGTACTTCAGACAGCTCCTCAATCCCCTCCCTCTTAGACCACAATGGTAAAACACAAATTGTGTAGCAATGCATCCACAGGTTATTCGTCCAACATCTCATGAAGAAGTAAGCCTCCAACCCCTCCCTCAGATCTGCGTAGATCCATACAGTCCCAAAATCCCAGAAAACAAGAGAGAAGTACCAGTAGGGAGATCTCCAAAACTTCTCACCCATTGTCACCTTCCAATGTCATATCAGCTTCTAAGGAAGAGGAAGAGGCTATTATGGTTGGCATAGCTACATGATAATGAACCCTAGCACTGGGTATTTGACAGCTACACTATCCCTGCCTGGCTGGCCAAACCAGGATGAGGCACCTGAGTCCTTAGGTGAACTTTAAACTGGTTCTTTCAAAGATATAACAATGCATGATGTCTCCACCCAGAGTATACTTACATGGGTTATCTTAACCCTGTTACAACTCTCTGGGATACTGTATCCACCCACAACACCAAAAGTGCACCCCAAACATGGCCCAATAAACATTTCCCAAATTCAGACTTTTTGTAATTATTGCCTCTCTATAATAATATGCTCATGAGACAGCACTATGCAGAAACAACAATAATTTATTTACAGGGAAGGGTTAGGATGGATTAATTGGAATGGAGGTAAAGCTATTTACAATATTCACATTTGGTTTGATTATTGGTTTAGGTTGACACAAAATCACAAGAAGCATTTGTCATTTTGCCTTTGGACATCAATCACAGTGGTACCCACCAATCTCTGTTGCATTCAGATCCCTGATGCTTTCTACACTAGCTGCAACTAGAAAGGTGATACATCATTAAACGCACACTGGTACCAGTTCCCAGCACCATATAGAACTCTGCAATCTTACATATTACCCTGGGTACCCAGTACTAAACAGTTCTCAAAGTTGCAGGCCTGTTTTCAGTGCAGCTGTTGTTAGCCGGTTGGTTGGAGCCCTTAAAGGAAGTAAGCAAATCACCTTTATCTTTATCTGACTGAAGTGATGGCAAACGCTAACCCAATTTTTGATTCAGAAGGTTTGGCTCTAGCTGTAGAACTTAACAAATGGTGAACTATTTACATGTGTCTTCCATAACAGGGATTGGCTCCTGTGAACTCACTGCTAGACATCTTTATAGGCAAGTCATATTTGAGCTGTACATGAGAGAATCTAGGTGCTTTCAGCAGATGGGCTCTGGCTGCAGAGGTCAAGATGCAGGCAAAGCTAACAGCCAGCCCCTATACTGACTGCAGGATCGTACAGCTTTTGAGGTAGAAACTTACACCTTTACTTCTGTTGGTGGTGTCCCTTTTCCTGGGCTGAAATCACGCACTGGAAATACTAGGATGGGACTGGGGCCAACACGTTTCATCCCCATGTCTGGGCTATATCCCTCGGGGGAAACGCGTATGGCAGCGCCCTAGGTGACACACTACCAGGCTGTGTCCCAAACCTAATCTGAGTTGAATGCATTGCATTCAGCACATTTATACTTTCTATTCACAGTCACTTTAACCATGGGCCAGCATGGCCGCCATGGTCCCGTTAGCTCTCAAAACAGACTTTCATCAGACTGGGTGCTTTCCTCTCTAAGGCTAGGATGACGTGACTGCTTACAATCCATACTATGCAAATCCAGTTTCTTTAGCACACTTTAGCCAGGTGGAGCTTACGGCAAGGCTCACTACCACTTGAGACAACTTGAGCTAGACAGAGCTTGAGACATGCCTTTTTACCCTTTTAGTGGACTTCACTGGGTTGCAAAGCTGAAACTGTAACTTTCTTATACTTTAGACACTTAATGTTTTGGCAAAACTGATCTCTGTAGCTCTCTCAGGCTCACAACTACATTATACTCAGTCCCTTGAGGATTTGCTGGTGTTAGCAGCTCCAACTGGACAATTACTGGCCACACAGGCAAGGTCAGTGAGAGCCAAGCACTCTGAGTGCTCCCTTCCAGTCCTGTAGGCATTCTGACAACAGTCACATTAACACTTTTAAATGTGGACCCTTCTCTGGTTGCTTAGCAGATGTCCACCCTCTCTAAGCCTTGGTTAGACACAGGGTGCCAACAAGACAGTCACTTTCTAACTTGCGGGCTTCACTGCCCTTAAAGGTTTCTCAAACTTGCACTTGTAAGTAGAGGTTTGCTCACTCAGATTAATTACAGAATGTCTTTCTTTCTCTGAGGTTTCAGACTCCATCAGACTCTCACTGCTGAGGCAGAACATCGGTACAGTTCTCTCACAGCTGAAGGTTCTGGTTTACCCATGTTTTCCTAAAATGTGGAAAAGTAATTGCCAGCCCTGGAGGACAATTTCTGGCAACTCCCAAGATAGTGACTTCTGTTGCCTGCAGCCACTTGTCTCTCTTGGCAGAAGAAAGGCCCCCTCTGTGGAGGGGCTTGCACTGAGGCTAGGCCCATTCTAGAGCAAAGGACCTGAGCAACCCCCATGGGGGCTGCTTGAACTAACTCTCAGCCCAGAAAATACAGTCTTTATGGAGTCCTTCTAATGCTCCATATTGGCTGAGGCTACTTATGTGCCCACAAACGATTGGCTGAAACTGCTTATCGGTCCACAAAATGAATATTCATTAGCCTCACTCGATGCACAATAGGCCCCCTGTTTTGGCACCTGAATTAGGTCGCTGTAATTTCCCCATAAGCACTTGGCAATATCCCAAAAGTGTCTGACACTGTCCCAGCACTCCTTGCCTGAAATCCTGGCTTTCCGATTGGCTATTGCTGTACAGAAATGGCTGCAATACACACAGTCCCTTTGCAGTTTAACACAGCCCCAAATATAAAGTCCTGGTGCAGCCAGAAAAATTACTTTAAGTTGCTTGTCCCACAGATCAATGGTCCCTTCTGTGCCCTTTTGATAGCTGCTCAATTTAAGCATTTTAGTTCAGTTCTTAGCCTGTTGCTGCTGCCGAAATTAAAGTCCCCTTTGCAGCTGATGGGTACTTTATCTGAGTCTGATTCACATCTGAGCAGCCAGAAAATGTTATTTATTTTTATATGCCCCCTTTTTATTTATTAACCCCTTAGAGTCACTGCAGCTGCTGCATTCATTTTACATTTATTTACAATTTCTTAAACATTGCAGGAACTGCCAAACGTGCAACTCTGAGCAGAAGATCAGACCCAGTCATGAATATTAATGTCCCTTTCTCATTAATATTCACAATGCCGGGTCAGGACCTTTATCGTGCATGGCACTATTTATTTAATTAATTTAGCGGCTCCCTCTGGGCCACCAGTGTCACTGGCCCCCTATGCCACTGTATTCAGGGACCAGGAACACTGGAGAAGTCACCTGTTGACTGCAGTTTCTGTCTAAATTCGAAGAACATTTTGTTGCATGTTAAGGGAGCCCACCAGCCTACCCTAATGCTGGCAGCTCACGATCCTGTCCCCAAGCCCCAGAGGGGCTAAAGAGGCATGGGGCAACTACAAGGAACTGGGGACACATTTCTTGGACTGGGGATGTGGTGGTGAGGATGGGGAAAACCATCAGGGAAATGGCAGGTACCAGGAGACAGAAATGACATGCTCCAAGGATGGAAGCAAAACCGGGAGGCAAACAGGCAACAAGGTAAGCCTCCATTTGGGGGTTGGGGGTTACAATAATAGTTTCTGGCCACTCCACTGACCTTTGCACCCAATAGGAAATCACTTCCGGTTCCAGATTCCTGAAGCCACAGACTACACATTGAACTTTATTTTATCCATTTGTTTTAAACAATCTCTTTCCTTCTAGTCACACACTTAATCATCTGCTGGATTTGACACTAACACAGGATCAGAACAGCTTATAACTGACCAACTTTCAGAGTGGTGATTTCTAACATGCTACTATCGCAATGTACCACTTTGAGCAACCAAGTTGCAGCAAGGTATAAGATCTTGCATAGAACTGAGAACTTGTGATTTTATGGGGCACATACTTGGATAAATTTGTTCCATAAACAGTGTTTTTATTTCTTCTCTCAACAGTATAGATGTGTTTGATGTATAAAGCTACTCTGTGGCCACTGCAGAGGGTCATTCAGATATCACAATAATAATAGTACACCTAGACACCTGTGCTAGCATCATCTTTCCAATTGAGCACCTTCTTTCACTCCAAATTACTCTTGGTTCAAATACAAATTATAATGCCTCCATAAATGATTCTCATGGTCTTAACAGCCAAACATCACGTAATATGCACAATTCTATCATCCATAAACTATATGAGCCTAAGCAAACAGATAGTTTAAAACAAGCCACTGCATTTATGTGTTTGAGATATCATTGGTGTACCTCAAACTATAGTACAATAGTATGGGTGTCGTGTGATGGAATGTATACATGTACATGGCCCTAATGAACCACTCTGCTGACAATAGCAAAGAATTATTTTTTTTAACAATGAACAACATGAAGATACAGCAATAAGATGCATATTAAATAAGGGAATGCACCCCCACCCCTGCAGCTCTTCCCTCTCTCTTTTTGTCTCTGTTCAATGTGAAAGGCTGAACGTGGTAGTAACTACAGTAATAGTTATGGTCTTCAGCAATATTTATATAAATCATTGCAACAAACTTTGTTAATGCATCAGTTACAGTTGCTATTAAAGTAACAAAAGTTGGGAAATATGCCGTTAAGGTTTCCAACCCTAACTCTGCATTCCCCCACTCCAACACATACAAGCAGGGGAACGAGCAAGGCAACATAACCAATCAGAAAAAGCCACCATCAGGTAAGAGAAAGAACATACAACTCTGTGAACATACCACAAGAGACATCCATTACCCTGGTTTAGCAACTGTATGAATTCTGCTACCATCCGAGTATCCTGGGGGGTACACCCACATGCTGTGCAACTATAAGGGGTGATCCACTGATGCACTGCACCCCAAAGTTGTCTGTTCAGATATGTAGATACATATTTCTGTTAACATATATTCAGAGTGTAGAAAAATAATGTATGAGGGTGGCAGTTAAGTGTCATCTGGACCCTGACTTCCCACTGTAATGTAATTGTTCCTATAATGCATGCCTCTGATTTCCTCTCTAGCCTGTGGCTTCAGTCATTTAGGATATTCATGTCCCATGGGATTGTAGCATTATCTGTGCCCTGTAGTGCCATGTTGACAAAAGATGTTTGGAGTTTGAACTGACATGGCACAAAACATTCTCATCTCTCACAAATATAGCCGACTTCAGCTGAGTGGTCCTGGTGCTGCTACCTGCTGACGATCGGACCTCTGCATCCAGCCCGCCACCCCCTGACCAAGGAAAGCAGCCACAAGCCCATACCAGGCTCTCCACTTCAGCTGAGTGGCCCTGGCGCTGCTACCTGCTGGTGGCCGGATCTCTACATCCAGCCCACCACCCCCTGACCAAGGAAAGCAGCCATAAGCCCAAACCAGGCTCTCCACTTCAGCCGAGCGGCCCTGGCACTGCTACCTGCTGGCAGCTGGACCTCTGCATCCAGCCTGCTACCCCCGACCAAGGAAAGCAGCCACAAGCCCAAACCAGGCTCTCCACTTCAGCGTAGTGGCCCTGGCACTGCTACCTACTGACAGCCAGACCTCTGCATCCAGCCTGCCACCCCCTGACCAAGGAAAGCAGGTACGTGTGGTCAGATCCTAGCTTGGAGCTGTCAGGCTTTGATCCCCATAATTGGACTGGCTCCTGGGGACTGTGGCTGCTTCCCAATTGGATGCTGCAGATCCCCACTGAGAAAGAAAGCATACAAGGCACCTTTTTCAAAACACAGCTTGGCCATTGCCTTGCTGTACTGCTCTCTGGACAATATTTTCAGCTGAATTTACTGCTCATGTGGAAATATATATATATATATTTTCTCTCCTCTTGGAATTTTCTGCTGTTTAGCCTGCTGTATTAGCTAGGCCTGACTTCTATAACACTTTTGTCTTGAACTACTGAATATTTCTACTGAAACATTTTACCTTTAAACTATTACTGTATATGTAGGAATTGCCTAGCAAAGTATAGCAGAGTTGTAGCGAACTTTAACTGTCTGCCTGATGTCTATATAACTTACTGCTTGCACTACTGAATTTTTTCTGCTAATTGCTCAATATTGTAAAATAGCTAGAATTGACTACTGCCTGCTGTTTGTTCTGCCACACTCTTTTCCCATCACAGTTCCTCTCATTCATCCTCAGACTGCCTTCTTTGCTTCCGTCTTTCTCTTGCTTTTTTCCCTTTTATAATTCTTTCTCTCTATTCCCCACAATGTTCCTCTGCCATCTACTGGACCCCTGATTCCCTCTCCTGACACCCCCCTAAACCAGCACATTCTGTAAATATTGCCTGGCATTTGTGCCATCTTCTCTACCCATTCCAGACCACCCTGAGTCCTCTCCACAACACGCCCTTCCCAGATCTCCTGGTCTCATTCAAGGGCCCCCCACATCCTGAATCAGCCTTTTGTTTTGCTAAATTCCCACCTGGGCACCTTTGACCAGATCTCTCTGCAGGAACCTTTTCTCTCCCACTATTTACACCTACTTCTGCCCTGAGCACTAAATTGCCCAGGGCCCTCCCACCAATTTACTTGACCTTTGTCTTTGACTTTTTAACTAACGGGCCGCCTTTTTTTCTGATCTATTTTAGCCACAAGCTCTTAGCTCGGAGCTGTCAGGTTTCAATCCCCGTAACTGGACTGGCTCCTGGGGACTATGCCTGCTTCCTGATTGGATGCTGCAGATCCCCACTGAGAAAGGAAGCATACAAGGCACCTTTTTCAAAACACAGCTCAGCCACTGCCCTGCTGAACTGCTTTCTGGACAATTTTTCACCCACTCCCCCACCACCTCCTCCTCCCTCCTTTATTAAGTACACTTCCCCAGTAATCCCCACCCCCTGAGGCCTCATAGTAGTCTATTACTGCAACTCCTTAAAGGGGCTCTTTCTGTAACTTTAAAGGTGATTCTCTCGTGCTCAAATAACTTATCGTCCTCAGTGTATCTGGGATCAAATGCATTGACACTGACTATGGTCCTCCTCCTACTTCCTACACCAGCCCCACCTTATTTAGGACCATCACCCTCTATGCATAGTACCCCCTCTTATCTGCAACACTTCTACCAGACCCCCTCAACACTTGATCACCTCCCCCCCCTTGGTACTCCCCACACTTCCACCCCTGCTACCTCTTACTTCCCACTCATACCTTGGTCTCTTCTCTTCAATGCCTTTCCCACCCTTTGTACTCTACCCACCCCTTGAACTCCAGCACCCGGCCCCGTGTCCAGTCGCAAGGTGAGACGCCACAATGACTTCTACACTTTGGTGCACCTAGTCACCTTCCTGTTGATTCTATCAGGTAACATTCATCCAAACCCTGGCCCCGTGCCCAAACTTATGAACAAGCCTGCCCAGGCTCAAGGACTCCACATAGCTTCTATGAATATTTGCAGCCTCCTTAAGAAGGCTGCTGCATTCCAATGCTGGGTTACTCAGCACCAATTGGACATTGTCGCATTCGTTAAAATCTGATTATCCAAATCCACCCCTGACTCCTTCATCTCCTTCCCTGGTTACACCCTTTCAGGGAAGATTGGGTGGTAGATGTGAGGTGGTTGTGCTGTCTATGTGAGTGATCCCCTCCTTGGATATGCACTTCCATCACCCAAGCTTGATAACGGGGTGCAAGCCCTCACTCTAAAAATCTCCTCCAATCCTGGTAAGGGCCCACTCTTTCTCACCATTGCCTATACTTCCACCACCCAAGCTTGATAAAAGGGTGCAAACCCTCACACATTCTTTCTCATCATTGCCTATATTCCCCCCAGAAAACAAGACCTCACCATTCAGGCGCTTGCTGACTACCTTTCTGGCCTACCACCCAAAATGGCCCAGATAAATGTTGGTGACCTGAATATCAACTGGCTTTCTGCCATGGCCACCCAAACCAGAGATATCTTTGCCACCCTTGACATGTCCCAGCTTGTCACCACCCCAACTAGATACAACCCCTCTACTGGCTCCAGCACCCTCCTGGATATCACCATTACCAACCGCACCAGAGAGTGCTCGATATCAGTGTACTTCTTAACTCACTTAGTGACCACTCCCCGGTCGTATACTCTTGGTCCACTGCCAACAGCAAACCTGCATGACAAACCACCCAGCGACGTTGCCTACTCCCAGGCGGCCTGCTTCACCTTAAACTGTACTTCTCACAACTGGATTGGTCCCCAATCAGGCTTACACCATCCATAGGCGAGGCATTGAATTTTTTCACTTGCACTTTTAGCACTGCCTGTGATCTCTATGCCCCCTTCACTTGAAATCACACCAAAAAGCAAAACATGCCCTGGGATACCCCCTCCCTCCTTCACAAACTTAAAATGAGAGACAACCTATGGCACATTGCCATGGAATCTGGCAAGCCAGCTGATAGGCAAGCATACAATGCTGAGAGCAATAAGTGTATTTGGGCCATTTGACAGGCCAAAGCCCAGTACTACCAATCCGCTCTTGTCTCCTCCTGGGGGGCAGCTAGAAACTTTTGAGATAATGTAAAGGAGTTGAATGGGAAATTCCACTCCCCACACCCCTCTCAACTCTTCTTTAATAGAACTGTCTGCTCTGATCCCCTTGGGATTGCAGACTGCCTAAACCACACTTTCTCAGACCTGAGTTCAGTCCTGCCCAGTAACTTCTTTGACCCCATCCCAGTAGCACCCCTGCCCACTCTCCAGAGACCTCCTTTCTACCTATGTACCATCTCCCTGTTGGAGGCTATACCCCTTCTGCAAAAATCCATTAGTAGTAACAACCCTGGCACTGACCTACTGGACACTAGGCTACTTCGTCTGATGATGGATGCTATCCTGGTCCCACTTACTGAGCTGCTCAGCCCCTGTCTGTGCCTGGGGTAGTTCCCCAGTACATGGAAAACTGCCATCATCACTCTCATCCTAAAGAGCAGTGATCAAGCAACCCTGGGTAACGATCGACCAATCTCCATCCTCCCCCACTCTCTAAGGCCCTTGAAAAAGTAGTTGCCAAACAGCTTGCCGAATACCTGGCCATACACAATATCCTGTGCCCTGAACAGCATGGCTTTCATGCAGGTCACAGCACCACAACCGCACTACTTGAATTCTCCAACTTCCTGTACTCTGCTCTTGATGCCAGAAGTCCTGCCGGTGCCATGTTCCTTGACCTCTCCAATTCCTTTGACATGGTTTGCCATTCTCTCCTGCTTGACTCCCTCAGATGCCTTGGTTTCTCCCCCGGCTCCCTTGCATGGTTCACCAGCTACCTCTCTGCCAGAACTCAGTGTGTAAAAATCAATAGCACCTATCTGACACATGACCTGTCCCTGGGGTTCCTCTAGGGCTCCATTTTAGGCCCTCTCCTCTTCAGTCTCTACCTCGACTCCCTCCCCTTGGCCTGTCCAAGTAAGATCCTCTTCTACACGGATGACACTGTGCTCTTCGCCGCTGATCCCAACCCCAACACACTCCAGACCACCCTCCAACAAGCTTTTGATAGAGCTGAGCATTAGTTCACATCACAAAGGCTAGTTATGAGCCTAAAAAAGACCAAAGCTATGCTTTTCTCGCATTGCCAAAGCAAAGCCAGTGGTGCCCCTCTTGTGATACTGCCTAGCACACTAAACCCCACTGAGCAGGTTTCCTCCTACAAGTGCCTGGGCATTACCTTTGATTCAGCACTCTCCTTCCATTCCCATATCAATGCCCTTCTGCTGCCACCAATGTCAGGATTGGACTGTTATACCACCATAGGGACTGCCTACCACAAGAGGCCCTTAGATTGGCAATCATCTCCTCTGTCCTGTCGCTAATCGACTATGGCTCGCATATATGCTGCAGCCAAGAACACTGCACTTGCAAAACTCCAGCTCTCTATAAACAAGACCTGCAGACTAATGCTGGGAGCCCCTAGGCATACCCACATGTGCCTGCTGTACTCCACCACCAACTTGCTCAACCTTGAAGAAAGACTCCACTTCCAAACCTGCCTTCTTGTAACAAAGACCCTGCTAGGGCTGTCCCCCCTGGAGTCACCACCTCCTTGCAGCTTGCCTCCCCCTCAGCCTCCACCTGCAGCACTGTTAGAACCTCCCTTATTGTTCCCAGAGTAAGAACCTCTATGGCCCAGAGATCCTTTTGCTATTGGACACCCTCCTGGTTCAGTTCCCTCCAGCCAGTATAGCTGACTGCACTAAGCTTGGTCCTTTCAAGGTCTCCCTCAGAAGCCATCTGATGAGCACTCACTGCTGCAACTGGACATAATCCCCCACCTGCCCCTTACCTTCACCCCTAGGCTGGGTCTGCCCTGTCTACTTTTGCTATACATACACCTGGTGTCTCATGCAACATCAGCTGACTAATGTAATAAAATATCTCTTGTTGTTACCTGACGTGGTACTTGTGTACATATATTATGACTACTGTGATCTACCTATTACCAAGCATGTACCACCAGTGAATGCCTGTAACACTGGTTGCTTTTTTAATCTAAGCGTTATGTACTGTACTGTTTGTTTGCTGTGATGTATTGCTCTCTTGACAAGGTGCCTTTGTAAATGAGCCTATGACTCAAAGGTCTGTAAACCGATGCTCTAATAAATAAAATATGTATTCTTTATTTACAGGCTATAGAAGTACAGTCTACAAAAGACTGTATACTAACTCTCAAACATATCTTATTATAGAATATGTGAGTGCAGGTGCTTTGCAGTCTGTGTTTCTGACACCAATAAAATGTTTTCTATGTAGTAGTGTTACTCAGTGTGATACAGTCTGCAGTAACAGCTGTGTTGATTTTTTTTTCTGTAGAGAAGCTTACATTGCACTAGATACTGAGTTGACATAAGATCCTGCACTGACAGTTTAACATTACCATAGTATCATGTTGAATCACACAGTCTGAAGGAGCTACAGTTTAGACATCTGTAGAGAAAAGTTTGGGATTCAGTGAATGAGTAGGCACAGCCCCTACACTACAAAGGAAACATGAGCTTGCTACTATATACCAGCACAGATTCCTCTGTAATCTGCACTAATACTTAAGTATCGCTATTGCATGATGTGTAAACACAGGATTATTCAGACCCTTTACTGCCACATCTATACAGTGAAATGTCTGGTACAGTACATATAGTGGGCACAACTCCTATAGCATGAGGAAAGTGTAATTTTGCTTCTATGTAGGAGTACAGAGCCTCCAGATCCTGCATTGTGTTAAATATCAATATTACACGTTTAGAACCAGAGGATCCATCGAGCCTGTGCTTCCACATCTTCATAGACAAGTTTACTCTACAGTGCATGCAGTGGACATGTACAGTAGTTGTCATTGATAAGCTGCCCATTTCTGAGGTGTAATGTGGTAATCCCAGTAGCCTCATCATTAGCGGTACTGCTGGTGATGTGCAATAAGCGGTAGAGGTAGCAGTGGTTAAAGTGATGTGGTACAGTATGGCAAGGTGTTCAGCATTTGGCACTTTATTTTATAAATGGGCCTTCTGGCAGGTAAAATCCAGTGGTATGCTGATTGAAAACAACAAAACTTCTACAGTGAAGACCAGTACTTGGTACTTTGTAAAGTGGACAAAAGAAGGCCGAAGCCCATCGAGGATGTCCTCCACACATGTGGATCATTGGTTGATTATGTTCTTTCCAAAAGCCATTTGTCGAGTTTAATTTTAAAAGTGTTTATATTTTGACAATCAACAATGTCATGTGGTAAAGCATTCCAAACTCTCGGGGCTCTAACAGTAAAGAACTGTTGTCTTTTGTTTGTTCTGGCTCTATTAATCACTATTTGTTTATCATGTATTCTAGCTACAATCTTTCTATATGAAAAGCTAATCCAATAAACTCATTAATGTAGGTGAATGCATAATCTTAAATAACTGGAGTAAGTCACCCCTTAATCTTCTAGACTCAAGAGAATAAAGCCTGTTCTTTGAAGCCTAGTAGCATAGTCTAGTGAAGAAAGATGTGGTATTATTTTGTTGCCCTTCTCTGAACCCCTCAACTCTATTGATATCCATAGCCAAATAAGGACTCCAAAAGGTGAACCATAGTCCAAATGAGGTCTAACATGGGTCCTGTACAAAGCCATAATACACTCCTCGGTTTAAGAGTGAATGTATTATTTATTCTACGCAAAAGAGCATTAGTTTGATTAGCAACTTTATTACAATGACTGGAAAAAGATAGTTTGTTGTTTACAAGAATACCCAGATCTTTCTTAATAGGAGATTCCCTAACTATTGTATTGTTAATATAATATGTTTGCTTAATGTTATTTTTACCCATATGTAACACTGAACATTTAGATACGTTGAATGACATTCCGTTAGTTGCTCTATAATTCAATTCTCTTAAGATCATTTATGAGGGTATTCCTATTTGAGTCACTGTCCACAGGACCGCCCAATTTAGTGTCATCTGCAAACTCTGACAGCATATTATTTGATAAAATAGAAAGGTCACTAATAAATATCCCAAACAGTATGGGACCCAACACTGAGCCCTGAGGGACACCACTCAACATCAATCCTTCATCAGAATGTTCCCTGTTAACTCTAATGGTCTATGTTCTTTTATAGAGCCAATTATTGACCAAGGACACAATACATTTAGAAAAACCTAGTGATGTAAGTTTATTTATTAGTAAGGAATGTGAAACCTTGTCAAAGGCCTTACTATAATCAAGCAGTATAACGTCTACTGGAATGTTTGTATCAAGGTTCATGCTGATTGAGTTATGAAATGCTAGCAGATTAGTGGTACAGGAATGCCCAGCTTTAAACCCATGTTGCGTAGTGTCATTTAGATTCAATACCAACATCTCCTCTTCAATCAAGTTTTAATATGTTTTTCTAATAGCTTACATGGAATAGAGGTAATGCTAATGGGTCTATAATTATCTGCTTTGTGATGTGACCCTTTTTTAAAGATTGGTGTGACAGTGGCAGTTTTCCAGTCTAAGGGTACATTGGACTCACTAAGAGATTTATTGAAGATGATGGAGAGTGGAGTAACAATATAGTTATATGTTCCTAGAAGTTATGTTATCAGGTCCTGGACTTCTTGTAGATTTTAATGTATCCAATAGCTTGATAGTATCGGGTATAGTAATAGTATAACTGGGTAAATCACCAGACTTTGCATATGTTATAGGTTCAGTATCTTGTTCGAAAACTGAACAGAAAAATTTATTGAATTCAGATGCAGTAACCTTATCAGAAAGAATAGTGATATTGCCTACCATCAATGGGCCTATTTTTTTAGTTTCTCCCTTTTTATTATTTAAATATGAGTGTAGACTCTTGTGTGAGTCCTTAGTGTGAGCTATTCTAAATTCTAAATTCCGCTTAGATATAGTAATTAACGTTTTAGGTCTCTAACTGCTTTCCTATATTCTAATAACTTCCTCTAATGATTCGGATTGACATTTTTTTAAACGAATGAATAGTTTACGTTATGATTACTTAATCTTTTATTTTGTTATTATACCAAGCAGGAATTTTGCCTTTATTATTGCATTTCCTTCTTACTGGGACATATTGTTTTTCTAGATCATACACAATGTCTTTAAATGTATTCCATGCATCCTCAATATTAAGTGGTGAGAGTAGTGAGTCCCATTGTATTATTGCCAACTATTCAATTTTATGAAGTCTGCCTTCTCATATTGTTTTATTGCATATTTATTTATAGGGATATTATTAGTCATGGAGATAGAACATTGAATTGTCAAATGATCACTATTGCTTAATGGATCCAAAACTTGTAGGTTAGACAAGGAGGTCTCCATATTGGTTATCACTAAGTCTAATATATTGGACCCATGTGTGGGTTCTCTAGTTGAGTGAGGCCAAGGTCAGTGACTGTTGAAATTAACTGTAAATCATATTGATTGGTACCTGATAATATATCCCAATTTATAGTAGGGAGGTTGAAATCACCCAGGACGATCACCGACCCTTTTTCTGCTATTTGGGTGATTTCCAAGGTTAGTTGCTTAAGATATGCTATGTCTGAGGAGGGGGAGCGATAACATGTGCCAACTAGGATCTGGGGTGCCCATTGGGTTGTAGATAGACCCAGATGCTTTCAGTCTGAGTCAAAAAAGAGGGCTCAAAAGATGGTATACTATTTATAACATAAAGACACACCCCTCCACCTATATGATTATCTGTCCTGTTTTTATAGTAAAGTTTAAACCCTGGGATGTTCATTGTCCACTGTTTCTCTGAATGTCCCCATGTTTCAGTGATGGCAATAAGTCCTATGTTAAATTCATGTATCTTTAACTCCAGTTCTGCCATTTTGCTTTTGTTAAGCGATCTTGCATTGAATGAGAGAACATTCAATTTCTGTGGTGATGTATTTAGAGATGGCATTATTAGCCTATTCTCCCCCTTTTTTGTTAGGTTAAATGTTGATTGATGAATGACAGAAACTGGCGACCAAGGAGAGAACTTCCCCTTCTGCTTAAGTGCAAACCATCCCAGCAGAAGAGGGATGGATGTTCATTAAATTCCTCCCAATGTGTGAGGCAGGGAATACCCTGCCTAAGGCACCATTTACAAAGCCATTCATTGAATGTTTTAATTTTATTGAGGATGTGATATGAGGCTCGAGGTACCGGGAGGATCTCAGAAATACCAGTGCTACATCCTCTTTCATTAAGAATATTACAAAGTGAAACAATGTCTTGTTTAAGTTGTTGCAGTGGAACCCTAGTAATGTCGTTAGTCCCTACATGAACTATAACCAGTGGATTATTGCCTGCTGTTGATAGGATTTTTTAGACATAGATGTTATATCAGAGACCCTGGCCCCTATAGCTTGAACAGGTCCTATTTTCTTTATCGTTACAGATGGCTCAATCGATGAACTTAATCATAGACTCTCCTAGTACAAGGACCTGTCTAGGAGTGTTTTTAACCTGGATATTGATTGAATCCTGTTTCTGACTGAAGCTGGAATCGTCAGTTGGAGAGAGCTCAAGCGGTTCATAGGAATTATGCAACACAACTGGGGTGGGAATATTAAGATTTTGGTCTGCCTTCCGTTTAAATTTGGAAGGTGCAATGGTAGACCAAGGGGTTTCATCTGTTAGTAGTTGAAGTTTAGAGGGAGAATATAAACAATGAGGGGTTGAGGCAGTATTATGTTCTTCATTTTCTAGTTGGTTGATTTTTGAACATCCACAAACTGCCGTAGTATTTGGGACCTCGGTGTAGGGGGAAGATGGATTATTAGCTTCTAGTAAAAGGGACATGTGATCTATATAGTCCTCTAAGGCCTCTATTTCTGGGTCAACAACTAATTTAGTAGTGTCGGGGACCATTTCTACATTATTCAAAAGTCTTGCTACCTCCTCTTGCAGTGATTTAACCAATAAACACCTATCACAAATATATTTAGCATTTTGTTTGCCAATGGCATACATTTGGCATGAGGTACAGTATTTATTAGCTCTCCTGATTATGATGTAACTATAACTAGTGGCTAGGGACAAGCAAAAAATGGTATTTTACCTTTGGTTGATTTGATTAAATTCACAGATGGAGTGTATTTATTGGTCGTAGTCCGGAGTATTCGATGGACATGATAGACACGTCTTACGACGCTTTTGCCTCACGCATGGGCCCCACGCACGCTCAATCCCCACTTGCTGATGCGAGTCTTTTATACACCGAAACCGGAAGTATGTCACCGCACAACTTCCGGTTTCACGCTTTCAGAAGCTCACAATTTGAGCTTTAAATATATCACAGAAAGATAAGCCTTTAAAAAGGCAAGTTTTCCAATGCTGGAGGTAAAGCTGACAATTATTCTGCCCTCAATAATGCTTGTTTTAGCGTGGGATACAGATGAAATATGGAGATGACAGGGAAACTCCCTTAGTCCTCCAGTATCTCACACTGCTTCAGAGTCACCTGGCAGAAA